>JANRMT010062821.1:3859841-3976633 GCA_026402145.1 Polypterus bichir lapradei | reverse complement strand
CACCCAGACCAATATATTACAGTATATAAAAGTAGAGACATGAGTTAAAAACATAAAACAAGGATTTTAATGGGTTATGAGGAAAACAAAAGTAAAATCATTTGAAAATTATTTAATGCAAGCTAAAACAAATCTGTAAAAGTGAAATCATTTGAAAATATTAGAAAAAAAGTGGGCCGTGGCAAGTAGTAACAACACACTTTGTTGGCACTGTATGTTGTAATGCTGATACAGAACTACACAGCAGCGCGCCTGGAGAGCAAAACGGTAACAGTGTCGCTTTCCTCAGCCAAACATAGCAACTGAACAAGTTGCAAACAGGCAGCAAACACTAGTTTCCTCGTTACATTTGGATTATTTTCATCAAGAGAATCTGAGAAAAGAAAGTATAATTACTTATAAAGTTACAACTAAGTAACGTAAGAAGGTAGTAAAAATACATTTTTATTACGAAATTTGAAAATGAACTAAATACAGTACATTTGAGTGTCTCTGAAAGGTCAGTATGGGACTGGACAAAATGATCAAATATGAGACATGTCCTGTATATAAGGGATGTCTGGCAACCCTAAGTATATAAGATCACCAGATGCTACTCAAAACAAAATGTTTGAACAATTAGGAACATTATAAAATAACTTAAACAAACAAAAAAAAGTTCTTTAAAGTTCTCATTTAATCCAATAGGTTTCAAGGATCAAAGAAGAAAAGCAAAAGAAAGTGACCTGCCTGAGATGGCTTGGAAAAAGTACAAAAAATTAAAGGAACACTTTTTAATGAGAGTATAGCATGAAGTCAATGAAACTTCTGAGATATTGATCTTGTCAGTTAAGTAGCAGAGTGGGTTGTTAATCAGTTTCAGCTGCTTTGGTGTTAATAAAATTAACAACATGTGCACTAGAGTGGGGCAACAATGAGACGACCCCCAACACAGGAATGATTTAACAGGTGGAGGCCACTGACATCTTTCCCGGCTGTTTTTTCACTAGTTTTGCATTTGGCTACGGTCCGTGTCACTACTGGTAGCATGAGGCGATACCTGGACCCTACAGCAGTTGCACAAGTAGTCCAACTTCTCCTGGATTGCAGATCAATACGTGCCATTACCAGAAGGTTTGCTGTGTCTCCCAGCACAGTCTCATGGGCATGGAGGAGATTCCAGGAGACAGGAAGTGCTGGACAGACCGTAGAAGGTCCTTAACCCATCAGCAGGACCGGTATCTGCCTCCTTTGGGCAAGGAGGAACAGGGTGAGCACTGCCAGAGCCCTATAAAATGACCTCCAGCAGGCCACTGGTGTGAATGTCTCTGACCAAACAATCAGAAACAGACTTCATGAGGGTGGCCAGAGGGCCCAACGTTTTCTAGTGGGCTCTGTGCTCACTTCCCGGCATCGTGGAGCTCGATTGGCATTTGCCATAGAATACCAGAATTGGCAGCTCCACCACTGGCACCCTGTGCTTTTCACAGATGAGAGCAGGTTCACCCTGAGCACATGTGACAGACGTGAAAGGGTCTGGAGAAGACGTGGAGAACATTATGCTTCCTGTAACATTATTCAGCATGACCGGTTTGGTGGTGGGTCAATGATGGTCTGGGGAGGCATATCCATGTGTAGATGCACAGACCTCTACAGGCTAGACAACAGCAACTTTACGTATTGGAATGAAATCCTTGGACCCATTGTCAGACCCTATGCTGGTGCAGTGGGTCCTGGGTTCCTCCTAGTGCTTGGCAATGCCCAGCCTCATGTGGTGAGAGTATGCAGGCAATTCCTGGAGGATGAAGGCATTGATACCTTTGACTGGCCCCACGCTCGCCTGACCTAAATCCAATAGAACACCTCTGGGACATTATGTTTTGGTCCATCCGACGCTGCCAGGTTGCACCTCAGACTGTCCAAGAGCTCAGTGATGCCCTGGTCCAGATCTGGGAGGGGATACCATCCGTAGTCTCATGAGGAGCATGCCCCAGTGTTGTCAGGTATGCATACAAGCACGTGGGGGCCATACAAACTAATGAGTACGATTTTGAGTTGCTGCAATGAAAGTTTAGCAAAATGGACTAGCCTACCGCATCATTTTTTCACTTTGATTTTCGAGGTGTGTTTGAATTCATCCCTCTGTAGGTTGATAATTTTCATTTCCATCAAACGATGTAGCATTCTTTCGTTCCTAATACATTACCCAGTCCATATCAGTAAAGATATCAAGCATGATTTTTTCCCATTGAGATCTGATGTGTTTTGAAAGTGTTCCTTTAATTTTTTTGAGCAGTGATATATATATATATATATATATATATATATATAATATGTGTGTGTGTGTGCATCAGACATTTCATACCACCCTAGGATGATAAGGGGTGCCGTTAATGAGGTTTCCCTGTGACAGCGACTTACTCCGCCCCTTACAATTGGAGTGCTATAAAACTGAGGCTCCCCAGAATTAGGGCATCTATTATTGTTATTGGTTTTTTTTATGTTGTTGTTTAAGCCCTTTGTTTGACCAATTCATGGATGTGTAATGCAGAGTGAAAGGCAGGTGCTAAGCACTTGTCATTGTAACTCTTAGTATTGAGCTTTTTGAAACCAAAAATTTCCAAGTGCCCATATTCGAATTCAGAAAATTACTGCTAAATATTTCAAACATGTAAATTTGAGGAAGATACCTTGTACACATGTAATTCCAGTTAATTTATACAGTTTACTCTGCATAATGAAGCTGATTTGTCTTATGATAAAGCAGTTTTTCTAGTGTGACCAGTGTCTCTCATTGCACCTTTATCTTCATGTGCACCAGAAACATAAAGTCAACGTAGATGAGATTTAAGATCATGGCCACCACAGTGAATAAATTGAACCATTACACTTTGATATACTAAGAAGTATTCACTTACTAAGCCAGTGATAACAAGAAAAGTGCATGGCCATTATGCCATTTATTAAAATACTTCAAGCTTCCAGGTCATAATCTATGACTTCCCAAATGATTGCTTATTACTTTATTTTAATTGGCCACTATGAATTTTGAATTTTGCATATATCCAATCAATCGTACTTTGTAAGAACCAGCCTTGAAAATGTAACTATGTAGGATCATTGCTTAATAAATATAGTTTTTTAAAAGTATTAGTATTTACATCAATAATAAAAAGTACAATTCTCTACACAATTTATTGAAGTACTGTAACAAAAGTAAATGGTATTTGTTATTTTCTACAACTGCTTAATTTGGGCAATGTCTCAGTCTGCTCAGTCACTCATTGAAACCATAAATAAAGGCAACCTTTGTGTAACAAAGTATCCATTGAAGGGCTTATAGAGGAAACAGTCATGTAAAACATTTGGCACAGTGACATCACCATGCACCAATGATTAGTGTTCATATAGTAATCACTCCAACTTGCAACTTGTTTATTGAGATAGATTCAGCATTCTGGGTTCAAATTCCACACCATGTTGCTATCTCTGTGATGTTAACACGCTGTCCCCATGTCTGTGTATGTTTTCTTCTGGCACTCCATTTTTCTTCTGACATCCTAAAGAAGTGTGTACCAGTTTAAATGTTGAATCTAAATTGTGTTGATGTGACTGTGGGTATGCATGTGAGTGGACCATGTGATGGACTGACCTCCCATCCATATTTGGGTCACTCTTTGCACTCACTGCTGCTGCTGGAATAATCTCTGGCCTCTACTTAGTTCATCTAAGAGCCACAAAGGCCTGATGCTGACAATGCCCCCTCATTCACATAACCACATGGGGCCAATGTTACTTTTTAATCACACTATGCACATCTGAAGCAAAAAAAAAAAACAAAAACCACAATGTCTGGAAAAAAAAACATACAGACAGTGTTTGTGATGGGATTTGAACCCAAGATGCCCAAGAAGTGACGAAGCTGCACTAATTATTTAATTTGGTTCACTTTATTTTTGTATAGTGCTCTTCACTGCCTGCAGTCTCAGAACTACTGAATTGTGACTTGTGCAAAATTTAGTTTGCAATGAAGCTTTGTTTTCCTTCATTAAAAAAAAATAATAATACAGTAAAAATAAAATTCATGACTAGAGAAATTTGCAATATTGAAACATTTAAAGCTCCAGCCTGGAAGCTTTGTCTTGCACTACTTTTGCCTCAATCACAGATGACCTGCTAAAGAGATTCAGCACTCTTTGATTGCCCATTGAAAGACACTGCTGCACAGTAGTCAACCAGCGATAACCTACAGGGATTGCTGACCATAGCAGACAAACTGGGATTTTCAGATAAATTCAAGGCTTGGTTATACCAACATGTTCTACACCAACTATTCTGGCAACTGTTAGTCTATGAGATTCCAGTTAATATAGTCAAGAGCCTTGAGAAGAAGATATGCCTTTTCCTTCACAGACAGCTAGGGCTGACATAAAACCTGAGTAGCAGCACTCTATATCGGCACAGGAACAAGCAGCCACTTTCTTTCATCAGCTTAATAGATGAGTTTGTGGTGGCCAGTGTAAGAAAGGTGCTGTTCTTCAAGCACTTCACTCACTGTAAAGTCTCTGGCTGGAATAAAAGTGCAGACAAGGAAGAAGTGGGGGGCCCAGGTAGCAGTTAACCAGGCTGAGGAGGAGGTACTAGCCACAGTAGTAGAGGTAAACACCAGAAGGATAGTGTTGTTTCATTAGCAGAGCCCTTGGACTAGATAAGAACTGGCATTGGACCAGAACATTTCATGGACAGATCTGTGGAAAGCCGAACCACAGCAGAAACAATTCCTGGCCCAGTTGGTTCATGATGTGCAGCCTAACCCATACTGCTGGGGTAAGGCACAAACACCAGCATGTCTATTATGCCAGAAAAGAGGATCCCTAACACACATACTTAGCTATTGCCCAAAAGCACTGGCAGAAGGACATCATCACTGTTGCTATGAATAGGTGCTCATGACAATCTTAGATGGCTTCTTCATAGGTATTACCAATAGCAAGCAAATCTACCCAGCAAAGCAGACTGTTATGTTTCATGTCTGTTACATCAAGACAAATGGTCATGCTGGAACTGATTGTCCCCTGGGAGAACCAAATGGAGGAGACAAATAAAAACAATAGGACTAAGAATGAGAAGTTGGTTAACAAATTCAGAAGCAAAGGATGATGTGGACAAAAGATGAGGCTTTGCTGGCCAAACCTTGCACTGGACTGCATCACAGCCTCACACGTAATAAAGGTCATCAAGAACATCATGGGGGCTGCAGAAAAGGATTCTAGATGACTTTGGATTAGAAGGGGAGATCCATGGTCTTGAAAGCAACTTGGACATAGACCAGGAATTGATCACCTGAGTGAAGTTGAATGATGATTAAAGGCCTGAAACTTCCAATGACCCTAGGTTCCATCATTGAAGATGTGTCTACGTTGCAACAAGAGATGTGTATTAGAACCACATGTTTTTACTTGTCATTCAGTGTTTAAGTTATGTAGTGAAAAAAAATCACAGGAGTCATTTCCTGTCTTGTGTAGATATTTTTACAAACTGTGTGACATGTTTTGTGGTTGTTGTGGTAGTATAATTCCTTCTTTGTCAATTATGATGACAGTCTTCGAGATCATCATCCTATAGATGACTTACATACAGGAATCAACAAACAGGAAAATGCAGTTTCTAGGTAATGGCATGGGGATGGGTTCCAATATAGTGCGTTTTCTAGCAGAGCAAATGCAGCAGTTTGTATGATGATGTTTTTCAGTGTACCTTCATGTGAAAAATATTTGGCACATACTACATTTCTCAGTCGTGATGTGAACAACAGCCATAAAGTACAGTTGATTCAGAAAGTATTCAGATCCCTTCACCTTCTGTACACTTCATTGTATTGTAGATTTTATTTTAAAATTATAAATTTGACATTTTTGCCCATCAAGGTACACTCAATAATCCATAATGACCAAGTAAAAACATGTTTTCAGAAAAGTTTGTGTGATGTGAGGTCTGTGATGCTGCTCCAATTTTAAATAAATAATCATGTTGTGTAGGTCCAGATTCCAAGTGGGTGCATAAGTGCGTTTCACTCAGCAAATTAGTGAAGGCACTGGCAGGCTGCACCACATACACGTGCAGAGGCAGGTAGTTCATTCAGGTGCCTCAATGATGTCATGGAGGGAGCGGTTTCTCACAACAGGGGAGGAAAAAGTACAGAAAGACTAGAATAGAACAACAGTTAAAGGGAGAGAGAGAAGAAGGCAGGAGGCGAAAGGAGCTAGTTCATGTCAGAGATCGAGCAAGTGAGCAAGCTCAAGAGCGGGAGCAGAGGCAGGCAGCTGTGTGGAGATCCCCTTAAGGGACTGACTGGCCAACGCCCAGGGGACTGCTGTAGAGGATTGCTCCAGCTGAGCAACACAGAGATCTAGAGTGGCCAGGTGGTGAAGGCGGCTCAATGCGGAAGTCCAGGAAGGCAGCAGAAGTCAGAGTGGGAGCCTCAGTGTGAGCACCATGGACTTTGGGGACCCAAGCATAGGTCCAGAGTGGGAACCTTGAAACAGCCGGGACCCAGACCCATGAATGGTTGACTGTATGTGTCGGCAGGGTGACTCCTCTGCTGCAAGGTCCCGCACAGGGTGAGCAGAGAAGACGCTGATATTGAAGGGCTTTTCAAGAACAGTTTTTTGCCTGTGTTTTAACCCTGTTTTAACAGATTTATTTATTTGGATTTCAACCTCCCTAACACTTGGATGTTTTGTTGCATTATTTATTTATTGGACATTTTGGTTTGTGGTTTTTAGTATAAGCACTGAGCACCTTATGCTCCTACCCTTGCTATATGTGTGTTTTGCCCTCATCTGCCAAGCTCATCCAGTCATGACTATTGATGGTGTCAGGTTCAAGAGCCCCCTGGAGAGAACCGGTAGCATGGAGCCAACCTACACCCTCACATTAAAACAAATTTATTAAAAATGTAAAACTGAAATGTCTCATTCATGTGATTATTCAGAATTTTAATTCAGTACTCTGCTGAATCCCCTTTGGCAGCAATTACAACTTTGAGTATTCTTAGGTAAGTCACTACAAGCTTTGTGCACCAGGATTTGGGCAATTTATCCCATTCTTTCTGGGAGAACCTCGCAAACTCCATGAAATTGTATGGGAGGCATCTGTAAACTGCAATCATAGGGTCACTCCACAGATGCTGTATGGGGTTTAAGTCTGTGGTTTGGCGGGTACAGTCAGAGTCTTTTCCTGAAGCCACTCCAGCATTGTCTTGGCTGTGTGCTTCAGGTCTTTGTCATGCTGAAAGGTGAACAGTTGCCCTAGTCTGAGGTCATCTGCACTCTGGAAAAATTTTTCTTCAAGGTTCTTTTTCTATTTAGTTGCATTCATCCTGCACTTAATTCTCACCAGTCTCCCTGTTCCTCCCACTGAGAAGTATCCCCACATCATATTCCTTTTACTCTAGAGGGCATCTGTCTAGCCACTATACCAGAAATGAGTGATTGATGGAATGCTGCTGAAATGGTTGTTATTCAGACAGGTTTTTGGCAGAATAATTCGGAAGATCTGTTACAGAGACCATCAGGTTCTTGGTAACCTCCCTGACCAAAGATGTTCTTGCTCAGTAGTCAGTTTGGCCGAATGGTCAATTTTATGAAGAGTCCTGGTGGTTCCAAATGTCTTCCATGTCACAATTATTGAGGCCATTATGCTTCTGAGAATACTCAAAGTTTTAGAAATGGTTTTATAACCTCACCACAATTTGCTTGCTGACATCTAAAGAAATTTCCTTGGATTATGTGGCTTGGTTTTAGCCCTGAACTGCAGTTTGCATTGTGGGACCTTATATATACAGGTGGGTGCCTTTCTAAACTATGTCCAATCAATTCAGTTTGCCACAGGAGCACTCCAATCACATTCTAGACACATCTCAAGGAGAATTCAACCAAACAGAATGAGCCTGACCACAATTTGGAGTGTCACAGCAAAATAACTGAATACTTACATAAATTAGAAATTTACATTTTTAATTATTAATAAATCTGAAAACCTTTCTGAAAACATGTTCTTACTTTGCCCTTTTAGGTTATTGAGTGTAGTTTGATGGTCAAAAATGGCAAATTTATCAGTTTAAAATTAAATCTACAAAGCAATAAAATGTTCAGAAAGTGAAGGGATCTGAATACTTTCTGAATCTACAATATAATTCATTTTACTGTTGTGCTGCAGATTACCTGTGATATGCAGCTGTGGAAAAAGTGCAGGTAGTCATTTTACCAGTTATTTCAACACAGGTAAAAACCCAAAAACACACCTTTTAGTGAATTTTGCAATTATGAAATTGCATACAAAATTTATTTTATTTTCAAAAATGAAACTTAGCTGTGCACTTGTCACTACTACTGAGCCACCTGTTAATTGTTTATATACTACTGAAGTGTGTTAAACAACATAAATTTATAAGTAATCTATTACAGTTTATGTCATTCTAAATCAGCCAGGATTTTGATAACATGAATTTAAAACTATTGGATATTAAGTACAGTATGAAGTTATCTTTTTAATTTGCACTGTAGATTATTTTTTTACTGGATCTTCATAGAAAGAAAAATATAGATTCTATCACAGTGCATCTTTTTCATTACAGATTGTATAAATGTTAACAAAAACAGGGATTAAATGCACACTGGCTTGTTAGCACTTTTTAAACATCTTATAAACTTCATTGGTCTTATTTGGCTTTTTAAGTTAGACAGTATGGTGTGTAACAAAGGCGCCTGACCCGACACAGACTCACACTAGAGGCACGTATAAATTCACCTGTGGGGCACTTCTTTCCTGTGACTCTCACAGGCACAACACAGTCCAAAGTACACCAACTTAAAAAGAAAGAAATATCCTCCACTACTCCCAGGCGTCATCGTCGTCATCCTCCTCCTCCCGACTCTGGCGCCCGGCGTGATGATTGTCGGCTCCTTTTATAGCCCACCCGGAAGTGCTGCAGGTGCTTGTTGACCTACTTCCGGCTGCACCTCCGGGTCTGGCTGTATTCTCGCCCAGACGGGCTCATTACGCTGTGCAGCTCCCCCTAGCGGTGGCCACGGAGCCCAACAGGAATGAACTCCGGTGTTCCAAAATATTGGCCCCGATGCAACCCAGGGGAGCTGCCAACAAGTGTTCTGGGGGATGTAATGTGCATCCCATGACTGTTCCGCCGGATCCAGTGTCAAAGAGGCGCCCCGACCGGGCATGGGTCTCGGCCATCTGCCACAGGTGTTACACCTCAAATATTGTGACATAACAAAATAATGCAATATTGAAAGAGTATCAAAATAAGTTTTTATACTAAAGCAAAGAAGAAAAAATAAAACTGCTAGAAGATAAATATCTTATGCTCCTGATGCGGTAAGAATTTTTCGCTGATTCTTGCTTAGGTGATCATAATCATAAAGTTGCTTAGGAGGCAGAAACAATATGCAGCACATTTCCCCATGGCATTTGGAGGGTGCATGCTTAAAGCATCATTTGCAAGAATAAAGAAACAGGAAGGGGTAGTTGCTAAGAAGCAACTGAGTTCCTGTGTACTATGTTTTCCTGTACAGAAAATGCAGTAATGCGCATGATGGTGCATTTGAGTGTGTCTTCATGCAGAAAATATGAAACATCTCATATTTTTAAAAAACAGTGTGCTGTAGAATACTTGCATTGCATAACTATGGAAGAAAACACTGGTAAATTTAAAAGTTTGGATAAGGTTTTAAGGAGCAATACTGTATTCCTTGTTTTCTACTCCCAAAAAAATTAAAAACAACCTAAAAACAGCTCTTTGTACTGAGTTTTGCATTTCACAATTACAAAATGACATGCAAATCAACTTTTAGCATCACTTTCATGAAACTGCATGTGAAACAGAACTAGGCTATTTTATTCATTACAAACTAAGACTTAGCTACCATGTCATATCATTGAATCACTGCTATACATTGCCAAGTTTTCTCAGTTTTTTTATATGTAGTTGAAAATATCCCATGCCATTTAATTTTGTTCATGATCACAACAGCATCAGATGCAAGGCAGGAACTGAACCTCAAATGATTGCATTGAATACATTATCAGAATTTACACATCATTGTGACATATTTAATTTTATTTTTCAGAAATTGTGGTATATCTACTAAAATTATAAATTTAAACAACAGTTTTATGATTAATATTTTCTTTAATTTATCAATTGTGTATCTTAGTCTAAAATTTAAGCCAAATAAAAGAGTAATTTGGTAAAAAAAATAACAACACTAATATATTTGATCTAAAGGCCAATGCCAAAATGTGGTTTGCAGAATTCAAGAGTAAAGTAAATGCATATAAAAAATACATAATTAGTAGATTCACTGGATTCCATCTACTTTTGGAAAAAAAAATCCAACAGCCAAAAGTAATCTTTCTGTATTACTATCCATCCATTTTCCAACCCGCTGAATCCTAACTAGAGGGTCACAGGGGTCTGCAATCCCAGCCAACACAGGACGCAAGGCAGGAATCACTCCCAGGCAGGACACACGGGACAATTTAGAATCGCCAATCCAGCTAACCTGCATGTCTTTGAACTGTGGGAGGAAACCGGAGCACCCGGAGGAAACCCACACAGACATGGGGAAAACATGCAAACTCCACGCAGGGAGGACCCAGTAAGCGAACCCAGGTCTCCTTACTGCGAGGCAGTAGCGCTACCACTGCGCCACCATGCCGCCTGCTGTATCACTATGTGTTTTAAAATGCAAATGAACTGAAAGGAATTTCTGTGAAATAAAAAAGTATGTGACAAGCTCAGAATTTCTTGCTTGCTCTGTTTTGACTTTTCCTATAATCCAAATAATAACACCATATTCTTGTTTTTCAGTCTTAAGACACTAGATGCCTCAGCACATTCCTGTTAAAGATAAAATATTTTCCTGTAGTTTTGACTCATTTGTAGAATGTCAAACTGAACCATTTACTTAGAACAGATAAGTGCAGTCAAGTATGTATAACTGCAAGATTAAAGCTGTTTTATTTTTAATTATATTAATTACACCTGCTGCTTTGTAGTGAAGCTGGTCCAAGGCATTATATCTCAGTGCTATACAAAACCTAAACTGAGCAGAGCAACATACAGTATGTCAAATTCTCCCTGGAATTTCAAGAAGACATTAATAACTAAGTTTGACTCTGTCATTCAACTTGGCGATTTTTTGCCCTTTCACTTTTTGAAATTAAAAAGGACATCTTTTGACAAACAGGCAGCATGGTATAGAGAAGAATAATGCTATGGCAAACAGCTCCAAATGACTGTCAATACGGAGCTTGCACCTTTGCCTTATGCCTGCACTGTTTTTTTAGTGTACCTCTCACGTCCCAGTGACATACCAGTTAGGTAACTAACAACATTATGTACCCCATTCAGTGAAGGTTTCTTCCCTTTGACCAGTGCCACTCAGATAGGCTTCAGCCTCTGGGATCCTAAAAAACTATACAGTGTGTTCAGTGGCTTGCTGAAGGCCCCTGTGCAGTACCCTGAGGTGGGCCCCTCCTGTCTAGCATAACTCTTACAGTAGTAATATATTTGCAACTAGATCCTAGGGGCTGGCTGAGCAGTGGCGTCTACGACCGCGTCACTATCACACACTGGTGACAAACAAACCAGCTATCTAAATGTAATTTGTAAAACATTTTTAAATCACTTTATTACAGCCACTGTAAGTTAGCAAAAATTAAATAAACTGTGGGAATGAAATGTGGGAGGTGCGGGTAGTAGTAAGTAGTACATAAATATATGTAAGATGTGGACCCACTTACTTTTTTCCAAGAAAACTTTGTGAAGGAAGATGATTAAAATATAACGTAATCTAGAAAGTAGAAACTGTTCTGTGCTATAAAATGAAGCCATTTCAATTTGCAACAAATTAAAATGACAACACCGACTAACAGAATACTACTACAAAATCGACCTGTTTTACACAGTTTCTGAGAAAATGGAGATCATAAAGTCAGGTGTCAATAGTTCCAAAAATCTGCCTTGTTGCTAGGAAATTGCTTGGTCATATATATTACTTGTTTGTCTTTAGTAGTTTCTCCATTTTGAATGGTTTCAGCCGACAGCAGATAGTATTGCTACTTCCAGACTCGGTATAGCTGCAACCATTTCTCTCACTGCACTGTCTGCATAACCTGCTTGCGACCGTTGCGACAATTCACCAGCATCAGCATTTTCAGTTACTACCGCTGCCGTTTTTCAATTCCTGTTGCAGGTGTGCCTTACGTGTAGCAGCACCACTCTTATAATGTTTGTCGGATATGCTGTTACTGGCCGACATGGTGTGCATGGTGAGAGTATAAAAAATGTCAAATTATTCAAATATTCAGCGTTTGCCAACTAACAGGGACCATAACTTAACAAAAGATTTGCTATGATTTACCGTTTTGAGTTCTAATTTCAAAAACTGTTGACATTAAATCAAAATACAAAAGTAACAATTATTTATTTTAATAATGTACATTTATGCTATTCATATGCCTTCCTTCAAAACTTCTTCCATTCACGTCCTCTATGGCACGCCAAAGGTCGGCAAATTTGGGAATGTGCACATCTCTGTAAGGCGGACTAGGATGTCTTGTGTCTCCGAGCCTCTGAACTCCCCAAGTCTAAATTCATGTAAACTGCAGGCCTGCCGAATATGTAATATCATCATGAATTGGATTGGACTTGCCTGGTGATGGTGCAAACATGCCACTGAAACTGTGAATTAATAAAGCAATGAACTGTGCAAGTGATTTAATTTATTACATTTTGTTAAATCTATATGGCCCCAAGTGGGTCCCCCAAGCTCGTAGACTCTTGTGCTTTGCACAATCTGCACAATCCATTGTTGCTCCACAGAGTTTTTGTAAATTGTGAATGGAGCTTTTAACCACTAATCTCTGTGCACAACCAATACTGCAATGTCATCTCTAAATTCCGTCCTACTCTTAGGAGTAGGAGTAAAACCAGTTTAACTATTTTATATCAAACTGCTCCTAACTCAGCTAGGATTTAGGAAAGCTTGTGAGCTGCCTTAACTAACTCGGAGCTGCCAGAAGGCGGCATCAGAATGGGATAAGGCTGAATCTTTTGGAAATGCTAGACAACAAAAAATAAAATTTAAAAAAATATATCAGTTTGACAGGAATGGAATGATATTCATAACAAACTTTGTGCATTATGAAATTGATCCATCTACATGGGGATTAGCCATTCAATGTCAGCCAAACTTTTTTTGGCCACAGGGAAAATATGATTTAAGTATGTCACAACCATGTTTTGCACCAAACTTTGAACACACTTACAATATGTGATGTAATACACATATTTATACATTTCCAGATGAGATAATGTTAAAGCAAGCTGAATTCATGCAAACTGGCATGCACATAAAGATAATTGCCCCAAGTGTGGATGACATATGCAGTTTCAACACACAGGTGGTCATGGGTGCAGGCTGTAGTGCGGTAGCCAGCATATTATCCTGAAGATAAGCGGGTCTGGATGGGTGATTCACAGCAAAATGTCACACAGGTAGTCTGAGCTCTGCACTCCACAAACCCCAGAACATTCACATTACTCTTTACAAGTATAAGAAAGTTCATGAAGACAGGCAGAGTCTCCACTGGCATTAGATAAGTAAAGTCTAGCAGAGGATAAGGGAGGATCAAGGATAGGGAACAGGATAGGGAACATTGGAATATTAAAACAACTTATAGTTGTGACTAGTTTCAGTAAGTGTTACTTTATGACAGTGTTACTTACTGTGGACATAACAGCAGGAAGGTGGTTCTTCTGTAGATCATTCATTGTTAAATTAACATGCCTGTTATTGGACTGTACTCTCATTCAATGTATTTGTCTCTGTCTTTCCACATCGATGCTCATTACATTATTATTCTTGATGTTTTAGCAAAGTGGCAATAATTATGTGCAACTTAGCAAAATATCCTAAACTATTATGAGATCTTCTTCTTTTAATATTATTATTGCAGTTCCTAGGAGTAATTCTGTGACAATTGATAAATATGTGCACAGATCATTTATTCTGCATTGTGTCTCAATCCATATATTAGTTTTTTTTCAAGTCACTTTTGAATCATTCCAATAACTGAAAGAACTTTACAATGAGAATGTTTTTCAGTTTCTTCTGGAATATACAGAGCACCCATACAAACAGAAGCTGTTGCCTCATAATGTTCTCAAAGTAAATAAATACAGAAGTGTAGAATTGCAGATAATGTGTTTATAAACATAAAACAACATCTCACTATTACACACTTACACCAGGTCACTTAACTTAATTTGTGTAATCTTTCTCTTGAATATTGAATTTCATTATTTTTCATTTCTACTGCATCTTAAAGAAGTCTTTTTAATGTTATTAAATTGTTCTGGTGTGTATACTTAATGGTGAGTGTCCCCTATAAGCAAAGAATCCAGCTACCCACAAGCCTGAAGACAATGGTAAATGAATGAAAAACTCATAACTTAAAAAAAAATAAAAAAACTATGGTGACTATTAAAACACTTCAGGTTTACCCGGTGTACCTTGCCAACCACAGGAGGCCTATGTGCGGACTAACCTACTACATTTAATTTTTTTAACTTGAAAATTCAACTATGTGCATTTTCATTATCAAAGAAATAAAAGAATGAAACACTGTGAGTCTTTTTGGCATTACAGTAGAGATGGTATCCGCCGAATGAGATAGTCAAAGTATTTCCTAGACTCTGGAGTATGTTTTCTAAATGAACTCCACACACATGAAATGTTAATAACACAGTAAATGTAATTTTTTGTGAAGTAAGCAGGGTTTTAGTTTATCACGTGAACAAAACAGGAAACATTTAAAAAAAGTAAACAACCAATTTCTCTTTGTTTTATGCATTCATCTTCACATCTATTTATGCACAAAACAGTATGAGTGCAACTTGAGTCCATTGTCACCATGATGTTTTTGCTGATGTATTGTTGGCAAAGAAGAAAAATAATCTGTTGAGAATGCTGTTAAATGAAATCCAGCTGGTTAAGTACAATGCCAGATGTGTCTACAGCAGCTCTGCTTTGATGGGTCAAATTGAGCAGAAAGACACAGACAGAATGTTTGGGAAAAGAGAAAGGCTTTTTAGTAAATCCAATTAAATGGGGAAAGAAAGACATATTTAATGAGCACTGTTTTAATTTATTATTAATGTTGAGATTATTAAGAATGTGTGCTTTTATTGCATCCTTGTCAGAGATTAGATGATTTAGTTCCCTGTGATATATATGCAGCATTTCAGAAAACATTGTTTTTAATTTGAATTCTTTTCAAATGGCTAGGC
This sequence comes from Polypterus bichir lapradei, assembly GCA_026402145.1. Taxonomy (NCBI): domain Eukaryota; kingdom Metazoa; phylum Chordata; class Cladistia; order Polypteriformes; family Polypteridae; genus Polypterus; species Polypterus bichir. Next base: position 3,961,278 of record JANRMT010062821.1, on the reverse strand, counting down.
CCAGTGGTTAGCGCCGCTGTCTCACAACTCCAGAGTGTAAGGGTTTCAATTCTAGCCCACTCATTGGCCCTGTGAAGTTTGTATATTCTCCCCCAGACTGTGTTCATTTTCTTTGGCAATTTGGTTTTCTTTCCTCAACCAAAAATGTGGTTTCTTTGTTAAATTAAAACTGTAAACTGGTCAGGTGTGTGTGAATGTGTCCTGCCTTCTTCCCTGGTCTATATGGATTATTTTTGTTGTACTACAACTGTCATGTCATATTCTCAAATATGTGTGTACGCGTGGAATTTGTTGATGAATCCAAATTGGCTTTATGTGTGTTTAAGTATGTGTGTGTGGGCCCAGCAATAAACTTTCTAGGGACTTTTATAAACTTTCTCCCAATGCTGCTATAATAGGCCTCAGTTTCCTATAAAATCCTGATTTGGATAAGCAGGTTACACAGTCACTAAAATCACATCACTAAAATATCCAAGCATTGTAAACTTCATGTGAGTGCTTCTTGCTTTGGTGGTAGTGTGTAGTGTTACCCTGTCACAGATCCAGTGTCCTGGTTTCAAAGCCTGTTTGCACCTTCTTCCAATATAAGTGTGGGATTTCCTTGGGTTCCCCAGCATTTGTCCCACATCCACAAAGATGTGCAGGTTTAAGTAATTGTGGATGAGTGCAGTGAGTATGAATGTGTGCATGGCTACTTTGGACTGGCACTCAACAGGGATGGTTCCTGTCTTGTCCCCAACACTTGCTGTTATAGGTTTGGGATCTGAGAGCCCAATTTGGATTATGCACGTCTAATGTGTTTTATTACAATATTGCAGATACAAGGTATTGGGTGCAAATTTCAGTTTAATGTAAAATAATGTATACGCCATCACTCTTTAAATTTAACCATCTCTTTTAATGTTTCTGTCTGCAAACAGGAAGTGAAAAGTGAGATTTGCTAACATGCTAATTTAAGTATTTATGAAATATAATAGAAGCTAACTGATGGCAGATCTAAAACGATAAGTTTCTAAGATTACCGCAGGATATGAACAAAGAGAAAAAAGAGAAAGAGCAACATATGCAAGTCCAGAAGGGGAAAACAGAAAGGCAGGGCCAGGATATGTAAAATTCAGGCTAGTGGGCTAATGTATATGCTATGCATTTTTTGGATTTGGTTTGCTATGTTTGACAAATGTTCAACAAACAATTCATTTTATTTAGAAAATAAATGACTTTTGGCCATGACACTACTGCTAGACAAGACACAGTCTCATGTTTAAAGCTGTATATATATCTTAAATTGGCACTTAATTCAATCTATCATTACTTCATCTCTGTGACAGCAATGTTTTTAAGTATTTGTCTTCCATTCTTAAGCATCACGGAAATGTTAAAGGTATACTAAATGGTTTACAAAGAGTTCATATATATATATATATATATGTATATAATCGTATATATTGTGACGGATGGCCAGGGTGCTTTCCTGGCCGGGACACCATCGTAAAGGAAGGACCGGGAAAGCAGAAGTGCACAGGATGCTGCCTTCCTTGGGGTGCAAAATGGCAGCCACCCTGGGTTGCAGCAGCACCTCAGATTCCCACAGTGCTCCATGGGAGTTACAATTTGACACAGCTCTCTTGAGTTCTGTGGGGGGCCACCAGGGGGAGCTGCAGAGCTCTACTTTGTTGGGCTTCCACCACACCTTAGAGTGTTTCCAGACCTCGCTAATGAATCACCTGGAGTACTCCTATGTGCAGCATAATAGGAGCCAACTGCCTTCATTCATGGAGCTAGAGTCGGGAGGAGGAGGAAGCTTGCCAGAGGAGGAGAGGAGATGGATGTAGCAACAGAGACAGAGAGAAAGAAGAAACGACGGTGCTGTACTCATTGCTGTGCTTATTGTACTGTGCTTGGTGCTGGTGGGAAATGAAAGGAAAAGTGTTAACCACTGAAATAAAGTCTTGTGTGTTGCTGGACTTGTGCCAGGTGTCTTTCTGTGCTGGGTTTGAGAAGCTAGTGCGCCTCCTGGTGGCCACAATATACTGTATGTACATGTAAAATGCTTACTCATAGACGCAAATAAACTCACTTTTGCTTGGCATATTAAGAGATACAATCAAAGCAAATGCATATTTGTAAACTATAGATGGAAACTAGAGGCTTTGTATAATGTCAAAATCCACACAGAATGCTTTTGGACCAGTAATTTTTTATTTAAATGAAGCAGTATCATGTTACAACTGCCTAATAAACATCCAAGTTCATTTTCTGCACCTTTCATTCCACACTCAAGCTTTACCATCTGGTGATCCTTAGGTCTAAAGGAATACTCCACCACAAATTAAATTTTTAGTTGTTTAGCTCTGTGATGTTGATGTGACATGAAGCGCAATGGCAGTCAATGAATGAGTCTAGCGATGGACAGTGCATAGCAGATAATGAACACAACCAAAAGAGTACAAGCAGGTGTTAAATAAGTAAGAAGTTCAAAAAGGTCAAGAATAAACAAAAGCAATGATGTGCTAGAAAGAGTAATACAATGTCTAAAGTCCTGAAGCATTATAACTCTAAATAACAAATGACTACAAATGTGAGCGCCACTCAGGAGCTACATCTAGGTATGTGAATAACTGAAAAAAAAATACTATGTGCTCTTGGAGTATATAGTATATACATACAGTATACCTGTCCATTGATTTTATAGATATGCCTACTCCATTACAGGTTTGCAGAATTCTGCATTCTGTCTCAACTATATTGGGTGCAAGGTTGGAACCAATGGAAAACTTGAACCTTATACAGCACACATCTACTTTCTGTTTGTGTACAGAGCCTATTTGGACTAGCAAATCAAATTAATGCGCACACCTTTGGGGTGTAATGAGTAGGCAAAGGAACCAGAGAAAATGAGATCTCTGCAGAGAAAAATATCGCCTTGATGTGCCAGGGAGTCAGCATATCCTATGAAGGTCATGTGACTCCAGGCAGAGTTAGGATTATTCTTCTGAACATCAAGAGTACCCAACGCCCATCAGGGAAGTTTTCTTAGCCTAGCACCAAGAACCAAGAGACTCTTGTTCTTCCATTCACATTTTTTATATTGCCTCATTTTCATATAATTAAGGAAGAGTCATTTCCATACATGCAACAGAAATAAATATATTTGGCATGTCTGAACTCATGTTTTTACACATTGTCCCATGGTTGGTTGACTGCCACATTTTGGTCACAATATATGCTGTGCATACTTAAATCGATTCCATCCATTATCCAACCCGCTATATCCTAACACAGGGTCACGGGGTTTGCTGGAGCCAATTCCAGCCAACACAGGGCGCAAGGCAGGAAACAAACTCCAGGCAGGGTGCCAGCCCACTGCAGGGCGTGCACACACACAAACGCACACACCAAGCACACACTAGGGACAATTTCGAATCGCCAATGCACCTAACCTGCATGTATTTGGACTGTGGGAGGAAACCGGAGCACCCGGAGGAAACCCATGCAGACATGGGGAGAACATGCCAACTCCACGCAGGGAGGACCTGGAAGTGAACCCAAGTCTCCTAACTGCAAGGCAGCAGCGCTACCCACTGCTTCACCATGCCGCCCGCATACTTAGATGAATTCCAAAAATATGAATCTATATATATATTTCTTTTTTTTTAAACAAACAACTTCTTAGGAAACTAACACTAGCAACAAGTTGTGCAAAAGTACTGAACTCATTTACCAAGGAAATGAACAAGAGCCATTACAAACTGACAAAATCCTATTTGAAAATTTAAATAAAGCAGAACCCTGTAAAGTAATGTAATGTAACCCTGTATCAAATGGGATAAGTCTAATTCCACATATCTACAGTAAAACATAATGAACAATCAGTTAAAAATAGAAAATAAACCAACAGAATAAAAGCAGATTGTTAATAAAAGTAATATCAAATGTCCTCCAAAAATAGTGTAATCTTTAAACCCACCTTAGAAACTCAGTAACCCAAAAATAAACACAATCAATTTTGAATTGATAAGTAACAAAACAAATGAAGTTTGTTAAGATTTATTGGACCTCTTAAAAATACATGAAAACAACCACATTATATTTTAAGTATAGTTATCCCCAGAGTGCTGGATTCAAGTTCTTGTCCATGTATAAGAATAAATTGGCTTAGAAAATGTTTTGTATATTCATTATCAAGATAAACAGACAATAAAGTATTTTACTAGGCCAGCTTAAAACAAACAGAGAGGAAGACTAGGATGGCTGTGCAGTCTTTGAAATCAACTTTCATTTCTGTCCTCAGAGTAGAGGAGGAAAAACAGGAAGAACGTCAGAAACATCACTTCCTTGGCTTCACCTCTTCCGGCAACTCACCATAAAAACCGACCATAACGGTAATTTGTCATCAGTTACTGGAAGACATAGCTGTGACCTTCAACAGAGAGCAATGATTTTTCTACCTTACAATTTTTTTCTAGTTATTTAAGTTTTTTCCCTTTTTCCAATAGCAATTAAATGGGGTATTCCCACCTAGAATCCCAATTGTTTTTAAAAAGGATAAATAAATCAATACATACATACATACATGCACATATTTTATTCAAACATTTTGTCATACATACTGTAAGGCTTAGATATCAGCTAATGCTATTGCACCAGATTATCTTCAATTACATATTTTTTTCCAGACATATTCAGAAAGTAAATATAATTTTGCTAAATTAAAAAAACTGCCAATAGTTTTGTCTACAACAATAAATAACAAATTATGAAAGAAAGCAGATGACCACAGAACATGAAGCTGGTATTTCATTTACATGAAAGATATAATTTTATAAACTATGCTGCATCATCATCTAGAGTCCCAAAGAGGTCTAATTAATATTTTTTTTTTTCACTGGAATCTGTAACTTGTTTCTATATTCAAGAAATTGTAGTTTTGGCATATTAAAGAATTAATTGGGGAAATTGATTAAACGTGACTCAAGAACAGCTTACCATATGGTAAATAGTGAGCTGAGAATTATGGCACTCTTTTGTATTTATGAGGCTAACATTATTGTTTATTCTAATCTGGAAGTAATTTATAAGTTTTTCTTAAACCACAAGTGGACTACATTACTTAGAACATTGAACTATAGTCATCAGTCCTACAAACATTTCTTAACTAGCAGGTGAATTCCATCAGTGAGGACAACTGATGTTGTAAAAAAAGTCAAGAATAACTATTATTATTATTATTATTATTATTATTATTATTATTATTATTATTATTATTATCAAATTGATTATTGCCCCTCAATCATCTAGTAAAAATATATCACATATATATATATATATATCACATATATATTATATATTATAATATATTATTATATACAAATATATATTACTAGTATATAATTCTCATTCTTGATTTACCACCACTATCTAGTAAATAAACCTAAAATATACTAATAAAATTAATTTTAAAACAATATTTATTTTTGCTATTTTATCTTTGGAAGCTCCTTGTTCACTATTTTCAATGTCTTACTAATTCAATGAAGCATTTATAAAGAAACAAACAGAAAATAGCTTTTAATCTGCAAAAATACTGAGGAGCAAAAAAGTGTAACACATTTCATTAGAGTGCTATCAGCAACTTTTTAAAAAAATACTGTAAATTCTCATGAAATGTATATCAATACACTCTAAACTTTAAATAACAGGCAAAACAAACAATTATTTAAATTTTGAAGGCACATGAAAAAAATGAAGATTATTGACATTCAATATTTTAGTTAATAATATACGGTACAATGTTGATTTTGACTGCAGTATTAAACACACATATATCCTTGCTTGCTATCCCTGTAGCAAAGCTGAATGGAAACTTGACAAACTTCAAAGCCTTACCGTTGGTCTTCAGGGAGAATAACACGAGTAAGAAAATCTGAATCTGGCAGACTATTTCTTTGAGCCAGCACATCACTTCAAAGATACTCCTCTTGTCTTTAGTGATTATTTTCCTGGTGGTATAATTCACGGTGCTCAACTGCTTTACATACACAGTCTGCAGTAAGATCCTGAGAGAAGGGAATATGAAAAGCAAGACTATAGATGGTTCTGTCACTAGACCTCTTGGACACTTTGTGAGGAGGACAGTTAAGGGAGAGCTGATATTTTGAGCTGGACTGGATTTCATTTTGAGGAGCATGGATTCACTTTTCACACTTAAAGCCTTTTGTCTCAGGGTGGGGGTAGGGCTTGATGTCTTCTCTGCACTCAGGGAAATCTCACAAGTGCTACTTTTGCTTTTCAAACAGTATGACAAAACAGAGTCAAAATTCAAAGACTGCTACACATTTTCTCCAGATGTGGATACAAGTGATAAAAGAAAACATCAAATATTTGTTGAATTGCAAATATTTAAGCAAGGAAAGATTAATGGCTTACATAAGGTCAAGACTGCAGAAAGCACTTTGACACATCATTAACTGAATCAATATGAACTTATTTAAAAGACTTGTATATACTTTACCATGGCTCTATTATGCAAATGCAGAGTGGTTAAAAATTTAAAGCATGCAAAATATAGAAACCAAACTTAAAAATACAATTAATGACAAAATCTGTATGTATGAAATATTATGAATACCCTCTAACCAACTTGAAAGGTATTAGAAGATCTATCTATATCTGTTCTGTTACCCTATGGAGTTAGTAGTACCACTCTAACCAAGAAAATGAGCCAGACAACAAAAAAATAACAGCAGAAAATATTTTCAAACCCACTTACTCATATAACTGATTAACCACACGTGGAAAAAGTGTTACTCAGAGCAAAACCCATGAAAAAGCCGGGAGGATGTGCAAACTCCACATAAATAACAACCAGGTGTGGAATCTGAACCCAGTACATTGTATCCATACTCTAGCTAAAATCTGATGTAACAGAGTTTTTACAAAGGGACCTCCAAACAAATATTAAAATTGAGGCCTTTACCCTAATAACCCCTGTATATCCTGTGCACTTTCTCCAACAGTTTGGGTAGTTCACCTGCTTACCTTATGCCATTTCCATTACACCATTTTATCACCAACTCCCCTGATCATCTTCCATCTGCCAGGAAATTGTAGTTATTCTCTCCTAAGCACTGACCTCTAAAATTCTCCCCAACTGTTTATTTCAAGGAAACCTCCCAAATCATTTCAGAGATTACAAATTGCACTTAAAACACAGGGGACACTAGAACAGAGAGATCCCTTTTAGCCTGATCCCCAACTTTTTCTGGCAAGGCACTCATTATGTCTGATTATGTTTGCTCCAAATGATGACAAGCTCACAGAATATCGATTCCGGTATGACTGAATAAAAACCTAGAGGCCAGGAGAGCATATCACGGCATCTGATGTAGAGGGCTACCTAAAAGCCAGCTAAGTAAGAATTACTTCCAGATAAGCTATCTTCCCTGGCCTGGTACACACCAGCCTATGAGGTTTATTTATTGCTCTAGTTGGTATATTTACACTCAGGTTTATGACCAAAGTCCAGAGATGGCATATTGAGTGATATTACATTAAATATTCTAAAAAGAGAGTGAGAGTATCTGCTTTAAAATCATGTTGACTGAAAATGTGCTACAGAATTCTTGCTGTTTTCCCTGCATTTTACCCTTAAGTTGTTCAAACAATAGTTCACAGCAGTTCATCTTGAAAAGGCTATGTAGAATTTACAGATTTGCTTAATGCCATAATAAGGGTAAATCTTATTTTTAAACAATTGTTTTACTCCTAACTTTTTGCATTGAATCTTATGCATTATGTTAAAAAATAATTCAATGAATCTATTTCAGCTCTAAATACAAAACCACATAAAACTTCATACATGTAAACGGGTTTCCAACAAGGCCAGGGCTCTCAGTCATGTAAATTTACTGGCCATATCCATACTCAATCCTAAAAAAGATTCTTGCTCAAAATGTATGTGCCTGAGAAAACTAAATTGAAAATGAACACCTAAAGACTTTAGGAAATTATCTATTTTCATAAAAATTAATTTAATTTTTTAAAAAATACATAAAGGATATAGTGAAAATGGAAACTACTGACAGTATGTGGCCTGTCACCTTTCTAATCACTAATAATGTTGACAGGATGAGTCAGGAAACTTAAAGTCTAACCAAGCATGCAGAAGAGTGCATGGGTCCAACCATACCGCCAGACAATAAAGCAGAAGTTACATTATGTGACTTCTAGTTGTGGGGTATGCCAGATTTGGCAATCACAGTGAACATGGCTGCCCATGACACATTTACAACTGGGTGCTGACCTTCCAGCACAATCATGCTTGCCCCTTTATGTGACAGCCAATAACATGTTGCCTGATGGAGCTGAACAAAGCATTAACAGGTTAACAGGTCATCGAGTAGAGTGAGTTCATCTGCATTTTTTGCCCTTTTACTTTTTTCCATTTTGTTTTAGTGGGTAAAACATAAAAGACCTCTCTTGTGTTTGTGAGGTTCAAAACATGTGTGTTCTTGATCATCATTGCTACATTTTATGCATTTTGGTTATCGTCTCTCTTGCACAAAGAGTCTTCCCCTATGGGTAAAAGCAAACCTGTTTAATATTATTGAACCAAGTTTTTGGCTAGTTGAAGTTAGTCGTTGGATATGACACTTTAGGTGATCAGCTTCACAGGAGTGCACTGATGACTGCCTCCCACTGATTAAAATTATGTAAATGACAGTTACAACTGAAAGAAGCTGGAAAAGTCACCTAATGTGACATAGCCTTAAAATAGGGAAGGTGGGCGGCACGGTGACGCAGTGGGTTAGGAGACCTGGGTTTGCTTCCCGGGTCCTCCCTGCATGGAGTTTGCATGTTCTCCCCGTGTCTGCGTGGGTTTCCTCTGGGTGCTCCGGTTTCCTTCCACAGTCCAAAGACATGCAGGTTAGGTGCATTGGCGATTTTAAATTGTCCCTAGTGTGTGCTTGGTGTGTGCGTTCATGTGCGTGCGCACCCTGCAGTGGGCTGGCACCCTGCCTGGGGTTTGTTTCCTGCCTTGCACCCTCTGTTGGCTGGGATTTGCTCCAGCAGACACCCTGTAGTTAGGATATAGTGGGTTGGATAATGGATGGATGGATAGGGAAGGCAGACTGTGATCTAATTTCTACGAGTCATCCACAAGTAAAGGACTACAAAAACAGATTGAATGTCTAGCTTGGACCGATGAAGATTTGAATAGAAGAGCTAAATGTATTGGTTTCCTCATGAAAGAGATAGGAGAGAAAAAGGAAGTTAAGTGCTAGGCAGAAGAGTAATCCCAGTGAAGGTGACTTTTTCAAAGATGATGCATGAAATGATGCCTTGTTAAAGGATAGTTTTGGTCCTGTGAGAACATTTTTTTACAACTGAAGCATGGTGAGAGTGTCATGTAGATCATCATTATTTTTTCTATTCCCAAATGTGTCATAAATGATCAACTACTTAAGTGGCGCTGTCGAAATCCAGTCCTGAAGGGACACACTGGCTGCAGGTTTTCATTCTAACCATCTTTTTAATTAGTGAACAGTTTTTGCTGCTAATTAACTTCTTTTGCCTTAGTTTTAATTAATGAGACTCTGGCCCCTTGTTTTTTCCTTAATTAATAGTATTACAATAATGAAACACAAAACAAGCCAACACATGACCAGCTATCCTGTACTCATCACACAATGGCTGAAAAATAAAAAAAAGGTGAAGGTCTCAGTAAGGATAATCTCCCAGGTCACCAAAACATTTTGTTGGTGTTGTTAGAAAAAACAGAAAATCAACAGTTTTAGAAATGTCTGCCATGGCAGAATGAGAACAGTAACAAGCCATGGAATTAAACAACAAGTTTAATTAACAGCAATAATCACCTTCTAATTAAGAAGCTGGTTGGAGTGAAATTGGTTGGACTCTAAAGCCCCAATTTAGCTGGTCATCTTTTGGCTCGTTTCATATCTCATTTCTGTTTGGCTGCCATTTAATGAAGAAAAGAATCAATTCAGAGGACTGAATCCTTAAAAACAGGGCCAATAAATGAAGGGAAAAGAAGTTAAATAGCAGTAAAAACTGGTCCTTGATTAGGAAAAGGGTTAGAATGAAAACCTGCAGCCACTGCAGTCCTCCAGGCCTGGAGTTCGACACCCCGATTTAAAGAAACCAAGTCAGTCACTGAAACAAATGCAATATTCCTGAAGATGCTTGTGAAAATAACACTGCCTAATAAATGCACAATATAGAGCTTAGTGGAAAGAGTATAAGGGCCCCATGGTTTGCAAGTGTTCTGTTAATGAAACATATTATGTCTTTTTTCCAAGCTAGAACTCACGTCTGTGCCAACAAAAGTTGTTTAGCACATCTCTTATATTTTATATGTTTCAAATAACGTGTGAGAGTGCTTTATACAAATGTATTTTGTGCAGAGTGTGTAGTTCTTTTGTACCTAATGATGCCAGGAAACCTCCAGTTCATGTTGTGGTGTACAGGACAGAGTGTATTGTGGACAGCATTGTGTGTAATATGGGAACCAAATTTGGCTGAAGCATTAGCCCACTGCAGGGTTCAATCCACGGGTCTTGTTCAGAAAGCGGACACCAAAAGCCCCACTACCAATCCTGAACTTAAGGTTCGTGGGGGTAAGGCCAGGTACACCAGGGTCCCTAATCTTAAAATTTAGATTAGGTGCCCATTCTTAAAATAGTGTAAGGGTGTCTAATTTTAAAGTTGAACCCTGGTGTATACTGATGGTGCCCACTTTGGAGTGTATACTGTACTGATGGGGTCCACTTTCTGAACAGGACCCCAATCCACCCCCACTTATTCACACCGGGTCAATTTTAGAGTCGTCAGTCTTTAAGATATGAGAGAAACATAAATGCAGTAACTGCAACACTACTGACATTATTCTAAATGATACATTAATCATTGCTTTGAATATACTTAAAAGTGTAAGAGAAATGGAAACTTTTAAGTATCACAGTATAGAATGGGCATCTAAAATTACTATTAGTTTATTCTCCCTTATATACAATGAACATTTTCAGAAATGTAACAAGAATATAGCGTACCATTTGAACATTCAGTTTGGTCTTCAGCATCGTCTAAGCTTGCCATTTATTCCTCTAGTTTTTAGGAATTGCAATATATCTTTAGGAAAAGAAGTGTTTTGTTTTTTGAAGGCTAACTATGCAGTTCTAAGTGTTTACATTTGATCAAGTAAGCCAGAAAATGCATTTAAAATAAATAGTAGAAGCCCAATATCTTATTATGGAATACAGTGACTAATCTTAAATAAATACGGTAATAATAAATAACCTTAAATTAAATAAGCTGTAAGAAATTAAGTTAAATACAACTTTAAACAGAATCTAAAAATGTTGTACTTAGTACCAGACCAGCTCCATTCCTAGTTTTCCAGCACTCCGTATCATTCGTCATTGTCAGCCACTAAAAGAAGTGCCCATTCTGAACCCCCCATTGAGGAGACTATCACTTTGTTACAAATAAACATTCTCTCCACACATGTAGCTGTGCTCTGATTGGCCAATCCAACATTAAAGGCACATAGCGTTTTAGCTTTCACAAATTTTGACAGGCCTCCTTGTTACAGAACACTGGCAATGAAATGAAAAAAAGCTGAAAAAAAAAACCTCAGGACTTCTTTCTATGTGGATGGATGATTTGTGTTCTCACTTATAGTGTGTGACTGTCACTGCTGATTTGCTTTCAGGCCCAGATTACATGTGATAAGAGATGGCCTTATTCAAGTATTCACACATTAAGCACTCCAACTAAGCAAGCTGGGCACAATAACTTCTCAGAAGCATCAATCAGGCTCACAGCATGGTGGCTGCTAAACTTTTTTTCTTTAAGCCAAGGAAAGGGGAAAGCTTTTGTCTGTAGCAGAGTTAATAAAGTTTAAATCTGGCTATGGTACTCTCTGAGCCCCATTGTTTTTGAGAATTCTCTTTAGAAAAGTGTGAAGTTGCAAATGCCATCTTTTCACTTTAAAATTGAGTTTTTAATTTTTTCAAAGAAGAGAATGTGTTCTGAATCTTTTGTTTAGCCTAACATAAAGAAAGAATAAAAACATTTTCTTTTTTTTTAATTTAAACTATAAGTCAATAGATACCTTAACACATTTGGACATAGCCAGGAATTTCATATGTATTTTTTATATCCTATTATTAATGCTTTTTCATCAATAGTTTTAAAGGTTAACATCATTTTTATATAGTTTTTATTTCATTCCTTTGTTCCTTTCACCACTTAAATGCATACAGGACAGTCTATATGTAAATAATGCTTCAGCTCAGAGCCACATGTGATTATTGACAGTAGCAATTGCTTGACAAGCTTCAGACTGGATCAAGAGATCAAATAAATTACATGTAAATGTTTAAAATGTTTTAAAAAGTCTACTTTTTATTTTTATAAGGTTTATCTTAATCTAAAATGTGCTTGCCACTGCAGAACTAATTCCATCAGGGTAAATCTAATAAGGTAATTTTTGGTATTCATTACATTACAGTATTGAAATCACAGAGTCAACACTCAGTATTTAAAACACACAGCCTATCCTGGCAGCACTGGGAAAAATGCAGGACATAACCCTAAAAATGTCAGCCCATTGTAGGATCTACCCTCACATTCAACCACATCTTTTTAGAATTAGAACACAACCATCTTTGGGACATGCGATCATAACATAGAAGATCATGCCATCTGTTCAGAACAGTGACTGGGCATGGGTTTCAAACACAAGACGCATGCAGCAACTGCACCATCACCCCTTTGGTATTTATGTGCTTAAAAAAAGAATGACAGTGTACAGCCTCTATAAATGGCATGCGGTTTGCAAAAACAAAATATGCTTCCTATTTTTTAGGGTACTACAGAAGCAGAAACATGCTAAGTTGTGTTTTTGCTGTGTTTTATATTTATTTCTGTAGTGTTTGTTTTTAACAGTTTGCAGAACCAGCCATTATATTTCCCAGTACTGTTCTTTCCTGATCTGTGTATGGCAAAACCTCAATAAACTCGCTGATTTGTTACAGCCTGTGTTGTCATGCAAATGACAAGCCTGTACCCAAAGATTTATTTCTTCCCTGCTGTTTTCAGACATACTCTATATTTATTTAGAATTGCTGTATTTTATTCAAAATTAAGTAACTAGCAGTAACATAGCAAGTATTTAGTGACAATGTTCTTCACAATTAGGAAAATTAAGTTACTACATATAGAGAAATATAAAAAATGGAAGAAATTGTTTGCTCTTACAGCATAAGACAGTATGAAAAAATATATATTAAAAAAAAGCACAAAGTGCACAATTACAATTGCAGTATTATTCTCTTTATCTGCTTTGTGGGTAAGTACACAACTATGCATCGCTTAATATTTCATGTAATTAATGTAAAAGTATTGCCACTTCTGGAGTTTTTGTTTTTAATGAAAAACCTGACTTTCTGCCTCATTTTTGTCTCGGGGCTAGTGGCATTATTGTGTTAATGGTTATCAGAACAAACTCTGGCAGGAGAATGCACAATGCTAAGCCTGTACAAATATTGTGAAGCATGAAACAAGCCATGTGGGGGATGTGTCGCACCTCACGAAACTGGTTTGGTTATAGTGGATTACTATGTCACAGATATGTCATATTAGCATATAATATTATAGGCTGCATAAGGAGGAGGTGAACTACCAGTAAGCCTAAGTTAGCCAAGTTTCCACTTGGCTTATTCAAAAAACTAAAGGTTTCCACCAGACATGTAGCCAGTTGGGGTATATTGAATTCTTTCGTTCACCTTTAATTTTGGCATATAGTTTTTTACAATGAGGAAAATGTGCTTCTGTATAACAACATTTCACACCTCTGTACTCCTTGATTCAAATTTCAACCTGAACACTATAGCTTTAAGGACATTCCACGTTGTTCTCTGTCTTCATGGGATTTTCTCCTGCTTCGACAGTTTTCTTCCTTATCTCAATAATCGTGAGATTAAAATGATTTGTTTCTCTGAAATGCTCTGTCTGAATAAATAAGTATGGCTTAGATTAGCTCCACTTCTAGAGTTCAGGCATGCATTGTGACTGACGCTAGGTAACATTGTATTGAAATAACTGAGCTTTATAAAATTAAAGAATAAGTAAATATTTCAATTCATGAAATTGGCTGTTAGAAAGTAATAAAAGAGATCTTGACATGAATTAATTTACTATGGCACATTTAAACAGACATGTGCTTATACAGTATGTATTTAAAGGATGAATATTTTCTCTATTTACTTCTTACTATTTTATATTTGGAAACTTCAGTAAATTCTCAGAGCTTGCCTTTTGAAAAGGATATTAAAGAATTCCAGTACTTTTCATGTCCACTGAGGTTATACCAATTTTCTCTCACAGTCCAAAGACACTTAATCAAGTCAACTGACTGCTATAAACAGCCCCAAAGCCAATGGCTGTTTTTCTTTTCATCCTGCCATAGACTGGGCTTCCATCTAGAAAGCTTTCCTGCAGATTTTCTTTGCAGTCCATCTTTTAAACTGTTACTGTGTTTGATTTTATTTTTTCTGCATTTTTATTTATTTATTTATTTATTTACTTACCTACTTACTTACTTACTTAGCAGGTTTACTCAATTAATCCCGGTTTAAAAGCTATAAACTGGAAACAAATTGGATTCCTTTTGCATTTACCAGTAGCTAATATTGTATTCAAGTCACAATAAAATCTACATCTGAATAACATTAAAGTAACATCTTGAAATGGAGGCAGTCGTTATCCTGGCTATTCGGTTGCCTTGTTTAGGTCTCTGAGCTCTAGATTTCAGTTGGCCCATGCAGGGCTATAAGATAGACTCAATATTTATTTCTGTAATGATCCCAGCTCTTTCTGCTGCCTTCACCTCATTCTCCAGATGGTTAAAGAGCATCAAAGCAAATCTGCACTGTGGTCATACACCTGCTAAAGCTGTAAGATCAAAAAGGGAGTCACCTTCAACTGGAAATTGCCAAATTCTTTCAAAGATATAGGCAAACTGTTCCATCATATTAGTTTGCTTAGTTAATTGGATCTGGAACAAACAACCCAGCCATGTATTTGATGGCGAATCTTGACAAGTTTTAAAATGTATCTGGTGGAGTCATCCTAGCAATTAGCTAGCCTTCTCCTATTTGTCAAGCTTCTTGTGTTCAATTGCAATGTCACAAAGAAAATTAAAAAGGACCATTTCTTTGACCTTACATAACCTTTATTATGCATGTGTTAATTGGTGTATTTTTTTTTACCAGAGTACTCAATACTACCATATATTCTATGAATCTGTACTATATATGTTTCAGCATCAAATTATCAAATGTGACCAATATGGTCATATGATGCATTACAACATCAGAGGCTAGAAATCAAACTAAAAAAAAAAAAATTGGAATTCGGGGTGTGGTGTGTAAATGGGTGCAAAGTTGGTTCAAGAACAGAAAATGAAGGCTTATGTGAAAAGGTGCTGTCCATCAAGGATCAATGCTGAGGCTGCTTCTCTTATTATTGTTATGAACAGCCGGGCCTTCTACCTGGCCAGGACACCTGCATGAGGGAAGGACCAGGGGAAAGAGCTTGCAAGGGGCATTATCTCCCCCAAAACGGTAAGATCTGGTAGTGTGTGAAATAGACAAAAAATATTAACAAGTTCATCATGAGTTCATATTATACAAACAAAGAATTAGAAACAGACACAGTACTTTATAGTGAAATGGCCAGACATACAAACCACAGGACTAGGAATTGCAGATCAGTGAAAAATTATCCTCACACAGAACTTCATCCCACAAACAAGACTTAAACAAATAAAATATGAAGTTGCTACTAACTTACAAAAAACAAACAGGAAATACCAACAACAAGAGAGTATTATGTGATACACAGACAGATTCTACATTCTACAATGCACAACCCAAGAACATTAGACACTATAACAACTGACATTTTTACTGACAAACCCACCAAGCCACAAGATGATCTACTACTTCACAAACTGACAGAGAACACTGAAAGAACACTCATACAATACAAAAACAGACCACACACAGAGGACCTTGGGAGAATACTCAAACAATACACAAAAACAGACCCCACTCAACTTTCCCTCATACCAAAACCGCTAAACACAAAGAAAGTGTCACTAACAACAATACTCATTAATGAAAACCTATTCCCACAATACACAGATACACTTAAAACACTAACAGATAAACATACATTAATATACTGTATGCAACTGCAGTTACCTCAATAACCCACATTGGAATGATCACACAGAATAGACAAAACACATCACTCCAACTCAGGAAACTCGTCTGGGAACACAGAGCAGGAACACAGATTAAAGACTTTAGACGTGACTTGGCCGATTAACAAGGTACAAGGAGAACAACACATCGGGAAATCTGCAAAGAAACCTTCATCAAATATTTAAGAGAATAAAAACACACACAAAACATGAAAAGCACAATGAAAATATAGATACATACGTAGATTTACTTAAACAAAAACTCATAGCTCAATTACAGAGACTAAAATGGTAAACATTGTGACTAGCATGAAAATAACACAACTCACAGTTCCAAAACAATGAAAAGCTATTCTACAAACAGATATTGAGTAACACATAAATCCAAAATAATGGCCCAAAAACACAGGAAAATCTTGCATAGTACTGGCCTGTCCTCTTGTCTAATGCATATCAGCATAATAGGACAGCAGCTTCAATCAAGCAGTGACAAAACACAAATAGTATAATGCTAATACACTTCAGGCAATTTTCCTTAACAGATCTCACAGAAACAATCCATAAAACACACAACTAGAAGGCTTGGTTCACAGTTTCTGGTATAAGAGGTTCACCACCCTGCACTCGGTACTTACAGACAAATTAAGATACATTATACACAACTTATCAGTGATACCTCAGTTTTTAACAAAAAGCACCAAATATATGAAATCCAAGTCAAATGACAACACAGATACCAAAAAGTACATCTGTCTACAAAAATATTGTACAAAAATACTTACTGAATGCATAACAAAAAGAAAAATATACACACACATCATAGATAATGATATACTTACAGAACAACAAAAAGGCTGTTGAAAGGGAACACATGGGTTTCAAGGAAAAGCTCTTTATTGACTTTGTGAAACCCTATTCGCATACAACAAATACAGAAACCTACATTAAATGACTGCAAAATATTGCTTGACAGTGTCCCACAAATATGGCTACTGTAAATAATACACATATACTGTACAAGGTACATCTTGTACTCATACACTGCTTTCAAAAACTAATGGGACACTGGAGAACAATACTACATGTACATTTCAACAACTCATCAATACAAAATACAAACATAGATAAAATGAAATACACCGCTGATGGAGAATGGACAACATGCCTTGACAATATGTCATTCGTGCCCATAGTTGCCTCCACCACTGGTGTCATCTCACATACACAAAAGCTACAGACATTACATGTAAACCAATACACATACATTAAACTACAGAAAGCAGCCATTCTAAATACATGTCACATAGTGTGGAATTTCCTTAAAACAAACATAATGCTATAAAATATATATGCATATATACACAAAAAATAAAACTGCCCTATGTCTTGGCCTAGGCCTGATATAGGTGGTAGCAATGGGACTACCCCAGAAAATACATTGAATAATAATAATAATAATAATAATAATAATAATAATAATGACAAGGGACTCTTAGCCTGGTGTGTGATAGTGTGCTTTTCAATGAGAATAAGCAAACAATTCACAGTTAATTCACACCTTGTATCTGATACATATGAGGATAGATTCCAGCTCTACCCTGAGATACACATAACTCCAGGGTTGGTACAGTAGTAGCATTGCTGCCTCGCAGTAAGGAGATCTGGGTTCACATCCCTGGTCCCACCTGTGCAGAGTTTGCTCCCACTGCCCAAACACATGTGGGCTGTAGGTGGATTGTCTACAGTTTGATCCTGCTATTTGGTACTGTTCTGAACTAAATGGGTTAAAACATGCATGGGAGATTTGTCTATATCAATTATTACATTTATCATATTGCAAGCATCCAGCTAAAATCTTAAATTAGGTTGTTATTTCTATGACTAAAGTTTAAAAAAGGTTGTTTTAGCCCTTTATTTTAATGGTGTATTAAAAAGTCTGCACTCTGTGCACATTTTGTATATGTTCAATCCTTAGCAAATTAATTCAAGCTGTTGCACTGTACCTTTCAACTGGTCTTGTCTCTTGCTTCCTGCACACCATCCACATGTTTCCCATTGTTTTGATTGACTGTGGCTGATTTGGAACGTATTTAATAATGGCATGTAAAAGGATCAGTTCTATGCTAGGCAGTGTGCATTGGCCAAGCAGCTTGTGCGCTCAGCTGATTGTTTACATTCTCTTTATCAGCTTTGCAATTTTGAGGTTACAAAATTATATACAAAATTCACTTTATTTTTATTAATCCATTTATTGGTTTAAAGATCTGTACTTGGTGTTTGGATAGTATTTAGTAATTTGAGAATGTTTTAAAAAATATTTATTATTGTTTAAAATTAGTTTTATTACTTCTCAACCACCATTTTGTTTTTATAGGGAATGCTATTTTGCAGCAGTGTTTAATCATTGGCACCTTCATAATAATCTGTGAGGCAGGAGTAACCGTAGAGCTGTTGTGAAACCTGCTGACAAACAAATGAAAAATATGGCTTTGAAAACCATAAGCAATAAATGTTAGCTTTTTTTTACTTTGCTGTTGCTCAAATATTTAATCCTTCACTTTACTAGGTGTTTAACTCATCACATTTACCCACAAAAGGATGTTCATCATTCCTTTGAACTTACAAAAAAGTACTTGTCTTTCACAGTCTAAATGATATTGGATAGCCACAAGCTATTCCCATACCCAAAATTAATGGCAAGGACAACAAAATTACAAACAAGGGTATTTTATTAACAAAACAATGAAAATAAAAGGCAGTGGCGGAGGGGGTGACGTTGAGCACTAGAAATAACAAAATGTAAAATCAGCAAAATCCTGGCTAGACCACTGGGCTCAGCTACACAGGATATGCCTTCCCTGTTTGTCTGGTAGGGTATTTTGTTCATCTCTCTACTTACAAGCAGCACCAAAATACTCCTTCCCTCACCTTCTTACTTTTCCTCCAAACCCTGGCCCTCCATGTTCCAGCAGGTTAAACCCTTGCCCTGATGCAACTCCTGTCCCAAAGTTTAAAACTCTTATAGTGGGAAGAGGCTTTTCAGGCCCAGCCGTGAATTACTTCTGGATATATCCTGAAAATGATGTCCAGTGTCCCAAACAAGACACCTAGAACTCATCCTGGTGACAACAAGCACCCAAGCGCTTCCAGGCTCCATTCATTACATAACTCCCAGGTCACCTGATTTCCATAATATATAGCAGGGGACTAGAAATAGTACATATTAAACCTCCGAGCTCTAATCTAATGGGGGGCCTAAAGTCATGACAAAAATATATAAAAAATATAAAAATGGCTGAGTGTTATATCTGAAATAGTGGGTCACATACATATAATTCTTAAACTGCTTTATTAACACCTACAAACATAATACACTGCCAGTCAAAAGTTTTAGAACACCTCAGTTTTTAGAAAACCTTCAAATTTAATCAGTTGAATTGCAATGAATGGCCTAAAATGGTGTAAAGGGAAGCTTTTCTGCCCCGTGCTCGCTTCGCTTGCCCACCCCCAGGTTTGGTTTACCGGATATACAATTTAAAGAGATTGTTATTTTCATGGGAATTGTTACATATGCATTATTTTCACTTTTACTTTAAAACTTTCATAAAAACAATATTTGGAATTAACTTTTCTTCAAGATCAAATTGAATTTTGATTCTGTCTTTGGACTTACATTGTGACAACGCAACGTACAGTATAACTGCCTGTGAGTGAATATCATTTCTTTCTCTCTAATAAATAAAATGACTTTTTTGAATGTTTGTTCATGCTCTTTCTTCTTCGCTTTGTCGTTGACGTGTCATCTAGAACGTAAAAAATTATTGTCCTGATAAAATTTATAAGAGCTGAGAGCGCAGGAAATGTGTCTGACATAAGCATTCACACGACTGAGGTTAGATGACCGTGGTCTTGTTTGAAAATAGTTGTAAGTAGAGCGTGACGTGAAAGAATCTCATGTTAAAAGTCTCTGACTCACGAAATCTTTTAATTCTCACAGATACGTCTCTTCATTGGAAAGAAACACTATTTTTTTCCCTGATGGCAACATGAATTAGACGATCTACAAGTCTCTGACTTAAAGTTTAAATCCGAACAATATATTTGATCTCTTTTTGCTGTTCCAATAATTTCCTATCCTTTTTGAGACTTTCAAATTTTCATACTTCCATTATCTCTAACCTGCTCTGCATGTGTACCACACCAACATTTTTTAATTCTTTACAATGTTCTACTTTGTCATCTACTCTTTGTCCTTTATTTCCGGCCCCAGGCATGGTTAAATCTCTTTCTCATGTGACGTATAAATGTCTCTCCGAGAAAATCACGTCTCGTCTCCTTCCAAGATTTTTTTTTATAATAGAGAGATGGGCCTACTTCAGTGAACAACTAATAGGTTACAACCTACAGATGTTCTGCAGCAATTAAGGTAAATTAAGCCTTGCAACGTGAAGCAAACAATTTGCACAAGTGTCCCAACTTCTGTTGATTACTTTTAAACACTCCTTCTGTCTTAAAGCAGAGTTGGAACAGACTTCTACACTCTCTGAAGTACTACTTGAATATTATTACACTGTAGAAAGTTGTAAACTCCGGTGATAATGGCAAGAAAAAGGAAATTAACAAATGAAATGAGATGGAGCAATATTACCAGTAAAAGTGTAGGCTTTTCATTTAGAAAAACTGGTAATTGGAAACTTGAAGAAACCCTCACGGGAAGAGCTCTGGCAGACCTATAGTCACAGCCCAATCAGAAGACAATTTTCTGAGGTTCAGTTTGCATGATAAGTGCCTCACAGTACAACAGCTTAATAGTAGTTGGAAAAAAGCAAGTCTCCGTTTTTACTATGAAGAGGAGACTTTGTGCTGCAGGTTTGACAGGGTGAGTGGCAGTAAGAAAGCCATTCCTTAAAGGACAAAATAGGGCCTTGCAATACCAGCTGTGGGCTATTGTAGAATGGAAGAAAGTCTAATGGACCGATGAATGAAAATTTGAAATCTGTGGTTCATTACGCTGGGTGTTTGTATGCTGTCGAGTTGGTGAAAGGATGGTTCTTTAGTGTGTGACACCAACTGTCAAACATGGAGGAGGAAGTGTGATGGTCTGGGGTTCTTTTGCTGGAGGCAGAGTTGGTGAGTTGCATAGAGTGACAAGCATCCTGAATCGAAGAGGTTGCCACAGTATGGCTGTTATATCAGCAAAAATTGAAATAAAATTTTTATACACTTAATGACTTGATGTATTTTTTATTTGCCATTTTTTATTTGTTCTGTGCCTTGATTTCATGAAACACCCATCTATTATCCAACCCGCTATATCCTAACTACAGGGTCACAGGGGTCTGCTGGAGCCAATCCCAGCCAGCACAGGGCACAAGGCAGGAAACAAACCCCGGGCAGGACACCAGCCCACCACAGTTCATGAAACATTAAGATATTAAAGTGTGTTTATTTCCATAACAACTGAAAAAACGCAGGTGTTCTAAAACTTTTGACTGGTAATGTACTTCCATTTTCTTTTTCTGTTTAATCTTACCACTCCCACATCCCCTTCTGGCAAGACACCTCACTAAGAGGGCCCACTAACAAGCTTGGCTGCCAGTTTAAAATCCTTGCTGTGCCAAAGTTGTGGTTTACTACTACGTTACATGACAAGAAGTAATGCAATCCAAAGCCAGCAATGAAACTTTCACAAAGATTGTAATGCTCATGCTTCATTAAATTATAGCTTGTAATATATTCCCTATTTTTACTCTCTAGTTATGTATAATATTACGATGTTAGTGGGCAAGGACAATCCCCTTTTGGAAGACTATGCAGTTTGTTCATGAAATAGCATCTACCTAAACAACAGGTATTTTCTTTGCTGACATACTGAGCTATCATCAGGCACAAGTCACAAAACATGAGTGTCAACATGGTGAGTCTTTGCAATGGTCCGTTTACTGTTTCAGAGTTCTAAAACACCAGATACTGTTAGTTGTAGCCAAAAAAATTAGGTGGACAACTCTCTAACTCTCAAATAATTTAAACATTTTCTGTCTTTGACAATATTTCTTGATTTAATTGTGAGGAATCAGTTCTTACCAGCCTTATCTTTGATGAGAAATGTAAGAGTATGCTACTGATCAACACTATTGAATTCAGACAGTATGATCTTGTATGCACTTAGCATATGGGCTGGCAAGAATAAGATTTTGCTCTGATTCAATGTGGATCAGTTCAGTATGTGTACTAATACAGAGTTTGGACAGGGAAGTGTTTTCCAAAAACAAATAAAATTCACTTTTTGTATAATATAAACCAATTCAATTCATTGTAGAACTTTTACAAATGACAGAACACAAAATAAATATCTTCTGTGACTGGCTCATTCAGAAAGTTTGGAACATGAAATGTTATTGTGATGCTTGCCAAAACCTTTTCCAGAGTATCAGATCTAGCCAAAAAAATAAAATAAACCCATCTAAATTTATATGGTGAATAAAAACATTCAGAGTTGCCAAGCTTAGCAGTTTTATTAAAAATAAACAAAACAGACAAAATAAAGTAAATTTTAACAAAATGTAGAAGTCTTGAAATATTAAATTACTAATTGTAGTAAGCTCTGTCATAATGTTTGGTCTTATACGTTACTTCTATACCATTTAATGGTGATATACGCAGACCGGTCATCCTCTTTTTCACTTCTTTTAACTTTTCTTTTGTGTGTGTGTGCGTGTGTGTGTGTGTGCGTGTGTGTGTGCATTGCCTATCTTTCTCATCTCTTTATTTGTTGCTCAGTCAGAACAGTTCAAGCACAAATATTGAAATACTGCAATTATTTCAAGACATTGCAACTTGAAGGCTCCTTGTTGCTTGACGAACAATTACACTTTCACTGCACACCAGCAGATGTTGCTGGGAAATTCCTTACACTGCTGAATTTAGACAAGCATTTTATCTTCATTTACAGGACAAAATGTTCAACACCTTCTCCAGTTTAAATTATAATGGATGAATTTTGATCTCTGAACTTGTCTCATAATTTTCATTGGGAAAATGAATAGGGCCAATTGGCACTAGACATTGAAGAGAGGTTGCATATTCTAGGACATACATATTGGGATGCCAATTCAAGAAGTGCTAAGCATAGAACATTTCAGATTTTACCTGTTTCATAGGTATGTTGGGAAGGAAAAGCTAACAATTAACTGAAGCTTGTTGTAACTAAACTGCCAGACATTTATCACTAAGAATAAATTATTGGTAAAAAATGACTCTTGATTTAATTTTCCCACTCGTTGTTGCCACCTTTATGCTAATCAAGGAGAGATCAAACAGCAAGTAAGTACTGGGACCTGAAAAAGCCTCTGCGCAGCTTGATTATTTTGCTTTAGTTTGCAAACAGTAATGTAATCAGCATTCTGTAAGTCAATATTCACGCATTTTCAAATCAGCCATCAGCAAAATATTTAACCTTATATGAGTAACTTTAAAGGAGTAAAAGTAAGTCAATGATGAGCCAAGAGCAGGTACTATGATGCATTTTATACTGCTGTGACATTCAAATTGTCTTTCTGCCTCACTAGTCTGAGTTATTAGTGAGCCTAATTATTAATAACTTTAATAAAGTGACACAGGCAGCACAGTAATACAATTGTTAATGCTGTTCTTATGGAGCTTTCATGCGTTCCTTGTGTCTGCATGGATTTTCCTCTGTGATCTGGTTTTCCTTTCACATAACCAAAGACTTGCGAGTGAGATTAATCAGTGATATGAAATTGTCCCCTTTGTGGGGGTTTTTGTGTGTTCCTCATGATGTACTGGTGAACTGACCAGGGCTGTTTCTTGTTTTGTGCCCAGTGCAGGCTCTGGCTCCTAGCAGTCTTCAATTGCATAAAGTGGGTTTGAGAATCCCTATGATAAATTAACCTTTTTAATATTATTTTTAAATCACTTAAGAGAAATATGCCTGATGCCCATATTAAATTTCTTCTATACTTTATTTTGAGAAAAATAAACACACTTCAATTATGCAAACATAATATTGATGGTTCACTTCACATTTAAAAGTCATTTTAATGTGGTCCAATAATCTGCATTCTTTCTGAATCCTTAATGATGGAAACTAGAAAGATCAAGGTTGAGAACAAGAATATGTTTTTACACTATGACAATTCTCTCAAAACAGATGAGAGATGAGGAAGTGCTGAGGGGAAGACGACTGGGGACACCTGGAGTGCTTCCAGGTGCACAGCCGGCACTTCCGCCACACTGGGGAGTGTCAGTGGAAGATTGCTGGGAGACACCTGGAGCACATCCAGGGTTGTATAAAAAGGGGCCGCCTCCCTTCATACAATGGCTGGAGTCGGGAGTGCAGAGGACGAGGTCTCTGGAGGAGGCAAGGATGTGGCCTGAAAAGTGAAGGCATTGTGTTTTGTGGCCAGGACTCTGGGGACTTGGGGACTGTTGAGCACTGTTGTAAATATGCACTTTGTAAATAAACGTGTATGGAGTGATTTAGACGTGTCTGCCTGTCTGTGTCCAGGTCATGTTCCACAGCTGCTAAAAACTCGGGAGAAAATTTTAAATGCCACTTTCACAGTAGCAGCACATCTTAAAAGATCCTTTCAAAAATAAATGTATTGCTACTCTGAGACATTTCAGAAAAGGCCAATAGATGGCACACATTTTGATGAATCTTGACGTTTTAAACCTCCATGAGTCCAAAAATACCATTTTTGGAATTATGTTTGTGTGTGTGCGTTGTCACAAATGTGCGTTTAGGAGACCTGGGGGAACTGTAATACTAAACCAGACCAGCGGGTGGCAGAGTGTGCTGACTGTCTCTCTCAGTTTCTTGCAGACCATTCCCGGAAAATCTCACCAGGTTCCGGCACCTCTGATGACATCACTTCTGGCTCCGGCACCTTTGATGGGGTCACTTCTGGTTCCGGCGTCTCTGATGACATCATTTCCTTCCCCAGCCCTTAAAACCCGCATCTTACCTCCAAATAATCAGTTCTGTTTTGGACTCTGTCTTGTGAACATCTCTGACCAAATATTATTAAACTTTTGCAGCTGGGAAATAATGTACGGGTGGCTGCCCCAAACCTTTATGATGTCTGAAGTCTCATTGCTATCACAGTGTGTGTGTGTGTGTGTGTGTGTGTGTGTATGTAAACAGGATAACTTGAGGACGCTTTCACTTAAGTCAACCAAAATTTACATAAAAGTATTAGGTACGAAACGTAGATTTCTATCAACGTTTGGGCTATTTCCACTAACCGGAAGTGGTACTTTACCTTTTATTTATTTACTAGCAAAATACCCGCGCTTCACAGCGGCGAAGTACTGCCTTAAAATTTTTATTAAGAAGAAAATTTAACCTTTTTAAACTGAGGGAAAATATGCCAATATTTATTTGTTAAGGATCTCTTTGTATACCATGTTGTCAGTTCGGCCCTCCGGTTGTAACATGACCAAGCTGTGTGCTGATCTTACTCTTGAGCATGTAACTTACAGTTGGCCATGTGAACAGTAATCTTGTCTCAAATCTCACATCTTGGGTTGCTGCTGTCATAATCAGTTTGAGTTTCATGGTTTGTTTCAATTACGACAGTATTTGCAGGATTTGTTGTGTTGAAGTGACATTCGGCATCTGTCAAGCGTTGTAAGCACACAACCGGTTTCATCGATAAAATCACATCCAGCTTTTGAGAGCTTAAACATTCATAAACATCAAAGTGTCCACTACTGAAATCGTCACCTGTGAATCTAAGATGTTTAAGAGGCATTGGCGGTTGTCGAAAGGTGTAAAATATTTGGCCATTTCGGTACACTTGAAAGCGACAACCGAACAATTCAGTGGCAGCCATCAACTCACATGCAGAACCATAGGGGAAGGGCTTAAGCATTTCACTCTTCTAGTGCTCCTGTGTAGTATAATTATCTCCTGTACCGTCATCAGTCCACACCTTGAACCTGTCCCAGTCATTCAATACATAAGACACAATGTTCCTCCGGATATCAAGAGTGAGCCTGATATGGCCGTGCAATATGTAACAAAGAGAATGGAAAAGGTAGGTGCCATCTCCGGGCATGGAAACCACTCAGTAAGTGACAGTTCTTTGATCGATAGTGATCACCTCGATAGACATGGTAATGGGGGTTAGAATGATAAAGGAAATGGGCACCTGAGCAATGTAAAGTAAGTCTAAAATACCTATACAATAACTATAATTGTAATAAACAAACAATAAAACAGCGGAGATTAAACTGGATTAAAGAAAAAGGCTGTAGTTATCAGTAGGGAGACGTGAATCCCGTGGGGAAGCAAGGAAGGGAATGTAGAGACCGGAGCGACGGACGGTCTTATATAGGCAGGCAGCCAACAATGTGGGAGGCGTTGGGATGGGGGACCCAACGCCACCTCACACGGTGACTGAGCTGCAGGCTATGGACATATATATGTACGTAAGTAGGATTCAGTTAGCGTTGGGAACCCGTGTACCAAATTTCTTGAAGATGGGCCCATAAGTAACAAAGACTGTTGAAAAGTTCAATATGGCGGCCGACAGTGGTGTCATACCAACGAAATAAGTACGTACATCGGTTTCCGTTAAAAGTTTAATATGGCAGCCGACAGTGGCATCATACCACCGAAATAAGCACCAAATTTCAGCCTTCTACCTACACGGAAAGTTGGAGAATTAGTGACGTTGGAAAGTTCAATATGGCGGCTGTCAGTGGCGTCATACCACCGAAATAAGTATGTACATTGGTTTCGGTTAGCACAGGGAAGCCGCCTACCAAATTTTGTAAAGATGGGGCCATGAATAAGAAAGTTCAATATGGCGGACGTTGTTGACCGTTATGACCGTTACGCATAGAATTTCGAAATGAAACCTGCTTAACTTTTGTAAGTAAGCTGTAAGGAATGGGCCTGCCAAATTTCAGCCTTCTACCTACACAGGAAGTTGGAGAATTTGTGAGGTTTGGAAAATTCAAAATGGCGGCCGACAGTGGCGTCATACCACCGAAATAAGTAAATACATCAGTTTTGGTTAGCGCAGGGAAGCCACCTACCAAATTTCGTGAAGACGGGGTCAGCCTTCTACCTACACGGGAAGTTGGAAAATTGGTGACGTTGGAAAGTTCAATATGGCGGCCGACAGTGGCGTCATACCATCGAAATAAGTAAGTACATCGGTTTCGGTTAGCGCAGGGAAGCCGCCTACCAAATTTCGTGAAGATGGGGCCATAAATAAGAAAGTTCAACATGGCGGACGATGTCGACCGTTTTCGACCGTTATGACCGTTACGTGTAGAATTTCGAAATGAAACCTGCTTAACTTTTGTAAGTAAGCTGTAAGGAATAAGCCTGCCAAATTTCAGCCTTCTACCTCCACGGGAAGTTGGAGAATTAGTGATGAGTCAGTGAGTGAGTGAGTCAGTCAGTCAGTCAGTCAGTCAGTCAGTGAGGGCTTTGCCTTTTATTAGTATAGATTTCTACTGCAGAGTCTGATTTATTCAACTTTACTTTTATAATAATTGTTCAATATATAATTAATTTGATTTGATTTGTTGTTGATAGTTGTTTAATTTACATAATATAAAAATGTAATCATTGTCTTGTGGTTTACTCCTCAAATATCCATCTCCTTATCTGAGTATACAAGAAAGTCTAGGGGAGACTACTCCCGAGTTTTTAATTACATTAATTAAAATGTAGAATATTTAACATGCATTGAATTAATTGAATTCAGCCCCATTATGTAAAAGCACTAATAGTTAATATAATATTGCACAACTAAAAGTAGTGCATAAGAATAATATTATAGTTTTAAAGAGACCATTTTAAATAAAGTATAAGTATTTAACTGAAAAAATAAGAAGTGGTGGCTTAGCCAATAGAAGTTGATGGTAGTGATCTGAGTTGTTAGGGACTACAGAGATAAAGTACAGATCAGTTCTTTTTTACATTCAGATTGTTTTTGCTTTTTCATGCCTGAACTGAACTGAGTAAAGTAAAGAAATACCATCATTTCCATCTAGGTATCACATGGATGTTAAGGCAGTGCCAAATGAACAAGATGTTCTTATGACAAGGACACTGCAAGGATGACACAAGATATTTAAAAGTCCTCCAAGGTGAAGGAAGAGCCTCATGGTCTGCAAAGACATCTGCTGTTAAATGGAGGCATGCCCTGTATATATGATTAATGCTGGCAAAGTCTGGGGGCATAAAGAACAAAACAGATGAGAGATACAGAAATTCAGCCTGCGATACTACATTGGCAGCATGCGGAAGATCCATTAAACAACAGTATACCTGATCCTCTGTCTAAAGAGATGGTGAGGCCAAGAAGTGTGGGTAGGGCATTATAAGGCTTTCTGACTAATAAGACCACTAGCTTGCAATAAGACTTCCAGTTCTAGGCTCAATCCATGGAGGACGTTCAAGAGGCCATTTTTTTCTGTTCATCTACTTTAGGGGGTAGTCAGAGGTAAGACTATCTTGGGAGTGCAGCCACTTAAGAGTAACTGGAGGCTCAAGATGCAGAAATGCTAGAAACTGCTAGATTGGCATGTCTCCAGGTGCTGCTGTGTCAGACATAGGGCCATTCCTGACATTTGCGGTGATCGCACAAAAGGCATTCAGGAAGGTGCTTTTGAGTCTAAAATTGGAGTAAAGGTTTCGCTGATAGTACAAAAAGAGAAATAAGAGCAGAGAGAAAGAGTACTTTAGTTGTAGTTGAGGTGGGTAAGTGGTCAAGCAATGGATAGACATGTTATTAAGACCCATTAAGAGAGGCCCACAATTGTAGAAAAGATTCTCTTTCAATTTTTGTGGATCTCTGCCTTGTGCACTTTTCAATAAAGTTACCATTTTTTAGACCTCTGGCCTCCTTGGCATTTTTGTGGGTTGCTGCTATAGTGCCCTTCTTGTTGCAATGCCACTTTCTCTAGAGCAAGTTGTAACTGCTACTGCAACTACAAAATATCAACAATGACCCTGCTTTGTCATGTAAAGTTGGTGTGTGTATAAATGAAGATTATGAATTTTATAGCCATCATCATTTACAGTCTTCTGGGAACATTTTTCCAATTTTCACTAAAATGAAAAAAAAAATAAAAAAACAGGCTGCTGTATTAATTTTACAGGCCAGCTCTGCATCACTTTATCTATATATTTTATATTCTCATGTTTTAAGAAACTACCTTTTTTTTCCAAACTAAGTTATTAAGTACAACTGCAATTTTTGCTGTGTAATTTAATTCAAATGAATCAGTAATCCACCGTTTTTCTTGCATACATCTAAAAAATGATGTTTCACCAATAAACACCCCCAGGGGTCACCTGGCGTGCCCTCTTCCATCCATTCACATTGGGTGCTTGGTTACTCAGCACACGTTTCTCCTTCTGTTTGCTCTATTGTGTACTTGAACACTTGTTTCTACTGTTTAACCTGCAGCCTTGCATGACTTCCACTGCCCTCTGCCCTTTCTGCTTCCCACTTCTTGTCTCTTTGTTGTTACCAAGCATGTCAGCATCTGTCTCAGATTGCTCATTAGTCTTGCCAGCTTCATTTCTTTACTATTGAATTACTGCCAGGAGCACCTGCATATGGCTGAGTTCTGCTGCAGGCCACAGTTGCATCGTCTAGCCTTGTCACTCTGCTGGCTTCTCTTGAGGCATCTACTGATTGCTTTTGCCTTTTAGCCAGCATCCACTTGTAGAAAAATTCTCCTACTTTAAGTGTTTGATCCTGCATGTTTCCTTTTTCTTTTTTCTCTTCCGTTGTCTCCTCATTTTTCTTCTATAGTGAACATCATACATTTTAAACTGGCGTGATTTCTGTTCTTGGTTTCATTCCTTCTCTTTTCTAGATGCCACATAATATGACCTAATTTATAGTTATTCCTAGAATATATCTTTCCTGCTCTGGACATTTCTTTCATTCAGGCTTTCCAACAGGCACTATTTCAGGCCTAGTCCTGACCCTGGCACCTTGCCCCTCGTATTTTTTACAGATCTGTAAAATGCCTTTTTACCTTTCTTGTTTTCTCCATTTTCCCTGCTGTTGTGTTGTCCTTGTTCATAGTTATTCCTTTTATCATTTTGCATAATTATTGTGTTTATTACTTTGCATATCATAAGCCTGCTAAAAACCCTAAAGGATCCAATTAGGAATCAATTACATATGCCTATACAACCATTTATAGACCTCAAAAGTATTTTTTTACAATTTTGGTGTCAAACACCTTGAAAGGATGGAATTACTTTCCTGCAAAATCTGTCATGTTATTCAACTTGCTGACTGCTGGGTTTTGTTTTCCTCTAATTAGTTCTCAGCTGGTTCAATCATGATATGAATGGACATCAATCTCTTTTAAAGTAATTTGTATTTGTATGCATGTGCATTATGTAATTTATATAGTTTTAATTGTATTAAGCCAATGAATCAGTTACAGCATTAATGAACAGCACTATACAAAGAAAAGAAATAAATATAAATATTTATCTTGGTGAGGATCAGCACATTTGGGGAGCTTTAAGTTATTTAAAACCACAAGACTTACTTTTCACTTGACTATATACATCACAATAAGAGGAATCTGTATCTGCCATACAAACCTGAAGCATATTGTGTCAACAGCAAGTTCTTTTTTAAAGGTTTATGGCTTTATAGGAACGCTAAAATTAATTATATATTTGAATGAAAGTCACAAAAGTGAGGGATAAATATAGATCCCTTACTAATTGGTCTTAAGTACTCGTTTATTCAGTGGGGTTAGGTGCTGATTTGCCTGCTCTCGCAAAACACTCTTCCAATCCTCTTCCAGTGCACTGTAATTCTCTAAACCAGTGTTTCCCAGCTTTTTTTTGTGATGGCACTCTTTTTGTAATCAAAAACATCCCACGACACACCACTATTATACTAACTACTGTGGGTTGGAGCAGTGTCTCGGTTTCCCACAGGGCTCCATGGGAATTGGAGTTGGGTGCAGCCCTGTTGGGTCCTGCAGGCACCACCAGGGGGTGATGTGTTTGGGACTCCTGAGCCCCTATGGGCAACATGTTCATCACACCCAGAAGTGCAGCCGGAACTCGGTGATCAAGCACCT
Organism: Polypterus bichir lapradei; assembly: GCA_026402145.1. Taxonomy (NCBI): domain Eukaryota; kingdom Metazoa; phylum Chordata; class Cladistia; order Polypteriformes; family Polypteridae; genus Polypterus; species Polypterus bichir. The sequence goes on along the minus strand of JANRMT010062821.1, from coordinate 3,929,876 downwards.
GGAGCACTTCCGGGTGAACTATAAAAGGAGCCAGCGACCACCACTCAGCAGCCGGAGTCGGGTGGAGGAGGACAAGGTTGCCTGGGAGGAGTGGTGGTGGTACCAAAAGAAGTGTATTAATCTGTGTATTGCCTGTGGGTTCACGAGGAAGACGTGCCCCACAGGTGAAGAAAAAATAAATATTGGTTTTATTTTACTTGTGCCTTAGTGTGAATCTGTGTTGGGTCAGGCGCTATAAAGCACCTTTATTCACACTACAAACATTATATCTCATACACATGCTCAATTGTCCAAAGGGGTGGGGCTACCGGAGAAGCCGGGAAAAAGCAGCTCCAAGATCAACATTTGCAGACACAGCACTTAATAAGCCCTTTGCTGTCATCTCCCAGCTGTATCATCCCTTTGCCAGTTCCTCTCTTCCTAAGAGGCAGCTCATATGCCCACTATTTAATGGTCCTGTGAGACTTGCTAGTAAGTACATACCCAGGCAGATGGATTCCTGCAGCCAGGAGACATGTCTGAAGTGTTCTAAGTGCTGAGACTGAAACATAGCAATCATGGAGCTGCTTTTACATCAGCTTCACCAGGTAGTCCAATCCTCCTTAGACAGGTCTTGACCATTCCAGGAGGTTGGCCTTCTCAGGTTAAGAACCAGGTGCCCTACACTATCATTTACACGGCACACGTGGGTAGCTGTCACGGCACGCCGCTCTGCCGTGGCACACTAGTTGATAAACACTGCCCTAACCTCATTCTAGCCACACTGACTCCTTGCTATGTTGTGGACTTGTCTAAACTCAACTATCAGTAAAAAGCTCTTTAGGTCCCATCCTAGAGCTGTTTCTGAGGTAATCCTTGTAGCCAATTCTGAAAACAGGAAAGCCTTCCTATGGCCTGCTCCTTATAGCTCATTTTAGCACCACTAGTTATCATAACATTCCTAAACCCACACATCCAATAAACATTCAATGTCTCCAGTATACTGCCAGGCACAGGGCTTCACTTAAATCACAGTGGAGCCCTGTGCTGTCTGCAGGCATTTTAGAAAAACACTCCATGTGATTTTCTCAGGATACTAGACCTTTGGGAGTAATAGCTTCTAGAGTACTCCATAAACTTATGATGCTCAGAGAAGCTAATAGCTGGTTATCCACATTGGGCTCCTCTAACAGTAAAGAAAGAAGATATTAAGCCTCTCTAGTTGTTATCAATCCAAATTACCATATTGGAGGGATTTTCTTCTTGTGATACCAAACACTGGCAGTCTACCAAGTTTCTCATAACGTTGGGCATTACCAATGAAGAATAAACTGCCATTTTCCCATCTCCTGTCAACTCCTTTTCTCCTGCAAACTCTGATGCTGGCTTCCACTAATAGTCACTTTTCAAATGCATCCATCTTTCCTTTTTCTGAACCTATGCATCCAGTCAGTCAGTCATTATCCAACCCGCTATATCCTAACACAGGGTCACGGGGGTCTTCTGGAGCCAATCCCAGCCAGCACAGGGCACAAGGTAGGAACAAATCCCAGGCAGGGCGCCAGCCCACAACAGGGCACACACACACACACCCATACACTGAGCATACACACTAGGGACAATTTAGTATTGCCAATGCACCTAACCTGCATGTCTTTGGACTGTGGGAGGAAACCGGAGCACCCGAAGGAAACCCACGCAGACATGGGAAGAACATGCAAACTCCACGTAGGGAGGACCCGGGAAGCAAACCCAGATCTCCTTACTGCGAGGCAGCAATGCTACCACTGTGCCACCATGCCGCCCCCTATGTATCCAGGTCTATGAAAATATGTTTAAAAGTTTAATCTTTTTAATAAATTCTTTTCTTTTTTTGAATTACTATTTTCAGGAACACATTTTGGACAAGCTAAACTTTGTATTACTAGACTGAAATTTAACCTCCCATCATATAGAAACTAATAACTCTAGTCAGATGTTTCCTGTGTCAAGCACTTGCAAAAACGAGGGAGCTATATGACCCAAATGAGGGTAATTCCAAGCCAGGCCAGGGGGTGGTGGGATATGCTAAACATTCTTCTGTTGTCTCCACAAACAAAAAATGAGAAAACCTGTCTGATCCAACTCGGAAGACATGACTTCCAGTTCCAGCATCCAGAAGCACGTCACTTCCAGTTCTGGCACCTAGAAACATGTCACTCCAGTGCCCAGAAGCATATCATTTCCAGTGGCAATCCCAGAAGCACATCACTTCCAGGTTTACTACACCATTTCCTGTCTTGACATTTAAAACTAACATCTTTTCCAACCATCCTCAGTTCAGTTACAGACTCCAAAACATGCACATCAGTGCTATTTTCAAACTCTTTTTACAGCCAGGGAAATTATACGGGTGGCTGCCCCAAACCTTTTTGAGTGTGGCGTAGTCGGCAGGATGATGACCTTCTATTAAAGTCTAACCTCATCAAAGACTTGACACACTATCCAAACCTGCAACTGAAGAAAGGTCAGATGGGAAAGTATCGTTCCCGAGTCGCCAAGCTGGGGTCAGTTGGTGTGTATCAGGGAAAACCGATGGGCATGTAGAAAGGGGACCTACAGGATAGAGCCAGGTTCAGATGGGAACACATTGGGAACTTATTATGGACTCTCAAGTAAGAAGACCATTCCCAAATACCCCACAAAAGAGGAATCTTTTGATAAAGGTGGGGGTGCCCTGGGTTGGCAGGTGAGAGACATCATGGCCTGGAAATTTAGTATAGATGGGGCAACCAAAACACAGGCCTGTAAACTATGGGCAAAGGTAGTGAAGTGGCTAAGACCACATGAATGTAGTAGCTACCAGATAGTGGAGCAGGTAACTTCTGCTCTACTGCTCCGTGCCCTGTTCAATAAAATTGCCCAGCCGGTCAGGTGACATAATGATATGATCTCCCTGGAACCCTGCTTGGGAGATTCAGAACGGGACTCGTGTGTCCCAGACGTGCTTGTGTCCCTAACGTTGAGTCCCATGGCTACAATGTGAGGTTCACTCTGGTAGAACCTGATGCATGGCGAAGGGTGCCGTAAAGTGACAAGGGGGTCTTTGGAGTAATACAGAGGGAGGGGTGGTCTGCCCTGACTAATCCTCTGGCCTTTTCTCATATGGGAAAAACGCTAGTAAACAGACACAAAGTTACAACTTTATTTGACTCCGACAGAAACATTTTGATTGTTGCTTGCCATCTAGTGTTGCCGTAACAGTGGATAAAAATTAAGACCAGTCTAACCTGTATTCACGGGGATGTCCAATCCTAACCTTCCGCCACCTGTTACATTTGCCATGATGGTGTATTAAAGAAATTGGTAGTGGCGGTAATGAAGAATCCTCCGTTACTAGGAGGAGATACTAGGCAGAGATTGGTCTGATATTAATCATGATAAAACACTCGCTATTCCCGCAAAAGCACTAGGTCTAGTCATGGATGCAAACACCTCATCCTCAGCTACCTCCATGCTGTGTACTCAGCCAGAAGAGAGACGGAGCTCAACCACTAGTGATGACGTGGAAATACCCAGGACGTTGCAGCAAAACTTATCATCATCAGATGCTGCGTGGGATGAAGCCACGCCACTTGAGGTCAAATGCAATTTCAATTTAGGCAGACCCCAGCTTCATTTAAAAGAGAGCAGTGGAATGATGACTCCCTTAAATTTGCAAAGTGGTTCTGATAGATGGCCAATGCACATTACATCCCATGCCACAGAGTCCCCACTTTGTATTAAATAATGACCTTTTATATCAGGTGGCAGAACACGAATGGGAGGTACGGTCCCTGTTATTAGTTCCACGGACTTACCGGTGTCAAGTCTGTGATCTGGCTCATACCCACCTCCTGGGAGCCCATTAATGCTGGAGCAGATTAAGCTCAGATTTTTTTGGCCCAGGATTAATAAGGAGGTCCGTCGCTTTTGTATGTCCTGTCCGGAATGTCAATTGCGGCAGATTCCTAGGAAGGACCGTGCTCCTGTAGTCTCATTACCCTTAATTGACGTCCCTTTTGAAAGAATCGGGGTTGATCTGGTGGGACCCCTAGATCCTTCGGCAAGGGGTCATAAATATATAATGGTCCTGGTAGATTATGCTACACAATATCCCAAAGCTGTGCCCTTGCGCTCAGTGTCCTCAAAAGCTATCACACAGAAGTTAGTAGGGGTCTTTGCATGAGCGGCATCCCTAAAGAAATCCTGATGGATCAAGGGATGCCTTTTACCTAGTAGACGTTCTGGGAGACAGCCAAATTTCTGAAAATAAAACATTTAAAAACATCGGTATATCATCTTCAAACCAATGGCCTAGTCGAGAGGTTTAATCAAACTCTCAAACAGATGCTACGCAAGGTAGTCAATGAGGATGGAATCAGCTTCTCCCCCTGTTCCTTTTTGTATATTGCAAAGTCCCACAAGCCTCTACGGGGTTCTCACCATTTGAATTGTTATATGGATGGCAACCCGAGGTACAGTATATTGGATATTTTAAAAGAAGGTTGGGAGGAGGAGGAGGCCCTTCCATCTACAAAAATACTGGAGTATATTGCACAGTTACGTGATAGGTTTGCAAAGATCAGACCTACTCTAAAGTCTCACACGGAGAAGACGCAAGCAGCCCAGGTCCGTTGCTATAACCTTGGTATGTTTCTTCGGAAGTTCCGCCCGGGGGATTGTGTCATGGTTTTGGTTCCTACCTCACATTCCAAATTGCTGGCACATTGGCAAGGTGCGTATAAAGTTAAGGAGAGGAAGGGGCTGGTCAATTATTTGGTTAAACAACCAAATTGTCAAACCCAGAAAGCGGATTTATCACATAAACTTGCTGAAACTGTGGAAGGAAAGGGACTCAGATCTCTCCTCTATATAGCACTACTTCGCTCAAAAATTAAACCTTAACTTTGGTGATAATCTGACTCACCGACAATGACAGGAGCTCGAAGCAGTTATCCTGTCTGTCTCAGAGGTAGTAAGTGAGAAACCCTTTTTGAGTGTGTCAAGTCTAATCATTTTACACCTGATAAAGTATGCAACCTGAAGCAAAGTGTTGAAAAATAATTATCAGCAATCAATAACACACTGTTATTTACTGTACACTTTAAATATTTTGGACAGACATGTATGTTTTGTTTTTGCTCTGTTTACATGTTCAACATGCTCTTACATACACATAAGCTCGTAAAAGAAAAAAATAATTTTTTGATGATATATCAAACAAGAATGTAAACTGCAGGAGAAAGAAAGAAGGATGATAGGAAAGAAATGGGAGACAAGGCCACTAACAACAGAGTTCTATATAATAGTCTTTGCCAGAATGTAGTAGGCAGAAAAGGGTAAAGGGAGTAGGAAAAATAGGAACACTGGAGAGGTAGACATTAACTATCTACTCATAACAAACAAATTCCTTTAAAGGAAAGATGTGAGGAATTTTAATTAGATTAACTTTTTAAACAAAGTACTGGACAAAGTCATAAAATAGCTAGCACCCCTGACTTGTTGCATTGCTGTTGCTGCTCAGCTTGCACCACCTCTATTTTCTGTTTTCCAGTTACTGAAACTTTTTCTGAAACTTGCATGATTAAGCCTATAGATCTCAGCATCATTAAAGGCTGATTTTCTCATCTTTGATAAAGTGGACTGGATACTTTCTGGTGCAATTTGCATATTCCTGTCATTTAAGAAATTAAACCAAAATTCAAAGTCAAGTCAAGTGCAATTTTCCTTTCTAGCATTCAAAGTCATTCCTTTCATCTCTGTGAAGGAGTGTAGTTTGTTAGCTGTGGGTAGGAGTAAAAGGACCATTCCTCAAGAAGGAATACCCACCTTTCAGATTTTGGAAATACTGTATTCTCTTGCAATTGAACTTTTAGGCTATTTGGAAAATTTGGAATAAGGAAAACTAAAAGTATTTTAATGTCAGACCCTGATGTCAGAAAATTTGCCAAAAAATAGGTTGCAAGTACAAGAAGATAAAAACCCTTTAGAAGTAATCAAAAACAAATAAGTAAATAAGTAATTGCTAAACTGGGCAGGGGACAATAGCTAGGAAATCTAACCTGCCAAATATTAAAACCAAAAACCTGAACTGAACAATATCAAAATATCTGTTGTAATAAAAAGGCACTTCTGGGTGTGGCTGCATTCCAGCCCACAGAGGCTCGTTAAGCCATGCGGCTCCTCCGGGTGGTGGCCATGGAGCCCAACAAGTCCTGAAGTCTCACACCTGTGGCCCCGATATAACCCAGGAGGGCTGCCACTCTACTTCCCTCTGGGCATCCCATGGCTGCTCCCCCGGATCCAGTGTTGAAGGGGCGTCCCATCACAGTGTAAAAAAAAACCTTACATTAAGTTGTGTTGCATAATCCTAATGTGAGTTATTCAGTGACATTCTCACAACATTCCAAATATGGATTTTTTCTACAATATTATTAAAGAAACCGTTTCTAGAAAATACTCCTGAGTATGAAAGTGAAGTGTGTTCAAAGAAGAATTAAATTTGATTTGAAAATCTGTTTCCCCACTTCATTTCAATTTGATTTAAAGAGTTTCTTTTAGTTCATTTCTGTTAGTATATGAAAACTAGTTGCATGTTTGCACCCAATTGAATATTTATATTCAATAAATTTAGTTTAGTTTTTAGTCACATGCTGAAGATGTTTACACGGTCTTTTCCCCTTTGCATGTCCACTAGCCACAATACTTCTGTTGTCTTGGCTAACATGTGGTTCATGTCTCTACCATCAGAAAAATCTAATATATAAAGCAGAGTCGATGTATGTTTGTTTGTCCGCCATAAAAATCTGCACCAGGTGTCCGATCACCACCAAACTGGGCATGGGGTTCCTTTGTGACCAGGAGGAGGTCATGGGGTATGTTTGGTTGGGAAAAATGTTCGAAGTGAAGCGCAGGGCACCTTTTCACTGACAGTTATGCACACATCCTCGTACTGCCAACAGGAGAAGGGCTGCTGATGCAAGAAAGGGAAGGAAGGCTGTAGTCGATGTATGTTTGTTTGTCCGGCATGCAAAGCTGTACCGGGCATTCGATCGCCACCAAACTGGGCATGGGGCTCCTTTTTGACCAGGAGGAGGTCATAGGGTATGTTTGGTTGGGAAAAATGACTGATGTAAGAGCGGATGAAACATCTCAAGAAAGGGAAACCAGGCTGTCTGCTAACAGGAGAAGGGCTGCTGATGCAACATGTGGACAAATGCAGCACAATTTACAAAATATGGCTTTCGCATATAACCAACAGGTTACATATCATGAACATCCTGTCACTGTTATTGGCTGAATGGATCATATCTTTGTTCATTGTAGAGCTCTAAAATGGAAAGGAGAGTCACCGGGATTGTGTTGCTCAAAGCGGAAGGTGAAACTGCCATCTCTACTTCGTCCACCTGAACCTCTACACTCTTTGATGTCAGGATCAACACCAATTTCGAAGCATTTCTTGAACATCAGGAAGTACAATTCCTGCTTTCAAATGACTTATTTTGGTGCAACTAAACAAATACGAGAGGATGGGTTCATGCCCACATTCAAAGTGCAAGGTCAAGTTTACCATAAAATAGGATCATTACTTCAATTAATGTCAATTAATAAGGCTCAAGGGCAATCACTGCAAGTTGCAGGCATCAATTTGGAAAATCCATGCTTTTCACACGGACAACTCTACGTAGCATGTTCTAGAGTGGGCAATCCTCAGAATTTGTTCATTTTCGCACCACAAGGGAAAAAAAATATAGTGTATCCAAAGGCTCTGGAATAACCACTTGTATTACCTATTACAATAAAATGTGAATCAGAAAAATGTTTGTTCTATTTCTATGTTGTGTTTCTTTCATTTGGGAAATTCATTACACATTCCCGGGCAACGCCGGGTACTCCTGCTAGTACCTTATAAAAATTTGAAAGATTGAAGAGTAGCATGGCTAGTGCTCTCCTCTATTTAAGAACATCTTTACATTCTTTTTCAGCTTGTAATTTCGCAATGCAGGTCTATGGTGAGGTTTCCCTTTGGATATGATTGAAAATATGTGTCCTTAATATACAGTAAGTACAACTAACGTAACAATAAGGTTGCAGAGTCTGTGGTCTTACATTACATTTATAGCAGTAGGGGAGAGTCAGTCAACTTAAGGCTCAAAAGACTGTACACCTGTATTTAAGGGAAGCAGCAGAGACACCCAAATAAAGAACTGTTATCAATTTCTTTTAATTGGCGGAAATTCTACAAATAGCAAGGCAACACTGATGAGAATCAATTCTAAACGTTGGATTTGAGTCTGAATCTGCTGTAAATTTAGTTTTTTTTTTATAGTGATTTAACTCTTTGTTGCCACATTTGAACAATAAGACTTTCTCAGGTTTAGAAAATAAAATTTTATGCCTTATTTTCTCTCTTCTCAAGGTATTATTGCTGAAGTAACTGAGACTTGAAATTGCATAAAGGATCATAAATAAAGTTAAAAATACATTATAATACAGTTTTTAAATTGCTGCAATGACTTTCAGCTATACTCAAAATTCTCATGTTTAAATATAAATTCTGAATCTATGAATTCCTATAACCCCGAGCATACGCTGAAATTGCGAGTAAATATCTTAACATTCCAAGGATAAAATAAGCTATTGAATGAGACAGAAATGGTAGCTTTAGGGTTTATTTTGTATTGGATGTGTGACAGTTTGTATGTGCGTGTGTGTGTATGTCGCTTTCATTAACACAGCCATATTGTTGTCAGTTACAATATTTGTTAGCGGTCACATGGGCATGGCATGTAACATTATCAGGTGGCCATTATTAAAGACAGCAGCATCTACAGGTGACCTGAGAAACTTGAGCAAAAATCAAAGGAAACACCAAGCACTGGAGAGGCTGTAAGGGTTTCTAAACCAAATTTTTCAATGTTGGATTATTATTTTGACTTGCTTTATTTCCTGACTTGGCATTTTTGGATTTGTTATTGTTATGATCATCTGCCTTATTTAATTTCTTCTGAGCTTTCTTTGAACCTTTACCACAATTCCCAGGGCAGAAGCCAAAGGAATCTGTTTTTGATGTTTGTTTTTTGTTTTAGATTAGTGTTCTCAATATTACCAATATTTTGTGTTGGCCAGTGATGCCATTTTGTTTTCCTGTGAATGGTTGTTGTTATCTAAGGTCAACCAGTAGCACATGACACCAGGTCAATCTTATAAAGGCATTACTATACACTTTCTGGTTGTCTGAGCTTGTAGATACAGTTTAAAAAGACTCATCAGAGCAGTTTGTCTTTACACATTTTTCTGGTTAATGATTCTCTGGGTGTGCTTTTCTGACTAGGAGTTTTGGTGTACTGCATTAGAATTAGACATCACAATTTATTGACCTTTTGGTGTCAAACCTGGCCTGGCTTATTGACTACGTTTCATCTATTGATCTTGAATTCAAAAATTATATGTGCCTATTCCTTTGGGTGGTAAAACAGTTATGGTATTGGTATTTTGCTATCTTCAGATTGTGCATTGACCCTGGCTTGTTTTCAGACTACTCCTTTATATGTCCCTTGCACAATAGTTTGAATTTACCAGTCATTAAGAATTATTGTCATCCACCTTGACTGCCAGTCTTTCCAAATGTCAGTTTGTAACAGTCACTAATTGCCCATTGGTCTAAGTCTTTAAGTCAAAGCCAAAGTTTCATTATTTTAGCATAGCCATTCATATTCACATTTTAATAAATTTAGTAATGATTGTGGTTTGGAGCTTATAAGTATTCTGCAGTAGTGCACTACCATCTTAATCTGATTATTTCTTTTAAAACTGGAGCTGGAATGCATGTATCATTTACCAACAAGGGACCACATGTCAGTCTGTTATCACATAACAACAGCAGTACCAGGCTGAAAAGTGTCCAGTGATCTTCCACCCCTCAGTAGAGGACAGCTTGCAGTCCCTGAGTTCGAGGGATAGGGCCATATTGACCTATTAGAAAATCAGCAGGTTCCTTGGAGACCCCACCTGTAATTGCCACATAGGACATAATGTGCTGGAAAGTTTTACTTCTTCTCTGTACTCACATGTGGCACTTAGTGCCACTGCTGTACTGCCAAGTTGTTTGCCTGCATATGGATAAGTCATCTCTAATAAAGGAGCATTAGAATCATCAGGTGGTAGGGTTCTTTCACCAGAATGGTTGGCCCAGCACTGACTCAGCTGTACAATAGCCAGTAGACAGGAGGCGGCTAGTTGGCCGAGGTCTCCAGGACTCTGACTATGCCTGATCCATCTGACTCCTTTCCTACAATCTGTCAGATGGACAAATATTGTTGTTTTTCATTTATGTTAATTAGTTTCAACTTTGATTTTCACGTATTTGAACAAATCTTTATCCTCATATGCGATATTTCTGTATTGTACTATAAATATTGTACTATTGTACAGTACTGTTGTATAATGATAATGATAGATTGACCATCTAACTCTGTGAAGAGGATTACTTGTGTTGTGTTTTGTTTATTGCTTTTACCACATTTTTTGACATCCATCGCATGCTCAAACTACCTGGAAAGGTGGTTCCCTCTCTCTGAATTGCCTTTACCAAGATGTCTTCCATTTTTTCCCTATAAGGGTATTTTTTGGTAGTTCTTAGGGAGTCAAGGCTGAGGGGCTGTAAAAAACAGGGCATGTTAAAGCACGTTGCAACACTCCTTGTGTGATTTTGTGCTATACAACAAATAAATTGTTGTTATTGTTGTTTTATTTTGTTGGATTTTGTTGGTCTCTAATCTCTACTCATACCCTCTATTAAGAGGAAGCTCTTGGTCGAATTAAAAGGTAATGCATTATCATAGGAGTGGAACAAGAAGTGTGGAGGGGAACTTTTAACAAATTTAGTTTGATTACCCCAAGAAACTGGGGATCAGGAGTGGTCAAAGTTTTTGGGAATTTATTTGTCTTTTGCCTTTAGTTTATTTTTGTCATATTTGAGTATTTGTTTTGCATATTTTACTTCATAAAATGCTACATTTGTTTCTTGTTTGCATTTAAACAAAATTATCTATCATTTGGTCTTCTCCCAAATATCACACAGCTGCACCCACACTATTGACCAATTAACAACTGTGTTGTTTTGCCAGATATATAGTTTCCATTGAGTCTATGACAAACTGTAGTTATGCTGTTTGTACTGCACTTTAAATTGTTCTAATCACTCAGTTGTATTATATGTAATTGGAAAGTAGAACCTAAGTAATAAAAAAAAATACTGATGTTTCTAAATGGGAGATGACGAAGATTTAATGATATGCCATAAGTTCTCCAACTTACTGATTTTGAACACAATGCTGCAATCATATATACAATAAATGAATGACAGAACACAAAGTAGGTCAAAAATCCTGTCCACTCATTCCATTTAAATGAATAAAAGAGTAGTTTGTCTAATAATTAATAATACTTATTCCATAAAGATTTTGATTATTAGTCAACTGATATTTGTATTATTTAAAGGTCTTTTTCTAATGCAAAATAATGCAATGTTAACAAAACAGTAGTTTGTTACACCTGACAAACCAAACCACACAAAGAGTAGAACACAACATATTAAGTGAAGAGCCAAGACACTAACAACAAGAATCACCAGATTCCAAAATTAGGTTGATTGCCTGCTTCCAGTGTTTTCCATTACAAGCAAGAACTCTAAAAAAGGCAGTAGCTGTGCAGTAATTGCATCAAATGTAAGAGACAGACATTTGTCTCCTTAATGAGCAGTAATCAGGTGCCAAAAGAAATGACTGCAGTGCTAATTTCTTTTTACACAGCTTTACAATAGTTTCACAAACATTTTACATTTACTGAGTACTGTTTGTACTGCCTAGGATGCACAATTTTACCACCTTTTGATATTTACATATACAAAGCATTTTTGTAGCTGTTTGTTTCCAAATTTCATTTAACAATGTCAATTTGTCCTTGCATTTCATTAGGAATCAAGTATACTATATTACTCCATTGTTCACGAAAGACAAGCACTGCACAAAACAAACCAGCTTAAGTGAATCTTTAAATCTAGTACATAGAGCAATAAAGCTTTGAATAGCTTTGAAAGGCTTGTAAACTGGAAGGCAATATAGACTCATATCAATTAATGAATGTAACATTACTAAGGACTTGTGAGACCTAGTTTGGCAAAGATTATATAAACATGTTGAGAACTCCTGTGGTTTCAGTCTAAGATATTGTTCTTTGTGTTAGCACACATATTCAGATGAGCATTCATACTCTAATTCATGCTGCATGTTGCATCAGTGATGTCACCTTATTGTCATTTTGATTATAGTTTTCTTAATGGGTGTCATTATATTCTTGTTAGTTACAACATCCATTGCAGGTCAAGTACACCAGGCATGTGACATTATCATATAAGTTTTATAAAAGATGCATAACAAACTTGTTCAATGTTTTGATTAAACAATCTAAAAACATTGACTATTGGTGAAGAAAAATGTAAGGAATTGGTGGTTGTCTTATTTGGCTAAAATGGTTATGTACTCTTGCCTGACAAGCAGCTATCGTTTTGATCTCTCCCTTTGAAAGACCTTCATTCCCTGGTCGAATTACAGGGATTTATACGTGTAAAAATAAATTACAACAACAGAGAGAATGAGCCACCAAAGTAGTAAAATTTCTCAGGTGGTTTCAGGAATCTTTGCCAAAAGTAACGAAAACAAAGCAGAAACTAAAGCCTTATTCCATAAAGTGCATGGTGGTAGTGGGAGAGCATCAAATAAAACAACCTAGCTGCCCCATTTGGCTTTACTTGGAGATGAGATGGGTTGACCGCATGTCTAATTAAATACACACTGCCTCATGCACCAAAGTATCCATTATCATATTCAATTCTCTACATCTTCTCTCTCTCTCTCTGCCATTTGTGGCCTTGCTCCACCTCACCTTTAACTGGTAGGGAGAAGATTTTAAGCTCTGATCAGTGGTTATTTCTAAGTCTTTTTGGAACATTGGAATGATTACGAAGAGAACAGATCATTCTAACCAACACAGCTTGTCAACCTCTATTCACCTAAATCTTACAAAAAAATTCTATTTGAGTTTTGCCGGCCCCCAGAGTACTACTGTCTGCAACAGGTTTTGGTAACTTATTCTATGTGGCTATGATGCTCTGGGTGAAATCAAAAAATTTGAAGTTTGTGCAAAATCTATCCTTTAACAAGTTTGTATCTGTGCCCATGTGTTCTAGCTGAGGAACTCATTTTAGTTCAGTTCAGTCATCACTTTCATTCAGTTTTACTTCATCTCTTTCTATCCTACCAGGTAGCCTAATATTAAGATTTCTGTCCACAAATAGGGAACCTTTTCAAAGACCAAAAAACTAATTTCACTTGCAAAGAACCCTTCAAAGTACAAAATGGTTGTTTGTCAAGTAATTTGTCTCTAAGAAACCACACGCAGTAATACACTATTAAAGGACCATTATTTTTGAGAGTGTACTTCAATCTTTTCTTATTATTTTTTCCCATACCCTAGAGTACTATAATTACTGTAGCCTAGTCTAGCCTCTACTTTGACTTTCTGTAATGATGCTATGTCTTTTTTTTATAACATAGAGACCAAAATCACACACAGAGCACTCCAGTTGAGGCCTCACCAGTGTGTTATGTGGTTTAAGTATAACCTCCCTTGGCCTCTACTCCACACATTGGGCTATATAACCTAACATCCTATTAGTCTTCTTAATACTTCTCTGTATTGCCGAACACAGATAGAAATGAGTACACTGGGGTCATCACATACCGTAAGGTGCACTTTTAAGTTTCAGATTTTCTCATTGTGTATTCTGATCTAACTTTTTTACTTTCCACTTTACATTTATTTAAAATGAATATGTCTGCCATGGATCTACTAGTTACAAAATGCCAGAGGCACAAATAACAAAACATACCTGGAGAAAATAATGACTTTAACAGGTTACCGAGAAATGGATAGAAATTAAATGGAGTATACAAAAGCATAGTCAGGGGACAGGTGAGGAATTCATTAACCACCTAAACAAATAAGCTAAAAGACCAAAAGCTGTTAGACAGAAACTTAACCAAAAAAATGTAAAGAAAAAAGTGCTAACATTCACTAAAAATTCCTTTCCTTACCTACAAAAAATGTGCAAGAATTTTGTTTATTTTCAGTATGTGGACAACAGTATGCCTCCATCTTAAATAGAAAGTTTTGACTGACAATCTTTATTTTTTCTCATGCTGCACTTCCTTTAACTTTTGTTTCTAATTGTTCTTGTGTTTTTTGAGGCATGAAATCTATTTCTGGTATTGGTTTTCATGAAGTTATTTGTTTCGGTAGGACCGAAAAAATCTTTTTAGTGATGCCATTTTATTTGTCTTTGTGTGGAGTGGTTTCTACGTGGTTGTTAAGGAGTGATATATGACTTATCGGGTTTGCAGGTACAAAAGCCAGCATTGGACATCTTTAAACTCAACTGAGTATGTAGATTTCAGAACAAAAAAAAATGCTTGTGTGTTTTTCCAAAGTGCTTAAAGATTATGAGTAGAGTCTGTTTCTTTAGCTAACAGTTTAGGGTTTTCTTTTGGCTTTGATGCTAGGTTTTATTGATTCTTCAGTTTTGACCACTCTTATCTCCTGCTCCTTCTTACTCTGTTGGCATTGCGTGTCTTGTCCAATCTTGGCACAATACGGAGGGTCTAATGACACAGTATGCTACATGACTGCCAACAGGCATAGCAATAGTAAACAGCGTAGATGTAGCTATGTAAAGAAATGGCAGGCTTCCATGCAACAAGCAGAACACAAAATGATGTCTACAGAATAGTGATATATTTTATAAGGAACTACAAAAATTCATTAGAAAACTTCAAGAATGAAAAAACATTATATATAGAGACAAAGATTTATGAGTTTGTTTAAGTTTAAATTCTGTCCAGGTCCATGTGTATTGATTCAGCTAATACTAGGCTGTCTGCTGTTTCACCTAGTTAACAATCTTCTATAGACATACACAGCTGGCTGTTTATATCATTATCAAGCTCATTTATTGTATAAGCTTGAAAGAGTAGAGCCCTTGCACTGATCTTTGAGGGACACAGCTTTAAGCATGACAAATCAGGAAATGTTTTAAATGTTTTAGTATTATGTGTTCCCTTTGTTTAAAGCAATTTTGCACTCATGCATATACCAAGGATTCAATTCTCACTTCTTTTAGCTTGATCCTAAGCCTTCAAATGGGACCTTGTTAGATCCTTTAAAAAAATAAAGATAAACAACATTATATACGCCTCTCTGATGATATGTTTTTGTTGTTTTTTCATAGAATTGTAGCATATTCTCGCTTCCCAAATCCTTGTGAATTATGAGGGGGACTCTCAAAAGTCCTTAGTCTTTCGTGAAAGAAATAACAATTAAGGCAAAAACTTTTTCTCCAATGAACGCTCATTTATTGGTAACTTCAACAGAGCATCAATGTACTTGTTCATACACTTGATGCATTTTCAAAGTAAGAAACAAAATCACCTTGAGGTGAGCTCTCAAGTTACTCACTCCCTGCATCAATCAATTCATCCTGCATCTTAAAAAACTTTTCCATGCAAAGGTTCTTTAATTTTTGGAAACATCCAGAAATCACAAGACCCTAAATGAGGTGAGTAAGGAGGAGATTCAACCAATTGGACTCCAGATTTCTCCCAAGTTTCAACTTTTGTCTTTGCAGTATGTGATGGCATATTGTCGTGGTGTAAAAATTGCTTGTTCAGAATCAAGCAGGGGTGACCTGCACTGCTCTCATTATTTCCCCTCGTACAATTGCTATGATTTCCTGTGGGCAAGATTTGATTTTTAAAGACTTAGGAAAGAGTAAACATGATGTACAAATGATGTGAACACAGTGCCAGCTCACTAAGAACTGAAGGAAAAGGTCTTTTGCAATGACCCTCATATTTACTTAATACATCTATTCTTTGAGGCAATCCCAAGAACTATTTCTGGGACTAAGATTGCTCCTTTGATGTTATGGGACCACCATGAGGTAAAGCCAGATGTTCCTACATTTCTATTTTTAATTTAAGACTGAAGTACCCACTTCAGTTTTCAGGCTACTTGTTCTCTTGTACAGGGAGTAAGGGACAGCCTGTTGCATGTAGGAACACTTGTCTGCCATGCTTCAGCCTGTGATAATCATAATGGCATTCTGTTAGTCCTCCTCAGCCTCTCTATGTCTCTCACTGTAGTGCCTATCACAGTATTCATTCTTCGGCATAGTCTATCAAATTAGAGTCTGCCACCCCTGTTCACTATTGTCTGGTATTTGGAGCAGTTCATCAATGATCTTTCTTTTTGGACTCCACCATCTGTCTCTTCTGTCCCAGACAAATTGCTACAACACACAGGAGCTTTCTGACATGTGCTTTACCAGTAGCTCTAGCACTGCTAACCATTGTGACACAGTAGCAGTCAGTTCATATTTTAATCTTTGCAGCATTCTCTTTTCTTTTTCATCATTTGGAAGAACATCTATAAACTTCATATTGAGTTGCACAAAATGTGACAAATAATACAGGCAGAGTAGAACAAATAATGGAATCACTTCACTAAGTGTTCAGTAATTTTATTCCAATTTATATTTAGCATTTTTCCATTTTTTCTGTACTTCAGATTGTTGTGTCACACTTTTCTGGCATATTATCAATGTGAGCAAGCAAGGACATATTGTCACACTGCTCCCAGTTTCCTTATTGCCAGCAGACAAGACAGCAAGATGTAAGAAGAGCCTGAGGCAGTACAGATTCAACTGGATATTACATGTCTGTGAGAAATTAATGTTTAGGTAGTGATTGTGGGAAATTAAATTTTGTAATTTACAGATAGAAAGTGATCTGTAACCAGCAAGCCTGATCTGTAACCAATGTTAATTTAAATTCGGTCTTGTCATACCAATAAAAGTTACATATAAAGGAGCAGTTTTAATCAGAAAGTGCACATAACAACCTGAAAATTGTAGTCTGGCCATGTACATGAAATTAACATAATTAGGTTGGAGGGACAGTTAGACAGAGAGAATTGAATACATACATTTGTTAAATGCATTCATCCTCTAAATAGTATAATTATAATGCAGGATTGTGAAGTGCTTATTGGATAGATGGAGTGCCAGTACACTACATGACACTCTCACCCACACCATGCCAATTTCAGCTTCCAACCAATTTACACAGCACATTTGAGTAAGTGCAAACTCCACAAAGATATTGGCTTGATAAGGAATTTGAAGCTAGAAGTCTGAAGCCTTGAGTCTGAAGTGCTAAACACTGTGGAAATCTGCCACTTATTCATCATTCAATTTCAGATTTTATGTAGTTTTGGCTATGGAGGTTATGGAGGTTTTGGCATTCAGGTGGAACACAAAGACCAGGGAGGCATAGAGAGAGAGAGAGAGAGAGAGACATTGCAAAGATGTCCATGGATTATTATGACTGGTGAAGACATCCTGAGACGTTGGACATAAAGGAGACCATGTAGAATGTGTGTGTGTGTGTGTAAAAGATGAAGAGAGAGGTAGAGAGATGATCAAGCACTTAAAGAACAGCATTGGCACCACATGAAAGAAGTCATACAAGATCAGAGAGGTTGTAGAAGTGTTGGAGAACAACCAAGAAAGGAGAAATCTTTCTGTGAAAATCACATGAGGGAGCAGAGTAGAGATATGGCATTTCACAAAGTTTTCAGATACTAGCAGCAATGATGATGAAATGTAAGATGAATAATGCCTTTTAAAAAAACAATGAACATCTATCAATATATTATTTCATCAAACAGTGCAACCATTAAACAACAGCATTTAAAGCTTTTTCTGCATCAGATTTTCAACTCCAAAAGCAGAAGGGCCAGTTATACTTTTGGAGATTAATTTTTGAATAGTATAATCAAAAAAAATCAACATGCAAAAAGAAGAAGCAACTGATATTGGAAACAAACACAAAAGGAATCCCTCTCCCTCCACCTCAACATCTTATATCCTGCACCATATCACTGGAAACCACAGCAGTGCCATCCAGCCACATCACTGCACCCAACCAGGTGAGTGACTGCATCAAAAATTTGTTCTCACAAATTATTTGGAAACAGCAAAATACTTGTTGGCAATTAAAATATTCACAAATTTCCTATTTTGGTTCAATGGGCAAAGTGCTAAATCATATTCTACATAATTAATGGACATATTAATTCATGATAATGATGATGACTATTCTAAAATATCAAGATGTTCAAGTTCACTTACCCTTTAAACTGAGTCACTATAAAATCAACAAAATGATTATGACTACTAAATTGAGTTTCCGTGGGAGACACAAAATTTCTTTTCCCTGCTTCCATCCTCCAGATAGTATCAGAGTTGGGGACCAACACCACATCATGTCCCGGCATGTTAACTCTTATCATAGGCTGTTATCTAATGACTGTTCTGTTTAGCATTCCTTGTCCAATGCACACTTTCTATCTTCACTGATTGCTGTTTGTCAATATTGTTGATTTGTGAAGATATTGTTACTTGTTCTAAATCGCCTTGGATGAAATTATTCACCAATCTGTTTTGTTCTATTGTCATATTTATTTCTAAATATCTCATGGTGGCCATGGGAAAAGTAATTTCATACCACTGTGTAATGTACCAAGGTATGTGTACAGCAGGTATAACAAAAAATAGCCCAATTGATTCACTTGATTTTGAAATATGTTACATTTTAAAGGCGAGGTTACTATTTACTTATACAGTTCCATATGCTGGTATGCATAGGCTGGTATTGCCCTCATCCTTAATTCAGAAATATCACTGTGCATCACACTAACATTTATAATGCCAGCACACATTCAAAGCTACTGTGCGGTTAAAATGAGAAGCAATAAACCACACAACATCAACTATAAAACCACCTTGGAATACACACACACACACACACACACTACAGTACACAATGGGCTCCTTTATTCCACAGATTCTCAATTTAAGCATATAGAGTTCTCTATCTTTGGAGTCATCTGTTCAAAGGAGACTACAGGTCAACTACCCATCCTCTTTTATGGTCAAGTGACCAGAAGGGGCAGCTCTATTATCTTTCATTTGGCCTTTTTGGGTGAAACAATCTTCCAGGAACACATCAGGGGTGTGTATTTTATGATACACTTCTAGCCTTCTCATGCAAAATGAGAACAGACTCCGTGGCATGAAAAATTGTCAATCCCCCTTTTAGTGCTTTCACCTTTTGTCTCAGCTCACATTAAAAGGTGGGAGTAAATTGTGACAACACATCCTCTTGAAACTCTAATCCTAAGGTGAATATAAAGCTGTCTCTCAAAAATGTTTCTACCAGGTCAGTACAAACAGATTTTGTACTACCCAAGTTCCTGTCAGTTCAACAAAAGGTTGTAATTTATAAACTACTAATAAGGTTTATATTAATTAATTAATAATACCCCACTATGCCCTGGTAGCTAAGCACTTTCCTCTTGGTTTCAGGTCTGGATTATGACATACACGTAATCACAGACATTGAAAGTTAAATCTCTTCCCTCCCTATCATAGCCCAGATAGCCAGCCTTGTCCATACCATATTTGCATTTCAATAGTTTGATGTTGAGTCCAGTCTTTTATGAGATTTCAGAATATCCCCAGATTGTTCAAAATGTAACTTCCACATGGGTAAGGCAATAAAAATGTTTTCATGTATGACATAATGCACTCTAAAGGGGCCATAGTGTGTGTTGAAGGTGTCCTGAAAAATGCACAAAAAGCGGATGCAATATTTTCAGTAGCCACTAGATGTCTGTTTTCTTCTCATGTTAAGACTACTGTACTTGCCAATAGCCCTCAGCAGCTTGAAACCACCCAGTAGACATGCTGAATATTACTGAAAGGATCTAAAGGAGCATTGGAGAAGGCAGATTGATGGTATAGAACTTTAAATTCACAAAATGTTATTTATTCAATATCGAGGTACTTTCTGCATACTGAATTACTTGAACTTGTCTTTTGTACAGATTCCACATTTCTCACTAAGTAAAAAAATAATGATACCTGCCTGTCTGTCTCCACGTTACAGGTTATCAGAGCTTAAAGAAACATAAAAAAAATTAGAAAATTATTGCCATTTTAGGTTGTAAATCCATTTCATTATATTGTTGAGTGTTCAGACGTTAAATTATTTTGATGGTCTTCTATGGCACCTTCTTTTATTATGGTTTATATAGACATATATTTTATCTATAGTTTAGAGTAGATATATTACTTTAAGGTTAAAGTTGTATGGAGCACAGGCCTAATGAAATGTCCAGCTAAGCTACTGAGTAAGCCTAGTAGCTTGTCATGCTTCTCAACCCTGCTTTAAATTACTAAAAGACCACCCTGTCCTACTGTGTGCAGCCCATCTCAGGCAATCCTGGAAACATTTAAGACGCAGCTAAGTGGAAACTTATGTATGCTGTATGGAACATCTGTGATCTTTAAACATGTGTTGTAAAGTGCTGAATAATGTTATTACAAAGGGATACCATTATATATTGGAATTACTAGTTAATGTAATGACCAAAAGGAAAACTGGCAATCAAATGAATCAATCCTATTTTATCTGACTAAGATAATGGGCCAAAGAAATCATCATAAAAATCTATTCTGCTCAGGCTTGAATTACTGCAGAGCACACATATTGTGTGTTCTAGAATTCACTTTACAAATTAATAAAATATACTGTTCATATTTAATAAATCTGGTTTGCATAATTTATGTATTTTAAAGATTAAAGGAATATTTTCATATCTAATGAATACCTTAATTTCTGTACAACTCAGAATATTACTCTGAAAAATTGCTTGACGTGTCTCATGGTTTAAACACTCTGTACAGTTTTTTTTTTTAATAAACACATCTGCCATGGCATATTTTTTCTTTTCATTTTAAAGATAACTGTTTTTCACCACCAATAATTATAACAGTAATAACTATTGAGAACCTTTCGTAAAGGAGAAAGTGATTCACATTAAAAAGCAGGACACTGCACATGAATGACAGATAAAAACAACCTGAAAAATATTTGAATAGCTTACAGAACTATAGTAAAATTAACCTGTTAAAATATGTGAACTCAAAAGGCCTCTTTTATGCTGTTTCTAGACAAAAATGATGCACAGAAAATCAAATTATACAATACAGAAGCCATTATTTTATTAATAAATATAATAGAAGAATGCAGTCTATGTACAAAAATAAATACCATATTCTCACTTTTTAAAATGGGTGACATGCCAAATTGTCAGGCGGGATGACCTGTCCACTTGTCACTTCACTTTGCGATACATCATTGTTTTTAATTCAAGTGAATAACATACCAATGGTACAGAATCAGTCGGGGTCAAAAAGTGCCCCATGTCTCATAAATCTGTGCCTAATTTGATCTGTTCATTTTCTTATGAGCTTAGGCCAAGTGCAGTGCACA
This sequence comes from Polypterus bichir lapradei, assembly GCA_026402145.1. Lineage (NCBI taxonomy): Eukaryota > Metazoa > Chordata > Cladistia > Polypteriformes > Polypteridae > Polypterus > Polypterus bichir. Next base: position 3,908,361 of record JANRMT010062821.1, on the reverse strand, counting down.
GCAGATGCAATTAATAATTTGTACACCAGTGTGATTTATGCTTTAAATGGTTACAGAAAGCTACTGTATGTGTATAGCAGAGAATGTTATCTCCATAAATGAACCAGGTTCAGTGTTGGGAAATGCACTGTAGAAAGGTAGTATTGCTTACAGTACTGTCTCAAAGACATAATGGAAACAAAATAACAACAATTAAAACTAAAATAAATTTACAGTAGCTTGTCACCCACAAGTGTGCCTGAGAGAGAACTTGAGGGCTGTTGATGGTAGTTACTTATCAAACCAGGGGATGGCACTGTTTACTAATGCCTTCTCTCCTCCTCCCTCTGCAGAATGGGAGACTAACTGATATCACTTTGATTGTCTGCCCTCCTGGACCCTCCCCTTCCTGCCTCGAAGCCATATGACTAGCAGTTTCGGCTATCTTGAGTTAGTTCTCTTTTCAGACTTGAGTCTGAAAAAATATTTCTTTGTCTTGTGCTAACCTTCAATTATACAGGATCACCAGGGTGGTGCCCCAACCCTTTCTCCTTTTACACTTGTATTAAATAACCATTCAGTGTACAATCTACACCAGCATTTCTCATCCTTTAAGTATTTGCGACCCGAGTTTTCATAACAGTTTTAATTGCGCCCCCCCTAACATTTTTTTGAAATGTAGATGCATATTTTATTATACCTACTTAACTTTTATCGACATTTATCTAACTCTATATTTATTGTTCTAGTATCAGAATGTAGTTTAAGTTAATTTGTTTTGGTTTCAACAGATGTTTTTTTCATATTTTTGATTCTTGTTTTCTTTTTTCACATCCCCGCACCCCCCCTTTTTGTTACTTTGTGCCCCCCCTAGGGTGGCCCTCCCCACAGGTTGAGAACCACTGATCTACACCATGAGTTCTTGGGAAAACTTCTTTTAGAATTTGGCCAAACAGATGCTGCTGCTGGGAGAAAGAGTAGCTTTCTCCCCATCTCTCGCTGTTACCTGAGGTGCTGTAGCCATTATTTTTTCTCAGTGCTGTCAGAGTGTTTACACATTTGGAGGGTGGAAGTTTACAGAGGGCCAGAATTCCAAATTCACAAATTTCAGTGTTAAGCAGGTAAGCAAATGAGGTATTCCAACAGGTTCCTTTGAATTAAAATTGTAATGATAAAATAAAACATTAGGTATATAATTAGGAACTTTCTTTGAATTTCTTCTGGTAGAGCCTAAGAAGAACTTTTCTCACAGACTTATACTGCATAGGTGGCGCAGCGGTAGCGCTGCTGCCTCACAGTTAGGAGACCTGGGTTCACTTCCCGGGTCCTTGCTGCACGGAGTTTGCATGTTCTTCCTGTGTCTGTGTGGGATTCCTCCGGGTGCTCCAGTTTCCTCCCACAGTCCAAAGACATGCATGCGGTTTGTTTCCTGCCTTGAGCCCTGTGTTGGCTGGGATTGGCTCCAGCAGACCCCCCATGACCCTGTAGTTAGGATATAGTGGGTTGGATAATGACTGACTGACTGGATACATAGGTTCAGAAAAAGGAAAGATGGATGCATTTGGAAAGTTACTATTAGTGGAAGCCAGCATCAGAATTTGCAGGAGAAAAGGAGTTAGGATATAGCAGGTTGGATAATGAATGGATGGATTATACTGCATAAGAATGAAAGCAAAAAGAAAACAGGTTCTGCACTGTACATGAATGCAAAGCTTTTTGAATACACAGACCATAGCCATGTATCAAAAGTTGATTGAACTTAATTGCTACATAAAATAAGTGCTTTTTTAGGTATATTTACATAGAGATTTTGCTTGCATATAATATATACACAATTATAAAAGCGTTTGAATTTCTATTTAGAATATTAGTTACTATATGATCAACAAAACAGGACCCTTATGAAATGTAAATATCCAGAGTGAAACTAGAAGACCAGATCAGAATGGAATGATGAGAAATTTCCAGCATTTGTATGGAAAAGAGAGGCAAGAAGGCATATATTGTATGTTATTGTATAATTTAGTAGAGGTAAATATTTTAAACAATATTTGAATAAAATTATAAAATGGTGACAGCTAGCCCAGACTTTTGCTGCTGTCATTTACTCTGAATGGATACAATAGTTATTATTGTGCGTCTTCTTGTCATCCATGAAGTCATCCAACCTTTGAACCATTTCTCTGAACAAGCCAAATAGATAAAGCTGAAGATGCAGTCTTTGATAAGAAACTTGCCCATGTTCTAGTTTGATAAGGTTGTTATGCTGTCATCACATCTTTTTGAAGGAGTTAGGAGTTAAATCAACATTAAAAGTCAAGCCAAGTGCATTTATAGAACATTAGAAAAATGTAGACAAGAACAGGCCATTTAGCCTAACAAAGCTTGCCAGTCCTATCCCCTTAATTCTTCCTTACATCAGCTATAGTTTTGATAGTTCCTGAAGTTCTACTGGCTACCACACTACCTGATAACTTATTCCAAGTGTATATGGTTCTTTTTGTGAACAAGATCTTCCTAATGTTTGTATGAAATTTACTCTTAACAAGTTTCCAACTGTGCCCGATCCACTGTACTAATTCCCTTTATAATTTTAAACACTTCAGTCATGTCTCCTCTTAATCTTCTTTTTGCTTAAACTGAAAAGCTCAGATCATTTCATTTTTCTTCATAACCTACCCACCTGTAACCCTGGAATCAGCCTAGTTGCTCTTCTCTGGACTTTTTTGTTTTTGTAGCCTGGAGACCAAATCCTGCACATGGTACTCCAGGTGTGACCTCACTATTATGATATATAATTTAAGCATTATCTTGTTTGACTTGTACTCTAAACATTGTGCTATATATGCTCTGTAAACATTCTGTAAACTGAACACTCCCATTGTGCATTCAAATCTCACATTTTTACTTCCTCTGTGTAATTCTTACATTGACTTACATTAAATTGCATCTACCACAAATCAGCCCAAGCCTGTATGCTGTCCAAGTCCCTCTGTAATGATTCAACAGATTCTAGATTATATGACAATACACCTTGCTTGGTATCATCTGCAAACTTAACCAGCTGTTATTTATATTGCTATCCAAATCATTTATATATACAGTATATATATATATACAGTGTTATTGCATTGTTATATTTTTGTGTTCTTCCACTTATTTTTGGGTGTGTTTTCTGTGCAAATGTTATGCTGAGAAGTAAAACAACCTACTTGTAGAAGCTAGAATGCGAACATGTGCTCTCAGTCATTTGTGTACTATGGTCATGCTTCCTACTTTTACTGGGTGCAGAAAAGAACATGAAAAGGATGCAATAATTAAGATGGACCTAAAGAGTAATATGTTTTGCCTTATATCATGTTGCTAGCACGAATAGAGGTGTTTGATGAAGAGTTCCAACTACCTCTTCTTGTGTACATTGTGCAGTATTGATGCTTCTTCATGATCTACCTTCTACTGTAAAGAATTTGACAGGATGCCCAGGATGGTCAATGGGCAGAGTACATAGAGAAACATGGCGGGAGTAGTATTTCAAACGAACATCTAAGACACACGGATAGATGGTCAATTCCTAAATTTGCAGGGAAACCAGACCAACCTGATCTGATTAATTACGACATGATCATGAGTACTTCATCTCCTTTTCAAAGATACTTATTGACTTCAAAATAATGTGCATTATCATGCACTCCTTGACTTTGCCAAGAAACAAATAATGTCTTTCCCCTAAGTAACTATACCATGGATGCCATTTTTATTGTTTAGGAATAATTGGGGTACAAGGAGCTTCTCTGGAATAGGCACAAACTAAAGGTTTTGCCAGATGTGTCTTCCTGTCATTTAGTGCTGAGATAATGTTCTCTCATACAAAAAAAAAAAATCACCAGAGTCATTTCCTGTCACGTGTAGTCATTTGTTGAGTCGTGAGACTTGTGTTGTGGTTGTTCTTGTAGTAGGACACGCAATTTGTCATATATAATGGTAGAGCTGGGAATAACAACTGTCCTCCTCACCTTTATCTGCAGGAATCTGAAAACAGGAAAGGGCAGGGGCTGGGTAATGGCAAAGAGTCAGTTCCCATGCAACACATTTTACTTAAGAAAAAATGCAATAATATGCATGAAAGTGAATATTGGTGTGTCTTCGTGTGATGAAGATGCAGCGAAGTACTTTTTTTTAAATGCATTGTGCTTCTTAACAGTGCTGTAAACAATGGCCATGTAATATTATTGATTGTACTGGTATGCTGTGAATTACCTGTGTTACACAGTTGTGGAAAAACATTAAGTAGAAGAATAAATGTGATATAATATGCAGGGTGACAAGGATGGTTATGATAGAAAAGATACCAGGACATGGTTAAAATGTAAAGAACTGTAGTCAAAAAAGGAAAAGTGATAGTCAAAAACGTCAGGAGGCAAAAATGACACTAGGCAATTATAGACCATAGGTTGAAATAGAATGTCCCATACAGAAAACAAAATCTGAGTTCCTAGAGTTTAAAATATAAGAGTCAGATGTGCTTCAATCCCTCAGCTTGTTGAAGACTAATAAAACCAGTTGTATTATTTGTAAACCCTTATTAGGCACATTTGAGCACTCACTTGTGAAAGAAGTACCAGAGTATTGGAAAACTGCAAAAGTGACTCCAATATTCAAGAAGGGAGACAAAGTGGATCCTGGTAACTGCAGACCAATAAGTATTACTTCTGTGCTATGCATAATTATAATAAGAATTTAGTTTGAAAAGTACTTGGAAAAAAATATACGAAATAACAGCCAGCATGGGTTTATGAGAGAAAGATCCTGATTAACAAATCTTTAAGATTTTTCTGGACAGGCAACTGGAGTAGTTGACAAAAACAAAGCATATGACATAATTTACGTAGACTTTCAAAAACCCTTTGATATGGTTCAACAACAAAAATTAATTTTGAAACTAGAATCTATCGGCATCAAAAATAACCTACAAAACTGGATCTCAAGTTGGTTAACTGACAGGAGACACAGATAAAAAGAGAATGCTCCGCGTGGAATGAGATCATCAGTGGAGCCCTTCATAGGTCTGTCCTTGGAATGATACTTTTTGTAATTTATATTAATGACATTAATTAAGGAATAGTTAGTAAATTTATGAAATTTGCAGATGACACTAAAATTGGAGGAATGCCAGACACTGAGGAAGCATAAAAAAAAAAGATTTGGACATGCTTTGGAAAATGCAGTTTAATGTATAAAAGTGCAAAGTGCTGCATTTGGACAAACAAGACACCAGTTATAAATATGGGATGGGAGACATTATGCTACAAAAAAAAACAACCTCTGTAAAGGATTTAAGGGTTTATACCGTTTCATTGTCTAAGCAGTGTGCAGAAACAATTAAAAAGGTAAATCAAATGTAAGGTTATATCGTAAAAACTGTTAAATATAAATAAAGGGATGTTATGATTGGACTATATAACCTTTATATATAATACACTACCGTGGCTGTCCGTTTGTCTGTCCAGGATTTTAGATCACTTATTGCTCGCAAACTGTTTGATCTGTTGACCTGAAATTTGCTACACATATACTACGTGACGTCTATTATCCGTGTTCAAGGTGATGATTGTCCTCCATGGTTATTCTTATTTTTATTTTATTTTATTGTAGAATTAACTCTCGGCATCGGTCAGCAGGGTGGCCATGCGGCACATGCGTACAGGCGCCATTCTCATCCCTACCGCCTTCACCATCACTTTCCCTACCTCTTCATATCTTAAATCATTCTTGAGGCAGATTGAAGACTTAAGTGCCAGCTTAAGTGAAAAATTAAGGAAAATGTAATAAGTAATTGCAACACAAACACTGACAGTTTTAACGTGAAAAGATGCTAAAGAAAATAGAGAAGAAGCGGCCCGCTAAGGTGAAGAAAAGAGCTGCTCAGGAAGCAGCAAGCGCATCAAACTCTGAGCAAACGAATGCTAGAAGTACAAAGAAAGAGAGTATGAATGCTCAAGTCAAGTGTATTTACTGCACGTTATTGCGCAGTGTGCCGTTACTGGTGCACTATAATGCATTGTGACTCCGCATCTGGAGTATTATGTGCAGTTCTAGTTACCTCGCTACAAGAAAGACATAGCAGCGCTTGAAGCATTGCAGACAGACTCAGAGAATTAAACCTATTTAGTCTCAAGCAGAAGGGACTGCTTAGGGACCTAATCCAGTTCTTGAAAATCATCAAAGGCATTGATAAAGTGGCTCCCCCAGAATTCTTTCAGCTTAAGGGTGAATTACGTACTCAATGACAGCAGTGTAAAAGGTGCATTTAAGTCCAGGAATCAATTCTTTATGCAATGGTTTGTGAAAATCTGGAACAAACTTCTGAAATATGTAGTTGAAGCAGAAACCATGACAACTTTTAAAAAGAATCTGGATGAGATATTGGTACATCTTAGTTATTAGCTAAAGAAATGAGCGCGATGGACTGAATGGTCTTTTCTCATTTGTCAGGTTTTGTGTGTTCTTATGGTCTAAAAAAGAGTTGAAGTCAAAAACCGAAGTGAATCAAAAACCAGGAAACTAAACCTAACATTAGGGCCTACTAAAAAAGAAGCTATTACAAACAAAAGTTTTGTATGAACCAAGGGGTAACTTGAAAATACAAATGGCACCATATTTTTATTTAATATGCAAGTCCCGTGATGTCACCAGCACAACAGTGCAGTCACAAGATCAACAGCAGAACTGTCACAAAAAGAATAAAAACGGTAAGTGAAGACAGTAAAAAAATAGTGCAGCTTCTTGAATTTAGTTCAAATCCCAAAGCATGCATTAAAATAAGATTCTATATGGGAAAAAAATTAAAAACTTGAAAGTACATGAATATTACAGAATGAGAATGAGGCTTTAGGGAGCTGTATTCCTTGATGTCCATCAAAAATAAAAAAAAACTTTAAAAGCTCTTGGTATTATTTTCACAAAACTGTATGCAAAATATAACTCATCTGTTTTGCTCATCATGGTTGACTGACAAATGAAGGCATTGTTACAGGATTGCTTGAATGGGTTCACAAAATCACCAGCAGCTCATCTGATGTTAGCCATATGTTCCAATTTCCTGTGAGAACCCAATACTTCACCAAGGTACAAGGAACGTCTTGCATTCATTGACTTAATTGACAAGTTCCATGTCTGAGTTCAAATAATGTGTACAAATGCTTGCAGAAAGATTTAGAACAACAAAGATGTTCGACAAAAGCCAACACACAAACAATCAGGCACTTATGATATTCAGTATAAGTTCCACTGATATGTGTAAACAGGTAAAATTGCCACGTACAGTACCTGACCTCTCACCTTATTCCATCCTGCAGATTGTCCAGTAATGCTCATTCACCTTCATTTAGGGCTGCTAATTAAAGTAAAACGTCTTTGTTTCACATATCCATGGCAGCAAATTGGCTTACATGTACTTATTATTATTACATAGATTCTGGCACATCGACTGGACATCAGTTGTTGAATAGAGAGCATCGCTGTGATGGCAGATTGCGTGACAGCAGTTGTGAACAACAGCAATGCCAGTGATGCTTAGGTGCCAAATGGATTGGAACTGTGTTTTGAAAGTGAATGAGCAGTGATGTATGGTGTGGCCACCTGTAAATGAGTCAAAGTTACCAATTACATCCTCCATCTTCCTTTGCTTCATGTCTTCTTTCTTCTTTTATTCACTGGGTGCACACTGATGGTGTCACTATTTCATGTCGGATCAATAGTGCAGAGCCACGGTAAAACATAACTTGAATTCAATTGCATGTCCTGTGGGCAGCAAAGTGGAATACGCAGAATTTTGAGGGTTGGTTGGCACTACAGACTATGGAATGTAAAGTGAGAGCACTGTGCTCAAGTCATAATGGGGAAGGCTGCTTGCCAACAGCTGAACCAGTCTGTACTGTAACATTTTATTGCTGAAAAGTAGAAAGCAAGTTTTTGCATTCAGCTTTATGGCACCCATTTTCTGGTTCTATTACTCCACTCTTATTTAAGCTCTTTCCAGTTTTTCTCAAAAAAGGGTTATGTCACATGTTTCATAGCTGCATAGCTGCTTATGGTTTACAAAGCCTTAAATAATCTCGCTCCATCTTATATATCAGAGTGTCTGACATTTTATATTCCAAATCGTAACCTAAGATCTTCAAATGAGTGTCTGCTTAGAATTCCAAGAGCTAAACTTAAAAGAAGTGGTGAGGCGGCCTTCTGCTGTTATGCACCTAAAGTCTAGAATAGCCTGCCAATAGGAATTCGCCAGGCTGATACGGTGGAGCACTTTAAAAAACTGCTAAAAACATATTACTTTAACATGGCTTTCCTATAACTTCATTTTAGTTTAATCCTGATGCTCTGTATATTCAGTTAGTTATCATTACTATTCATGGTGGCTCCAAAATCCATACTAACCCCTACTCTCTCTTCTGTTCTTTTTCTGGTTTTCTGTGGTGGCGACCTGCACTACCACCACCTAATCAAAGCACCATAATGTCCCTACATTGATGGATTAAAGGCCAGAAGTCCACGTGACCGTCATCATTAAGTCCCTCCATGAGAACCCTGAATACAATGAGGACTGATCATTTATGTTAGGTAGAATGCCTAGAGGGGACTGGGCGGTCTCATGGCCTGGAACCCCTGCAGATTTTATTTTGTCTCCAGCCGTCTGGAGTTTTTTTTTGTTTTTTCTGTCCTCCCTGGCCATCGGACCTTACTTTTATTCTGTTAATTAGTGTTCTCAGACTTTAATTCTTATTTTGTCTTTTTTCTCTTTCTTCATCATGTAAAGCACTTTGAGCTACATTATTTGTATGAAAATGTGCTATATAAATAAATGTTGTTGTTGTTGTTATTGTTTCTAAGATGACATCACTTCTGAAGTGCAACACTGCACAATACTGGCAGATGTTTTGCCACAAATTCATGATATGACTTTCTTTTCCATGGCACCCTAAAGGGGCTCTGTTGGACTGAGATCTGGGGACAACTTTGAGGCCATTAAACTAACTTGAAGTCATTCTCATGTTTGTGGAACCAGCTTGACATAGCAGTGCTATCTAGAATGGTTATGAATAAGGGTAGGCTGTGGCTATAAAGATGCAGAATGCACAATGTGTAGGAAGGCTATGATATTAAAAAGGACAGAAGTGTGCCAAAACAGCTATATCCACTGCATTATACTCCCACCAGCAACCTGTACTGTTGACACAAGGCAAAAAACATCCATTGGTTCATGCTGCTTATGCAAACTTCCATAAAGTCATTTTTTGAATTTCCTCTTCGGATTAATAAAGTTTTTCTAATTTAACCTACAGTACGTGTAAATGCAGAAATTTAGACTTCTTCAGAACAGGTGACATTTTTCTAATCGTACATTACTCAGTTTATATGATCACATTCTCACTGAAGCTTTATCTTCCTTAATAACATGCCCACTGTAGCATAATATTTTCTGATGTGTGGAACCGAGCATGGTTTTCTGATGATAGAGCCCATTGTCTTCAATGATGGGCATACTGCACACTGAGAGATGCTTACCAGCACTCCACCATTGCAAAAAGCTGCTATTTGAGGATCTATTGCCTTTCCAGCTTAAATAAGTAGCCATTATGTTCTTGTTTACTGCATCTCATTTACAAGATGTTTTTTAGCACAGAACTGCCACACATGTTTTTTATCAAACTATTTTTCTGTAAACTGTATTGTAAAACCACCGTTTCTGGCATTAACAATCAAATAACATTCAACGTGGCTAGAGCAAACATCTTGCCCACAATTATGTGCCATTGAACAAAAACTAAACCACATCTGCATGCTCTCCACACTAAGTTGCAACCACTTGATTAGCTGCTAGCTGGAGCAGGCAATATACATTGAAAAGCAAATAGAAAGATAGATAGATCTTAACCTAATATCACTACCCCAGTCAATTTAGAATCTGCAGTGAACTTAATCCACGCATCTTTTGAATGTTAAAGGAAAAGTAGAGAACCAAGTGAAAAACCAAACTAATATGGAAAAGAGACTGTGACTGGGCACATGATTACCACCTAGGAAATTGGATCTAAAAGACAGTGTACTAACCACAACACCATATTGCCACCCACAAATTATAATAAATACATTTAAAATGCTAATATTTATCTCTTAATAAATACATTTAAAATGCTAATATTTATCTATTCTTTCAGCATCTGTTATTTTGAATATTTATTTAATTTTAGTGAGTAACATAGAATTCTTTGAATCACTTTTATATTTAGTAAATTTCAAAATGCATATTTTTTGAATAAGTTCAAACAATACTTAAATATACAGTATTAAAGTCCTGTTTCCCTTCTGTGATGCACTATGGGGCCTGTGTATGACTTTGATGGATTGCAATTCCATATGAAGCACTAAGCTTACACGATGCAGTACGGTCACCCAAAATGACAAAATCTTATGACAGGTGGAAAACAGCCTCATGAAATTATATTACATTCTTTAATCAACAATAACATACAAATATTTTTTTCCAATGAAGTAAAACTGATAAATAAAATATATTCTGGAAAAAATATTTAAAAATATAATGGCAATGCACTTCTAAATGTAACATTTTGTAACAATGACACACTGATCCCATTTACATTTACAGGTCCTTCACCCATGTGACTACTTTTTACTCTATACATAGTATCCGAGGTGAGAACCTCTTCATAACAATAGTGATCCAAGTCAAAAAAACTCACCACACAGCAGAGTGCCCTTCAGAAGCTGGACAGGCTGCACATTTCAAAGGTATTGTCCGTCTGATTGTAAAAAATATGCCCATGTGATTGTGATTAAACCAAGTTCATGAGAGTGGCAACCAATTTTATGTTCCTTTGACCATTACAGTCACGCATTCTAAAATGTCGATTAGCTGGAACTTGACGAGGGGGACAGCGGAGGGGTGGGGTAGTATTGGGGAGCATTTTAAACAGTAACCATCTGTTTCATACATATAGGCAAGGAAGTCACTTCTCAGGTTTCTGTGCAGCAGTATTTCAGCAGAGGAAGGATCAGGAAATTCTTCAACACAAAAATTCACTGAAAAAGAACAACATAAATGTAAGATCTAGGTATACAGAAAAAGATGTGAGCTACTTTTTGAAATAAAAAAACATTAACAAAAATGTATCTTTTCTGTATGCAATATGTTGTTTTGCAGAAGACAGTTATTAGAATGTTCCAACTGAAAAAAAATAATTAAAGAAAGTCCCCTTTTCATCTCAACATTGAAAATAATTTTAAAAGAAACGATGAGCAAAAAACTTTAGTTTACGTTGCACCTGAAAATAAACATTGATTTATATTCTAGTATAAAATGTAATCTTTAAAATTAATAGATTTTAATCAAATTCTGATTAAACTGAAGACATTATACTACAATGTTTTATACAAGTAGGATGTTCACATTTTAATTAAATCATATTTTTTTCAGTCTGAGATATACTGTAGATAATAGGTAGCAGTAGTTCAGTGTTTAATGCAGTTTGAGTTGTTTTGTTTGGCCTAGTTGGCCACTTTCACTGTTTTGTAGAGTTTGTACATTCTTTCTTCACCCACTTATTTGCCCACCTTCAAAGGTGTTCCTGAATGGCCACTGTTAAATAGCAAGTTATTAGTGTGTGCATGAGTGTGCTCTGTGAAGATAGGCTGCCCTGTCTAGTATAGGCTCCTGCCTTGTGTCTGATGCTGCTGAGGTATACACCAGATACTGTGCCCCTATACTTGTCCACCTTTTTAAGTATAGAGTTGAGGGCACAGGATTCTATCCAAGAAACAACTGGTACAACGAAGGTATCAACCAAGTATCAAGTGGCAGCCATTACAGGGCACAATGACGAAAAGAGATCTTCACTAATACTTGGCTAGTGGTTGTCACCCCATTAACTTAACAGCCAGCTTTTCACTTAAGGGACAAAGCTGGATGCTGACATGAACACAAATTAAGTTACATGAAAGCGCCACACAGCAGAGACCACAGTTAGAAATAGAACCAGGGAACAAGTGCTCCACAATGTTAATGTTGCCTCCTGCACCACCAAGATAAAGCAGTTCTTCATTTTAAATTATTTACTTTTTTATTCTGTGTAGTTGCACAGTACATTTTTATGCCGAAATTGTCCTATTTTAATAAATATTGCCTTAAAACTTATATTTTTAAGAATTCTAGGTATAGTTTGAGGTCCCTTAGGAAGCAATGACACAGGATTCCTGATATTCATGAAAGGTCAAGTGGGCTGATTTCTTTGAATTCTTTAAAAAATGCCACAAGGCTTTAGTGTTGCTCACTCTCAAGGGATTGTATTTAAACCCCAAAAAGGGGATGCTTCCATCCCAGCTCCGAATCCATTCCAGTTTCAGTATCAGGTCCATTGTATACATTAACTCCCTGCATTCCTACATCCCTTAGACCTTCTGTATACTGAAGAGGGCTGCATTCCCTAGACCAGGCAGGGGCTCCCAACTCCGGTCCTGGTGGACCACCGTGGCTGCAGGTTTTCATTCTAACCCTTTTCTTATTGAGCATCCTGTTTTTGGTGCTAATTAACTTCTTTTGAACTCATTTATTTGGCTTGCTCTTGAAGACTCAGACCCCTTAACTGTTTCTTTTTCCTTAATTAGCAGCCAAACAATAATGAAATACAAAATGAGCCAAAACAACTGGTGTCCATCATACAATATCTGAAAATAAAGAAAGATGGAGGTCTCAGGAGTGTTGATATGCTCAGGTCCCCAAAACATTTTTGCAGAGCTCTTCAAAATTGTTGATTTTCTCTTTCTGAAATGTCTGCTAATGCACCGCAAGAGCAGCAACAAGCCATGGAATTAAAGAACTGGTTTAATTAACGACAAGAATCGGCACCTCATTAGGCAGCTGGTTGGAGTGAAATTGGTTGGAGTTTGAGGCCCTGACTTAGTTGGTCTTCTGTTAGCTCACTCACTTCACATTTCATTTCTGACCTCTCTCTTTTGCTAGGTTCTACTGTGTCCCCAAGGGATTAGGCTCCTTTATAATAGAATCTAAAACACTGGTGTTTTGACATGACAAGTCTGGTGGAGATATACCAAACTTTTTGTATATACAGTTTATTTTTGTATAGCCCAAAATCACACAAGAAGTGCTGCAATGGGTTTGTATGTGGTGTAGGAAGACACAAGGCACAGATAAAGGATCTGGGGCACCTGAAAGCAACCCCCATATATTAAAGAACGCAAAAGGCGTGAAAAAAAAAGTGTGGTACTATCCAAGGGTTGAGTATTTGTTATTCTCAGGATGTCGGTCCCCTCTGATAGGAATCCTGGAAGGAAGGGGTTTAGGGGGGGGGGCGGGGATTGGGTCCAGGTGGCCTGATCCCAGAAGTGATGTCAGAGTGGGAGCGTTGTCAATTTTCTTTTCTGCAGAGGAAGAGGGAGAAGAGAGAGTGTTATTAGACAGTGGCCCCTTGTGTCTTGGTGATAAATCACACTTACCTAAGCCTCCTCTCCAAGCACATGCCTGTGACATTGGACGGACTTCTATAATGCTACCATTAACTGACCTAACTAATAATATCTTTACTAGCAAGACATGTAAGTTCACCTACTTTTCAAGTGACAAAAAAGTTAATTAAACAATGGGATGCTGGTGCCTGCTCTATCTCAATTGGCATCAGATTATTTTGTTACCCTTTTTCAACATCATCATCTGACAAAAAACATGTAGGTTTAAATGTTAAGTAAACCAAGAGCCTCTGAACCACCATCTATTAGCTGTGAACTGCCTACAACGAAGTAGCAACACCTCACTTTTAGAATCACATATGTCTAAGGTGAAAACGGACAAGCCACAATAACACAGGCAGAACACAAAGGCCATACACTGTGAGACTCAAACCCAAGAAACTGGAGCAGTCAGGTAGTAATACTTACTACTCAGATAGGGAAGCCAGATTTTTGCTAGACTTGGGTTTCCCAAACGTTTTTAAGCCAAGGCACCCCAAAATGTTGTATCATCTGGTGAGGGCCCCCATTAATAACAACAACAACAACAACATTTATTTATATAGCACATTTTCATACAAATAATGCAGCTCAAAGTGCTTTACATGATGAAGAAAGAGAAAAAAGACAAAATAAATAAGAATTAAAATAAGGGAACACTGATTAACATAGAATAAAAGTAAGGTCCGATGGCCAGGGAGGACAGAAAAAAACAAAAAAAAGACTCCAGATGGCTGGAGAAAAAAATAAAATCTGCAGGGGTTCCAGGCCATGAGACCGCCCAGCCCACTCTAGGCATTCTACCCAACAGAAATGACCTCAATCAGTCCTCATGGTATTCAGGGTTCTCATGGAAGAACTTGATGATGACAGTCATGTGGACTTCTGGCTTTTAATCCATCATTGTAGGGACATCACGGTGCTTTGATCAAGTGGTGGTGGCGCAGGTCGCCACCCCAGAAAACCGGAAAAAGAACAGAAGAGAAAGTAGGGGTTAGTACAGAAGCATGGAAGATGGTGTTAAATCAGACAACATTTAAACAGAGGGAAACTTTGAAATGGTGTGGATGGGGGACACAGAAGAGGAGAACAAAGTGTGGTGGGTGAGACGGGAGTGAAATCTTGTAGCAGGAGCATTGTGAGACAGAAAGGGGTGGTGGAATTGAAGCAAAGCCAAGGACAAACACACAGGTTTAGCCAATATCTTATTTAAGGATCACGTTTTACCAATTTTTCTTTTTTTTTTGTGATGTGTGTTTCCTTGCGTTTGCAAACCTACAACTCTAGTAAGTAACTACATTGATATATAGTAGGATTACTTTAAAGAAACAATTGAAGAACATTTTACATTGTATGCATTTAAAGGCAGTCTTTAAAATTTTACTTTTTTTTTTTTTTTTTAAAGAACATCAACCTTACCAAGGCTGCTACAGACCTCAGTTTGAAATCCCTGTGCTAGACTATAGAAGGTTGACAAACAATTGAAAATAAAAACACTATTTTCTAAATGCCTGCTATTTCTGCACCAGGACTCTGCACTTTTGTGAAGAAGGAGCATCATAATGCAAGTTTCTTTTCCACAAAGTGGAAAGAGCACTCTATTCTGGCTTGCATTGCATAGCACTGGCTGGGAAAAATTCATCAGTGAGAGCAAATATGTTAAGGAAAGCGTTTTACCCTTCAGACCTCATTGATAAACAGAAAATTTCTGGTTGATTATACACGTTTAGAGAACACTCAGGCCCAAAAGTGCTAACCATTTCAGCTGGAAGCAGGCTTGCAACACCCAGTAAAAAGACGATTTCAAAATCCTACAAAAAACAATAAAAAAATGTATGCTATGACAAATTGGAAAAGAATGCTTAAGAAGACAAAGTTGAGGTTTACTATAAATATATTAATAATGTGGTAAATTACAAAGAGAAGGTTATTATTACTTTGCACAAAAAGAACCCTAATGCAGAAACTCTACTGATCTGGAAGTAGCTCTAGTTCCTGTTATTCTGTCTCCCAGCTCTCGTATGTATTTGTATCTCTGCCTGTTGTTCTCCTGGGCCACCTAACACAACTATAGAGCACACCATCTCCATGCAGTTCCTGTTGTTATCTAAATTTGTATTTTAATTTTTTGGCAGGTCGTCTTTGGTCTGTAAAATTAACCAAGGCTTCATTTTTGGAGTTTGTTAGACCAAGGAACACAAAGGGTTTATTTATCTTTTATTTAGACAGGTTCTCAACAATGAGTAAACATAAATACAGTTTGCAGTGTCACAATTTTATTTGTCATATTTTTTGCATTCTGATGTTGACATCAGCAGGTCAAGGGTATAAAGGTCAGTATTGTGCATTTTCTGGTTTCCCCAAGTTTGTTAATGCAACAAAGAAAAGATGAGTGTTCTTATTTTTTCAACTTTATTTTTGACAGTTAATTCTTTTATTATTTTACTTCAACTTTCATTCTATGCTTTGACTCTGGTTTTGTGTAATTAATTTTATTTTTGACTCTTCCACAACACTCTTTGATTTGCGACTTTGGTTTCTCATCTTGGGCTTGTATATTAGAGCATTGTCTTCCTGGTATCAACCTTTGCCTGAGCCATTATAGTTCACTTCTGTCAGCACTGGCCTGATGCAAACTGCTTCTATCAATGCAGGTCTCATTCTGTTAGCAGTTACATTTCTAAGTGTGTCCATGCTTTACATGCTTCACATTATATTCTCTTCCGTGCACTTCCCTTCCATGTCCACCACTGGTCTTGAGACATGTTTTTATCATATTTTGTATTTTAGCTGAGTCAACATTTAAATCTTGTTGCATATGGAGTAATTGAGTTACATTTTGTGATTATTTACTTACAAATGCTCATAAGTAATAAAAAAGGTACCAAGTGGCAGTTGGAAAATTGATAAGTTTTTTCTGCAAACTGTCATCAAATAAGATACTTTTTTTTTCTTATTTTACACTAAAAGTTTTAAATATATTTTGACAGTATTCTTTTGAGAGAAATTGTGCCTAAAAATATTGTAATAAACTGCCAAAAATGTATTAAAGACATTTAGTTAGATTTGATTGTGTGTTCTAACTTTGTGAGTTGTTGAATTATTTAAAGCTTTGTTAATTTTTTACTATTTATATTAATATAGTTAGACTCAATTATACCTCTGTTGGTGTGGTTTGTATTGAAGTGGCTAATGTTAAATGCTATCTTACTATCTTTCATATATGTTATGTTATTCACCTCTCCAATAGGTCACTGCCTAGTAACATATAGAGAAGGAAAACAAATGAAGCCCTTGCATGGTTGCGAACTCTTTTTGTTTCATGGGCTAATTGTGAATGTTCAAACATCTACTAACAGTTATAAGCAGAACTTGGTCTAAAAAGCGTCATCGTTATTCTGTTCATTCTTTCCACTATGATTTTTTTTAGTTTGACATTTTTTAGAATACTCCAATATAAATTAACAACAACAACATTTATTTATATAGCACATTTTCATACAAATGATGTAGTTCAAAGTGATTTACAGGTTGAAGAATGAGAAAAAAGACAAAATATAACAAATAAAATTAGGCAATACTAATTAACATAGACTAAAAGTAAGGTTCGATGACCAGGGAGGACAGAAAAAAAAAAAAAAAAAAAAAAAACTCCAGATGGCTGGAGAAAATAAACCAAAATCTGCAGGGATTCCAAGGCCACGAGACCACCCAGCCCCCTCTAGACATTCTACCAAACATAAACGATCTTAAGCAGTCCTCATGGTATTCAGGGTTCACATGGAAGAACTTGATGATGATGGTCAAGTGGACCTCTGGCCTTTAATCCATTATTGTAGGGACATCACGGTGCTTTGATTAGGTGGTGGTGGCACAGATTAATTAAATTAAGAGCAATTAATTGGAAGTTCACTTGTATCTTGTGATCATCTGACTCTTTAATGGTTCTGTTTAATTGTCTTAGTTCTTTTGAAAGAATGAGGGTGCATTAGAGAAATGATAATCACCAGGACAATTTCACCTTTTTTGGAACAGCCCATTACCACCATCAATTAGTTGGCTAAAGGAAATAAATAAAGGGTTAAAATGTGTGAGTTTATTACAAAAGAAATCATTAAAACTATTACACTTTTTTAAGTATCAAAAGAATACAATGAACAAAAGTAATGGTTTATTATGGAGTAGACTGGGCAATGACAGCCAAGTTTTAAAATCAACAATCAAGTGTCTTGTTTTTGTTTACAATATGTGTATTTTGTTAAATGTATTAGTTTTAGTTTATATTTCCTTCAGATGAGTCTGATCACAAATTACGCTGTGATCAGCCATGTGTCACACTAAAGTAATTCTGAACTTGTTGAATTAAATGAAAGATTAAAATATTTACTTTTGTACTCTTCTAGTGAGGTAAGCAGAGGAACAGATGAATCAGGTGATAAAGGCATAGTCAAGGAACAAAGTGAAGGTCATAACCAGGTAATCAATTCTAAGGCGCATCAAAGTCAAATCATGGCTGAAGCGGGTCAAAGTCAGAAAACACAACGTGATATTTGTATACCAGAGATTCTATACAAAGCAAAAGCTCAGTGAAGGTTCTAAGATGTATCTGCAATCATGGACAATGAGACTATCCTAAACAGGATTGTGCCAGTGACGTTACATGACAAAATGTCTGAGGATTTGTGTGACCCAGCACCTGGGACACCATGTCCTAGCAACCACTACCCAAAATGATGGCTCTCACCAGAAAAACAAAATGGCACTGTAAGAGTTACAAAACTTAATCGTAAAATAAAACAATGACTCTAAACATGAGTTTTTCACAAAAAAATTAAGGATTCATGTTATGAAGGAAAGGTGGGTGTAAGGCCTCTAAATGGCAGGTTGGGATATGCACTATCCTGCCCAGAAGAGTCTAACCTTAACCCAGCAAGGGCCAAAATAGTCCCCAACCTTAAAAATGGGGAACTGGCAAAACAATTCAAAATGTTCAAAAAGTATAACGAAGGCCAAACAAAAGGAGGGATGATCATAAATCCCTGATATGTTTTAAAACTGACAAAGAATCTTTATAATTTTAAGATTTAAAAATATAAAAAATATATATAATAATTATAAAAATATAAAAAACAACAAAAACACGGGCCAGACATCACACTCTGGCAGACGTATAATATACTGTAGTTTCCCTCCTAAAGGATGGATTTCAGATATCCCTTAAAAGCATCTACCAAAGTCTAAAAAAACCAACACTACAGTAGAAAAAATGGTATATTATAAGACTTGCACAATGAAGGTGGAAGAGCACTTTGTCCTGGTGGACAGATGAAGTAAAAAGACTTTGGCCCAGCACAGCAGATGAAGCTAGAAGACTTTGCTAGGCTGCTGGCAGGAAATCTGTGGATAAAGATGACTGGACAGCAGGTAGGACTTCTCCTGCAGAGGTTGACTGGATAGCAAACACCCAATGCTCCAGGCAGCGGCAATATGACAGTAAGCAGACCACTCCCTGACCGAGATGACTGGACTGTGGGGGAAAAAGGTAAGAGATGAGTTTTTTAGACTGATGCTTACCTGTCAACTGTCATGGTCCATTGGTGGTGATGCTGTTTAGGTACTCTCTCACAGTGGAGTGATGGTGGCAAATGTGGCATAGTAAACTAAAAAAGGCTCAGTCAAAACAGCCAACTAAACCTTTCAAAGTAAAATTTTAACAGTGACAGCAAGCTATGTAGTGGTTGGTGGATTCAAAAATACAACAGCAGCAACAGGAGCTGGTGGGTTAAGGAGAAAAGAAAAGGCAGAGAATGGTGGTGGAAGTTTAAAAAAAAAAAGCTATAAATTCAGGAATAGGTGGTTCTTTTATCACAGTAGCACAGATAGGCATAGGGGATGCAATATAAATTATAACATATTAAGGAGAACGTAATTTAAAATATGTGTTAGAAAACAATGGAGTAAATGGCTCAGTTAACTCAGTAACATAAACTGAAGACTCACATTCAGTTAAAGAAAGCCTAGGCTTAGAGACAATAACAACAAACTTAACAGCCCAGAATACCACTAGATACTGATGAGCTTGATTTGTTAGTACATAATCCCTTAAATCATCTTCTTTGTTCTTCTTCTTTCGGGCTGCTCCCATTAGGGGTTGCCAGAGCGGATCATCTTCTTTCATTTTTTTCTGTCCTTGGCATCTTGTTCTGTTACACCCATCACCTCCACATCCTCCCTCACCACATCCATAAACCTTCTCTTAGGCCTTCCTATTTTCCTTTGCCCTGGCAGCTCTATCTTTAGCATCCTTCTCCTAATACAGTATACTCAGCATCTCACCTCCGCACATGTCCAAACCAATGCAATCTTGCCTCTCTGACTTTGTCTCCCAACAATCCAACTTGAGCTGACCCTCTAATGTACTCATTTCTAATCCTATCCATCCTTGTCATACCCAATGCAAATCTTAGTATCTTTAACTCTGCCACCTCCAGCTCTGTCTCCTGCTTTCTGGTCAGTGCCACTGTCTCCAACCCATATAACATAGCTGGTCTCACTACTGTCCTGTAGACCTTCCCTTTCACTCTTGCTGATACTCGTCTGTCATAAATCACTCCTGACACTCTTCTCCACCCATTCCACCCTACCTGCACTCTCTTTTTCACCTCTCTTCCACAATTCCCATTACTCTGCACTGTTCATCCCAAGTATTTAAACTCATCCACATTCGCCAACTCTACTCCCTGAATCCTCACCAATCCACTGACCTCCCTCTCATTTACACACATGTATTCTGTCTTCTTCCTACTGACCTTCATTCCTCTCCTCTCTAGAGCATATCTCCACCTCTCCAGGGTCTCCTCAACCTGCTCCCTACTATTGCTACAGATCACAACGTTATCAGCAAACATCATAGTCCACAGGGACACCTTTCAAATTTCGTCTGTCAACTGTCCATTACCATTGCAAAAGAGAAAGGGCTCAGAGCCAATCCCTAATGTAATTCCACCTGCACCATGAATGCATCTGTCACTCGTATCGCAGACCTCACCACTGTCATACTTTCCTTGTACATATCCTGTACAACTCTTATGTACTTCTCTGCCACTCCCAACTTCCTCATACAATACCACAGCTCCTCTCGAGGCACCATGTCATATGCTTTCTTCAGGTCCACAAAGATGCAATGTAATTACTTCTGGCCTTCTCTATATTTCTTTATCAACATCCTCAGAGCAAACCACATCTATGGTGTTCTTTCTTGGCATGAAACCATACTGCTGCTCAATAATCATCACCTCACTTCTTAACCTAGCTTCCACTACTCTTTCCCATAACCATGCTGTGGCTCATCAATTTTATCCCACTGTAGTTACTATAGTCCTGCACACCCCCCTTATTCTTAAATATTGGCACCAGTACACTTCTTCTCTACTCCTCAGGCATCCTCTCACTTTCCAAGATTCCATTAAACAATCTGGTTAAAAACTCCACTGTCATCTCTCTGAAACACCTCCATGCTTCCATAGGTATGTCATCTGGACCCACAGCCTTTCCATTTTTCATCCTCTTCATAACTGTCCTTACTTCCTCCTTGTCAATCCGTTGCACTTCCTGATTCACTATCTCCACATCATCTAACCTTCTCTCTCTCATTCTCTTCATTCATCAGCCTCTCAAAGTACTCCTTCCATCAGCTCAACACACTCTCCTCGCTTGTGAGTACATTTCCATCTTTATCCTTTATCACCCTAACCTGCTGCATATCTTTCCCAGCTCTGTCCCTGTGTCTAGCAAATCAGTACAGGCCCTTTTCTCCCGCCTTAGTGTCCAGCCTCTCATACAACTCATCAAATGCCTTTTCTTTAGCTTTCGCCACCTCTCTCTTCACCTTGCACCTTATCTCCTTGTACTCTTGTCTACTTTCTGCATCTCTCTGACTATCCCACTTCTTCTTCGCCATACTCTTCCCCTGTACACTCTCCTGTACTTCCCCATTCCACCACCAGGTTTCCTTTTCCTCCTTCCTCTGTCCAGATGTCACGCCAAGCACCCTTCTTGCAGTCATCCTTACTATATCTGCTGTAGTTGCCCAACTGTCTCGTAACTCTTCACTGCCACCCAGTGTCCGTCTCACCTCCTCCCTAAATTCAACCTTGCAGGTGCTAGAGGGCATACCTTCTGGAGACTCCCTTGTTCTAATGGGAGACTTCAATGCTCACATGGGCAATGACAGTGAGACATAGAAGGGCGTGATTGGGAGGAATGGCCCCCCCAATCTGAACCCGAGCAGTGTTTTGTTATTGGACTTCTGTGCTCATCATGGATTGTCCATAACGAACAACATGTTCATGCATAGGGGTGTTCATATGTGCACTTGGCACCAGGACACCCTAGGCCTCAGTTCGATGATCGACTTTGTGGTCGTGTCATCGGACCTGCGGCCACATGTCTTGAACACTCGGGTGAAGAGAGGGGCGGAGCTGTCAACTGATCACCACCTGGTGGTGAGTAGGCTTCGATGGTGGGGGAGGATGCTGGTCAGGCCTGGCAGGCCCAAACGTGTTGTGAGGGTCTGCTGGGAACGTCTGGCAGAGTCCCCTGTCAGAAGTAGCTTCAACTCCCACCTCCGGCAGAACTTCGACCACATCCCAAGGGGATGAATGGGGCATGTTCTGTGCCTCTATTGTTGAGGCGACTGACTGGAGCTGTGGGCTCTGGAGCTGCTCTGTCCCTGTACGATTGGTGTCAGAGCTTGGTTCGTATTGCCGGCAGTCAAACCCGTTTCCAGTGAGAGTTGGACTCTTCCAGGGCTGCCCTTTGTCACCGATTCTGTTCATAACTTTTATGGACAGAATTTCTAGGCGCAGCCAGGGTGTTGAGGGGGTCCGGTTTGGTGGACTTAGGATTGGGTCACTGCTTTTTGCAGATGATGTTGTCCTGTTTGCTTCATCAGGCCGTGATCTTCAACTCTCTCTGGATTGGTTCACAGCTGAGTGTGAAGCGGCTGGGATGGGAATCAGCACCTCCAAATCCGAGACCATGGTCCTCAGCCGGAAAGGGGTGGAGTGCCCTCTTAGGGTTGGGAGCGAGATCCTGCCCCAAGTGGAGGAGTTCGAGTATCTTGGGGTCTTGTTCACAAGTGAGGGAAGAATGGAGCGTGAGATCAACAGACGGATTGGTGCTGTGTCCGCAGTGATGCTGGCTCTGCATCGGTCTGTCGTGGTGAAAAAGGAGCTGAGCAGTAAGGCAAAGCTCTCAATTTATCAGTCGATCTACGTTCCTACCCTCAGCTATGGTCATGAGCTATGGGTAGTGACCGAAAGAACGAGATCGTGAATACAAGCGGCCGAAATGAGTTTCCTCCACAGGGTGTCTGGGCTTTCCCTTAAAGATAAGGTGAGAAGCTCAGTCATCTGGGAGGAGCTCAGAGTAGAACCACTGCTCCTCCGCATCGAGAGGAGTAAGATGAGGTGGCTCGGGCATCTGATCAGGATGCCTCCTGGACACCTTCCTAGTGAGGTGCTCCGGGCACATCTAACCGGGAGGAGGCCCCGGGGAAGACCCAGGACACGCTGGAGGGACTATTTCTCTCAGCTGACCTGGGAACACCTCAAGATTCCCCCGGAAGAGCTAGAAGATGTGGCCGGGGAGAGGAAAGTCTTGGTATCTCTGCTCAAGCTGCTGCCCCCACGACTCGATCTCAGATAAGCGGAAGAGGATGGATGGATGGATGGTTGTCCTTCTCTACTTTAAGGTTGTCTGGGAGTGTACCAAACAGAGCTGTTAATGGGTTAGGAGTGACTGTGACACCAAGGTTGTCTGATAGGCAAGCAAAGATTTTTGTCCAAAATCTGGTGCATGCCCAGAACATGTGGCCCAGTGAGGCTGGAGTCAGATTGCAACATTCAGAAGTTGAATCTTGCCCTGGAAACATTTTGGAAATTTTAAACAAGATACATGCGCTTGATAAGTTGAATGTCTGAATGATTTGCACATATGGAACTCGAGTGTATTCTGCGTATGGCTGCCTTCCACTCTTTTTCTGATCCTTTCCTCAATTTACTCTGGGGTTTTTGAAAGGAAGAGACTTGAAAATATTTTTATAAATTGTTTTCAGAACTGTTCAATAATTCTTTGGTAGTAGAACAAGGTGGAAGGTGAGGAAAATTGGGCATGTTCTGTTTAACAAAGTTTCTTACTTGAAAGTAGTGGAGAAATTGTGTTGATGAGATATTGTATTTGAAGCGTAATTGTTCATAGGTTGCAAAGGCATTATCTATGCACACGTCTCTAACTGTTTTAATCCTGGATATTTTCTATACATTGAATAGTGTATGCTTGAGAGGGTGGAAAAAAGTGGTTGTTACGTAGAGGTGCAACAAATGAAAGCTTTCTGTTTTAAAGTGCTTCCTATATTGGTTCCATATTCTGAGAGAATGAAGGGTAATTCAATTTTTAGTCATTGTATAGTCCACAAATGGATGCATGGATTTTTCAAATTCCAAATAAATTAACTTATAATTGAGTCTAATTTCTTTAAAAATTTTGTGAAAAATGGTTTGCTAATATACATGGGCATGCTTTGAAATAGGAAGAGCAGTTTGGTAAGGATGGTCATCTTAACAATATCAATTCTCCTTGCTAATGTAAGGTGGAAGGTAGACCATCTAGTCACATCTTAATTTTTTCCATGCAGAGAGTAAAACTTTGTTGAAAAAGAGCTTTATATTTACTTGTAATATACTGTATACCCCTAGATATTTAAGTCCCCAGGGACTAGCTGCCCATGCAGAGCTCACCCAGCATGAATTGGAACCTGCAGTACAACCCAAGGAAAAGTCTTTATATCTTCTCACCGTTATAAGTGTGGAGAGTTTGCAAATACCATCCCCAACTGCCCCAGCATCGGCAATTCTATGGACTGCAGCTGGGCGAAGTGAGATAGGTACTGTTTATTCACTTATCCTTTATCTTTACCCTGGGATGAGGTGGTAGTGGTGATTGGATATAACGCTTCTGCCTTTATTGATTCCAGCAGCAATATTTCTAAGATAGAGCTACCCAGTGTATCATCACTTATCAAAACATCATTAAGAAAATTAGGGTGGCTGTAATGCGTAGCCTTCCCTACTTGGTGATCCTTGGGTGAGACTGGTTAGAAAGTATAAGCAAAAGTACAATCACCACCTCTAAAAAACTCTAGGCCTGATTATTGAGAGAGGAAATCCCTCACAAGTTGTTCCCACGCCACGTATACAACTAGAAGGAAACTATATTAGTGTAGCCACCCAATGGGAGGAGCGTGACGTAACTGCATCACAATCTGATGACTTAATCCAGGAGGTCGCAACGATTATGAACGTAACTCTGCCCCTTGAGGTCACATCAAACCCCCTCCAAGAATTGCATTTTCAATTCAGACAATCTCTGGGCTCCTTTAAATGAGAGCAATGGAATGACAATTCCTTGAAATTTGCTTTGAATGCCGTTGCTCTGATTGATGAACAATGTATCAATTATTCCATGCCACAGGGGCCACACTTTATTTTAAAAAATTATTTAATTTATCGGGTAGTCAAGCAGTATTGTTAATACCGCAAACTTTCCGGCAACAAGTCTATGAGTTAGCTTGTGTCCACCTTATAGGTGCCCATTTAGGCACCGATAAGACTTTGGAACAGATTAAGCTCTGATTCTATTGGCCTCATGTACAGAGTGCCATTGCGACAGATTATTCGGAAGGACCGTCTTCCTCTTGTTCCTGTCTTGCTCATTGATGTTTTGTTTGTGCGACTAGAGGTTGATATTGTCGGGCCCCTAGAACCCTCTGCAAGAGGCCACAAACATATATTAGTGCTTGTGGATTACACTACACAATATCAAGAAGACATCCCTTTGAGACTGGCTAATTCAAAGAATATTGCATGGGAAGTGATTAGGGTCTTTGCGAGGGATGACATCCCTAAAGAAGTCCTTATGGATCAAGGGATTCCCTTTACCTCAGTTATGTTCAGGGAAGTGGACAAATTACTTCCATATAAAGTATTTAAAGACCTCTAGGTACCATCCCCAGATGAACGGCTTAGTTCAGCAATTTAATCAGATGCTCAAACAGATGCTATTTAAGGTGATAAATGTGAACGAGAAAAACTGCAATCAGTTGCTTCCCCTAGTGTTGTTTGTTTACCCGGATCTTCCCCAAGCCTACATGGGCATCTCTCCTCTTGAATTATTATACGGACAGCAACCCCAAGGTCTTCTTGACATATCAAAAGAGGGTTGGGAAAAGGAGGCCAATCCCTCCACAAACATTTCAGAATATATCGCCCAATTGCGTGATAGATTTGGTAAAATCCGGCCCATACTAAAAGAGAACATAGAACGTGCTCAAGCAATGCAGGCTTATTATTATGAGTGAGGAAAAACCTTACGTGAATTCCAACCAGGAGACCGGGTTAGGGTTCTTGTTCCTACATTCCACTCCAAATTATTGGCTCATTGACATGGCCCATATGAAGTTAAAGAGAGGAAGGGCTTGGTCAACTTTTTGATTAAACAAACAAATAGACAACTAGCCTATTGGATATATCATAATAACTTCCTTAAACCATGGAAGAAAAGGGATCCTGGTCCTTATTTCACTTCCGGCCGCTCCTTCTTCACAATCAATCACTTTAACTTTGGTACTGATCTAACTCCAGACCAAAGACGAGAGCTTGAAGAAGTAATCTTGTCTGTCCCGGGTGTGGTGAACAAGAAACCCAGAAGAACCTCCTATTGCTTCCCAAAGCCAAACATGCCGAGGTCGAGCAAGAGATCAGATGGATGTTGTACTTGGGGATGATCAAGGAAAGCTACGGTCCTTAATCCAGTCCCATCATTCTGGTTTCTAAGCTGGACAGAAGTTGCCGATTTTGCAGTTACTCAGGTGGCTTAATCAGGTATCTTGGTTTGATGCCTACACAATGCCACGTGTGGATAAACTTGTTGAGCAGATAGGGAGGGCTCAGTATTTGACCACTTTTGATATGACCAAAGGGTACCCCTAGCAGTCACTGGCAGTATACAGTTCTCCCATTTGCATTGAGCACCAGCAACTTTCTAATGTCTGATGGACAGACTGCTATGACCCCACCAAGCCAATAATGCCGTTTGTCTCGATAACATACTCATCTATTCCGGCACCTGGGAGAATCATATACTGTACAACAGGTGCATGCGGTACATCTGGCACTAAATGAAGCCAGCCTCACAATTAATATAAAGAAATATTTCTTCTGGTTAGTTGAGGCCAAATATTTAGGCTATTTGGTGAGCAGAGGTATCGTTATGCCCTCAGTGTTCCACAGTTGCTGCCATTGTTAATTGGCCCCATCAAAAAACTAAATGGCAAGTACAAGCTTTCTAAGGACTATCACCGGTTCCTACCTCATTTCAAGAGGGTTGCCCCTTTAACCGATTTAACAAAGAAGCAAGCTCCTAACACGGTGGTCTGGGATGAAGAAACAGAGGATGCATTATTTGACTTGAAAGAGGCCCTCAGTTTAACATCTATTTTGATAACTCCAAATTTTTCCTTACCTTTTATTTTATACACTGGAGGCTGTGCTGAACCTAAGTACTGGCGGTGTTGAACACCCCGTGATGTACCTGAGCGGGAAACTATTGGACCACAAGACAAGGTATGCAGCAGTGGAGAGAGAGGCCATGAAGATTAAATGGGCTATTAACCAACTGAGGTACTACCTTCTGGGCCATGAGTTTACCCTGGTAATCATGCTCCTCTGTAATGGATGGCTCTGCATTGGGAATCTAGCCCTTGGGTAACCAGGTGGTTTCTAGACCTCCAGCCTTTTAGGTTCAAAGTCCAGCATCGCCGATGTCCTGTCTCGTGTTTATGACCTCATGGCTCCGGCCGCCCAATCCGGCGGATGTTGACTAAGGCAAGGTACTATCATACATGTGCACTTGGGGAACAACTTACAGGCTTAGTTGAAGACAATACTACCTCAGGCCACCTGAGGGCATTGTGCAATAATTTCTTCTTCTTTGCCCTCTGTACAAAGGACATCACTTCTCCACACGGGACTCAGTTTAGTCTCCGTTTAAGCATCTTACAATGTGTTTTCTTTTGCATTCATTTTCTGGGGTTTGCCTACCTGTGCCCTAGACCCTTTATGAGCTTCTTTTATGTTTTCTCTTTACACCCTATATGTTATACTCACCCCCATTTATTTAGCCAAGTTTCTGCTATTGCTATAATATCATAATTATGCTCTGCTGCATACAGCTCCAACTCACTTGTCTTATTTTTGATACCTATAGCATTAAGGCAAGCTATTTTTACTGTGCAATTCCTTCTATATTTAAATGCTGACATTTTTATTTCTACACCGTTGTTTGTTCCTCCACATATTTTTACAGGAGACTCACTTATTAAGCAATTTTGGTTGCAAAGTGAGTGGTCTGGCCAAATTTTTCAGTCTAGCTATACAAAGAAAACCAGGGGTGAGGAAATCTTAATACACAGAACTACTCCATTTGTATTGTCAGATGCAATATCTGATTCTGAAGTGTGCTATGTCACGGTGACGGGCAATTAATACTAAAATGATTTTTATTAACGTCTATGCACCTAATGCAGATGATAGACCTTTCTTCCAACATGCATTTGCATCTATCCCTAATGTGAACACTCACAAAACTATAATGGTCAGAGAATTTAATTGTGTTTTAAATCCAGACCCAGATAGATCCTCAGATACAATGGTGATAACATCTAATACTGCAAAGATAATTAAACAGTTTGTAATGGATCTTAACTTATCTGACCCATGGAGGTTCTTAAATCCTAACCTGAGAGAGCAAACTCCTTCTTCTCACCTGTACATCATTGTTACTCAAGAACTGATTATTTCCTCATAGACAATAATTTTTTGCCCACTATCAAATCTTGGAAGTACAACACTATCACTATGGAGCTTAAATTATTGTGTCCTACACGCTCATCTTGTAGCTGGTGTCTTAACCCCTTGTCATTAGCTGATAAGAACTGTACAGAATTCATATCCAAGCTATTTAATTATTTTCTTGAGTCAAATGCATCCTCAGAGGTCTCAGTAGGTACACTCTGGAAAACTCTGATGGCATTTTAAGAGGACACATTATTTCATATCTTTCTCTAAAAATAAACTGAAAACCAAGAAGGTGTCTGGATTAATCAGTGAAATTACCAGAATAGATCTAGAATATGCCAGGTCTCCAACTGAGGCACTCCACAGGAAAAGACAGGTTTTGCAATCACAGTTTAACCTTTTGACAACTAAAGAAACAGAACCACTTATCTTTAAATCACTACATCATTATTATGAACACAAAGAAAAGGCCAATAAGATCTTAGCCCAATGGACCTCCACATTAAATGAATGTTGTCCAGCACCTGAGCCTTCTCAGTCGACTTAAATTGCCACGGGGAGCTCAAGAACAGTGACCTCAGGGTCTTGCCTCCTGGTGTATCACATACAAAAGAGAATAGGATTTTGCAAGCATAATAATACATAATTAAAATACTATTAACAAAAAAGACAAAAAAGGAACTTCAGCATATGTCAGGGACCCCACCCTGGCAGTCACATAACAGAAGATACAATTTGATTACCCATATCACAAAACCAAACTAAAGAATTAGGATAGAATAAAGAAGAATTTATTCAGCCTCAAAACATTAAACAAACAAATTCTAACCTAACAACTTTATTATGAAAGGCAACAAAAAACAAAGAATGAAATATTCTTGAAGAGAACTTTAATGAAAAACTATGCTTTGTGATGGCATTCACTGTGAAAGTGAATTTATTAAAATTATTTTATGTACAACACAGCACATGAGGAAGCAAATATTGTGTTAACTATTTTTCAGTTGTTAATGAATGTGGCCGAAAATGCAAAATAATGTACACTATGTAAAAGTGTATTCAATCTGGACATCTACTAGTTGAGGTGTGTACAAAGTTGTAAGATCAGAGTAAGTGGATTTTAATTGTGCCTTCTGAAAAACTGATCTTACATCAAAACAGGTAAGTCCTCATCCTACAGGGCTGATTTCACAAATACAGTAGTTGAATACGTGAATAAATACACATTTAAGAAAACCTGGGCTGAACTTAAAATGTGTTGGTCATTAAATGCAAAAATTAAAAGCCTCTCACTTTGTCACAGATCTTTCCTACTAATTCTGTAATAGCTGGGAGCATAGGAAAAACCTAGGATTAGAAAAGAAACTGCAGATCCCTAAAGACATGCTTTTCTGTTTTCTCAGAAGATTTCCAGAGAAAGGCTAGAGCTGGAAATGCCATTTCAAAAAGTGCCAGCTCTAGCTTTTTTGCTGCCCTAGACAAAAGTGAAGATGTGTTTAAACAAAGGCATCACAACAGTATTTACAAATGGTTGCTAGTGCTTCAAATGACCACCAGGTGGCAGCTAGAGCACAGCTAATAAATCCTAAAGATCATCTATCCAACAAAACCTGCATAATCCAATGACATGAATCACTTAATGCCCATAGCATAACATAACACTCACAATGTCAGTCATGAAACACCCAATGTGTGTCATTAAGGTCTAGCTGCAGACTTCCAGAGCTCTGCTCTGTTACAATATGTTTAAGATTAGGTTTGTTGGAGGGCTATCTGACTCAAATAATGATGACTGCTGAGTAAACCAAATGAAATAAATGTGCTGTCAAGACTGACATGAGAGAGCGTTTCGTGACAGATGTTATAGGTATTGCTGCCTGTAGATAGATAGATAGATAGATAGATATGTATGCATATTGTGAAGTATGAGTCCCTGTCTTGCACCCCAAAACACGAGGCTGAGTCTCATTACTTTAGTAAAACCAGCTTTACTCAGCTTGAGCAGGAACAGCACAGTTATTTATTGTAGTGGGATCTACCACTCTCTTATACACAGACACAGCAATCAGGTTAGTGGCCAAGTTATACTTTTCCCTGCATTTATAATGTTCCTTGCACATATATATATATATATATATGCAAAAAACATTATAAATACAGGGAAAATTATATATATAATGAGAAGCTGACTTCCTCACTTACGTATCAACTAAAAACAAATTAAAAGGCTATAATTTGGCAGGATGGTGCATCCAGGGCAGTAGGCATGTCAGTATTTACACGTAACCCTCCCATTAGAAAAATGAAATACCCTAAAATCTAAAAAAGCTTTGACTGGTTTCATTGAAATTTGGTTATGTTGTAAAATAAAAAAAATTATCCAATGTATGTTTTTTTATTTGTCTATTTTGTCAGTAATAATGTTTTACAAGAGGGCTAATCTTTAGGACATCCTTTCTTCTATTGAACGCCATGAAGTAAGAAAAGGAATGTCCCACATAAATGTGAAGTCTGTAAAAGCCAATGCAGCATGTAATACGTAGTAATTAATCACAATTTAATGTATATTTCTATTGATGGAAACCCCCCAGAATTTTGTGACGGTAAAAGAGAACAGATCAGAGCATTAAATTCAAACCTGACTGAAGCTACAATTTTTAGAGGATGTGCTATGCCTAATATTTTACTCCTGGGTAACTGCATGTAGAATGTTCAAGCGTGAGGAGTTAACAATACTCAGCCCGCACTATAACTGGGGCTCATTGTCTTAGGAGCTTTCCCAGTTGAAGCCGTGTAACACAGCTGGTCTATTATAACAAAGGCACCACAGCCGTCTTTACAAATGGTTGCTAGTGCTTCAAGTGACCACCAGGTGGCAGGTAGGGCACAGATTATGAAGCCTGCAGAGGGCCTCATTTAATATAACAAAGACGTAAGTATAGTAAAATAGTAATAAACATCAGTATTTTATTAAATGATCAAAATTAATATTTTCTTCTGTTGTACATTAATAAAAATGAATTTTTCTGTAGACACTTGCCCATCAAAGGATTTGTGTTTTCAAGATTTATTAATTTGATGAATAAATTCAACTAATTCATCAAAATTAAATCAAAAAATAAAATCATTACAATATTTGAGAAAATTAAGATTTATTAAACCATAATCCTCACTCAACAACCATTCTCAGTTTAGAAAGTTTTATAGGAAAAATGGCCACTTAGGGTAATTCTCCATGTATATTAAAGCCTCAAAAGAAAACCAAAATAGATGCAAAGGCCCAAACTGTTTTAACGATTTCTTGCCCAATTATGAAGAAATTTGACATAGCGATGCTAAGGCATAACTGTTATTCACAAATAGCATTCTGTCCCTGATAGATTTTAAGTGATATTTTAATCCTGAAAGATGCGTGCAACGTATGATGTCAAGATGCATTGCAGCCTGCTTTGTGCACCATTGAGCCTGTCTATTTGACAAAAAACAGCAGATATGGCAGGACAGCAGGGGAGTTACTGAGTGTACAGAGCACACTCTCCATTGAGGTCTCTGTCACAGCATGAGCTTTGCTTTCCTTCTTTTTTGTTTTTGCATTTGTCCCTTAGTGACTGCCTAATTGGCTCTCTTTACCCCTTTTTACTGACTCGGTAACTATCAGTCTGATTATTTTTCTCCAATTTTTGACCTCTTTCTTGTTTCTTTCTCTGTTGTTTTTGTGCCTAAAATGTGTTTGCTTTTGATGCGATTGTAGTCAAACTCTCCTGAATAAGTACTCGCCTTAGAAAACACTTGGATTCACATTCCTGCTTTTAAAAGGAGATGGACACCTGCTCAAGTCATCATTTGCTGTGAGAGGCTCAGCCTGATACAGACTCCTATTGGTGCATACTGTGCAGAAGGTTTTTGTATTAACAGGAGTCCAAATCTAAAACAGCACAGAAAAATGGGTGCTGATGGTCATGTAGTAGAAATGTGTATTCACCTTCGCTCTTGAAGGAAGTGTCAGTCTGTCTTAGGGCTCTCCCGGATTTTGCTTTACTGGCTCTTTCTACTTAGCACATTGTGTTACAGATTATATCTTTGGTCTGTCTCTATTTTATGTATTGATTATTGTTTAATTTGATAGTTGTCTTTCTCTGTCTTTTCTTTGTCAGTCTCTGTTTTTCAGGTTTTGAAGTCACGATCATGATGGCGGATTGTGAACTTCAATGCTGAAGACTCTCTTGAAAGCACTTTGGAAATCTTAGCATCATTGACTCCACTTGGACGCTGAGCCAAGTCAGCTTCACCCATGTTCCAATGAAGACCACTAACCGCTTTGGACCTCTTTGCTCTCCTGAGTTGCTTGCACCTCATAAGGACATTTTAATTATTGGAGATTTGATTGTTCACAATTTAAACTTTCCATCATCTGACCACAAGACTTACTGTATGTATCCTGCTGCCCTGGAGCCCGTGTCTCGGATATCAAAAAGAAAGCACTACTAATCTTTGTGAAACACAAAAACACACAGTTAGGAAGTGTTGTTTTCCACACGGGTGTTAAATGATATTTGTCACCGTAAGTCAGAGATACTGAAGAAGGACTTCTCATCACTTGGTTATTCCATCAAGGAGTGGACCCCAGCTGAGAGGATCATCATCTTTGGACCACTTCCAGTAATGAGGAGATCAGATATAGTGTTTAACTGACTTCATTCCCTGAATTACTGGTTGAAGACTTTCTGTCAGGAGAACTACTTCAGCTTCATAGATAACTGGGAGTGACTGTGGTTCTTCAGGTGGGATGCCTACACCCCAGTAGACTCGGACCCCGAATCCTCTCCAAAAACATCACTAAGGTAATAAAACGCTTTTGATTATCGTATAATACTGAAGCAAAATGGGGTGCAAACATGCATAGCTCATATGGATTGGAGCTCTTTTTCATGGCTGTTTTATTGGTTCACCATCCTGAAAAGGACTTGGTTTCCCAGCCATCAGTACTAGACTGAATACAGACGGCTGTGCAGATGCTCCCCTTTTGTAGTGTGCGTCTGCGCAGGCTTTTTTTTGAAGTCTTCAATATTTACATAACGGTTGCCCAATTACTGCTGTGAGTTTTACCACTCAGATTGTACTGCATTTGTGCTTGCCACCCTCTCATAGTTGACAATTCTGTAGTTATAATATATCTAATGACAGACGTGAATATGTACTAAAATGCCTAGAAACTTTATCTAAATAAATTCATTGTATTAAACCTATCATAACAAAATATAGACCTGCTAGAAAGTACAGGCAGCCCAGTGTAAATACAAGCAATTTAATATGTGTCTCTAGTCAACCCAAAGCTTCTGTTAAGCCTTGTGCTAACACAGCCCTTAATATGGCCCTTTTTAATATTAGGGCTTTAACTAGTAAAACATTTTATGTAAATGACTTTATCACAGATAGGAAAATAGATTGCTTAATTCTATGTGAAACATGGTTACATTTAAATGGTGCTAGTGTCTTTTTAGAAGCTGCTCTACCGGGTTATAATTTCTTTCATTCTGTTCTCCAAGGGAAGAAAGGCAGTGGTTTCACAAATATTTTTTTCTAGCCAGTTAAACTGTAATGTTATCAGTCTTGGTAGTTTCACATCTTTTGAGTATCTTGCTGAAGCTATTCAAGGTGTTTCACCTTCTCTACTACTTACCATTTATCGTTCACTGAAATATAACATAACCTTTATTATGAATTTGCAAATAACTATTATAATGACAGCTTATGATAGGTTTCTAATGCAGGGTGATTTTAATTTTCATATAATTGATCTGGGTGATGCCAAAGCAACAGAATTTTTGAACGTTCTGATATTGTTTGATCTCAGTCAGCACATCACCCAGCCAACACTTAAACGGGGCCACATTTAGTCATATCAGTGGGGCTTGATATTAATGTAACACAGATTCTGGATATTGGTATATATGATCATTACTGTACAGCAATATCTGTGACTAGAACTGAAGTGGAGTATATTGTTAAGTGATGCTATTTAGACACCACAGTTGCTGCCAGATTTTCTAATATAATTAACTGCCAGTCTGAATTCACTGGATTTTCCAGTGCAGGTAGTGATGTAAATAATATGGCAGAGCATTTTAATGCAAAGATACAGGCCATGGCAGACCTGGTAGCACCTGAAAAACATGTTAAGAAGTCATCTACAGTCGTAGTATCATGGAAAAATTGGGACAGTCTGCAAACTGAACAGGGAGTGCCGTAGAGCAGAACGTCAATGGAGAAAGACTAAACTAACAGTCCATTATGAAATCCTATAGGCGCATATAACAAACTGCAACTCAGCAGCTTATCAAGAGAGAGCATTTTACTTTTATAAAATTATTATTTTTTTATACCTAAAAGTGAAATGATAAAGAATATTGATCTTACTATGAAACCGAATTCGAAGAAAGATTTTGCTGAGCCTCGATGAGCTTGCATTATGAACTAAGCTGCTTCATTAAAATTACTTTATCTGATCTTCATTGAATAAAACAATCCACTTGTGTATTAGACCCAGTTCTTACATGCTTCTTTAATGAAGGTTCTGATGTACTATTCAACAACATTCTTGACATAGTAAATAGTTAATTAGATTCTGGCATTTTCCAAGATTTTTCAAAACTGTTGAATTTAAGCCTATGCCCAAGAAAAATAACCTTGATTGTTCTATCTTAGACAATTATATGCCAATCTCCAATTTGCCTTTTCTCAGTAAAATTCTAGAAAAAAGTAGTTTTTAGGCAGTTAATTGATTATTTGAATAGATATTTTGTTCTAGATAACTATCAGTCAGGTTTTACATCAAATCATAGTACTGAAACTGTTCTAGTTAAATTAGTAAATGATTTGCAAATTAATGCAGATGCAAATAATGTATCTGTACTTGTTCTGCTGGACTTGAGTGCAGCATTCAATACTATAGATCATGATTTTCTTTTAAACCACCTTAGCCAGTGAGTAGAGCTCTACTCACTCCGCGCACAGCCTGCACCACCGCGTCTGCTGTCGGAGAACCGCTTACTTGATACCGTTTGTTGACATCATGGCCGATTTCGGCGGATTCTCCATTATGCTGTAGGGGGGGGCTGTACTCACCTTCCCCGCCGTACTCCTCCGGCCAAAGGCTCCAGCGTCGGGCTGTTCCTTCGCAGCACGCGGCGTCTGGAATGACGCGATCGGCTTCCCCTTCAGCTTCTTCAGCTCCGCGGAGAGAGCACGTAGCACCTGCAATAAAGGTGACTCTACGGGCCGAAGGCACTCCTCCTCCGGCTCACGCAGAACCACCGGCAAGGACAGGAAGACAGCCGAAGGTGGGCTTACCTGTCTGTCAGCCACACACGTTGACTGCCTCCTGTGGGCCTCTCCCTCTGGCCCAATCGGGTCTCTCTCTGGCACGCGATGGACATTCCTCCGTCCCGCCTCCATGCAATCATCGGCGGGCCCACAAGACACACCATCCATTCGCGTGCCTGTCGCTAGGAGGGACCTCTGGTCCACGGCCATCTTGTCTCCCCTTCTCCCGGTGTAGTGGCGTGCCAAGCCTCGTAGCTGCTGCGGTTTCTTGAGCTGCAGCGGCTCCGATTTCACAGCGTCGCCTGCTGCCGCCCTCGCACTGCCGACGGCGTGTGGACCGGCATGCCCCTGCCACGGACGCGGATCCGGGCAGTCCCTGCCTAAAGAAAAAAAAGCCGATCACCGCGGGGCAGGGCACTTACCTCCTGGATCCCGTCACTCCGAGGTGCCTGCCTCGGTGTGGCCTTCTTTGTTGCAATGCCGGCCGGCCGTCCTTCCCGACAGTGCGTCCTTCGGAGCCTGCTGCACTCCGGCAACGCCTGTTCTCGTTTCCCCGCATCCGGGGAACACGGCCTTTCTGCTGACCGGTGGCGGTCCGTGGGGAGAACCGCTCCCGCGGGGTTGTGCACGCGCCTCTCCCGCGGCGAGTGTGTGGGATCCACTGCTGCGCTGGGCCTTCCACAGAATAATATTTTAATGCAGGTCCCTGCCTTGTATCAGGCAGAGCATCCTGCCGGCTACGCCACTGTGGAATGGGACCCGGACACAGACAGGCGGACATCGTTTTCTCACCCAACACACGTTTATTTACAATACTATTTACAGAGTTCATACGTGCACAAGCCAGTGCCTCCAGCACCGATCCCCCAAAGTCCAGGCCTCACAGTCCTTCGTGCCTTCCTTCTGGCCACCTCCACTCCACTCTCTCTCAGCTCCGTCCTCTTCCACCCGACTCTTGCTATCGAATGGAGGAAGGCGGCCCCTTGTATGCACCCACGGATGGGCTCCAGATGCTTCCTGAGGAGCCTACGCCAACACACCCCTGTGTGGCGGAAGCACCAGCTGTGTAGCCGGAAGTCTTCCGGGTGTCCCTGCTCCTCTTCCCCCAAGCACTTTCTGGTGTGGCGGAAGAGCTGAGGTCCAGGGTTCTTCAGGCACCGGGGCGCCCCCTGGCAGTGACCACGGGCCCCTACAGGGTTGGGTTTCCAAGCCCTCTACCCGTGGCCCCCAACACAACTAGGGCGGTCGCCCCCTCATGGTCTGGAGGAGGCACAAACCCTCCTGCGGTCCTCCTGGGCGTCCCGGCTGGATACCACCCCCAGCCACCCGCCACAATATATATATATATATATATATATATATATATACTGTATATATATTGTCACACATGGGCGATTAGGAGGCAGTCAAAGAGCCTAAAGGTGAGTAAAACATTGCGAGATAAGGGGTTGTCACGTGGTACTTACCTGAACTCTTTTCTCTCATCAACAGAAAACAAGAAGAAATCTAATACCACAACTTCCGGGTTCCAAAATGGCCGCGATGACGTCACTTCCGGTCACCTTTGATGACGTCACTTCCGGCACCCACAAAACACCTCACTTCCGGTTCCTGTTGCCACATCACCACCTTGCCAACCGTTTCCTGTCACATGTTTTTCTTTTGCTATATAACCGCCATTTTGAAAACAGTTCATTGTTCATTGTGCTTTTTCAAAGACTCTGAATCAATTCTTTTCTTATTGTCTGATGACAATATACGGGGATGGTCCCCAAATCTTTATTTTGTATTTTGTGAAGTTTATTGGATCACAATATATATAGCTGCAAGTACTGGTTGGCTCGTTATTCCAAGATCAAAGCATAATAGAGCTGGTCAGGCAGCTTTCTGTTCTTATACACCTAAAATTTGGAATAATTTACCAAAAGATATACACCAGACTAAATCTGTGGAACATTTCAAAAAACTTCTAAAAACTAATTTTTTTAATCTGGGTTTCCAGTAATTAAAACTTAACATAGTGATCTGCCAATAAGTTTAGCTCTTTGAGGTATAAATAAATACCCGACATTAATCCATTTCGTTGTTTTCTTTTGTATCCCATCATATCTGATGGTGCTATGCGCCACCCAAACCTGCTCAAAGTGCTGTATTCTGTAGGCACCTGAGGTACTGGAGAAAACAAGCAGGACTTGGAAACCTTCTTATTGACTGTGCTAACTTTATTAACTGTGCCCAGTGGAGGGTGGTGACCAGCTGGCATAGGTCACTGTGACTTCTATGATGCAGAAAGTGATTACCTATGACACCTCGTGTAGCGACAAGGTTGGCACCAGACTACACAGTGAACAGCTTGTAGTTCAGGACTGACTGGGATCAGACTTGAGAGAAATTAGACATGAAGACACAGAAAAAAAGTGTTATATTCCAAAAACAAAAGTGGGTTTTATTTACAGATGCACAAACCCACAAAAGAATAAATTAACAATCAAAAATAGTGAATGATATTTACAGTGAATTTGCCAGAGACAAAATTAATAATAAAGAAAAAATGTATATACACAAAAACTGTAGTCTCCCTAAATAAATATAATACGATCAGGAAGACACAGTCTCATGAATTCACAAAAATATTTACAAAAAAAAAAGTGTATATGCAAGAAAAACAAAAAGTGCATCGCAAACCCAAAATCTTTATCAACACCTACACCAAAACAATACAATAACTAGGAGACATAAATATAGATATACTTATATACAAAAAAAGATATTTCCAGATAAGGCACAAGCCACTTATGTTTGGTATACTGTAGGATGAGCTATACCAACCACACTCTCCACCCGATTAAGTCCAAAGATGAACCCTTGAGGCAGGAATGTATCTTATTCTCGGGGAACAAATACTACAGCCAATCCTGCGTCACGCTGATCTCTTCCACCTATAGCAGATGACCAGGTGCATTCTCCACACGTGCTATGCTCAACCCCTGGAACACGTTTTAAACAGACTAACGGCCTTACAAGTACAGCCCAACGCACTCCTTTTGGACACGCTGATACACTCTCTGAAAGTAAGTTACTTTTCTTGTAACTTTTTCTGAACTTTATCCTGGGATCCCCTTCTCAAACTAATGTGTGCATGCACTAACTAAACTAAACATTCTGCACCTTTCTCTTTTTCTCTCTTGCAAGGTGGCAAAAGAGATGCTTGACTTGATTGACTGGTACACATAGTGTCCTACAGCAGGCCTGACCTGGAGGCGCGCCCAACCTGTTGCCGATGTCCCACTGCGTGAACCTAGTGAAGCCAAAGTTAAAATCCTCACAAAAAAATGCACACCACACTTCAACGATTTAAAGAGGTGTTTCTCTTTTTATTTCGTGTAAGTTGCTTTTATACTATTCTTAGGGCATTTTTCTTTAAAGTGGTAATGCCTGGTAGGCAGATTACCACATTACCATCAGACTTAACTATTTAATTAGCTCGCTTCTGTCTTCCAACCGTGGCCCGCCAGAGGTTTATTTTTTTTCTGTTGAACCAGTCTTATGCCCACGATAGCAGGTCTAACCACCGCATTTTATTCAAAATGAAATACCACACTCCAAATATTCTTCTAACACATTGCTTTGAAATGTTCACCAATTGGTTTTATTACTTCACAAGATATTTTATAACATGTTTCATTCAGCTTTCACTGAAAGGTGTTTCTGCTAGTAAGGCTATAAAAAATAAAATGACAACCATGGGGTTCAATAATCATATACTTTTTTATTATGAGAAAATGTAAAGGATATTTTAGTCAGTCAGTCACTTTGTCCCAAATAGGGCTGCCAGGGAATGCTGTAGCCTATCCCAGTCAGCATATGGAAAAAAGCTGGAACATACCCTATTTTATAACAGATTAAAAAAGAGTTTTCTCTATACAGCTACAGTACACTTAAATGATACTAACCGCACTTTGAATAAACAAAAGACACGGTGGTTGTTGCTGGCATCAGAGTTATAATATAACACCTTGTGTGGAGTTTGTGCAGTTGTCTCTTTCCTTCCACACCACATTGTTGCTCAACATCAGCCTACTTTAAATGTGCCCCGTGGTGGACTGGCATCCCCTTTGGGGTTAGTTCTTGTCTTCAATTGCATGCTTTCTATCATAAATTCTGGCTCCCTGGAACTTTGTAATGGAATGAATGGGTTCACAGAAATAGGTGGCTGGATTTTATAAAGACATGTCTGTCATATTGTAGCCATGGTGTTTTCCTTGAGCTCTGTTTACTTTCCTATTCTGTCTTTTTTGTCAAAGTATTATTTGTCATATGTGTATTGTAATTATGTATTTTTTGTTCATACTGTCTTTTTAGTTTATTATTAACTATTTATATGCTTTTGTCGGTAGAATTCAAAGCAGTGGGGTCATCCTGATGTTTTAGCTGAAACCCCACCCTTAGCCTTTATCATCATTCTAGAGAGTATTATTATAAATACTTTTTTCTAGTTTTGAATTATTGTTGTTTCTGTTCTTGAGTTTTGATTTTGGATTGCATATTGCAAATTATTTGCCTTGCATTGTCTTTTCAGACAAATCCATTATGCCTTTTCACTGTTTTTGATCTTTATTGTTAAATATAAATAAATTCATGAGGATTACTTTATGCGCGGCACCGTGGTGCAGTGGGTAGTGCTGCTGCCTCGCAGTTAGGAGACCCGGGTTTGCTTCCTGGGTCCTCCCTGTGTGGAGTTTGCATGTTCTCCCCGTGTCAGCGTGGGTTTCCTCCCACAGTCCAAAGACATGCAGGTTAGGTGCATTGGTGATTCTAAATTGTCCCAAGTGTGTGTTTGGTGTGTGTGTGTGTGCGCACGCCCTGCGGTGGGCTGGCACCCTGCCCAGGGTTTGTTTCCTGCCTTGCAACCTGTGTTGGCTGGGATTGGCTCCAGCAGACCCCCGTGACCCTGTAATTAAGATATAGCAGGTTGGGTAATGGATGGATGGATTACTTTATGGCCTTGTCCTTCCTAGTAAAGTTTTTAGATGGTCCTTTCTCCATTTTTGGCATATGTTGGGATTATTATAAAGATCTCTTGAACTGCAAAACTCAGCTCCCCTTTAAGGCCTTATTAGGCCGATGCCAGCCTATAGAGTCAGTTTGCCTGTTTGTGGATTCTTTGGAGGCCTACACTATTCTTGCCGTAGTTGTACACTCTTATCATGAAAATGTCCCTGTATAGTCTGACTTCAACAACAAAAGAATGTTTGAGATTTATTATTTAACACATTGTGTTTGCGGAACTTCAACACAAAGACAGTCAACAGAGCTTAAATTCACAGTAGAGACTATTTGCTCATGAAATAGGACACTGATAGAGAGAAACATAATTTGTACTTGTAGAACTATCTTTTTTGTCACAGAGAAGAAATTACACCACCTATGCTAGCCTGGTTTTGACCCTGGATCAAGGGTCAAGTCATCTATTTTTTAGCAGCTGCAAATAATGACTACAAGCTGATGACCAGCCAAAGTTCTCAGAGCTGCAAGCAAACTTCAACAATGCACTGCAGATGTATTATAATGCAAAAAATCTAGGAACCACAGATGTAGCGCATTCCGAAAGTATTCCAATCCCTTCACTTTTTCTAATTTTGTTATGTTGCAGCTTTATGCTAAAATAAATAAATAAATAAATAAATAGTGTCAGGGAATCCAGGGGCGACAACCCGGCCGGGATGCCTTGAAGGACCAGAAGTGGGCGTGCACCCATCTGGGATCACGTGGGGGTCGCCATCCTGGTTGCTTTGGGGGCCACGGGTAGAGGGCTTGGAAGCCCAACCCTGTAGGGACCCGTGGTCACCGCCAGGGGGTGCCCCAATGCCTTGGGGACCCTGGACCTCAGCACTTCCGCCACACCAGGAAGTGCTGGGGGGAAGAAGAAGAGGGACACCCGGAGAGCTTCCGGGAGAACAGCCGGCATTTCCGCCACACTGGGGCGTATCCAGAGGGGAATGCCGGGAACCACCTGGAGCTCATCCGGGAGCATATAAAAGGGGCCGTCTCCCTTCATTCAGGGCTGGAGTCGGGTGGAAGCAGGACGAGGCAGGAGCAGAGAGTGTGGAGGCGGCCCGAAGAGAAGGCATTGAGTGGCCAGGACTGTGTTGGGGTTTGTGGTGCACATAAAACTATTGTAAATATTGTAAATAATAAACGTGTGGTGGTGATAAACAACATGTCCGCCTGTCTGTGTCCGGGCTGGGTCCATAATAGATCATTTTAACCACTTCAAGCAGCAGTCAATATCCTGGACTGACAAAGCAAACTGCAACTTTATTAAAAATTAAGAAAAGTATCACATTGACACACATTCA
Organism: Polypterus bichir lapradei; assembly: GCA_026402145.1. NCBI lineage: Eukaryota > Metazoa > Chordata > Cladistia > Polypteriformes > Polypteridae > Polypterus > Polypterus bichir. The sequence goes on along the minus strand of JANRMT010062821.1, from coordinate 3,866,243 downwards.
GACCCCATTCTGTTAATCATCATTGAGACGTATCCGTACCTCGGTTTGAGTCCATCTGTGGTTAATTCAATTGATTGCACACGATAAGGAAAGACACATACTTTTCTCTTTAAGGTCCCACAATTGATAAGGTGTATAAAACAAAAAAACCAAGCCATGAGGTCAAAGAGATTACCTGCAGAGAAGATTGTGTTGAGACACAAAACTCTTCCTGCTGCATTGAACATTCTCAATAGCATAGTTGTCTTCACAATTCTTAAATGGAAGATGTATTGAACAACCAAACTCTTCCGTGAGCACGTCACCTGACCAAACTAAGCAATCATGGGACAAGTGCCATAAATAGAAAGGTGACCAAGAATCCTATGATTACTCTGACTGAACTCCATAGAACCTGTGTGGACCTCTGACCAATTTCCAGAAGGACAACCATCACTGCAATACTTCACCAATCTGGACTTTATGACACAGTGGCCAGACAAAAGACTCTCCTTAGTATAAGGCATGTGGAGGCCTACTCGGAGTTTGCAAAAATGCGCCTAAGGGACTCTCAGACTGTGAGAAATAAGATACTCTGGTCTGATGACACCAACATTAGAATCATGTCTAGAAACAAGGCACAGCTAATCACTTGTGCAATACTATTTCAATGGTGAAGCAAGGTGGTGACAGCCTCATGTTGTGGAGGTGTTTCTCGGCAGTCGGGAATATGAGACTAGACTGGGTTAAGGGAAAGCTGAACAGAGCAAAATACAGAAATATCCTTAATGAAAACCTGCTCCAACATGCTCTGGACCTCAAATGGTGCTGAAGTCTCACCTTCGAACAGGACAATGGTTCTAAGTACAAAGTCCTTGAGTTGCCCAGGCAGTGGGCAGACTTAATCCCAATCAAACATTTCTGGGAAGACCTGAAAATTCACATTTTACCCAAGTAGACTCCAGGCTGTAACCGCTGCCAAAGATGCTTCAACTAAGTGCAGAGTAAAAGGTCTGAATACTTGTGTCAATGTGATATATCAGTTTTCTTAGTTTTAATAAATTTGCTGAAATATCTAAAATCCTGTTTTCACTTTGTCGTTTTGGAGTATTGAGTGCTGCCTGATGTGGGGAAAAAATGATTTTGAATGGTTTTAGCATAAGGCTGCAACACAGCAAAATGTGCAAAAACTGAAGAGGTCTAAATATTTTCTATTAAGTCTATTGTAACTTAACGGTAGTTATTATGCATTCAGAATGAGCTGAATACAAATGTAAATGAACTAAACCTTAGAATTTTACTGGTCCTCACTCCCCATTGGTTTATGTCTTCACCTATCAAGAACTTTGCAGGTGCCTTTATCTGTTAAGATTCAAGCCTTCTACATTAAAACAATTTCAATCAAGAACAGAAATGGAAAAGGTGATGATAATAATAGACATATTCCCTCCTTGAGAAGGGTTGTAATGCCTAGCGTGGAGTATAGAGAGAATCCAGCAATGCTCTAGGAGAGAAAGAAAAACCTGAACTGACAGTGAGAATACAAATCTTCAAGCCAGAGTGGAAAGACTGATGTGACTGTGATGATGATGTTAGGTGACCTGGCAACAGATCTGGCTCTAGGCATAAGCTCATTTAAGCACCAACCCCATGCCCCTTGGATGATACTGTAGTGCGACAATAGTTCAGATGTCTTCAGGTTTCAATTACATGTACAGCTGCAAGCAACACCCCCCCCAGTTCTGCACTCTCATCTATGAATCAGGGGTGCTAGCAACAATTACTGTTCAGAGTCACCACATACCCTTGAGCTGCCTCTGCCTGTAAATTTATCTGTGCGCAAGATGAAAATTGGAAAGATTTCTTCAGGATATTGGAAGGCAAGAAAAGAGAACCACACAAAGGATGAGGAAGATTGGACAGGGGTTAAGATATGTCCTGGATGATAGGGAGGGTGTTTCTTGTTTGTCACTGCTCAATCTTGCTCACAGTTCCTATGTTGCTGGCTTGCTATGGCTCCTCCTCTTTATAAAAAATGAATATTCTCTCTATAAAAGCTGCCAAACTAAAATGGTTTTTGGGGGTGATGTACACTTTCCAATTTTAATGTGGGCCCCTTCACGGCCCAGATCTGCTTTCTGCTTTGCACAAAGTACCGTAAATAAACCGATATTAGGCTCCATTTATGTTAATCAATTTGGAACTGCCTTGCTTTGCTACATTTTTAAACATTTTTTAAACATTGTTTGTATGTTTATTTGTATCCATTATGTAATTGGTATATTGCAAAGTACTAATTGCATTTCCTTGTAAACTTGTTACAGTGTACAGTAATGAGCTCAAAGACCCCAAGCAACTGTGAACTGTATTAAACAGATTTAAGAATCATAACTTTTGGTTTCTGTAATGCCTCTGAAGTTTGTGCTGTGTGTTCAGCACTTACAAATGCTGGCAACCAGTGAGAGAAAATAAATAAGTCTTCTATTTGAAAGGTTAGAACACATTTATTTTGCAGCAATAGTGAAATACTTGTAAGCGTCTCTGGCAATGACTGCTATCTTGTATTCCCATCAATGAGATGCGCTTTAAAAAAGTTCTGGCCAGGGCTTCTTGCACAGAAGATGGAAACTTACAGTATAGTAAAAGAAGAAGAAGAAGCCTCTTTTATGTACACCAGAACTCCTATACTACAATTTCCATGGGCCCACCATTTCAATACCCCAATATTTTTTGGACACATTTAGATGAGGTGATTTGTCATAAAGCTGATTTCATGTTACTCACATTCATGAAAGGCTTATCTTTTGTTACACATGAGTAAAAATTAGATCATGGACTGTGGTAACAGGCACTGCATACATTTTGTTCAATAAATCCTGTTCACTTCTCTTTTGTTATACGGCAAAAATACAACATCCTAACTTAGCAGTTTTTAGCTATACAGAAATGTGAAGTGCAGAAAAGGGTCTGATTTCTGGCTTGGGTTAGAATTAATCTAAAAACTTTGATAATGTTTTGTTTTACGTAATAAGCATTTTGAAATATTCACCTCATGCTCAACTTTGTATGAAAATAAAAACGAAGTCAGTTTTGCTTGATGTGCACTCTCATCAGACTGAACACGAATGTCACAAATGCTCAGGATGAGCTCTTATCACTTGTCTTCAGCCTGATGAGGGCTCAGGTCTGACTGTAGTCTTTCTCGACATACTGCAGCTGTGACCTTAGGTTCTGCTTTGGCCTCACTTATGAATTATGCTTGCTGTCTCAAGGTGAACAACCCCTAAATTTGTCCCAAACCTACTTCTCAGGTTGTTCTTTTCTTATACGTTTGTGTAGAAATTATTAAGTTTCTGACCCAAGACAAAGACATGTTAACTTTTTTATGTCATGGTATACTTATTTTGAAGTGAATTTTCTTCAAGCAGCTGTCTGCTTTTATTTGTTTAATTATTTGCCTCGTACCCTAAGAGGTTCATTTTGGCAAAAAAACAAACAAACAGGAATTACCAGACATTTGAGTTTGATTTCAATAGTGAAATCATCATGAAAACAGATGGAGAACATTTAAACTCTTTATGGAAATAAGTCAAGTCACATACAAGTGTTTGCAGTCTGCAGCCCTGATTATTACAACTCTGTGTTCTTTCATCAAAGGAGCCCAGTGTAAATGTTTTTTTCTGTATTTTATGGTAAAAAGATCCGAGAGGACACTGAAAAACGATCTCTTAATCAATATATCAGAAAAAGAGTGGAAAGTGCAGAAAATTCACTCGAGCTCCATATGCACAAAGCATACAATTATTCAACTCAAAATTATATATCGAGCACATCTGTCTCATCTAAAACTCTCCAAAATGTTTCCAGGGTAAGATCCAACCTGCAAACGCTGCAATCAAGTCCCAGCCTCACTGGGTCACATGTTCTGGGCCTGCACCAAATTAACATCATTCTGGACCAAAATTTCTAATTACCTTTCAGACAGCCTTGGGGTCACAATCCCTCCTAACCCATTAACAGCTGTCCAGATGGGTTTAAAGTGGAGAAGGACAAACAAACTGTGATTGCATTCACTACACTTTTGGCACGCAGACTTATTCTGCTAAACTGGAAGAATCCTAACTCTCCTCTTTTAAGTCAGTGGGAAACCGATGTGTTATATTATTTGAAATTGGAAAAAAACAAATACTCAGAGGATCTGTACAGATTTTTTTCAAAACATGGCAGGATCTAATCAGTAATATTTTAGAATAAGCTCTTAAAGCACAGAGGAAGCAGTTATTTCTGCATTTCTTTTTCTTCTCCTTTCATCTCTATTGGCTTATCAAACTTATCAATTTAGGTATGTTTACAAGCCTTAAGTTTTACTTCGTTGGCCATGCTGTTTCTCTCGGGTGGGGAGGGTTTGACTTGTTCTTAATCCTACTTTTTATAAAAATTGATTGATTTGTATAGAATGATTACAATAAAATTAATAAAAAAAAAGAAACCAAGCATTTGGTATTTGGTAACTAATGGACAGATATTGTAGCTTTCCATTTATGTTAAATGTTAAACAGATTTAACTTTGTTTTCTTGTTCTACATAGTGTAGGCTGATGCACTTCTTGTATTGTTCAACTAATTTTGACTTTTCTTAGGAAAAGAAGCCTTTTGGCTGCACCCAAATCCACATCTACATTGCTTCATTAAACCTCATCATCAGAGGTGAACCTGCAACCATATATGGCCTCTTTAAGTGGGGATATGGAAGACAACTAAACTGTAGCTGTTGCATTGCCTCCAGCTTTGCGACCACTGCATGGAGACTTGCATTGGAGCAGCAGGACTGTTTTTGACAGCATTCCTCTTCTTTTACTGCAAATTGCAGGTTTCTCTAAGCATGGCAAGCGTGCTGCACCTGCCACTGACCATCCATGTTCCTGAACAGGCTCCTGAATAAGACCCTTCATGTCCAGAAAGAAGGTCAACATGATTTTCTTGATGAAGAGTTGTCATTTGAATTTCTTCTTTATTGGGGAAAACAGGTGCTTGTACTGAATGCTTTGCCTTTTGCTTTCAGCTGATGGACACATGTCTCATCTCCGTTGACTATCTGCTCCAGGACACTCAGATCTTCTTTATAATTTTTCAAGAATTGGGTTGCACCTCCATTTGCTGTTGCTTGTGCAGATTACTAAGCTGTTACACAAACTTTATGGTACCCCAACCTATCATGCACTGTATCATGTGCAGATTCATAGCTGATAGACAAATGTGCAGGAACAGAGGACAACGTAATCCGTCCATTTTCTCTGATGAAGGCTTTTGTTATGTCGATTTGGGCTTGTGTGCATGATACTGATGGTCAACCACATCAAGTTTAACACACATGTTCTTCCTGCTTTAAACCTTTCTATTCATTCATAAACTTTTCGTTGAGTCATGTTGTTTTCACGCCAATACTGAACCAACATCCTTCAGTGATTTCAGCAGGTCAAACAAAATCTCACTACGGCATGTTGTTCAGCAATGGTGCAGTCCTGAAGTGGAACATCTATGTTCATTTGACCTTGGCTTCAACTAGACTAACTGCAGAGTGCTGCAATGTGTATGTTGTATTGCATCAGCCTCTATTTTTAAATTGTCTTTACTTTTTAATTTATCCTCATATACAACTAATTCTGTATTTATTAATTACTATAATATATGCAAATTACTATTATATATATTATACTATTTTATATATTATATATATTGTGAGACTTGCCTGGACACCACCAGTCGAAGACCATATCTTTATAAAAGCCACACGTTTATTCATCCACAAATAAACACAGTCCCAAACACGACACAAAGCACACAGCAATAATCATCCACAATGAACTCTTCTCTATCTCCGTCCTTGGCCGCCAATCTCCTCCTGGGAGCTTTTTCCTGCTCCCACTCCCGACTCTAGCTCCCAGATTGCTGGGAGGCGGCGCCTTTTATTCCCACCCGGATGTGCTCCAGGTGGCTGATGACGATCTTCCGGCAGCACTTCCTGGTGTGGCGGAAGTGCTGCCCTTTGCCCCGGAAGCACTCCGGGCGTCCCTGGCAGGTTCCTCTGCCATCTTGCCAAGTGTGGAGGAAGTAATGTTCTCCCAGGTTCTAGGAGGCATAAGATGCCCCCTGGCGGTGGCCACGGGTCCCAACGAGTTGGAAAGTCTCTCCTCCTCTCCCGTGGTCCTCTCCTGCTCCAGGGCAGTTGTGTCCTCCTGACCCGGAAGCTTTTACTGCCACCGTCCGGACCTTCTAGGCGTCCCGGCCGGGTAAGGACCCCAGCCGTCTGTGACAATATATACATTATACTATTATATATGCAAATATATGTGAATTTCCCCTTGGGATGAATAAAATATCTATCTATCTATCTATCTATCTATCTATCTATCTATCTATCTAT
>JANRMT010062821.1:3820486-3859831 GCA_026402145.1 Polypterus bichir lapradei | reverse complement strand
ATCTATCTATCTATCTATCTATCTATCTATCTATCTATCTATCTATCATATGCTTGTATTTTACCTGAATAGTTGTCACAGTACTATGCAACTGTACTCAATGGAGAGCTCATACAAAAATAAATTATATTGCATTAAATTGTACACACTAGCTATTTGTATCCATCCTTATGTCTATCATCGGTCTACTGAAATCTGAGTGTCAAAGGACTAGTTGTAGTGGTGAAATTTTTGAGCAAGGCAGTAGCATCAGATATCAAAGTATTGTATCAACTTTAAATTATAACTATAAATTAAGTAAAATGTATGAATGTATAGCACGCGATATTTGATACAGTGTAATGTCTCTCTATTATATAAAAAAAAAATCCTGGGATGAGACTTGACTTTTTCAGAGAGATACTTTCAAGTCCCGTGAGACGAGACTTTGTGCCAAGAGATTTAACCATGCCCGGGGCTGGAAATAAAAGACAAAAAAGTAGATGACAAAGTAGAATGTTGTAATGAGGTTCAAAAACGTTGGCGCAATACACATGCAGAGCAAGTTAGAGATAATGAAAGTACTAAAATTTGAAAGTCTCAAAAAAAATGATAGTAAAGATCACATTAGCGCAAACAAATGGAAATTATTAATCGGTGAAATAATGGAACAGCAAAAAGAGATTGAATATATTGTTTGGATTTAAACTTTAAGTTGGAGACTTGTAGATCGTCTAATTCATGTTGCCACCAGGGGATAGATAGATAGATAGATAGATAGATAGATAGATAGATAGATAGATAGATAGATAGATAGATAGATAGATAGATAGATACTTTATGAATCCCAAGGGGAAATTCACATAGTAGTGTTTCTTCCCAATGAAGAGGCGAATTAAAAGATTAGTAGTTTACTAAAAGTGAAATCGACATACGCGAGCGGCAGAGATGCGAAGTGGGGGTTGGTCATCAAAGCACCCTAGTAATTTAAATTAAATTTTTTTAAAAAAAACAGCATTTTCTCAAAACACACTTATGCCCATACTCACACTCCCACAGGTCATTTGGTGATTCCGAATCGGCTTTAACGCACAGTAAGAGGAAAACCCCATGCTGTAGACAGATGGCAAACAGGAGTGGAGTTTGAAGACAGGATGCTAAACTTGTGAAAATTCAGACTAACTATAACTTACTTGTTGACCTTTTTCAAAGTATTTTAAAAAAGTTTGAATGACCTTTAGGAAATGTGATTGGTTAAAGTTAGTTTTAGAAAATCTCAATCATTTGGCTTTTTGTTTTCACTGTAGTGTCAATTTATTTTGGAAATCTATCTTACAGCAGCATAGTGGCGTAGTATTTAGTGCTGCTGCTTTCTGGGTTCACCTCCATTGCAATTTTGTTACGTGTCTGCATGTTCTTTCCATGTATAAGCATTTGTGCATAGGTAAGGTTCTATCTCTCTATTATATTAAAAAAGGTTTCTGTCATGTCCATGCTATTCAGCCTTGACCACTACCCTACTCACCCTGCCCCAATCATTACTCCTACTACACACCTCCTCTCTCTGTACCACCCTGTGACACTCTCAGTGCTAACTCGACCTTCAATGCAGTTGGTTATAATGGCAGAACAGAAAAGCAAATTATCAATTCAACAACGTCGAATTTTAGATTGCGATAGAAAAAGACTGGCAATGAACATCAAAGAAAATGAACAAAACAGAGCTGCATATAATAAAAATCAAGAACAAAGACAAAATTATCCAATAAATGAAAAAGTGAAACATTTCCCGTATATGCAAACAGAAATGGAAAAAAGCAACATTTATAGAATGTAATTTAGAGATAAAGTAATTAATAATATTATTTTTGACAAGGCATTCATGTAATCTAATTTTTGATTTACTTCTTTTACTTTTTACTTTTACTTTTTACTATATTTTATTATTCAATGGTATTTAAAATAGACAGTTATAGTAAACTACTTAAGTATCTGATTTTCTATCTATAATCACTAAGGACCAAACTGTCTTCCTCCTGCACCTCACTAATTCTTCTATATACCACCTCTTTAAATAGAATTGCATTCCCTAATCAAGGAGTGCCACAATACCCTTCGAGCAGCTCAGCTGCATGATATCACGCGGCCAACTCCTGCCCCCTGGGTTTGACGAGTGAAGCAAGAAGGGGGCAGATCCCCCTAGTCATTATTATATTATTATTATTATTATTATTATCCCTAAAGATGTGCATGTTACGTTGACTGACAATTTTGAATTGACCCTGTGTGATTGTGAGTGGGCCAACCATGGACTATCCCCTTCCCAAGATTGTTTCCTGACTTGCAACCCATTCTGCTGAAGTAGGGTCTGGTTCCCCACAAACTTGCTGGTTTGAAAATACTATGTTTTGTAAACAAATAATATTTCCAAAACAGTTTGTGTTTAAAGCTCACTTAAAACGTCAACAACACAAACTGTGAAGCAGAAATGAATGAGTGATTATTGCATTTACAATGTGTGAATCCATTTGTTTTAAAGAGGCATTAAATGGGCACTATGCTAAACCCTGCCAAAGCATTGTTCAAAGCATAAGATATGCAGCTAGCCTTAACTATCTATTAATAGCTGCATTCTGACTGAACTACAGTTGCCGTAATGCATATTTTCCATCAGATGTTCCAAAAATACCCCATGAAACATTTAGTGTTATTAATTGTGGTGTGGTGACCACATGAGAGGTATTTCAACAAGTCTATTTGTTTATACAGAAGTGGCTTTTTCATCTTTTTCAAACAACAGTAGAAGATAGCTTTCATTTAACTTATTCAATTATAGAAAATAAGCCTAAACAATTGCAAAATTAATTTTATAAAGCAGTTTGGGATTGAGTTCACTAGATGCCATGAAAGTAAATCCAAAATCTACAATAAGGTTCTACTTCTCCATGTGAGAAGTGAAAATTTTCAATAATGCAATTGGAAAATTGTGGTTTTACAGTATGCTAAATACAACTTATAATATTTTATGTGTTTTATGTGTTACCCCTCCTTGAACCGTCACCTTATCGTGGTGGAGGGGTTTGCGTGTCCCAATGATCCTAGGAGCTATGTTGTCCGGGACTTTATGCCCCTGGTAGGGCCACCCAAGGCAAACTGGTGCTAGGTGAGGGATGAGACAAAGAGCGGTTCAACAAACCTCCGATGAAGAATAAAAACCTTGGACGACGTTTTTCCTTGCCTGGACGCAGGTCACCAGGGCCCCCCTCTGGAGCCAGGCCTGGAGGTGGGGCTCGATGGCGAATGCCTGGTGGCCGGGCCTGCACCCATGGGGCTCGGCCGGGCACAGCCCGAAGAGGTAACGTGGGTCCTCCTCCCCATGGGATCACCACCTATGGGAGGGGCCAAGGAGGTTGGGTGCAGTGGTTATATATATATATATATATATATATATTCTATCTAGTTGGGTGGTGGCCGAAGGCGGGGACCTTGGCGGTCTGATCCTCGGCTACAGAAACTGGCTCTTGGGACGTGGAATGTCACCTCTCTGAAGGGGAAGGAGCCTAAGCTAGTGCGCGAGGTTGAGAGGTTCCGGCTAGATATAGTCGGACTCACCTCGACGCACAGCTTGGACTCTGGAACCAATCTCCTTGAGAGGGGCTGGACTCTCTACCACTCTGGAGTTGCCCCCGGTGAGAGGCACCGAGCAGGTGTGGGCATACTTATTGCCCCCCGACTCGGAGCCTGTGCATTGGGGTTTACCCCGGTGGACGAGAGGGTGGCCTCCATCCACCTTCGGGTGGGGGGAAAGGGTCCTGACTGTTGTTTGTGCGTATGCGCCGAACAGCAGTTTGGAGTATCCACCCTTTTTGGAGTCTCTGGAGGGGGTGCTAGAGGGCATACCTTCTGGGGATTCCCTCGTTTTGCTGGGAGACTTCAATGCTCACGTGGGCAATGACAGTGAGACCTGGAAGGGCGTGATTGGGAGGAATGGCCCCCCCGATCTGAACCCGAGCGGTGTTTTGTTATTGACTTCTGTGCTCGTCACAGATTGTCCATAACGAACACCATGTTCAAGCATAAGGGTGTTCATATGTGCACTTGGCACCAGGACACCCTAGGCCTCAGGTCGATGATCGACTTTGTGGTTGTGTCGTCGGACTTGCGGCCATATGTCTTGGACACTCGGGTGAAGAGAGGGGCGGAGCTGTCAATTGATCACCACCTGGTGGTGAGTTGGCTTCGATGGTGGGGTAAGATGCCGGTCAGACCTGGTAGGCCCAAACGTGTTGTGAGGGTCTGCTGGGAACGGCTGGCAGAGTCCCCTGTCAGAAGTAGCTTCAACTCCCACCTCCGGCAGAACTTCAACCACGTCCCGAGGGAGGTGGGGGACATTGAGTCCGAATGGGCCATGTTCCGTGCCTCTATTGTTGAGGCGGCTGACCGGAGCTGTGGCCGCAAGGTGGTCGGTGCCTGTCGTGGCGGCAATCCCCGAACCCGTTGGTGGACACCGACGGTGAGGGATGCCGTCAAGCTGAAGAAGGAGTCCTATAGGACTTTTTTGTCCTGTGGGTCTCTGGAGGCAGCTGATAGGTACCGGCAGGCCAAGCGGAATGCAGCTTCGGTGGTTGCTGAGGCAAAAACTCGGGCGTGGGAGGAGTTTGGAGAGGCCATGGAGAACGACTTTCAGACGGCTTCGAGGAGATTCTGGTCCACCGTCCGGCATCTCAGGAGGGGGAAGTAGTGCAGTGTCAACACCGTATATGGTGGGGATGGTGCGCTGCTGACCTCGACTCAGGACATTGTGGGTCGGTGGGGGGAGTACTTTGAAGACCTCATCAATCCCACTAACATGCCTTCCAATGAGGAAGCAGAACCTGGGGACTCTGAGGTGGGCTCTCCCATCTCTGGGACTGAAGTCTCCGAGGTGGTCAAAAAACTCCTTGGTGGCAGGGCCCCGGGGGTGGATGAGATACACCCGGAGTTCCTTAAGGCTCTGGATGTTGTAGGACTGTCTTGGTTGACACGTCTCTGCAACATCGCATGGACATCGGGAACAGTGCCTCTGGATTGGCAGACCGGGGTGGTGGTCCCCCTCTTTAAAAAGGGGGACCGGGGGGGTGTGTTCCAACCACAGAGGGGTCACACTCCTCAGCCTCCCTGGAAAAGTCTATTCGGGGGTTCTGGAGAGGAGGGTCTGTCGGATAGTTGAACCTCGGATTCAGGAGGAACAGTGTGGTTTTCGTCCTAGTCACGGAACAGTGGACCAGCTCTTCACCCTTAGCAGAGTCCTGGAGGGTGCATGGGAGTTTGCCCAACCAGTCTACATGTGTTTTGTGGGCTTGGAAAAGGCGTTCGACCGTGTCCCTCAGGGAATCCTGTGGGGGGTGCTCCAGGAGTATGGGGTACCAGACCCCCTGATAAGGGCTGTTCGGTCCCTGTACAACCGGTGTCAGAGTCTGGTCCGAATTGCCGGCAGTAAGTTGAGCCCGTTTCCAGTGAGAGTTGGACTCCGCTAGGGCTGCCCCTTGTCAACGATTCTGTTCATAACTTTTATGGACAGAATTTCTAGGCGCAGCCAGGGTGTTGAAGGGGTCCGGTTTGGTGGACTCAGGATTGGGTCACTGCTTTTTGCAGATGATGTTGTCCTGTTTGCTTCATCAGGCCGTGATCTTCAGCTCTCTCTGGATTGGTTCGCAGCTGAGTGTGAAGCGGCTGGGATGAGAATCAGCACCTCCAAATCCGAGACCATGGTCCTCAGCCGGAAAAGGGTGGAGTGCCCTCTCATGGTTGGGGGAGAGATCCTGCCCCAAGTGGAGGAGTTCAAGTATCTCGGGGTCTTGTTCACGAGTGAGGGAAGAATGGAGCGTGAGATCGACAGGCGGATTGGTGTGGCATCCACAGTGATGCGGGCTCTGCATCGGTCTGTCGTGGTGAAAAAGGAGCTGAGCCATAAGGCAAAACTCTCAATTTACCAGTCGATCTACGTTCCTACCCTCACCTATGGTCATGAGCTATAGGTAGTGACCGAAAGAATAAGATCGTGAATACAAAGGGCTGAAATGAGTTTCCTCCGCAGGGTGTCTGGGCTTTCCCTTAAAGATAGGGTGAGAAGCTCAGTCATCCAGGAGGGGCTCAGAGTAGAGCCGCTGCTCCTCCGCATCGAGAGGAGTCAGATGAGGTGGCTCGGGCATCTGATCAGGATGCCTCCCGGACGCCTCCCTGGTGAGGTGTTCCGGGCACGTCCAACCGGGAGGAGGCCCCGGGGAACACCCAGGACACGCTGGAGGGACTATGTCTCCCGGCTGGCCTGGGAACGCCTTGGGATTCTCCCGGAAGAGCTGTAAGAAGTGGCCGGGGAGAGGGAAGTCTGGGCCTCTCTGCTTAAGCTGCTGCCCCCGCGACCCGACCTCGGATAAGCGGAAGAGGATGGATGGATGGATGGATGGATGGTGTTTTATTTCAGTCTGTTTTTATTTTAGAATTATTTAGATAATGACTTTTAACTTGTGGGCTCAGAGCTCATGTGGGAAATGTTCTGTAACTGAAATACCAAGGAGGTTCAAATGACCTCATAAGATCATTAATATTCATTAGATCAAATTTGGGATCAGATACGATTCTGGGATGTATGCAAATGAGACATAGACAGGAACTTGAGAGAGTTCATTGTTTACTAGCTTAAGGAGGAGAAAGAGAGAGAAACAACTGTCAAAAAGAAGGCAACATGGTCAGACTTTGCCATATACAGACTGCCCCTTCATTCCTAAACATTGCACCTGGTTTAAGAAAACAAAGACTGCAAAAATCAAGGCTATAGCCACCTGATATGAAGGTTGCTGTGTGACCCTGATTTAAATCATTCAAGTTGTAATTTTTCATATCTAACAAATTACACCTGGTTTCTCCTTCAAATAAACATAAGTAGTGATTGAAATAGTTTGAGTATTGCTTTGGTGAAGTTGTCCTGTTGTTTACTGACATTTAGCAATGACCGATGATTGTTAATGAAACACACGTGATGTTCAGGCAGTGGTAGTGATTAGCCCTTTCAAAGGTAGCCATTGAGCTACAAAAGCCTGACAGGAGTAGTGGTTCCTGGCATTTGCTAATTTATTCTGGAGTGTAGCCCTTTCAGGGAAAGCAATCTAAAGATAGTTTGACACATACAGCAAGCAAATTATGGCAGGGAAGCCTTGTGAGTAGAGCAGCTTCTAGCCGCTGGTAAGGTATTGACGTTGAGGTAGCTAGACTTGGCCAGTATTGAAATTTTTTGCTTTATACCTGAGCTTATCTGTACTGAGTGAATAATGAACGGGTAAGTTTTGTAGGATGTATATATCAATCAAGGCTAACAGTTTAGGCATTTTCAATATTAACTTGTCTGCTAATATAAAAAGAACCTCATACAATAAAGTGTCTTGACACTTTTATACCACAAAACAACTTGTGTTAAAGAACAAAGTATGCTACAATACAACACAATTTAGTTCACAGTGCAATTTTTTTTTTCTCGGGCCCTTAAGAACCAGATTCACCAGCTCCCGTCCAGATGGAGGAACCTAAGGGAACTGAAGGCTCGCCTGCTGAAACAGTTCACACTGACATCTGAAATCATCGCAGCTCATTGCAATTCAGCAACCTCGTCTCCATGCCACTTTCAGGGCCAAGTGAGTTTTACCCCTGTGCCCCCTCAAAGTGACGACAATGATGAGGGAATGAGCCTGTTTCAGCTATGTAGGTCAGGGCTTAAGGCTGGATCACCTCTATCAGCACAGGAAAGCATCTCCATCCAGAACCAGTTCAACCACCTCGGCTCTCCCACCTGGCTGGCAACCATAGGTGATGTTTTTGTTATTGGAGATTCTATCGTATGAAACTTAAACATTTCTTACCCTAAATAGGAATCCTTTGCTTCTTCTTTTCTCGGTGCTTGTGTACGAGATGTTACAAGAAGAGCGCTGACAGTCTTCGAGAGTCACAAGAACAGGGCAGTGGGGACCATTGTAATACATGCCAGGGTAAACGATGTGCCATGCTGACAGCCAGAGATTTTTAAGGCGGATTTCACAACACTTATTAATGCCACAAAGGAGAGGAGCCTGGCTGCAAAAATCTTCATTTCGGTTCCCTTACCTCTGGATAGAAGATCAGATGAGTACTATAGTCGTCTGCTGGCATTAAAAAACTGGTTGAAAGGCTTCTGCCAGGGACAACACATCAGGTTCATTTTACAAATGGGATCTATTCTGGAAGAGGACACGTTTCCTCAGGCGGGATTGTCTGCATTCTAATAAATTTGGCGCCTGGGTCCACTCTGAAAACATCTGTAAGGTAATTCGTCTCTCTTGACTATGTACTTTTAATCCTAACTCTTTCCATAATGCCTTGCTAGGACATGATAACTCTGTAGTGAACTCTTCCTCAAATGTGCATTGCCGCAATACTTTAATAACCAACCTCAGTTCATGTAAAAAATCCAGACAATGCGGCATAAATGCGAATAATTTAATTATTATTTCACCTATAGATGTGAACTTTATTAAAACTATAACAACAGAGTATAGATTAAATAAAAAATCCACACAAAGTGGCTTTAATACAAATACCTTAATTACCATTTTGAACAGCCGTAACGCTCCACCAGTTCAGCTCTGCTCTTCTGAGACGTTAAATATGGTCTTATAAAATGTTAGTGCATTAACCAACAAGACCTATTAGGAAAATCGACTTTCTTACATTAAGTAAAATGTGGCTTAGCCCTGATGGTGCAGCTGTTTTAATTGAATCTGCAGCTCCAAATTACAGATTTACTCATGCGGTTTGACAAGGTAAGAAAGGCATCGGTTTAGCAAATATTTATTCAGGTCAGTTAAAGTGTAAAGATGTCAGGTTTGGTACATTCACGTCTTTTGAGTATATTACCGTTGTTATTGAAGGAGTTTCTCAGTCTCTAGTATTGTCTTTGTATAGACCTCCTAAATATAATGTGTCATTCTTTGAGGAATTCTCAGACTTAGTGTAAATTATAATAACTAACTATGACAGGTTCCTAATAGTTGTCGACTTTAATTTTCATATCGATAATCAGTGTGACCCGAAAACAAAAGAATTCATGAATCTCCTGCACACTTTTGACCTAAACCATCACATTAGTCAGCCAATACACAAAGGAGAGCACACATTGGACTTAGTGATTACTAAACGATTAAAAGTTGATGTGAGACTGATCGTGGATATTGGTTTAACAGACCATTTTCTCTTACTATTTAATGTAAAAATACTGATAGATAAAATAAAGATACATATTGTTAAAAAATGCTTCTTTGATTTATCTGCAGCTTAAAAGTTTACTAACATTTTAAGCAACAAGTCCATTTGTAGTGCTTACTACAATAGTGATAACAATGAAAATAGTAAGATGGAAAATTTTAATGCTAAAGTGAGAGCTGCCGTTGACATAGTCGCTCCTGAAAAGACAGTTAAAACAATCCTCCAACCCTGCTACAAGTGAAACCTGTGAGGCTTTTGCTATATTTTTTAATTACAAAATTAATTTTATTACAAATAATATAGTACATCCCTCCAATACCGATCCTATCTTATCCCGGTATTCCATTTTGAGCAAATTAAATTTTTTCACCAGGATAGATATACCTGATCTATATAGAATAATTTCCCAACCAAGAACCTTCACCTGTGTCCTTGACCCAATACAAACAAGTTTTTTCAAAGAAGTAACTGGCGTGCTAATTGATAGCATGCTTGAAATAGTAAATTCATCATTAGATACAGGGGTTTTCCCAGACTGTCTTAAGACTGCTGCTGTTAAAACTCTGCTCAAGAAAAATAGTCTTGTCTGTTTTTGACAATTGTATTCCTATTTCTAACCTGCCTTTCTTAAGTAAAGTCCTTGAAAAGGCTGCCATTACACAGCTAAATGATCACTTGAATAATTCTCTTCTTAACAAGTCTCAGTCAGGTTTAAGAACAAATCACAGTACTGTAGTACATGACTTGCGGGTTAATGCAGACAGAGTCCGTTTATCTGTTCTCATCCTCTTAGATCTGAGTGCAGCATTTGATACCATTGACCACAATATTCTTAGAAATTGCATTAGTCAGTGGGTGGGCCTCTCTGGCAATGTCTTAAATTGGCTTGAGTCTTACTTAACAGGTAGATAACTCTTTGTTAGCTGTGGTAATTATACTTTGAAGACACTTGATATTCTATAAGGTGTTCTACAAGGATCTATCCTGAGTCCACTGCTCTTTCTGTTAGATCAGATTATCTCAAGGCATAAGGTGAGCTACCACAGCTATGCTGATGACACACAACTGTATTTATCAATAGTGCCCGATGACCCCGACTCTCTTGGTTCACTGACCAAAAGTCTTGTGTTTTTGAATGGATGAGTAGTAATTTTTTCAAACTAAAATAAGGAGAAAGCAGAACTCTTAGTGATTGGCAAAAATGGATACAGTGAGGGTATTAGAAATAAACTTGATCCATTAGGATAAAAGTCAAGATTGAGGTAAAGAATTTAGGGGTACTTTTTAACTCTGACCTGAATTTAAATCAAATATTAATCAGATTACCAGGACAGCATTTTTCACTTAACAAATATAGCAAAAGTTATATCCTTTATAACTTTGCAAAATGCTGAAAAATTAGTTCACGCTTTTGTTTTTAGTCTACTAGATTACAGTAATGCACTCCTCTTAGGACTGTTTTTTAACTGTCCTCCTAGCCATCGGACATTACTTTATCCTTTGTTATTTAGTATTGCCTAGTCATATTTTCACATTTGTATTTATTTTTCTTTAATAAACATTTCTTTCTTCATCTTGTAAAGCACTTTGAGCTACATAATTTGTATGAAAACATGCTATATAAATAAATGTTGTTGTTGTTATTGTTGTTCTTGCTACGTGAAATCAGAATTCCAGATACAGTGGTGTGAAAAACTATTTGCCCCCTTCCTGATTTCTTATTCTTTTGCATGTTTGTCACACAAAATGTTTCTGATCATCAAACACATGTAGCCATTAGTCAAATATAACACAAGTAAACACAAAATGCAGTTTTTAAATGATGGTTTTTAATATTTAGGCAGAAAAAAAAATCCAAACCTACATGGCCCTGTGTGAAAAAGTAATTGCCCCCTTGTTAAAAAATAACCTAACTGTGGTGTATCACACCTGAGTTCAATTTCCGTAGCCACCCCCAGGCCTGATTACTGCCACACCTGTTTCAATCAAGAAATCACTTAAATAGGAGCTGCCTGACACAGAGAAGTAGACCAAAAGCACCTCAAAAGCTAGACATCATGCCAAGATCCAAAGAAATTCAGGAACAAATGAGAACAGAAGTAATTGAGATCTATCAGTCTGGTAAAGGTTATAAAGCCATTTCTAAAGCTTTGGGACTCCAGCGAACCACAGTGAGAGCCATTATCCACAAATGGCAAAAACATGGAACAGTGGTGAACCTTCCCAGGAGTGGCCGGCCGACCAAAATTACCCCAAGAGCGCAGAGGCGACTCATCCGAGAGGTCACAAAAGACCCCAGGACAACATCTAAAGAACTGCAGGCCTCACTTGCCTCAATTAAGGTCAGTGTTCACGACTCCACCATAAGAAAGAGACTGGGCAAAAACGGCCTGCATGGCAGATTTCCAAGACGCAAACCACTGTTAAGCAAAAAGAACATTAGGGCTCGTCTCAATTTTGCTAAGAAACATCTCAATGATTGCCAAGACTTTTGGGAAAATACCTTGTGGACTGATGAGACAAAAGTTGAACTTTTTGGAAGGCAAATGTCCCGTTACATCTGGTGTAAAAGGAACACAGCATTTCAAAAAAAGAACATCATACCAACAGTAAAATATGGTGGTGGTAGTGTGATGGTCTGGGGTTGTTTTGCTGCTTCAGGACCTGGAAGGCTTGCTGTGATAGATGGAACCATGAATTCTACTGTCTACCAAAAAATCCTGAAGGAGAATGTCCGGCCATCTGTTCGTCAACTCAAGCTGAAGCGATCTTGGGTGCTGCAACAGGACAATGACCCAAAACACACCAGCAAATCCACCTCTGAATGGCTGAAGAAAAACAAAATGAAGACTTTGGAGTGGCCTAGTCAAAGTCCTGACCTGAATCCAATTGAGATGCTATGGCATGACCTTAAAAAGGTGGTTCATGCTAGAAAACCCTCAAATAAAGCTGAATTACAACAATTCTGCAAAGATGAGTGGGCCAAAATT
This sequence comes from Polypterus bichir lapradei, assembly GCA_026402145.1. Classification (NCBI taxonomy): domain Eukaryota; kingdom Metazoa; phylum Chordata; class Cladistia; order Polypteriformes; family Polypteridae; genus Polypterus; species Polypterus bichir. The sequence continues at coordinate 3,847,592 of JANRMT010062821.1, read as the reverse complement.
CCTCCAGAGCGCTGTAAAAGACTCATTGCAAGTTATCGCAAACGCTTGATTGCAGTTATTGCTGCTAAGGGTGGCCCAACCAGTTATTAGGTTCAGGGGGCAATTACTTTTTCACACAGGGCCATGTAGGTTTGGATTTTTTTTCTCCCTAAATAATAAAAACCATCATTTAAAAAGTGCATTTTGTGTTTACTTGTGTTATATTTGACTAATGGTTACATGTGTTTTATGATCAGAAACATTTTGTGTGACAAACATGCAAAAGAATAAGAAATCAGGAAGGGGGCAAATAGTTTTTCACACCACTGTATACTATATGCAATGTCCATTAAGAACACTAAGGTTTTTATTCAAAAAGGAAGTAATGGAGAACAGTTAGCTCTTTGCCCTCTTCAATGACCGCCTTAAATTGTTTTTGCTCCATCAGATTTGTAGACTCAACAGATTTTAAATGTCAGACTCATAATAACTCATTGAATAGGATAGAGAATTTGGATTAATAATTTTATATGTGTTATTGTTTATTCTAAGGCATTTCATTCTTTGAATTGGAATTTTCTCTGGGAAATATTGTAGGAAATCTGTACTTTGTCTCATTTCATTACAACTAAGACAAGTCCTTTTTATGAGAACATGATGGAAATTAAAGTGAAGAAAGTTTAAGAGAGAATTTACCATCCAAGTTGGAATATGTCAGGGATGCATTCTATTGCCAAATCTTTTTAATATACATGGGGAGTGCATAATGTGGAAAATTTCTTAAAAATGGAATTGCCTTTATCTTGTATTTTAACCTTAAAGACTATTTCAGTATACTGTCTCCATAGAGTCTTCAAAGGGCAGTGCTGACATTGTTTAGTCTACATAGTTATACTTCTGCAAAGCGTAAGTGCTGTTTTATATTTCTCTCAACTGTCCCTCTTAATCCCTCCTAAAACTGGCTTATTTTTCGCATTATAGTTTTGCCAGACCTTATTCACAGCATTAAACAATACTAAAATTGACAAAAGAAACTGACTGACAGATGAAGTTATTGCTGCTTGCTTATGCTTGAAGTGCACAAAGCATCTACTCTCAATTTCAGTCTTACCTATTTAAAACTCTCAGGGTGAAGTGATGCTTCCGAGGCTAGGGATCTGCGCCAGCAATCGGAAGGTTGCCGGTTCAAATCCTATAAATGCCACAAGTGATTCCACTCTATTGGGCCATTAATTTAAAGGCCTTTAAATGTTGTAGCCTCTTTTGGGCTCTTTCTGGGGTATGATGTTAAAAAGAAATGAAATCAATATTTAGTAGATCCGCCTTTTGCAGAAATTACAGCCTCTAAACGCTTCCTGTAGGTTCCAATGAGAGTCTGGATTGTGGTTGAAGGTATTTTGGACCATTCCTCTTTACAAAACATCTCTAGTTCATTCAGGTTTGATGGCTTCCGAGCATGGACAGCTCTCTTTAACTCACACCACAGATTTTCAATTATGTTCAGGTCTGGGGACTGAGTTGGCCATTCCAGAACGTTGTACTTGTTCCTCTGCATGAATGCCTTAGTGGATTTTGAGCAGTGTTTCGGGTCGTTGTCTTGTTGAAAGATCCAGCCCCGGCGCAGCTTCAGCTTTGTCACTTTTTCCTGGACATTGGTCTCCAGAATCTGCTGATACTGAGTGGAATCCATGCGTCCCTCAACTTTGACAAGATTCCCAGTCCCTGCACTGGCCACACAGCCCCACAGCATGATGGAACCACCACCATATTTTACTGTAGGTAGCAGGTGTTTTTCTTGGAATGCTGTGTTCTTTTTCCTCCATGCATAACGCCCCTTGTTATGCCCAAATAACTCAATTTTAGTTTCATCAGTCCACAGCACCTTATTCCAAAATGAAGCTGGCTTGTCCAAATGTGCTTGAGCATACCTCAAGCGGCTCTGTTTGTGCTGTGGGAGGAGAAAAGGCTTCCTCTGCATCACTCTCGCATACAGCATCTCCTTGTGTAAAGTGCGCCGAATGGTTGAACGATGCACAGTGACTCCATCTGCTGCAAGATGATGTTGTAGGTCTTTGGTGCTGGTCTGTGGGTTGACTCTGACTGTTCTCACCATTCATAGCTTCTGTCTATCCGAAATCTTTCTTGGTCTGCCACTTCGAGCCTTAACTTGAACTGAGCCTGAGTCTTCCATTTCCTCAATATGTTCCTAAATGTGGAAACAGACGGCTTAAATCTCTGGGACAGCTTTCTGTACCCTTCCCCTAAACCATGATGGTGAATAATCTTTGTCTTCAGGTCATTTGAGAGTTGTTTTGTGACCCCCATGTTGCTACTCTTCAGAGAAAATTAAAGGAGGAGGGAAACTTACAATTGACCCCCTTAAATACTCTTTCTCATTATAGGATTCACCTGTGTATGTAGGTCAGGGGTCACTGAGCTTACCAAGCCAATTTGAGTTCCAATAATTAGTTCTAAAAGTTTTGGAATCAATAAAATGACAACGGTGCCCAAATTTATGCACCTGCCTGATTTTGTTTGAACAATTATTGCACACTTTCTGTAGATCCAATATCTTCATTTCACTTCTCAAATAACACTGTGTGTGTCTCCTATATGATATATTTACCTGACATTTTTTATCGTAACAACCAACAATTTATACAGGAAAATAATGACTATTAACAAGGTTGCCCAAACTTTTGCATCCCACTGTATGTACATAAGTAGCATTCAGTTAGCGATGGGAACCTGCGTACCAAATTTCTTGAAGATGGGCCCATAAGTAACAAAGACTGTTGGAAAGTTCAATATGGCGGCTGACAGTGGCGTCATACCACCAAAATAAGTACGTACATTGGTTTCGGTTAGCGCAGGGAAGCCGCCTACCAAATTTCGTGAAGATGGGGCCATAAATAAGAAAGTTCAACATGGCGGACATTGTCGACCGTTATAACCGTTACGCATAGAATTTCGAAATGAAACCTGCTTAACTTTTGTAAGTGAGCTGTAAGGAATAAGCCTGCCAAATTTCAGCCTTCTACCTACATGGGAAGTTGGAGAATTAGTGATGAGTCAGTGAGTGAGTGAGTCAGTGAGGGCTTTGCCTTTTATTATTATAGATATATATATATATATTCCTTTTTTTATTTTATTAAAAATACATGAATATGTAAAGAATTGTTTCTCAAGTTAGAGGTTCACTATCACTGATCTACACTGTTCTAATGTTCCAATTACATCTTAATATACATTGGGATGTCTGAACCTTGAAAGCACTCCTTATGAGAAGGACCTGACTGTCATAGTAGACACATCACTGTCTACATTCGGGCAGTGTGCAGAGGCTGTTAAGAAGACCAACAGGGTGTGACGCTGTATAGTGTCCCCAATGAGTGGAGTACAAGTCAAGAGAGGATATGCTTAAGTTATAGAATGCAGGCCTCATCTTGAGTACTGTGCAAAAAGAAAAGACTACAAAGAAAGTTATAACATATATATAAAACTTATATACAGGGGGTCCTCGGGTTACAACACAGTTCCGTTCCTACAACAGTGATGTAACCCGAATTTTGGTGTAAGTCGAAACACACTCTAGCCTAAGTAACTTACCTATGTTAACACATTTGCAAAATCATAATCTAGAACATAAAAACACAAAATCTAAGCCTCAGAAAAAAGGAAAAGGACATAAATATACTGTATTGTACACTGTACTGTAGTACAGTAGTAACAGAAAAAATGAGTGTAAAAAAATCCTTACCTTTATTCCTTCTCATGTCTCAATTTATTTAAGTTTTTATGGGAGTGAGCGTTGTAAACTCGAAACGTTGTATGTCGAAACATTGTAACCCGAGGACCCCCTGTATAGACAGATTAATAGTCTTAAAAGTCTTGCCATATTAAGGTATACATAACACACTTCTTCTCCCCATTCTGTTATTTTTCTGAAATAATTAAATTATTAGATACCATTAATGATATTCATATACATTTGTTTATATATTCATAAATCCATCCATTATCCAACCCTCTATATCTATATATCCTAACTACAGGGTCACAGGGGTCTGCTGGAGCCAATCCCAGCCAACACAGGGCGCAAGGCAGGAAACAAACCCCAGGCAGGGCGCCTGCCCACCACAGGGCGCGCAGACACACACACACACTAGAGACAATGTAGAATCGCCAATGCACCTAACCGGCATGTCTTTGGACTGTGGGAGGAAACCCACGCAGACACGGGGAGAACATGCAAACTCCACACAGGGAGGACCCAGAAAGCGAACCCAGGACTACTAGCTGCGAGGCAGCAGCGCTACCCACTGTGCCACCGTGCCGCCCATATACATAAATTTTTATTTTATTTTTTTAAGTAAGCAATTTAAAAGTGGGTTACAGTTGCCAAATTCTGTCATGAACAATGAATATGGCCCAGGTGGTCTGCAAATGTGCACTATAATTGTGTTGGAATCTGTTTTAATATTTAAGATGAATGCCTCAAAGGATATGAAGTTGCCTACATTTTTAGAAGTGATTTGCATTTTATCATACTGAATTAATCTAAGGCCTCCTCCTCCTCGACCTGAATCTCTATATTTATGAAGGAATGTGTATCCATATGGTGACACCTCAGCTAGTTGAACAGTGTCAGACTTACTAAGCCAGGTTTCAGTGAGAAGACACAGATCAGATTTTGCACTTAATAGAACATCATGTACCAAAGCAGCTTAACTTCCAAGAAAGCGAATGTTTAATAAGCATAATATAAAACTGCATAGTTCTTTCAGAACTGTATTTTTTGTTTTCATTTGAACTAAATTACTATTACTATGCCCCTGATGAAGGGTCTGGTTTTATCTCTTGGTCTAATTATACACCTTATTTTTTGGTTATAAAGTAATTTAAGATTTGCATCATGACTAAATTTATAGGATGTCCCACAGCAGAGATTATAGGTAACACCTTCAGGATAATAACAGGTGGATAAAGCACAGCCTGTGATTTAAGATCACACGACTATGGCCTGGATGGTGCTCTAATAAGTCAGCCAGGCAGTTTTGCTGCCATATTTTGGGATAATACATATGATCCCCTCTAAGTTAGGATGAAGATCATCTCTCATGAAAAATCCAGGTGTTTCCCAAAAATCATTCCAATTGTTCACAAAGGCTGTGCTTTTATTTGCACACCAGGTTTCTAGCCAGCAGTGAAAGGAATGCAATCTCCCACTTGGACAGAGGCAGTGGCGCTGTAAGAATTATGTTTTTGGACTTCTCTAGCGCCTTCAACACCATCCAACCTCTGCTCCTTAGGGACAAGCTGACAGAGATGGGAGTAGACACACACCTGGTGGCATGGATCGTGGACTATCTTACAGACAGACCTCAGTATGTGCGTCTTGGGAACAGCAGGTCTGACATTGTGGTCAGCAACACAGGAGCACTGCAGGGTACTGTACTTTCTGTGGTCCTGTTCAGCCTATATACATCGGACTTCCAATATGATTCGGAGTCCTGCCACGTGCAAAAGTTCGCTGACGACCCTGCTATTGTGGGCTGCATCAGGAGTGGGCAGGAGGAAGAGTACAGGAAGCTAATCAAAGACTTTGTTAAATGGTGTGACTCAAACCACTTATACCTGAACACCAGCATGACCAAGGAACTGGTGGTGGATTTTAGGAGGCCCAGGCCCCTCATGGACCCCATGATCATCAGATGTGACTGTGTGCAGAGGGTACAGACTTATAAATACCTGGGAGTGCAGCTGGATGATAAATTGAACTGGACTGACAATACTGATGTTCTGTGCAAGAGAGGACAGAGCCAACTATACTTCCTTAGAAGGTTGGCGTCCTTCAACATCTGCAATAAGATGCTGCAGATGTTCTACCAGATGGTTGTGGCGAGTGCCCTCTTCTACGCGGTGGTGTGCTGGGGAGGCAGCATAAAGATGAAAGACGCCTCACACCTGGACAAACTTGTTAAGAAGGCAGGCTCTATTGTAGGAGTAAAGTTGGACAGTTTAACATCTGTGGCAGAGCGACGGGCACTAAGCAAACTCCTGTCAATCATGAAGAATCCACTGCATCCACTGAACAGTGTCATCTCCAGGCAGAGAAGTAGCTTCAGTGACAGACTTTTGTCACTGTCTTGCTCCACTGACAGACTGAGGAGATCGTTCCTCCCCCACACTATTTGACACTTCAATTCCACCCAGGGGAGTAAATGCTAACATTACTCAAAGTTATTGTCTGCTTTTACATGCATTTTTATTACTCTTTAATTTAATATTTTTTTTTGCATCAGTATACTGCTGCTGGATTATGTGAATTTCCCCTTGGGATTAATAAAGTATCTATCTATAAATCATACCCATTCTATATAATCTTGGTAAGGGGCCACATAAAATTGAATTCAGACATTTGCTTTTAGCTTTGGTGTATAGAGAGATGAAGTTCCCCTTTAATACCTCAGATTGCTGTAAATAAATATCATTATTGCCGACATGCAGCAATAAGGTAAATACTTCATCATCTGCGACACAATCCAATCAGGCCTCTATGTTAGAAATATTTGGCCAAGGGGGCATTTATTATTAACTGCTGGTTTAACATAGTTTGGAATTCTAACTTTCCACACCACGGAATCACTAATTATGAACACTTTTTTGTTCTCAGGATCTACAGGCACACTTCAGAATGCTGAGAATCTGTTCTGGGTCCGAATTGGTGACCAGGGTGCCAAGCAGCTAAATTTTGGTTTCATAAATCCCCGTCTTACTGTTTCGTCCTGTGGCTGAATTGCTGCAGCTGATTTTGGCTGCACACTGACTACAGTGGAACCTGAAGAGACTGAAGCCGAATTGGAAATGGCCAAATTGTCTAAACAAACAGAGTTGATCTAATTTTAGGTTTGCCTAACAAACTTGAACTGTACCTCCTGTAGGACATACAACATATAAACGTGCCCTCGATGTGCCTAAAGAATTCCGATCTTCTCGGCTACTCTGTGCCGAGTTTGTGCCGAGTTGTGGGATGATTGACAAGCAGCAGCGTGCAACAGCGTGCAGTGATTGGTCGAGGCGCTCTTGTGCCGAGTATTTTGTAAACTTTTATTGGCTGAGGGAGAGAAGATTCCGAGTTTTGTTGGGAAAGACCCGCCTCCCCGTGTAAAAGCGGCGATGTCATGTTTCAAGTCTCATCTTAAAGTGGGGCCCGCTGATACTATTAAAACGGTGCTATTGATGTTACTCTTAGTGCACAAGGATTTTAGTGAAGTGAAATGAAACAGATTTAATTGAATGTAATGAGAATGTATTTGTTTTGTACATATTAATAAAAGTATTTTTTTTTTTTGCATTTTAGTAAACTGGTTTCAGTAATATAAATATCTGTAAATAGTCTGGACAGAATTGCGTTATAAAGATGTGTGTTAATAATAAATAATAATAATAATGCTAACAATAGGAAAATGCAGTGTAACCAAGGTAGTTGTAATATTATTAAAGGCCTTAAAAAAAGTGTGTATTAGTATTACTGACCATTATATTTCATTTTTTGTGTGTCCCTTTTACTCTTTCAGAATTGAGAATTAACTCTTTTTGGTATCTCTTACCATGGCTGCCACTAGTGTTCCTACGTGAGTCTTTGTTTGTAGTAGCAATGTTCCTCTCAAAGCAAAGGTTTCTTTCTTTAACTGACGTACTGGCTGATTGCGTTGTTTTAATAGACCCAACATCACCTGCGGTGTTGACATGTAAGTATTCATAGGTTAAATAAGACAAAGGTTAATTCGAAAAAAAAAAAAAAAAGTTTTTGGGATATTGGGCTTGGTGCCTATAGAATTTGTTCAAAGGTGGCGGTTTATCATCCTGTTGTTCCCTTGTTCATTTTTTGCATGCTCAGTTACTCTTTATTTTGTCTCTGTTGGAGGCAGCGTCACTTGGTGTAGACTAAATGGAGGTTTTAACCTATTAGTTGTTCCCTGAAGGCCAATGTGTAATATTCTGACATTTCTTTTAATTTCAGTTTTTGGTAACCTAAACTTTAAATGTCAAATGTCTGGCAGTTTACTGCGGATCCGTTTCAGGTCGCTCGCTGCATTCCAGCTGGTGAAATTTGATGAAAAACGGGTGTTGTAAAACTTTGGAGTGTAACTGTAACTTTCTCTTGGTTTATCTGATTTTTCCAGCTTGAACCCTGTGCCGCAGTTCCGCCGCGAGACCTCCGGCAAACTGACCCTGAAGGCCTCCACCGAGGCGGTGCAGGTCGCCAAGGCAAACCGCCTGAGCGGCTCTGTGCCGTTCAAGGTGAAGTCGGCCAAGACAGTCAGGGAGCAGGCCAGGAGACGCGTGCGGGCCGCAGGTGGTGACCCCGGGGACTCCAAGCTGGTGCGCAGCGCCAGCGAGCTCCAGTTTGGACAGTACCGGGGCCAGACCTTTAAATGGTTGCTGACCCATGACCTCGGTTATGCCGTCATGGTGTTGGCAACCCACCAGAGGGAGCGTGAAGATGGCCAGGTGTCGGATAGCCTGCTGGCGAGCAATAAGAACGCCCTGGAGTCCTACGTCTGGCTCTTTCCTGACGTGAAGACGGCCATCCGCCGTCGACGGGAGAGAGACGGGTCGGCCGGGGCTCCGGACGAGGGCAAGAGGCTCGTCGGCTTCGGCCAACACGGACACCTGACGTTTGAGGCCCTTTACGATACAGAAGATCGGGAGGCCAAGAGGTGAGAAAAAGACTTTTGGGTGGGGTCTGAGGGGAAGGGCCCAGCAAGGTAGTTGGACCCTGCTTCCATTTGTTCACCTGTTACAGTTTCCGCTGTTGTACCCCAATGCAGTTACATCAAATGGCTCCGGCGCCAGACCACCAAAGTCGGGACCAAGATGCATGCACTCCAGCTGTATGTGCGTCGGAGAGACGAGGCGAAGGCAGCAGCAACCTCCTCCCTTCCCAAAACCACCACCGTTGCCCCCAGCGCCTCTCTCTCTGCAGCAGCCTCCGTCGTCGAGATTCCGGATGACGTGCTGCTGTCGGCCAGCATGGAGCTGGAGGCTGGTAAGTGACAACCACCCATGGAACTGGTGGTGGCTCCTTCACTTTTTCTGTTTAACCTGTTATTTGTTTGAATTTGTAAACAACCTTCCCCAGCATCTACCTCCCAGTCTGCAACCAGTAGAGGGCCAGTGCCATCCCAGCGCTCCCAACCGACGGCTGATCCGGGAAAGCAGCCTTCTCAAACGCTATCCATAGCCAGGAGAGAGGTGAGTTACAAGGATGTGTTTCTTTGAATTGCATTGCCGGGAAAGGAACAGGCCCTGTCTGATTCTTTTTATTTGTTTTTCTGTTGCTCATGCTCTCTGTTTGTGTGTCTTTCTCTCTCTCACACACACAGCTACTTTTGCCCGAGGGCTGGAGGACTTCATTACCCAAGGAACAGCACGTGTGGGTAAGCCGGGCCCTTTTCACCAGGGGCAAGGACGGAAAGCCTGTGCTGACCTCCAACCTTCGCCTTTGGTGGCATCCTCCCGGCCCCTGCAACGTGCACCTCCAGCCCCCGACATCGCCCGACACCTTTTTTCAGCGCCCGTTCTTCATGTGGATGCCGTACCGCATCTGGGGCTACAAGCTGTCCAGCACGGCGGGCTGGAGGTTGACGGGAGCCGGACTCTACAGGACCGTCCGGAGGGTCCTGGACAGAGACGGATGGTACTTTATGGCCACGGAGTACCTAGCGTGCCGGCACTGCAAGAAGAAGGTGGCGGGCTGGTCGCAGGATCAGCTGCACCATACGCACCGGGATGACTTTCCAGCTATCCTGACTTACAGGTCAGACAAGGAGTCTCCGATGGCTGGGTCAGCTCTCCACAGGTACACGGGCAGTCCTAACGTCTCTGTTCTGTTTAACACAGGTTATCCTGCGACACAAAGCTCATCGGGCTACCCGGCTGCGCAGATATCTGCTCGAGCAGCACACCAAGTCCTGGCTGAAGCGGTCCAAAAAGTTCATGTACGCGGTCACCAAGTTCATCACACCGGGTACCGAGCCACCTGCAACTTCGCCTCTACTACCGCGGATGACCCCGGTGCCCAGTACAAAGTGGTTGCTGTCCATCTATGCCAGGGAGGTGGCTTTGAGGATAGAAGAGACCAAGGCCCGGATCACCTCCATCTTTGGCTCAATCTTGAAGATGGACTCAACCAAGAAGGTGAGCGATATCGCCATCCCCTCCTTCTCTCCCTCTCTCCTTCCTTCTTTCCTTCCAGCTTACTGTCACTCTTCCTTTCATCGTTCAGGTGACCAAGAAACTCGCCGGTGACTCGGCAGGAACGGCAGCCTGGGTGACCAACGTGGGGAACGAGCACGGCCAAGTCCTGATCAGCATCCTCACTGCAGCCGAGGGCGCTGGCCTGCACCCCATGGCCACCGGGCTGATGCGGCGATACCGTGGTGCCAGTGTGTCCCCGCCTCTGGTCCTCTACGTGGACCGAGACTGCTGTTCCCACGGGGTAAACCTGCAAGGTGTACCTCTTATTCCACCAGTGGGAACAGCTGGTGGTGCGGCTCGACGTGTGGCACCTGATGCGACACTTTACGGTGGGTGTCACCACGGAGAGCCACCCACTATACAGCCTCTTCATGGCACGTCTCTCGTTCTGCATCTTTGAGTGGGACCAGGGAGACGTCGCCCGGCTGCGATAGGCCAAGGCTGGTGGGGCGGGGAATGATCCCCGAGGCTCCGGCTACGGAAAGATCCCATTAAAGGAGCTGGCCTGCCGCTGCCGCACGCGTGGAGCGGGGGAAACTGGCCGGCTCATTGATGAGATGCTGGAGGCCTTCGGGGACGCCACTGACAACATGGGTATCCCGCTTTTGGACCGTGAAAAGATCCAGGAAATCTGGAGGACACAGAGGCGCCACCTCCACTACATCCAGGACCCACCTGGCGTGCACCTGTACATGCAGACCGGGCAGCTGGTCGAAGGGGGGATCACGCTGCCGGTGTTCAGGTGTGCGCGAGGTTCATCTTCCTTGGAGTCGTTCCACCTGCATCTGGACTGCTTCATACCTGGTAAGGGTGCCCAGAAACCTGTACTTTTGACCTGTGTTGTGCGAGGGAGTGGGTGGCATTGCATTTTTATCTCTCTCTCTCTCTCTCACCCTGACCGTGTCTTTCAGGCACTTCAGCCAGTGCGGCCCACTTTCAGGCCTACCTGCTGGAAGGCCTGGCGCGGTGGAACGAGGACCGTGCGGCTCAAGCTGTGGAGGGAGCAGACCGTGATGTGGTCTGCTACAGTGGCCAACTCCAGCACTCCGCCAACGAGCTGAGCGACATTCTTTATCACAGGAAGCTCGTTGACGATTACACCCGGCCTGCGAAGTACACTGGTGAGGCGGGCGTCGAGCCCTCTGTCTGTCTGTCTGTCTGTCTGTCCCTCCCACCTTTTCATTTTAAAACAGTTGCCTCCTTTTCACAGGTGAGCTCATTGGTATCCAGTACCTGTTTTCACAGACCGGTCGAGTGCTGGAGGAAGTGATGGGCAGGGATCCCGACGCTCCGGATGAGACTGAAACGGGCGACGATGATGACAGTGTCGACGAGGGCTTCCAAGAGGTCGAGAGCCCAGCAGAGGAACCTCTGGACAACACCATCTTCGGCCTTGAGGAGGACTTCACCCGACTACCGTTGTCGTCTGACAGGTCCCAGTCGCACCCTGCCATCGGCACCTCACAGTCTGGGCCAGCCGACCAGGAGACCTCCCCTAGAGACGGGGCCAATCGAAGCGTGTCCCACAGGCTGGTAAGTCTCTCCCGACGAGTCGTGCTATATCTGTGGAATATCTGATGAGTGCTCCCCTTTCTCACTTTCGCTCTCTTCCCCCAACAGCATAGCCTTGGAACTGACACTGGCCCAGGTTACCAGCACGTGGTCAACCTGGCCTCCAGTCTCGTCAAGCTGCGTCACCACGCCTACGTGACGCAGCAGCAAGTGGCGGAGGTCGTCACCCTCTGGGAACGATTGCCGGAGGGCGACAAGGCCCCAGTTCGCTTTCCGCCACGTCACCAGGAAAGACTGGTGCAGGGGAGGTTCCGACGCAAGCACTCGCAGACCAGTGTCACACCGGGAGTGGAGAGCTTGCGACGGTAGGTGATCATCCTCTTTGGTGTGGCCTCTATCCTTTAGATTGGATATCGATGGCATGACTTACTGACTGACTGACTCTCTCTCTCTTTCTCTCTCCCCCCCGAATTTTGTAAGTTTATGGTCGGCCAAGGCGGCCAAGCCGCACAGATGCCAAACATCAGCCGCCTTGAGGAGGCCGTTTGTTTAGAGCTGTCCAGGATTCACCCCGAAGGAACCACCATCAGCGGCGTGAGGGTGAATCGCTGGGCAACTGTGATGCAGGACCTGCATCCAGGAACACATCCTGACAAACTCGGTACTCCTGGCCCAGACTCGAATCCAGTTATTCCCCCTCAATCAGCGCACCCTGGCACAATGGTAAGTACACACTGGACAAGTACCATCCACCACGCTGCTCTCTTCCCTCCCACCCTGACTTACTTTGCTTTCTGTCCCTGTAGGCACTACACTCGCACCAATGAGCTGGTACAGCGGGGTCTAGAGATGGCCGTGCCACTGCCAACCAGCTCAGCCCTTGCTTCTGAGCCCACCCCTGCCACATGCCCACGACCCACGGGCCCCGAGCAGTCCGCTGCACCACCACTGCACTTCCCTGACCCGGTCAGACGCAGCAACGTCGGGGCCCCGTGGATGTGGCACCAGCCATCATTGGGCACCCCCCCCCCCCCCGTGCCACATGAAGCACCCGCCACCCAGCCACTCTCCCCGCCGGCTGACACTGCCAGTCCTCTGCTTCCACCGCCGCAGGCAGGACCCTCAGTACCCCGCACCACTGCCTGGCGGCGGAAGAAAAAGCAGGAGGCGGACGAGCTGGCACGACAGCAAGGAATCCTCCCCAAACAAAGGAAAAAGATTGAGGCGTACATATGTAAGTGCTGTGGCCGTCCAAAAACAAAAGAGTTCGGCCACAGCCAATTTGGGGGGGAATTCTTTTGTTCCACGTCAGCCGGCAAAACCATCCAGGAGTGGCTGGAGGAAAAGCGAAGAGAAAAGCGAGAACGTGCCTGGGGGGGGGGTGGCCACTAAGCTATTTTTGTTTTATTAATCTGTAGATGGAGCCTATACATTGCTTTTTTTTTCTTTTTCTTTTTTTTTTTTTTATAACTGCCTGGCACTTTATGTGTTGGCAGAAAGGGAGGCCTGCTTCATTTCATTTTTTAAGCTGTTTTTACTTTTTTTTCCCCCCAACCTTTGCAAATGACTGGCACTTTGTATGTTATCAAGGAGGCCTTCTTCCTTTTTCAAGCTGTTTTTACTTTTTTTTTTTTTTTTTGCAATCTTTGCAAATGACTGACACTTTATATGTTGGCAGGCCTCCCTCTCAATTTTCTTTTTTAATTTTGGGCTTCATCTACAGGTGATAGCACTAATTTTTATTCTATGTATATAGTTTTTTCATTACATTTTTTATTGTATGTATATAGTTATTTCGTATTCTTTTTTCATTGTTTGATTTCTATTACTTATTTCATGTTCTATTTATTGTATATAGTTATTTCATGTTTTTTCTTGTATTGTTTGATATTTCATTTTATAAACCCCTTGTTGATTGAATCATTCTGTCTGCCTTGCCTCTGTCCCTACGCCGCCGCTTTAAGGGCTCTCTGTTTACCTTCCCGCGACCGCGTGGCTAATCAGCTATGCGTCCGCCCCTTTTACCTTTTACGGACCCGGCTCCGCAGAGCAAGCGGCCTTTTTCCGCCACGAAGATCGGCTTACATTTTTTTGCGCAGAGAACAGATGGAACTTATGCTTAACAAGTAGGTTTTTACAAACAGCACAGAAAAAAAAAATAAATAAAAAAAGCCACAGACTAATCAAATCCTCAAGTAAGTGCAACTGGAGGAACACCAACATCCAACGAGGAAAAGTAACCAACAGTGAGAAGTCAAAGTCGATTGCCCAGTGGCTGGTGAAAGCTTAAAGCCGACGGTCTCCTAGGTATTCAGCTGAACACAGAAGGCACCAAATGCCAATACTGCAGGAAGGTAGAATGATGAACTCAGAGTTAAGCATAAGTTCCTGTGCATGAGACACTGCTGCTCTGTGCTTCCGCTCGCTGCTACTCTGTGCTTATAAGAAAATACTGACGGAGATAACCCTTTTTCAGTTTAATAACTGAGATTTAATTGTTTATAATTATGAAGGGAATTAATACAGTGGATCCTAGACCTTAAAATATTTTTTTATGTTTTTGAACAAGAATACAAGGACATATATTATTAGCCTGTTAAAAGTAGATCACACAAACATTTTAGTATGTTTTTCTTAACGCAGAGAACCATTTACACACAAAGTTATCAAGTAGTGTGGTAGAGAGTGGCACTTGAGGAAGTTTAAATGTCACTTGATGCAATATTTTAGAAATAAAATAGATAAGATTTACAAGCTTTATGGGATGAATAGCTTGTTCTTATCTCATCTTTATTTTCAGCAGATTGATTTATGCAGAAATATAGAAATACAACAACCAAGACAATATTTAGCATACATCTAGACTGAATTGATTTATTTTTCTCTTTTGAACTCTTACTCAGGAAATATTCTGAATTTTAAATAATTTTGGTCTATTAAACAGTTAAATGGATAACCCTTTTGCCTTTCTTAGTCTGTAAATTTCTAACAGTGGCTCCACTTGTGTCCTAATTTGGGATCATGAGAAGGTTCATCATGTGGTGGTTGCTCCTAACCTCTCCTCCTCACATTCTTCAAATGCAGCATAAATCTGTGAGTGTTTGGCTTTGCATTGTGGACAGTCTAAAATCACAGCAGTCCTGGAGCCCAAAGATGGGAGCTGTTTTCTGTTAAATTTAGAGATAAAGATAAAGGTTTAGCCAACACAGATTATTATTTTTCAGTTTTAATAAAACAGAACCACTAATCAGGAATACATTTCCTAAATCTACTGGCTTTTACCTTACCACACAGGTAGCAAAGAGCATTACCCCCAGAATCATAAGGGCAAAACACTAATGATGAGATACTGTAATATGGTTAGAAAGTTTGGAAAATGTATGAATGAACACACTAGGCTGGTGTGAACACTGTGGCACTAGTTTGATTCCCAACTGTTGTTGCTTGGAGCTTGTATGTTTTTTTAGGGTACTCCAGTTTCTTATCACATCTCTAAGATATCACATATTAGAGGTTACAAAAAACTGAATCTCTGAACAGGCCTAATGTAGTTGTGCAAACAAGTGTGCACTGAAAGATACTGCCAACCCATTTAAGATGTCTTCCTGCCTAGGGTCTGATACTGCTTGGCCAGAATCTGCTTGGTTGTGAAAGTCTACAATACTAGGAAATTTAAAAAAAAAATGTAATAAAAGCAATAGTTAGAGAAATTAACATTTTAATGTTATTAGTTTACTATTATCTTTGACATGTTATATAATTTGTTAAAACAAGCAGCCATGCAGATAAAAGTTTTTTCTTTTTAATAAAAAAGAGACAATTTTGTTGTTGAGTTTCACGTGATTTTATTGATCCTCTGATATCACAAAAATAATTTTGAACACATTCAAACTCTTTATAACAGAACCCAGTTTTATTACAACAATTGAGCAGTGTACATTTTCATATTAAAGACGTCTGATTCAAAGACATTTATCAATTCATAATCCATCTGGGCTGCTGCTGCAGAAAAGCAGTAGAAAGAAGCATAGCAAACACACCATAAGTATAGTGAACAGTTCCTCAAAAGGCATTCCAGGTTGCCTTCTGCACTGTTTTAACATTTACAAAGAACCTGTTTAAAAGCTAAATATATGAAATGCCTGATGTGATACATCTTCAGGTAAAAGAAAAGACAAAAGTGTGCAAAGGTAGAGAGGACTTATACATTTTTCATTAATTGATCATCTACAAGGCATACATTTTAAGCAATGAAATGTATTCTTAACTTTAATTATTACAAAATATACAATAATGTTGTAGTTCAATGGCATATGACTGAATAGCTAAAATAAATATATTGTATAGTAGCAGGTTTGCTCTTACAATAATTGCTTCAAATGGGGTTTCTACTATGTGACTTTTTTAATTAATCTATTATTTCACAACGTTTACTTTAGTTATTTTTATTTTTTGGCAAGGTTCGCTTAGCCTCACTATGAATTATCCTTTAATACTGTTATTTCTGGCAAAGATCAGAAAAATATTCAATTCATTACAAGTATCCAATTTAACTGTATGCTACAAAAATAAATGGTAAAAGGCAATTAACCTCAAATTTATGCTCACTTAAAGTGTCAAATTTCATATAAAATGTATATGTAATAAAATATTTTAGCATTATATGTTGTTGTGGGGGGAAAGATCTGCCTCTGTAGAACTAAATAAGAAACAAAATCTGAACTAAAATATTTCTAAAATTATTTTGTAACACAAAGTAGCACAGAGAAACAGTCTGTTGAAAACATAGTAACACTCTATTCAAGTTATGTATGAAAAAATGAGAAGATGTACTCATTATCAGAAGAAAACCAGACAGTCCTCAAGAAACCCAAAACACAGTACCACAGTAAACTATGTGTAAGAAGGACAAGTCCCCCAAAATTTCCATTACTTGAATATTAATTACTAAAACCTTTTTTTCATCATCTTGCACTTTTGAACTTTGCACGTATCATTTTTAAAACTGCACCACATGGGCATGCTTCTTGCACAATGGCTTATCCTTTTTTGAGAAGAAAGCTTGGCCTTCTAGATTTGTAGAGCACACCTAAAAGTAAAGCAGAAAAACATTTGTAAAAACTAAAATTACCAATACAAAATAATGAAAAGTTGCAAGTGTGGTGTCTGTTTATCTTCTGACAATTCTAGCTTGAAACATGTACATGACTAATCCATATAATTTATGGGTAGCAATCAGCAAATTACCATTTCACTGCAGTACTAGTGAAGAGTTAGATGCCAGGCTGAGGAGAAGAACTGACAAGCAGTCTTCTCTGAAGTTCTGCCTGTGCCACACACCAGTCCAGATAAGACTGAGGAGATTACAAGGCTTAAAGTATAGCTCAAATACTGGTGTAAAGTAGAAGGGAATAGGTTTATGGGGCATTAAGACTCCTTGATGGGACCTATTCTGCCATGATGGGTTACATTTGAACTGGAGGGGCACCAATGTATTGGGGAGGCATATGAGTAGGTTAGTTGAGGATTGTTTAACACTAGAATCCCTGAAGCCTATGAAAAAACTTGTAATGCTGGGCTACCTTTAATTTCCTTGCACCTCCTCATCAGCGTCTTTTGTTTTGCAAATGTGTCAATCAGCACCAGCAGCAGGCAGCCTGCTATCCCATCCCCCACCGACAAAGCTTTAGTCGTACACAAAGTTCTACCAGCTCAAGTCTGTTTTTCTGGGTGTGAGGTACCTTGAATTGTATAGGGTAAATAATATATCGTTATTTGGAAAACATACATTTCATGTGTGTTCCGTGTCTACAACGATCTGTATAAATGTTGGATGACAGGAATTGCGAGGCAAGATATGTTGAACACATAACTAAAACAGAAATGTTCTACTAATAATTGGCAAAATACTGACGTGAAGTGTATAATGTGTGAAGACTGAAGTCCAAATTTCTGATAAACACTTTCACAAAAGACACAGATATAGGGTGTTGATTTGAACGCACACTAAGGAGAAGCGGTCGGATCATCTGCTGGCAAGCTGTGTGTTCTGCTTGTCGCTTATCGTTGTTTTAAGACCTGGGAACAAATGAGGTCTATCTGCCAAAAGCATCCCAACAACATCCCAACATCTGCTTGGTTAGATGTACGTGAACTTATTTTAAATGTTGTCTCACTGCCTTGTCTTGCGTGACATCAAATTGTCTTCCGAGAAGATCATCTCGTCTCCCTCCCAGAATTTTTTTTATAATAGAAAAGAAAAGTGCAGGTTTCTTATTTATTTGTTTTTTTTTTTTTAATTCACAGCAGGAGGGTATGAAAATAATAGCAATGGTTTCATTTTGGGTTGAACTATACTTTAAATTATTAGCTGAATATCAGTTTAACACAGACGTCTACACCCACACTGACTCTATATTGATGAGGTCCCATACCAGCTCATACTTTAATTGTTACAAGCTTGAGTTAAATGTGGCTCATTAAAGTTTGTTTTAGCTTTTAATGGTTGGGTGAAATGCAGCCATTAGCAGTAATTCGAAAACAAAAACTGTCCAGTACATGAAACAGTTGTGATCAAGAAAGCAGAATGATAGCCTGAGAAATGTGTTTACAAAGAGATGTCATTAAGAATAGACACAATTTTGGATTGCAGTTTGTATGTATGTATGTGTTTGCACTAATAATATGTGACCAGCATAGATCAAGTTTGCATGTCACTTGTTATGAAAGATTTGAGAAACTACCTCAATATCAAACCATTGTTAAATCCTCTTCAGTAGCTGATATGAAGCCAGATGAAAAAGACCAAATCCCAGATTAAGATGGGAAATGATACGGATAGAAGTAAAAAAGATGACGGTGTGTCCATCTCCAAACAAAAAACATGGTTGCAAAATATTCTATTCCCATGCAGGACATAATTGAGGGTGATATTATCAGCACTGGATTACCTTGGTAAAACAGTTTCAGGCTTAGATTGAGAATGTGAAGAGATCAACTGTTCCAAAAATTAAGAGGATGGATCCTCCATCTAATGAATGTGATACAGATGACTTCACCTTATGCATCGGCGGTTACATTCATACTATTCACAGAGAAAGAATATTAATGGACACTCCCATGGTGAAACTCTTTGAGGATTGTCCATTGTGGTTTCAAAAGTTGGCATGGTTGTTCATATTCGGGAACATACTGGCATTGCACTGAAGGACCTTTCTCACCAGTATTGAGAAAAAAAAAATAAAGAAGCCGACTCCTAGACTTCCTAAAAAAACATTACTGTAAAGAACCAGCAAGTTCAACAGGCTTTCTTAAAGGTGCAGATTTCCAGAGGACAGATAGGTGGCATCTCGGAAGACATGGCGACACAAAGTGCTGCTTTTACTTGCATATTGTGGTGAACATAAGGATAAAATCTTTCACTTAATTGAGGAAACTCAATGCTATAGAAGTAACACTGGAGTGGCTTCCTGTTACATCCTGCATTATTGTCTATAGTGCGTAACAATTTACTTATTGTAGTTGAGGCTATGTCTCTTTTGTGGGGTGTGATTTATTTTTCTTCATTACTTATTATTACCTATTATGGTAAACAGCAAAATTGACTCTACACTGTTGGGACCTTGAGTAAGTCCCTTAACCTGCAATTGCTTCATCCTGGGAATGACGTTAATCTGCATCCAGCCCTGTCCTCTAACTTACAGGGAAAACTAGGGGGTTGATGGCAGGCTTGGCACTCTATCCGCCTTTTAAAAAAACAAAAAAACAAAAAAAACCCCAAAAACCTCACACTGTTCCAGTGTGGTGCTGAGGTGTCTCTCGCTGCACATGACTCCCAATCAAGGTGGTTCAGCATGGTTACGGTTTTGCAGTTAGTGTAAAACAACAACAAAAAATTGAATTCTAGGTAAGGTGGACAATTTAAGCAAGTATATCAAGTATGTCCAACAGTAATGTCTTATCACTTATTGAATAAAGAGGGCTTTTTAATTGTTATCCATTGGGTTCTCTTATTACATGGGAAAACTGTATTTGAAGATAGAATTCTGTTATTTGTTTGTATTAATCGATAAATTAATATATTTGTATATTTTGTCTAGGAACTTCCTTTACATGGGGGAATTTATATTTAGCATAAACCAACACATTGTAAATGACTGCATTACCACTTTCATCTCTGCCTTTTGTATGATGTTTGGAAGCTTCTACTGTTTTAACATTTATTATTCAGTACAACTGGCATCAACACTTGAGTTTCTGCAAAGGTATATTTTAAACATCTTTGCTAAAAGCATAAAATACTAAAAGATGGAAACGATGTGACCTGTGAAATTTTATAATCCCACTTTTAAGATGAAGATGAATATGATTTGGTGCAACACCTGACCTATTTTTTATTGTTTTAAAAGGTGTTTCTTTAGCAGTAATCCCAAGAAAAGGACCAAGTTGGAGATGAAAAAGAAAACGTGTCTGCCTGTGAACCCCAGAGTATGCACATTAATTTCTGACCTTGCAAATTTCGAATGAAAATACGTGCAAGTACAATGTATTACTGCTACCTTTTTTACGATTATTATGCAAAAACTGGGTCTTGTTCACTAATTTTGTATATACTCAAAGGCAAATACTTGAGAAATCTGGATATTTACAATTAACCTGGATAAGTGAGAGTTAAAATAAAATTATACCCTTAACATCCCAATAGATGGAGCATGCTATGGGAAATATTTCGGACACCCTCACACACACACCATCGCGTCAAATTGAGTTTAGTTATTACAAACAAAACTTGAGAGATTTAAATAATAATTTGATCTGCTCTGCTAAGTATATACTGTAGCTTAAAAGCAAGTTATCTGCATTATATATGATGTAGTCTTTGGTTTCAAGGATTTAAAAAATGCATACATACAATAAAAGTTTGTATGTGTGAGGTCCTCTATGCGTATGAGAGAGACATGTGTGAATTCAAACAAAACGAGTTCTTAGGTTTATCTTAAGTTAACAGGTGTTACTAAACATGTGTTGGATTCAAATGAATACCATTCATTAATATAATCTACGTGCAGTTGCCCTCTGGATAATTTACTTAAATAATCTGTATACTGTTAAATGATGACTGCTTTTTTATGTTGTTTACATCAGGCGCTTTATCATCTTGGTTAATGACATCACTGCCCAATTCCAATTGCGAGAGACTGCCACACATTGAATTTGCCTTAAAGACCACACTACACTAAAAGATGTGGTAGGTCAGTCAGGTAGGACTGAAACTGACATGTGGAAATATTTTTTATCTTTTTCACATTTTTGTAAGAGAAGAAGCACTTCAAACTGTTTGTGTAATTTTACATTTAAAGGACACTAACTGTCATTTATATTAATATTTCAGTTCAGTAAAATTTAACAATTCTGTTTTTTAAATAATTATTTAGTAAACTACAAACAAGGTTAAAAAAAATATTAGGCAAGGGCATAATCAAAAGTACTTCCTGTCTAATATGGTGGACATGAAGATTAAAAATATTAGAAGAAGGGCCATTAGTCTTGTCCATTGTGAGGGATGGACATCTAGACAGAGCTCCATTAGCAGTGGTGTTCTTTTACCTTTTTATTTACCATCACCCCAGGGTATCCTGTACTTACTCAACCCGAGTGGATTTAATTACATTATATGTAATTATATAATTATAATGATTACATATAAGAATAACGCAGCTGCTCCAGACGTAAAGGTGAAAGTCCGGCGTCATCCTGCCAATCACCTGTTCTTCAAAGAAACAGTATGGCTTACAGAGCTCGCCAACGCTGCACCGTCCAGATCTAAACACTAGCATGGTGTATGTGCCCAAAACTGCATTCTCGTACCATTGCTCGCTTACTGAAGTGTCAGCAGGTATTTTTCATGGCATTACATGTGTAATTTGTGAGTATGCCCTTGACGATCAAACAGAGGAAGCTCTGCAGTACACTTGTGACTTTATTTACTTATCTTCCTACAGCATAAAGTAAAACTAGTAAAACTAAAAAAAAGACGCTAACTTTGACAAGTACTATACATTTACAGCAGCTGTTACAATCAAATGTATGTTTTTATTGTATAATATTAACAATAAGAACAGCTCACTACTCAAAACGTTTATTTTGGGAGACGTTAAGACTCGAACTCACAACCTTCTGAATCAGAGTCAGCAGCTCTAACCAGTATACTACCCGAAAAGTCAGGACAACATGCAACACTAACCTGATTTCTTTTTCTTCGGTTATAGTCTTGGAAAAAAGCGAATTTGTTCTGTTATACTTGTATCTTTTGTGAAAGTGTTTCTTTGATATTTGGAATTCAGGCTTCACACATTATACACTTCATGTCTACATTTAGTTAATTATTACTAAAACATGAAAAACATTTCTGTTTTAACGATGTGTATACTGTGCATAGATCGTTGTAGACATAGAACACACATGAAATGCAACTGTTCCAAATAACGATATAGTATTTATAAAAGGTGTCATTTTGCTTGACTTCTCACTCTATACAACTCTAAGCAACTGACATGCAGGTAAACAGACTTGAGCTGAGAAACTGTGCGCCGGTGGGGAATGAGATAGCAGGCTGCTTGCTGTTCGGTGCTTATCAACACATTTAAAGGACAAAAGACGCTGACTGAAAGGTTAGAAGCTTTTTAAGGTGGGACGGATCTACGAGTTTTTTCGTAGGCTCTGGTAATTCTAGTGTTAACAACATGGGGAAACAGTTGGAAACTTGTTCAGGGTAAGTTTCACATAAACATAAGGAAGTGTTTCATCACACAAAGAACCATAGAAACAGAATATGTTACCATGTGGTGTAGTAGATACTTTAGGTGCTATCAAAAGACTTATTTTCGAAGAATTAAGTGGATAGGACTGGTGAGCTTTGTTGGACAGAATGGCCTGTTCTTGTCTAAATTGATCTAATGAACTACAGTGGATTCCATAGCAAAGAAAATTCAGATTTCTTTAACTTTCAATCCAGTTAAATTTACTCTAATTATGAGTTTGCATATTTAAAACCAAGAAAAGAATAATACAAGCTAATGTAGTATTTACTCAAATAAGCAACTTACTGCATGTGTTTCTAATTAAATCTAAAGTAATAAAAGCACTAAAACCTAAACACAGGTAATGGCAAAGTAAATTACAGCCCCACTGTTTTTCTTTCTATCTCTAAATTAATTACAAAATCCAATTCCTCCTCATCCTCCTAAAAATTTGATCCTGTGAATAAATTAGGCCAAGTTATAGTTTCCACTTCCTCTGGCTGTGTTACACTTCCCCTCAAAACTGACAATGGTACTCCTGCTCCTGCTCTTAAGAAACCTGGTCTTGGTTCATCCATGTTTAACAACTACAGGGTTATTTGCAGTCTACCCATCCTAGCAGAGTTGCTGGCGATGGTGGTTGCTGCACAAGAAATTAAATGTAAATCTTTAAGAGCCTCTCCAATGTGGATTTTGCATGTTGCACTTAGACCATTCCTCTGATAGCCACGGGTGATTTCTTTTGGTTTACCAAAGCTGGTGTGCTCACTATTATTCTCTTTAGTGTTTCTTTTGATATAATAAATCATAATGTACTTTACCATCTCTCTTTATTTGGCAAAATTGGATCTTTTCTTTCCTGGTTCACATCCTAATTTACCAAGAAACAGTATTTGATTGAAATTTGAAAAAAACAAATCACCATCACCCTTTAGATAGCTAGATAGATAGATCTTTATTGTCATTGTCACTTTTACAAAGGAACAACGAAATTGAAGGTGCAGTCGACTCAGTGTGAAGCATATGAGTTAAGACGAGAGAAAATAACAAACCAAATAGTAATAAAAGTACTTTACAAAATATACAAATTGCACTGGTTAAATGTACAAATTGAACTGGTTGACTTAAGGTCTATATTGCACATTGGGAGAATGATATGGAGCAGTTTTATTCTGAGTTCAGGGCCATGATTGCTTTTGGATAAAAGCTGTTTTTAAGGCGGTTTGTCCTGGTTTTCATTGCCCTGTATTTCTTGCCCGATGGCAAAAGCTGGAAGAGGCAATGACCAGGATGTGATGAATCCTGTGAAATGTCTATTGTTTTTTTGCGGCATCGGGAGGTGTCGGTTTGTTCCAGAGTGGGGAGGGTAAAGCCAATTGTTCTCTCCACTGTCCTGACGACCCTGTGGAGCACTTTCCTTTCTGAGGAAGTGCAGCTGCCGTACCACACACACAGTCCACACGTAAGCACACTCTCAATGGAACAGTGATAAAAGGCAAGGAGCAGATTTTTGGGAAGATGGTTCTTTCTGAGGATTCTCAGAAAATACAGTCTCTGCTTCACCTTCTTCAGCAGCTCCTTGGTGTTGGCGTTCCAGGTCAGGTCATCCTCCTGCTCAATGTCCAGAAACCTGAACACCGGGACCCTCTCTTTAATTATCAAGGCAGATGCTGAAGCACTGGTTCATGCTTTAATTACTTTCCAACTCGATTGCTGTAATTCTCTTTTTGCTGGTGTCCTAGTTAAAACATTCAATAGCCCACAGTATACTCAAAACTAAATCAGAATAGAATGAATATGGCAATGATAAAGGCATTTTTTGCCTTGAAAGAGAAGAGTGATTTTTTTCTTTATCAACAAAGCAAGATTTTTAAATAATAACCAAAATACCTGCAATCCCTCACTGACGTGTTGTATATTTGAAGAATTACACATGGAATGAATTGTAATTTTTGCTATGAATTCTCTCCTGTGAGTACGGTATCCTGTTAGCATGAACTGAGCACCTATTCCTTTGAAACTTGTTGCACTTGCCTAGTTTTCTAGATGCCATGTATAATAATTTGGTTGGACTTCTTAAAAGGGATATTGGAGTTTGTACATCAAATTCAAAACATTTGAGGTTAAATATGTTTGACTTGTCAACTCACATTATTATAACGACTCAGCATTATGCATTACTACAATAACGACTCGGCATTACAAAACAAAAGACACTGATGGAGAGATGCGAAGGAATTTAAGCTGGGCTGGGATTAAGAGTTTTTTCGCAGGCTTCAGGGATTCTAGTGTTAATCAGCTGAGGTGCTATATGCCATTCCTCTTTTCAGATCACCAAAATGGTTTCCTGTAGTGGCACATATGTTCTAATCCTTAATTCGTGCCTACAGAAAAGTCAATGGATCAGTACCTATATATGTTGTGGACCACTGGGGGGTGCACCAGTCGCCCCAACCCTGACACAGACAGACCTGGGACTCAAGTGCAAACACACACTTTTATTTTTTCTTTTCCCTGTGGGGAAACACCTTCGTCTTCTCCCACACAACCCAGGCTGCTGGCTCCTTTCATAAGGCACCCGGAAGTGCTCCAAGTACTTGTTGAGATACTTCCAGCAGCACTTCCAGTTAGGAAGGAAGTGCTGCAATTAAGGGCTCAGCAGCAACTGCAGCACCCCCTGGTGGTGCCCAATGGGGCTGCACCAATCTCCAGCTCCATGGAGCCCTGCGGGAATCCAAGGCACTGCTGAAGCCCAGGGGGGCTGTAACCTAGAGCTCCGGGGCAGGTAATGCCCTGGATATGCTCCCTCCCCGGTCCTTCCAGCGTAGAAGCATCCTGGCGATGTCACCCCAGCGTGTCTCAATCCCCACTGTTCATGTGTAGCTGCTAGCTGCCAGAATGAGGAACCCGCCTCCATTCGAAAATTCTGAATCTCTCTCTGTGTTTAATAATAATAATAATAAGCATTGGAGGACTATTAGTGGAGGGGGGACGGGATGAGTTGGATAGGTTTGGGGTTTGCAGAGACCAAGCAAGACTTAACCCCCACTCAAAAACATCTGTTACATGTCCAGCAAGTTATTTTTATCTTAATTGTGTTACTAGCTAAGTGATAGCTTCTGACATGTGTCTAGCAACTTCAACACTATTTAAAAAAGGAAAAAATAAACAAGAGATTTGACACGCAAGATTTGATGATAAAAAGAGCCAGGAATGGTAAGCAGACTTGAGAGCTTACTATAACTATTTACTGTGTAAGAATTGAACAAACTCTTTCTTGATATAGATAATTAGAATTATAATTAAATTGTAAAGGCTCAGGTCTCACACAATTAATGGCCCCTAACGACAATATAGACTTTACACATTTAGATTTAATTATAACTTAAACCACTAAGAATTTGATTTCAAATGAAATTTGCTACTATGAAAGAAAATTATGAATTTAGGACCACTGCCTTTAGAATCTATAAAATGACTGATATTAAAAAAATCATTTTTAAATAAACTTTAATGCAAACATGTGGCCCCGTTTTGAAATGTAAATTCACTTAAGGCAAAGTGCACATAATATTATAGAAAATTATTAGATTTTTTGCTAGTAAAATAAATATGACTTCTACTTACCGAACATACAAAACAAGTGTCATGCCAAGTGTATCCTAAAGCTTCCAAAAACTTGTCTCCAGCTTCAATTGGGAAGTCACATCCATGACAGTTAGTGCCAAATAAATTGTAATAATCTGATAAAGAAAAAAATAAGTTATACTTTTATTCAGTCCTACTTAAATAGAAACTCTTAAAGCAATATTTGTTTATTCTTTCATAAAAAAATCAGGAAAGATAAAAAATTAATTTAATGGAATGAAATTCCAAAAAAACACTCTTCTACAGACAATAAGAGGAACTGAAGTGTTTTTATAATAATCCACAAAAAATTACTTTTGATAGTGATCTAATATATTATCATAATAATTTTTCCTGCTGTTCTCAGCACAGAAATGTAACAGCACTAAGGCTCTTTCTCAATATACAAGTAAAAGCTTGTTAATTAATGTATATCAAGATGAATAGACCACTGCAAATGCTCCATTTTCACGCTGTTCAAACTTTTGAACTACACTCTGCAATCCTCTTTAATAAAACCCTTGTGTGCGTCCAGTGTCCGTGTGTGTCTTCTGGTGAAGTGCGCATGCGCGGGGCCACACAGCACGTGTTCAGTCTCTTCCTGTGCATTCCCTGTGCAGAGAGAGAGACAGATACACACACAGGCGCGCGTGAGTCACTCACGCACACACACAGGCGCGCGCGTGTCTCACACACACACACACACACACACACACACACACACACACACACAGTGCGCATGCGCGGGGCCACACAGCACGTGTTCAGTCTCTTCCTGTGCATTCCCTGTGCAGAGAGAGACACAGACACACACACAGGCGCACGCGAGTCACACACACACACACACACACAGGTGCGTACGAGTCACGCACAAACACAGGCGCGCGCGAGTCGCGCACAAACACAGGCGCGCGCGAGTCACG
>JANRMT010062821.1:3781457-3820476 GCA_026402145.1 Polypterus bichir lapradei | reverse complement strand
AGACAGACACACACACAGAGGCGTGCGCTTAAGAGACACACACGCGAGAGACACACACAAAGGCGTGCAAGACAGAGACACACACACAGGCGCGCACGTGCATTGTTGCAATGTTACATTTCTTGGTTGTTTATTAAATTACAGATTTTTCAAATGTTCATTTTTTCCCCTGTGCTTAAAACTCATTTAAAAAAAAAAAGAGTTTTTAGCGAGAGGGTCGTAAGGCTATAGCGCAAATTCTTGCAGTGTTAGTTTTCTCTGTTGTTCAAGGTTTTCTTAGTGTTATTCAATGTTTTTACATTTAGTTTACTATTACGCTGTGCTTTCTATGGTATAGTTAACTATATTTGTGCTTAAAAACTTAAAAAAAAATATATTTACATACAGTTCATACGGTCTGGAACGGATTAATTGTATTTACATACAATCCTATGGGGGAAATTACTTCGGTTCACGACCAAATCGGGTTACAACCAGAGTTTTGGAACGAATTATGGTGGTGAACCGAGGTTCCACTGTATTACTGTCAGACAAAATTACAGGCATTTCACGGAAATACAAACCAGTATTACTGAGAGTGAAAATTAAAGGCACACAATACAGTGACACATATTACAGCCACATACAAGGTCCCTTGCCATTTAATATAGACTGTTCATACAAATGTTTATGCACTACTGTTCTAGCACCCGTTATTTTAACGGGCTTAATGTCTAGTTAATTTATAATATTGCAGAATCATAGTTATGACACAACTATAACTCTAAATCTATATCATATATTGTCCTGGCTAAGCATAAATTTGTAAAATAATTTGCCATGCTTTTTCTTTGTATAACCTATTAAATATTATACCCCAGAAAAGTATATTGCCATTGCAGAATTCCTAGGATAAATGTAACTATTGCAGGAGTCAGAGAACATTGAGCCTAAAGACTCTACAATGGTCTACTGCAGTCTTGTGATCTTAAATAACAGGCTGTATTATACCCTAACTGGTATTGTTCAATGGCTGCAACTCAAAAATCCTAGTATTGGGACATCTGAAAAACTGATTAATATAAAATAAATCTAAATCAACTGATGGCCAAAAAGTAGATCGCATAATTAGGCCAAGAATTAAATTGTTAGTAATGCGTCAAATAAAATAAAATAAATACAACTACTGCAGCTTAAAATGCTGTTTGTCAAACATCCAGTCATTGGGATAAGCATCTGCTTTGTCTAACAATATTATTCCAAGTACTCTTTATAATCTCTGTATCCTTACTGGAACCTGTCTAGGAAATTTGACACTACTCCCTTAGCTAGAGAGCACTGAAATACTTTCACATTCCTTCACAAATCAAGAAATATTGGTTGAAGAGGTGGCCCTGGAATAATTTAATGTTCATAACTGCACATCCCCTGTAAAATTATAGGAGATTTCAGATTTATTGAGGTGCTCAAATTAGATATTGAAGCAGAATCTAGTTCAATTACAATACTAATTTTTAAACCATCAGCTCTCATTCACTATTCATGGCTGAAAACAGAAGTGAAAGACAAACTTGATTACAGCGGCAGACCATTATGGATATCAGGTGAATGTGCCACTCTGATGGCAAATTATAGTGTAACCAGATTTTCCCTATTTTCCCAAACCAGGACGCGCCTCTATAGCAAGTATGCCCATGCATAAAGCCCAGCAATATTTGTTTGATGCCAGCTTTATCTCATTATCAACACCAAGGGTTCATGTCAGGGGGAAAAACACTTTCACAAAAAAATATAGATTATTCCACACTGCGCTTGAAGTGGAAACAAATAAATTGCAGTACTGCCTGTTTTTCTCTGCTTCTGGATTGTCTTGGCAATGCTGTTCAAATTTAACACAAGTTCTGAATTGAGCTTTCTCAGTCAAAGTTTTCCCTACGCTATTATATGCATATAGAACTGGGATCTGGGGTGTCAGCTTTTGCAAGTGCTGTTCTAAATATATCGTGAGGATGTTTGTTTTGGCAGGTTAACATTTTATTAGATGGACAGCCTGTTAAGACAAGGGCATTTTGATATTTTTCAGGTACTGATCAGGATGCATTGCCTGAAAATGGAGACTGTCCCTGGACACCATTCTTAAAGACTTGGTATTGTAAAACTGTTTACCTGTGGCAAGATACATTAGAACTCTAAATAGCAAATAAACAAATAGCCTCTTCTGTGTTATATATTTGTCTGTCTTGCATTCAGTCTTCCATGTCAATATATATGCAGTTATCATATTTCTATAATCCTTATCAAGAAAATTGTATTATTTGTTTTTTTAATTATTTTTAGAATTCTCATTTTAACTTTGTTTGAAATCTTACTGACTAGTTGCAAAGAACTTTGCTATGACAAAAATATACAGTGATAAATGCATATTATGCTAAATTAATGTAACAATATAAATAAATCAAATTAATACTGTTAGATATTAATGAAGAACTATGCACTCACACTTTCAATTTTATGTTATTAATGAAAGGCCAAAATGCTTATGTGCACAATATATGTCACATCATTTAGTAACCCAAGATATAATTTACCTTTTTCACAGTATGGCTCACCATCCTCCAAGTGAAACACATTGTTGCGAATTGGTTGATGACAAGCTGCACACAGGAAACAATAAACATGCCATGTCTGCTTTAAAGCGTTGATTACCTCCTGTAAAGCAAGTTATAAACTGATTACATTAAATAATTGTACATTTGTATTATCTTCTGACATGGCAGTGAGAGTCCACCAAAGAGCAGGTGAATAATTTCACTACACTGTGTAACATAACATGACTAACAGTAAAAGGGATTATGTGTTGTATTGAGAATGCTATGTATGTTCATTAAAATAGCATTGATATTCTTTTTTTAAATAAGAAAGTAATTGGTCTTAGAATGATCTGCTAATTCATTGATAAACTCATGTATTATGAATTTACAGTGGTATTTCCTTATTAAAACGTGGTCTTAGGAGGAATATGGGAGGAATGGGATGGATATGTTAGCATGGGAGAAATAAACCAATACCACTGATATTATTATATTAATGATGTAATGTATTACTGCGATATTTTATTACACAAAATGGATTTAAACTATATGCCCTGTTGCCAAGTTTTACTTCTAGTTTTGATATAAAGGACTGTTTCTCAAAAGTCATGATATGTGCCTACCGACTACAAAAAAACCATCAATCCATCCATAAGTTGCTCAAAACTACTCAGTCCAAATCAGAGACAACAGACCAAAAAAAAAAAATCATTGACATTTTGAACGTTCTAAACCGTTTATTATCCCAGATTGTGAAAAAGCTTTTTCTAATTAAATCAATAAGAGAAGTCAATATAAAACATCACCAGTATAACACAGTAGTCCAATATGAAAAGGGCACCCTTTGACCTAAAGATGAAATCCTTATTGGTACATTATAAACAATATCTAATTTTATTTAAAACCTCATAAGTTAATTAAAATGCCTCAAACAAATGTTACAAAAGAAAGGACTAAGTCAGAAAAGTGAATTTTATGATGGGTTTGGGGGAAGTGCCTGAAACCAGTTTGGCTAATGTTTCTCTGAAGTCTCGCAACCCCCGCAAGAAAGCCAGGCTGCCTAACTCCCGAGCTTTACCTCAACAAATGGTTTTGTGGGGAGGTGTAAAGGTGTTCTATTTCCCCATTGGTCTGAAGTATGGCTGTTTGGAATTGGCTTGTATCAGAAGCCTTTAAGTACCACTATGTCCTGTTGGCTCTAGGGGTTGGCCAGAACATCTATAAATTTGCTTGCTTTACTCACACTCTCTCTCTCACTAACATCTGATGAAGAAGCATCTCACACCATGAACTGACAAGAACAACACAATGAAGAGCACAGCTCGGCAGCCATATTGAAACAGGCATGTGGCCTGTTCTGATGCTGACCACAAATGATGCCTTAACTAGAGACATTAAGTAACAAACAAGTCTGTGTGCCACCTGAAACTACACATCACCATTTAATCAGGTTGTATGGTTGCCAATATTCAAATATACTTTGCATATTGTTATTATTTATGAATATTACCAATAATACAGTGTTTAAATTGTAACTTAGCTCCTGCTTGTCTTTTACTACACCTAATTGCCTGAGGTTATAGATGTAGGAGGGAAGGTGGAGATAAGTTATATACTATAATACCTTACAAACAGTGGTAAGTCTGTGAGATTAGGCATTCTGACAAAGGCTACATATTAATAATACAAAAGGGGAAAGTAGAGCAATATATTACTCTACCAAGACAAAACATGTGCCCTCTAATGACAAGAATAAGAAAACAAGACAGTAAGCACATGGATCAATATACAGGAACTCCCCACTACTGTTCTACTATTTTTTCTAAAGGTTATTCGCTGAAGACCTGAAAGTCTTCAAAGTGCTTCTTTCAACTACTCTACTTGGTGTTACCAGTATCTAGAGTTCTCTGCCTGAACAAATCATTTCATATTTTTACAGACATTGTCAAACCAATGTCCACTGTGTTTTTGTAACAGAACATAAGTCAACATAACAGGCATTTGGCTTACTTATTTCTTTCATAGTTTTTAATATGTCTGCCATACATTTTCTTTATTACTTGTTCAGTTCAGTATCAGACATAAAGTAGGAACCAAACCGACTGAGAGAATAAAACTGAATAAAAAAAAACAAAAACCAAAAAAAAACAAAGTTAACCTTTACAAGTATCATAAATTACACCAGCTGTTACAGACTGGAATCAAATGTATGTTTTTATTCTAAAATAGTAAGAATACGTGCAGCTCACTTCTCAAAACTGACTCGTCCGGGATCGAACCCGTGAAGTTTTGATTACCAGTCAACAGTTGATACCATTGCGCCACCGAAGCGATCGTAGCAAATGCGTGTCAATGTTGCACCCTAACGCGGGTTCTTTTTCTGTAGTTATATTCTTGAATAGAAGTGCACTTGTTCTGTTATATTTGTACCTTTTGTGAAAGTGTTTCTGTGATATTTGAAATTCAGGCTTCACACATTATACACTACATGTTTACATTTTGTCAATTATTACTAAAACATGAAAAACGTTTCTGTTTTAACAATGTGTTTACATAGATCGTTGTAGACATGGAACACACATGAAATGTAAGTGTTCCAAATAATGATATAGTATTTATAAAAGGTGTCATTGTGCTTGACTTCTCACTCTATACAATTCTAAGCAACTGACACGCAGGTAAACAGACTTGAGCTGAGAAAACTGTGCGGGGTGGGGGGGATGTGATAGCAGGCTGCTTGCTGTTTGCTGCTTATCCACACATTTATAGGACAAAAGACGCTGATGGAGACGTGAGAAGCAATTTAAGGTGGGATGGATCTACGAGTTTTTTCGTAGGTTCTGGTAATTCTAGTGTTAAATGAATGTTTGCCATATAATGTATGTGAGCTTCTACTTCCATAATGCTGTATTCATAATCTGATGCTTTTATAATACTATTGTTGCTTGTTTGTGCAAGTGAAAAATGTCATTGTACTATGAATGTATAACAAAAATCTGAACTTAAAGACTGTTTAAAACATACATACTCTATATAATAATGTATGCCACCCACACATGTAAAATCATAATATAATTATATACAACACTACAATTTGGTCTTGAATAACTACACATACAAAAGTCTATACCTGCCATTTTTATTTAGATAGATAGAATTTTAATGTTTTTGATTCTAAAATGAAAGGCAACTGCTGTGTAGTGTAAATCAGGTTTATAAAAACATAGGAATTACATCAGATTCATGAGAATTTTTGAAATTTTCAGATCCAGAATTAAAGACAGCAGAGCTATGTATGATGCATGTTATGTGATAATCATCGATCCCAGGGATCTCAAACTCCAGTCCTGGAGGGTCCAAGTGGCTGCAGGTTTTCATTCTAACCCTTTTCTTTTCTTCTGCTTATTAACGTTTTTGAATTAATTTTAATTGACTTCCTCTTGAAGACTCAGACCCAATAATTGTTTATTTTTCCTTAATTAGCAGCCAAACAATAATGAGATACAAAATGAACAAAAACATGACCAGCAAACTGTGACACTCATACAATATCTGAAAATAAAGAAAGGTGAAAGTTTCAGGAATGTTGATTTGCTCAGGTCCCCAAAACATTTCAACAGTGCTCTTAGGGAAGTAAAGAAAAAAAATCAACAATTTTGAAAATGTATGCTATTGCACAATGAAAGCAGAAACAAGCCATGGAAGTAAAGAATGGGTTTAATTAACAACAAGACTCAGTGCCTAATTAAGAAACTGGTTGGAGTGAAATTGGTTGGAGTTTGACGACCTCACTAAGTTGGTCTTTTGTTGGCTCACTCACTTCACATTTCAATTCTGTTTAAGGAAAGAAATGAAGCAATTCAGAAGAACAATGAAGAAATTCTGAGGAACAAATCTTAGCAGCAAAAACTGGTCACTAATTAAGTAAAGGGTTACAATGAAAACCTTTCATCCACTGTGGCCCTCCAGGACTGCAGTTTTAAATCCCTGATCTATCCTGTACATCATACTTCGATAAAAAAAAAAAAATAAAAATCATACCCCAAGAATCTTCCTCTGGCAATGGCCACAAGTAGGGGCAAAAAACTGCTCATAGCAGTGTTCACAGTAGACTGAACCTTTTTCTTCAACAAAACCAATATCTGCCAAGGAGGTTTTACAATGGGCACAGTTGAATTCCTCTGGATGCCAAGATTTTCCCAACGCCAAAAGAAATGGACCTCTGTAATTGAAATATTAAAACTGAAAGTTATTAAACAAAACATTTAGGGTGATCCATTCTAAGTAAAATGTTTGTAATATATCTGCTAAGAATGATAATACAGTACATAAGTTAAGAGATAATAAAATAACATTCTCACACCTACTTAATTCAATTTATGGTTGCAGAGGTCAGGAGTCTACCTGGCAGCTTTAGTGAAAAGGGATGACTCATAGTCGTAATTGTAGAGATGATTCACCCAAACACCCATGCTACAGACACATGGACAATTTGGGAATTGATTATTTACCTATCCAGCATATTTTGAAGGATTTTGGAAGAAAACAGGAGTTTGTAAAAACTAGTGTAAAAACCCCACACATACACATATAAATATAAAACAATTTTATTACAAATTAGGTAGTATCACAAAAAACCCTTTAAAAACAATTACAGAATGGAATGGATGATTTTCTGCCCACTCTGTGCCATTGTGCAGTGCGGCCATGGAAAGCTTAAACAACTCGACACATCCACATAAAAACATGAGTGAGTTTTCCTGAAGGCGTTTACTGGACGTACCTCATTTTAAAAAGGCGAGTGATTTCCAGGGTTGGATCGTAACAAGAGATGCATGCAGATAGAGATTCAGAATGCTGTTTACTACAACTAACCAGAGCCTGGGATTTATATACCTTAAAGATATGTTTTGGATGTGACCAAAATATGAGATAAAGGGGATACCTATGCAAGACACAAGGGGTGCATTGTATTTAAATGTTCATTATGGGACCTATGTGCTTTACATGAGCTTTATGGACATTTATAACACGACTGTGAGTATGGGGCGTGACAAACATATTTGTTTATTAGTGACAAGACAAAGGGGGAGCACAGTTCAACAAATAACAGTAAAAGCTAACAGCATGTGAGGCAGAATACTCCCCATCTGATATAATAACATTATATCACTATACATATAAACAAACATTGTGTTTAGACAGTCTTAACTTCTATTTTTTGTACATATTACTGTTAGTGAATACCAAGGTGACTAATTCCATAGCACATTCATTTTGTGATAGCTGACTCTCCTTCAGCAACACAATATATCCTGTACATACATTTCTGGATGTGTGAGCTCTACTCTGCAGAGTGGGAAGGTATTCACATCTCCAGCATGTCCAGAGTTCATTTGCCAAGGCTTACACTTGTCTCCACTGGGTATTAAACAGGCCATTCTCTGTGAAATCACCTGGAGGTGCAGAAAGTCTGTTCTGTGGCAACATGGAGTCAAAAACTACCCTTACATGAGTTGGTGAACTGCTCTTTTATCTTGGGTCTTCTGTCAAATAAGCTTTACAAATGCACAAGGCGAGAAAGTGCCTGTTCACAATTATTGGGGAGATGAGGTCTGGGAGGTCAGAAAGGTAGAGGAGCAACACAGCTATTTGCTTCATTGCTGCTAAATTCTTTTCCACAATTTTTAAAAATTCTTGGTTTTAATAGAAAGGGCACAAGTATTGTCATCTTTAGTTTTCTTAAACACTGACTTGTCCAGCACATCATCAAGTACTTCATTCATAGAGACAGATTTGATTAAGAGGTTCCTGGTATTGGCTCTCCACTGTAAGTCACCCTCTCTCTCAAGTGAAAGTGGCTGTAGTAAGGCATGAAAAGTAAAGGTTGCCCATTTTCCGGCACATTTGTCTTTAAAGTATTAACAGTAGGCTTTTGTGCATTTCTGAGGCAAACTTCAACTACAAGAACCCAACCTAGGTCAAGTCTTTGAGCAAAGGGTGCATTGTAAGGGCCATTAATTTACTGCCTCACTTTGTGCAATCAGATGATTTATCTTCCAAGCAATAGCAGAATGCGGGCATTAGCATTCAATTTGGGTGTGTAGGCCTCCACAAACTTGAAGTGAGGATGGTGAAGTGATGTTGGTATTTCAGAGTGATTGTTCAAATTTTCATTGCATTCAACAACTGGAGGTAGGGCTATACTTGCTCTTCCATTCACAGCCTCTATTTGGAAACCAATTACTCTCTTTCCAATTGTCTCCATGACTCCAGCACAGGTTCATGGAGAGTATGTAAATCAACTGTGGTGGATTTTAAGCACATCAAAGAACTCAGATCTCACCAATGAGCGGCTGCTCTTATCATCCAGAATGGCATATATTTTAACTGCCTTCTTAGGCAGTGCTTGTGGAAACACTTTAACAAGACATATCTTGAGCAGGGCGGCATGGTGGCGCAGTGGTAGTGCTGCTGCCTCGCAGTTAGGAGACCCGGGTTCGCTTCCCGGGTCCTCCCTGCGTGGAGTTTGCATGTTCTCCCCGTGTCTGCATGGGTTTCCTCCAGGCGCTCTGGTTTCCTCCCACAGTCCAAACACATGCAGGTTAGGTGGATTGACGATTCTAAATTGGCCCTAGTGTTTGTGTGTGTCCTGCGGTGGGTTGGCACCCTGCCTGGGATTGGTTCCTGCCCTGTGTTGGCTGGGATTGGCTCCAGCAGACCCCAGTGACCCTGTGTTCGGATTCAGCAGGTTGGATAATGGATGGATGGATTGCTTTATGGTTTATTCTGGATTATGATAACTAGATAAGTAAGAAAAAAGGGTGAATGCATTAAGTAGCACTTACCTTATGACTTTATTGCAGTTTCCACACATTGGAGTACGAGTACCAGCAGGTATGTGCTCTGCTCTTTGCACCAAGGTATCTGCATCTTTTTGGGAAGCATTTAAGGATAATGTGTGATCAGATATTTCTGGTACCTTTGTGTTTTGAAGAGTAGTTGAAGTTACATAACCAGTACTTGGAGTGGCCTTTGACAAAACAGAAGCTTCAAAACACCAAGAAGTACATTAGTATACTTGCTGTATGTAAAGAAAGTACCATACTGTTAATAAAGAAAATGATAAAATAAAAAAGATTAAAACAAGATCAATGTAAGACAGACTTTGAAAATTTGAGGAAGAAAACAATCCCTGATCATATTCATTTTACAATTTATTGTTGAATCATACATATACAAATTACACTAATGAAAGATCACTTTCTTTTCATCACAACAAAACAACAAAAGTACATTATAGGCTGGAAGCCATATAATTTAAGGAACAAATTAATACTGTATA
This sequence comes from Polypterus bichir lapradei, assembly GCA_026402145.1. Lineage (NCBI taxonomy): Eukaryota > Metazoa > Chordata > Cladistia > Polypteriformes > Polypteridae > Polypterus > Polypterus bichir. Next base: position 3,810,561 of record JANRMT010062821.1, on the reverse strand, counting down.
TTAATCCATAGTAATTTGTATTTATTTGATTATAATTTTATTTCACAAAATATTTAAAAAATGCATTTGGATTAGTTATTTAATTCTGACAATTCACATAAGACTCATTAAGTGTTTTTCATTTTATTAAGGTATTCCATTAGTTTGTAGAAGAATAAGAAAGAAGAAGCTCAATTATTTTCTAGCATGTTGGAATAGGAAGAGGTAAGCTCTGCGGCTGACTGAATGCTTGCACTGGTGTGCCATCAAATAGTTTAAGTTAAATTTGAATGGCTTTTGTCTTGCTTTGTGATGCTATATACATTGAAAGGTATTAAAAGTATAATTATAGTACATTGTCTATATTTTAGAAAGAAAAATTTGCTTACAAATGTGATGTTTTTCACTTTACATGTTGAGAAGGGTGCTACATAAAATATTGATTGATTGACAGACAAATAGGAAGAGCTGCAATATTTATTACATTATGATATTGTACTGATCTTTATAAGAGATTCTGCAGGATTTTCTTCTTTGGTGTACAGAATTTTAAGTGTATGTCATGATTTCAGTAATTCAGTGAAACGTGGTTAACAACAACTGGCTTAAAAAAAGAAAGAAAAAAGCTACTAATATTTCAGAAGGGTGGTATAAAGTTTACAACTATTTCTACATAAAGAGAAGTAGCCATGGCATGATGAAATATGTAAAGGTGCCTACTGGTTAGAACATTAAAACACTCTAGACGAGAACAGGCCATTCAGCCCAACAAAGCTCAACAGTCCTATCCACTTATTTCTTCCAAAAAAAATATCAAGTCGAGTTTTGAAAATCTCTAACGTCTTACTGTCTACCACACTACTTGGTATCTTATTCCAAGTGTCTATTGTTCTTTGTGTAAAGAAAAACTTCCTAATGTTTGTGTGAAATTTACCCTTAACAAGTTTCCAACTGTGTCCCCGTGTTCTTGATGAACTCATTTTAAAATAACAGTCTCAATCCACTGTACTAATTCCCTTCATAATTTTAAACACATCAATCATGTCACCTCTTAATCTTCTTTTGCTTAAACTGTATAGGCTCAGCTCTTTTAAACTTTCCTTATAATTCAACCCCTGTGTGACGATGCGGGTTCAGCTCCATGCTCCCATCTGCTGTTCGGGAGCCCTTGAACCCAACACCGTCGGTAATGTTACCGATGAGCTAGACAGTAAGGCAATAACAATGGAGCACGGGGATGATGTACAAAGTGCAATGTGCTTTTATTTAAAACAGTAAAACAAAACAGTGTTCAATTAAAGTTCAGTGGTTCCCAAAAGTCTTCATCAATAAATAATCCATAAAAGAAATGCGTAGGTTTAAAAATCTAAAAAGAAAAAAAAGGAAAGAAAAAAAGAAGGAAATGGAGGTTGCAGGAGGAAGCAGGAAGCGAGCGAGCGAGTAAGTCGGTGCAGGAGAACAAGTGAGAGTAGGCTCGCGGTAGCTGAGCAGGCCACCTGGGTGTTTGGCTGACACCCAGGGAAGTAGTAGTTGTGGTCGCTCCCGCAGAGTTTGCTTTGGAGGCCGGTAGTGAGCGGAAAGCAGGTGACTCTCTGCTTGAGGCCGCGGGAGTCGGGACTTGGTGTCCCCTGCGTGACAGCCTTGGTCGTGGGGGAATTCCCAAGTCGCTGTCCGGAGGAGCCGACTGGAGCCAAGGATCGGTGAGGCACTCGGAACAGCAGAAGCAGGTACAAAGAAGGTCAGGTGCATGTAGGGCTACTCCCCTATTGAAGTCCAGATGGGAGAAGTAGGGGGTCGCCAGTAGTAGAAACAGGATGCAGCGGATTTTTTAAAAGGACAGCTTCCAGCATGGTTTTTAACCTCGTTGTTTTAAAGATTGTTTTTTCTAATGTATTTTAACCTCCAAGTTTTTCACTTCTGTTTTATTGAGTTATTTATTTATTAAACTTTTGAACCACTGCACTATACTTTGAACACTCTTTTGTTGACCATTTTAATAAAAGCACTTTGCACTTTTTACATAATCCCCTTGCTTTGTTGTTGCCTCACTATCTAGCTCATCTAGGTTATAACTACCGACGGTGTTGGGTTCAAGGGCTCCCTAACAGCAGATGGGAGCATGCAGCAGAACCCGCATCGTCACACCCTATAGCCCTGGAATCAGCCTAGTCGCTCTTCTCTGGACCTTTTGCAGCGCTGCTATATCCTTTTTGTAGCCTGGAGACCAAAACTTCACACAGTACTCAAGATGAGGCAGCACCAGTGCATTATAAAGGTTGAGCATAACCTCCTTGGATTTGCACTCAACACATCGTGCTATATAACCTAACATTCTGTTAGACTTCTTAATGGCTTCTGAACACTGTCGGGAAGTTGATAGCTTAGAGTCCACCATGACTCCTAAATCCTTCTCATAAGGTGTACTCTCGATTTTCCGACCGCCTATTGCGTATTCAAACCTAACATTTTTACATCCTATGTGTAATACTTTACAATTACTGACATTAAATTTCATCTGCCCAAGCCTGTATACTATCCAAGTCCTTCTGTAATGATATGTGGAATTAAAAATTATCTGCTAATCCACCTATCTTGGTATCATCTGCAAACTTAACCAGCTTGTTACTTACTGTAGAATCGTTTCAGATTCAAGATTTCCAGCGCAATGCCGGTTTTGCCGATGAATACGGAAGTAATTAATGATGAAACCATAGCGCCATCTTTCAGATGAAGAAGTAACTTTGCATGCCGGTACTTTAAATTAAATAAAGAATTTATTCAAAAAAGTGTTTTAGTTGTTGATTTTATTAATAAAATTTATAATAAATTATTGGGAAGTTTAAAATAAAATACCGTTGTTTTGATTTACTACCAACATCTTGCGTTACGACTTGAATGCGGTCACGTGTATCTGCTTGCGCGATTGTATACAAACAACCGAGAGCGTTAATAAGCGTCAGTCAGAGCCCAGTACATGTGTTTGTGGATGTAATTTCGGTCATTGCAGTGATTTACCTATATATATAATTTACTAAGACCATGCAAGCAAGACACATAATTGCTAAGGAAGGAAGAGAAGGTAACGAAGGTAAAGAAAGCGATCACAATCGAAATGAAGATGGAAATTGTGAGGAAATATGAGAGTGCTGTTCGTGTGACCGATCTCGCTAATATGTACAGCATGTCGAAATCCACCATCTCGACAATTTTACAAAGAAAAGATTTGCCTAAGGAGGCTCCTTCTAAACAATAACCACCTTCCGTTTCATTCTCCTCCTCCTCCCTTCCTGCAGCCCAAAGATGTCAAATTAAATGGTGAGTACAGTATGAAATTGTTGTTTCTAGAACAGAATAGAATAGAATGCCTTTTATTGTCACTATACACATGTACAATGAGATTAAAAGCAGCTCCTTCAGTGCAGACATATGTGTAGAACACAACAAGTAAATAAATAAACAAATGGTGCGAAAAGATGCAAAGAAGTTGCAAAAAAAAAGTTCTGTATAGGGCTTGTATGGTTGTTTCTTTAGCCTTAGCATAACGCCGGATCTGCGGCCCCCGCTTTTACTTCCTTTCTCTCCTCCGTCTGCGTCGTCTCCTAGACCCGACAACAATCCACGGAGAGCCTGCTGGTCTCGCTGTGTTGTCTGGGATATTGTGCGTGTGATGAAAAACACTCGAAACAGATGTCTGGCTCTGGACACCGATGTCTATAAGGTTTTGGCGGGTGTAGCGGATGTTCGCCGAACCGATCGTGCACAAACAAGCAGAAAAAAAAAAAAAGTACAAAAACAACAAAAAAGTGCACTGAAAAGGAGAGATTTGAGCAGCTGCGACCATGCACGCCGCCATGCTCCTAGCTTAATCTAGCCTACTTCTGGTAGGCCAGGCACTTTTTATAACTTTTCGGTTAGTACATTAGATAAATTATTGGTGTTTTGGTAAATTATGCACATTATACAACCCTTTTTTATTATGAAAAGGTTAAGTAAGTGTTGCAGTGGGAAGTTCGGAACGCATTATGGGTATTTCCATTATTTCTTATGGGAAAAATAGTCTTGACTTACAACCAACTTGAGTTACAACCAGCCCTCGCGAACGAATTAAGTTCGTAAGTCAAGGGTCCACTGTATTGTGTATTTAAGTTAATCAAATTTATAATGAGTCTCCGGAAATCCACCCGCCGATATACCGTATTTGCGTATATAGTTTCAACACAAAGGTTTCATTTTACCAAACTTCTCCGCAATCACTTCCTGGTTTCCATCAAAAATGCCGGCAGTCTCAAATTCTCGCTGATAAACATGATAAATATACCTGAAGAGACACTTTTAAGGAAATTTAGAAAATTTTGTTTGGAGAAGGGGGTCTGGCTTATATACCGGGATCTACGGTATATTCCTATCTAAATCATTTATATATATTAAAAATAGCAGCAGCCCTAGCACTGACCTATGTGGACCACCACTCTTAACATCGGCCAGTTCTGATGAGGTTCATCGCACCATCACCCTCTACTTCCTGTGTCTGAGCCAATTCTGCACCCAAATAAAAACATCACCTTGAACTCCCACTTCTTTTAATTTGATGCCCAACCTCTCATGTGGCACCTTATCAAATGCTTTCTGAAAGTCCAGATAAATAATATCATATGTTCCACTTTGATCGTATCCGTTTGTTGCCTCCTCATAGAATTCCAGCATGTTAGTAAAACACGACCTCCCTCTTCTGAACCCATGCTGACTGTTCAGAAAAACTTCTGTCCTTGCCATGTGTTGCTCAATCTTATCCTTAATAATTCCTTCCATTAATGTTCCTGTCATGCATGTTAAGCTTACTGGCCAATAGTTGCTTGGATCTGCCCTGTCACCCTTTTTATATAATGGGATGATATTTGACATTTTCCAGTCCTTCGGAATCTCTCCAGTGCACAGTTTATTCCTAAAAATATGTTTCAAGGGTTTATGCAGTATATGTACTCACTAGCCTTCTTAAGAACACGAGGATAAATATTATCTGGTCCTGGTGATTTGTTTGATTTCAGCTTATTTAACCTGAGCAGCACTTCTCCCTCTACAATTTCCAAATCCCTCAGTACCTCCTTAGTAGTCGCGTTTACCTCTGGGAGGTTATCCAATTGCTCACTTGTAAACACCTCAGAAAAATTTTAAGTTTAGGGCATCTACTATTTCACTGTCTGTATCTTTTTAAACCTGTTCCACTGCTCCTCGACTGTCTCCACACTTAAAAGCTTATCCCAGTGTATCCTACTTAGACATTGTCACATCTGCTCAAAATTAACTTAACAATTTTAGTCTTTGGTTGTGCAGCCCAACACAGTTGGGAACAGGAGATCTTATAGTCAGAGGCACTAGGAAAAGAAAGCCATTTTAAAAGGATATTAGGTGTGCGCTTCAATTTGTGACAACTTTTCAGCCCCAGGGGTTTAGTGTCCTGCAACATTTTGTCACCACAAAAAGTAATTTCAATGTGCTGCTATTGAAATTATTAAATGTTGACACCCAGGCATGAATACATGTGCGTTTACATGCAAAGCTACTTTCTAAAATAGCAAGTAAACCCTTATTCTAGTTTGAAAAACCAGGTGAATAGTTACAGATTTCTCTGCAAGTAACCTAGCTATGTGGTAGTGTAAACCTGGGAAACAGTTAAGACTATTGTGGTTTGCACATGTCCATTGCACTCTACTCACTTGCTTATCTTCACAGATGCTTTCAATAGCTACGGGCAGAAGCACCCATAAGATACATTTCCTGAGGCAAATACTCAGGCAATGGCATTATTCCTTCTCCTAGTTGAAATAATATCAAATGCAGTAAGGTAACATATAAAAAGTAATGTGTGTTTAGTAGTCAGTTTACTTTTTAAAGTAACAAGTAATCAAACGCAATACTTATTTTATTGGAGTAAAAATACCTGCACTACTATTATCATAGCAGCACTGAGTATAAAGCAAGAAGCACACGAACTGGTGCACCACTCCTTTGCGGAGCTCAATTGCATAGCTAAGCAGAATGGAGTGTGCTGCACACAAACCAGTAACAGAAAAATATCAAAAAAGTGTTTAACTTTACTCTAGCTGTTTGCTACAGATACACTGAAACAGTGGAGCAGGGACTAGTGTTCATACAGCAAATCATCAGGGGCTCAAGTCGAGTATGTGAAAAGGGGTTGAATGTTATTTAATTCAGAGCACATGAAGGAATAAACATATTTTTCACAGGCTTCATGCTTGCATTCAGATTCACACTGATGACATTTCTTTCTTTTTTTTGTGAAGTTTAATGACATCAGAGCGTCTTGCCAAAGAACTTACTTGCGAATGTAAACACAGATTTTTAAGAAACCAGGTATCTGCCTTAAACAGGTTATTAACTTTATCCCAGTTAAGTGTATAAATGTAAACACACTAAATAATCACTGAAAAATGTGATTCACAGTCTCACTATACATAAAAGTTTTGTTTCATTATATTGCAAAGATATTGCCTGCTGCCACCTGGTACCATCATGCATGCTTGTGCTTCACTAGTCTGGCGAGACAAAGTTTGAGCTCAAGGCTAGCTTGCAATCAGGTGACAAGGACTGAGCATAATTTATAGGCATACATTTAATCAAAATGATCGTATCGAAAATGATAACATTTTGTAAAGATGTTTAATCATAGGCACAGTGGTCGTTCCTGCCTGTATGGAGTTTGCATGCTTTCCCTTATGAGTTAAAAGGTATCAGTGTATGACAGTGAGTCTACTCACGCAAAAACACTCTCAGTTATCATCATATCCTCAACAAGAGTGCCTCAGTATGCCTTATAGAATTCAAAAATTCTGAAAAAATGCAATGAAGTGTATTCAGTTCAGACTTATCAATAAATGTACAAAGTATAATGAAACTATTATTTGTGCAATTCACCAATAGGCTGCCAATTGGCACAAACCTCCCTCTGCAGGCTATGTAAATTAAGAACACAGAATATAATAGGCAAAATGTGGGCACCAGAAAATATAGTGATTTGAGTATGCATTTGTCTCGTTACAAGCCATGGCAAAACATAACTGTAGAAAAAACAGAATTGCAGACACAAAGCTTAGGAAGCATTGAAAAATTGACAAATGGGTGTATCCACCCACAATGTCTTCTACAAGCAGTCAAGTGAACAGTTAACATGTGCTTGCCTCAACTAAATAATACTGAAAATCTGTGATAAAATACATTATTTCCAATTTACTTTTGTTCACAAGCACATCCCAGAAAAGCAGAAGGCACTTTACTTAAATCAAAAACTGATTCTACAGTATGTGGATGCATTTGGTAAGTTTTAAGGATTCTGTTTTCACATTGGGACCTCATTACCCTTCACCTCCATTATAAATCGGGAATGATCTTATATAGACAGACAGACAGGCAGAGAATCACTAGATATAGAAATAAACAGGGAAGGCACATGTACTGAAAGAAAAAAAAGATCAACATGTGCGTTGCACTTGCTGCACCGAATAAGCTCACGCGATTATATATAACTTCAAAGCCTGATTATATAAAGTCAGCATTGGAATATAGACAAATATTCCCGAATATATAAAATTTCCGTGCTTATCATTTCACTCGCACTAGTGAAAGGTAAACTTCGACAGAAGTCGATCGGGCTTGTGAGGTTTGTCCAAAAATGCACCCATACAAAAAGAATAAATATAGTGTTCAAAATGCCAGGCACATACATCATTTTGAATGAATTAACTGAACAGTGGGGTTTTTTTTTTTTTTATATTTTTCTGAAGACGTTTTTGTTAACTTAGTTCATTACGTTGTATTAGGAACTCATTGAGTTTTCTAAAAATGTGCCTAAATCGTTTCAATCAATAGCAATATAATCTCACTTTAAATTTATATATTCAGGAATGAGGTTATATATTCTGAAAATCATTGTAATTGCCTGTTTGGCACCCCATAGGCACTGTATAATAGATAGATAAAAAACAGCTAAGGGGATAGATATATAGATAGATAGGAAGGAAAAGCACTATAAGATAGGCAGACTGGGAAGCTGCTATATAATAATAAAATTACTGTTCTTACTATATAGACAGACAGGGAGATCAGGCTGGCAGGCAGGCAGAGCGGCGAAGGTAAAAAAAAAAAAAAAAAATAACATTTTCTCCCCTGTGGGGAATTGAACTCAGGTCTCTGAGGCACGGCAAGGCTGCTGCACTCTAAGTCACCAAATCTTATTGGTATACTACGGAAGCTGTTATATTGTTCTTGAACCTTTTGTGAAAGTGTTTATTTGATGTTTGGACTTCAGGCTTCACACTTCTATAGTTTATGCCTACATTTTGTAACATTTATTACTGAAATATGAAAAAGTTTCTGATTTAACAATGTGTTTACACAGATTACTGTAGAAACAGAACACACATGAAATGCGTGTGTTCCAAATAACGATCTATTATTTCCACTCTTAAACTCCAATTCACTCCAAGATAATCAATCAAGACATGAGCTGGGAGAAGTTCATGCACGTTCTAATTCGGTGGGGGGATGGAATAGCCGGCTGCTTGCAGCTTGTCTTTATCAGCACTCGTAGATGACAAAAGACGCTGGCGGAGAGGTTTTAACGGATTTAAGAAGTGATTTAAGGTGGGACGGATCTACAAGTTTTTTTCGTAGGCTCTGGTAATTCTAGTGTTAATGAGGAAACACTCTTTTAGTATCTTGGAGTGACACTGTTCTACTGTGATTTAGCATTGTTGAATTACTTTTGAAACACATTGTTGAATCAATTTTAGTGCTGACACCCTGCACATCTAAAATTGTATTAAATAGCAGTTAAACAGACACAGATCAAAGTTAGATGCACATACCCAAGTTAGTAATGCTGTATATGAAGTAAGAATAAAAAGATTTGGGAGGTTAATAATACTGCTAAGACAAGCTCCCAGCCCTGGAGAAAAATTGAGGTTTTACATAAAAACTCACTTACTTCGGGCTGCTTAGGAGTTTATTTATATTCACTGACTATACTGTATAATGATACCAGTTTTTGAGCCCTACATCACTCCAATGTCTCTTTATAAATGTGGTATGTTATGATATCTGGGTATCCTGCAGCTGGCGCCATCCCTTCTTGAACCTGGATCATCAATTGCTATCTAGTGAGGTGGACTAGTGTAGCAAGGACACATCAACTGACAAAATTGGTACAACATGTTCCATGCATTGTATTACACATTTACACATAATAAAAGCAGTTTCCAAATAAAATAGGTGCAGTGCAATTATTCCATAACTGAGTCAAGTAATAATCCTTTCATAATTTGTTAAACCCAAGAATAAAATCACAAATAGGATTATCTTCACTCATTACAACTCCGTCACTTGATTCCACTTGCTCTCTCACACAGATCTACCCATCTGGGCTGAGACTCCAGGCAAACAGAATCAACTTTTTTTCTGGTGTCCGTCAGAAACATCACTGAGCCCTGTGTTCCTTAAGCAAGAACCCATGATCTCCCATTCTCCAATTGCCCAGCACGTCTGATCACAGAACGCTGTTCTCCTCGCTTTCCATACGGCACTGTCTCATTACCACAGCACTGGTCCAATTGTGTGATCCTTCTTTTCCTTGGTTTTAGTTCCTTTCCCTTTCATGATCTCTTACTCAGACCCATTTCATCCCCAGTGAGTAGCAGGTGCACCAAATAACCCATGGAGTGTCAATTAAACTGTATTTATCTAAAACTCACTCCCACACAGACCCCTAACATGCTTCACTACATATATAAAATTATGACAGTATATAATTTTGGAAGAGATAAAAACGCTAAGCTGTAAACATGAATAAAAAGGAAAAAATTGAAAGTTCTTACCTGATACAGTTCCAGTTTGCTGTATAGGAGGTTTAACAGTACTAAAGGTTCCTGTGGGTTTAAATGGAGTTGCAGAAGCTACATTAGAAGTAGTACCCTTGGAAGTACCTGAGGTGTTCTTGGTCATTGTTTTTACTGATGATGAGACATGAGGACTAGGCTCAATGTGTTCTGCAACCTCACTAGAAAGAAAAAAAAAAGAGGAAGAGATCAAGTCAAGTTTTATAGGATTGTATTATGGAAATTGCTGTTTTGTTCCAAAACAAAATAAACAACAAACTAAAGGTAAGTACTTACGAAATCATTACTTTTAGGCACTTCTGTAAACTTCTTGTACCTCTCATCTTTATTCTTCCAAAATGAGTGACATTTGTGCCCGTTTTATGATGGCCCTTTGCCTGTATCCTTATTCAGCCATTATCCACATATGTGTGTGCCAACATTTTAACTGTTATGACTATGTTTCCACTTTCCCAAGTTGTCCATCTACTGCATCAGACTCTTAAAAACCACACTGAAAGTGTGGTTTACTATACACCACATTTTTCAAAATTGTGGCATTCTTGCGGTGTTTGAGGCTCAATCAGTAACATCTAGTAGATGCTTTATTCACAAAATCATGCACCTACAGATAGAGTATGTTTTGGTATACTGCTAAACTTGTTGGATTCAAACATGAAAAGTAATGTCATTAGAGGTAGGTACAGGAGCACAAAACACTTCCCAAACAAGAAATAGTTTTACTTTTAAAAGAAAATGTCAGATCAAAGACATTACTCAAGCTACTTTGATTTAAATGAGGCCTTTAATGTACTGAAATAATAACAATTTTAAGATTATCAATAATTAATAATCATATCATATAGTATGTCTTTTCAATAAATGAAAGTACTACTTCAATAAATGTGGAATAAACAAGAGAGTGATTAAAGGCAAAAATAAAGCTATTTTAAGTGCTGTTTTAGGCATTTCATACAAATTAACCTCTTTTTAAATTGCTTATTAATCTTTCTACAAGGCTCTTCTGGGTGCAACTAAAAAACAGCCTTCTGAACTTTAAAGTACTGTATTTACCATTCAACCATTCACAAATTGCAATTTAAATAAATGACAGCTAGCTATTGCATCCTGATTCACATACTAAGAAATCTGACGATTTTTTTAACTCTGTTATTCTGTTTTGATATATTGCTAATAATAACAACAATGCCAGTTATTTATTCATAAAAATCAGATAGTAGCTAGCACTGACTTGAAAAGTTTACATACTCAAGTTTTCTAGTGAACTATTTATTTTCTCTGGCTAATGTTGATACTGAATTGCTATTCAGTAAACAAGTAGAGCTTTCTACCTACCTTGGGAATAGGGCAAATTATCTATAGAACATGAGAAACACAACTACTTTAGCCAAGTGTTTTAGTAAATTGGGAATAGCGGTTACGTTTTCTGGCATTAAGCACTGTTTTGACATGCAAAAGATCAACAACAACATCATTTATTTATATAGCACATTTTCATACAAAAAGTAGCTCAAAGTGCTTTACATAATGAAGAATAGAAAAATAAAAGACACAGTAAGAAAATAAAATAAGTCAACATTAATTAACATAGAATAAGAGTAAGGTCCAATGGCCAGGGTGGACAGAAAAAACAAAAAAAACTCCAGACGGCTGAAGAAAAAAAATAAAATCTGTAGGGATTCCAGACCATTAGACTGCCCTGTTCCCTCTGGCATTCTACCTAACATGAATGAAACAGTCCTCTTTGGATTTAGGGTTCTCACGAAGGACTTGATGATGATGGTCAGATAGACTTCATCCATCATTGTTGGAGCATCATGATGCGTTGATTACGTGGTGGTGGTGAAGAAACAGAAGAGAGAGTAGGGGTTGGTACGGATTTTAGAGCCACCATGAATAGTTATTGTGATGAATTGAACATACAGAGTATCAGGATTAAGTTAAAGTGAAGTTATGAAAAGGCCATGTTAAAGTAATGTGTTTTCAGCAGTGTTTTAAAGTGCTCTACTGTATTAGCCTGGCAAATTTCTATTGGCAGGCTATTCCAGATTTTAGGTGCATAGCAGTAGAAGGCTGCCTCACCACTTCTTTTAAGTTTTGTTCTTGGAACTCTAAGGAGATACTCATTTGAGGATCTAAGGTTACGATTTGGAATATAAGGTGTCGGACATTCCGATATATAAGATGGGGCGAGATTATTTAAGGCTTTATAAACCATAAGCAGAATTTTAAAGTCAATCCTGAATGACGCAGGTAACCAGTGTAGTGACATCAAAACTGGAGAAATGTGTTTGGATTTTCTTTTCCTAGTTAGGATTCTAGCAGCTGCATTCTGCACTAGTTGCAAACGATTTATGTCTTTTTGGGTAGTCCTGAGGGGAGTGTGTTACAGTAATCTAGTCGACTGAAAACAAACGCATGAACTAATTTCTCAGCATCTTTCAGTGATATAAGAGGTCTAACTTTAGCTATGGTTCTTAAGTGAAAAAATGCTGTCCTAGTGATCTGATTAATATGCGATTTAAAATTCAGATTACAATCAACAATTACCCCTAAGCTTTTTACCTCCGTCTTGACTTTTAATTCTAATGTATCTAGTTTCTTTCTAATAGCCTCATTGTATCCATTATTGCCAATCACTAAGATTTCAGTTTTCTCTTTATTTAACTTGAGAAAGTTACTATTCATCCATTCTGAGATACAAGTCAGACATTGTGCTAGTGAATCAAAAGAATCGGGGTCATCAGGTGCTATTGATAAGTACAGCTGTGTGTCATCAGCATAGCTGTGGTAGCTCACGTTGTGCCCTGAGATAATCTGACCTAACGGAAGCATGTAGATTGAGAAAAGCAGCGGACCGAGGATAGAGCATTGTGGAACACCATATTGGATATCATGTGTCTTTGAGTTGTAATTACCACAACTAACAAAGAATTTTCTCCCTGTCAGGTAGGATTCAAACCAATTTAAGACACTGTCAGAGAGGCCCACCCATTGACTAAGGCGATTTCTAAGAATATTATGAACAATGGTGCCAAATGCAGCACTCAGATCTAAGGGGATGAGAACAGATAAATGGCCTCTGTCTGCATTCACCCGCAAATCACTTACTACATTAACGAGTGCAGTTTCTGTGATGTGATTTGTTCTAAAACCCAACTGAAATTTATCAAGAATAGCATGTTTATTTAGGTGGTCATTTAACTGCATAATGACTGCCTTCTCCAGAACTTTACTTAAGAAAGGCAGGTTAGAGATGGGTCTAAAATTTTCATGAGCCGAGGGGTCGAGATTATGTTTCTTAAGTAGGAGTTTAACTACAGCAGTCTTAAGACAGTCTGGGAAGACCCCCGTATCTAATGACGAATTTACTATGTCAAGAACATTATCAATTAGCACGCCCAATACTTCTTTGAAATAATTTGTTGGTATTGGGTCAAGGACACAGGTGGAGGGTTTTAATTGAGATGTTATTTTTTGTAAATCAGGTAAATCTATCCTAGTGAAAGAGTTTAATTTGTTTATAACAGAATGCAGGGGTTTAGGAGGATCCTTAGTGTTGGGGAGATATACTATGTTATTTCTAATATCATTAATTTTTTGATTGAAAAATACAGCAATAGCCTCACAGGTTTTACTGGAAGCACTTAGGAGGCATTCCTTTGAGTTACCTGGGTTTAGCAGACGATCAATCGTAGAAAATAAGACTCTGGGATTACTAGCATTGTTATTTATAATTTTAGAGAAATAGCAGCACCTCTCAAGATGGGCAGTGTTATTGTATTCTGTTATTTTAACTTTAACTTTTAAAAATGTACTATACAACTTTCGTTAGTTTTTTCCCCATTTCTCAGCATAAACATTGAATTTGAGATCAGGGTTGTTAACTTAAGCTACTGGGCAAATTCTCTATTGCTGTAACTTTTCTAATTGCTTAGCTGGGCATTTCAAGAGTCTTGAGTGAATTTGTCTTTACATTTTTACTCAAAGCTGTGACTTACTAACCAGAAATCTGTTATTATTAGCGAATTATGGTCAACCCAAAGCAAAGAATAAGTAATTGGAAACTGATGACACTTTGACATCAGTTATCAGTATTAGACTGCTAAACAAAAAAAGACCAATAAAATCGACTGTAAAGGCGATAACTAATTGATTGGAGTTGTCAGTACTGCCTCACAGCAGAAAAATACTTCTATTAAAAGAATTCAAGCACAACGTTAATGAAGTGGACAGTAATATAGTGGAGTAAAAGTACATTTTTCTTGTTTACAAATATACTAAATATAAAAAAAAAATTGTTGCCAGCTCTGAAAAGTTCAATTTTACCAAACGTATAAGTAATGGAGTAACCATTATGGTCTACAGCTGTAGTGATCTTTCCTTGCTAGCATATAATCTGTATGCAGCACACATGAATCATTTATGGAAGAGCCCAGCAATTTTACTATGTTTACAGGTAGACAAATGTCCTGGTGTGTCAGATGTGCAATTTTTTTAAATAAGAGTCCTGTATTTTCATTATACAGTAATCCCTTGCTATATCGCGCTTCGACTTTCGTGGCTTCACTCTATCGCGGATTTTATATGAAAGCAAAACTAAATATATAACGCGGATTTTTCGCTGCTTCGCGGGTTCGGCAGACAATGTGTCTTTTTACTTCCTGTACATGCTTCCTCAGTTGGTTTGCCCAGTTGATTTCATACAAGGGACGCTATTGGCGGATGACGGAGAAGCTAACCAATCAGAGCACGCAGTTAAGTTCCTGCGTGCTGAATGCAGTGTTAACCAGGAAGTCTTGTCTCGCTCATTCAGCATCAACGTGTTTCGCTGTGTAAAGAGTTGTGCTCTTTTGTGTTTATCTTTGTGCATAGTCAAGCCCTTCATTATGGCTCCAAAACGATCTGCTACTGCTTCAGGGGATGTGCCCAAGCGGCAACGAAGATGTTAACGATTGCCGAAAAGGTAAACGTTTTGGATTTGTTGAAGGCTGCGATTCTTTTTATTTAAAAATTAGGAAAGGAATATAAGATCTACGGCCGCAGTGTGCTTTTAACCAGGGTGCAAAACAAGTTGTAAGTGGATGTAATAAGGCAGTAGTCTGGATGGAATCTGCTTTAGGGATTTGGATTGAAGACTGCCAGAAGAAGAACAATGGCAGTGCTACACAATCGCCTGAAGTGGCTCTTTTAGAAGAGAGCTGTAATGCTCTCCTTTGTTGTGCAGTAAAATTAAACTCATTGTTATCGGACAAGTCATCGTGTCATTGTTGGTGAGTAACCATAATTAATTTTCTACTTACAGTACTTAGTACATGTACGTACGTTTAGTGTCACTGTACACACATTTACTGTATACTATTTTTCTTGCATTGTACATATTTATTGCTGGTGGCCTATCATAATGGCTGTAACATATGTGATATCGGAGACACTCAATATCTTTAAAATAATATTTAGGTTTTACTGGATATAAACAGTGTGTTTATATACATAATTTCAATGAATCTTACCTAATATCTAAGAGAATACAAAGGGATTATGCTGTATAACTCTGCGGAGAATATTTATAAACAGTGTGGGAGAGTTTATAAGGGCTTAAAATACATAAAAATAACCATACAAACATATGGTTTCTACTTCGCGGATTTTCACCTATCGCGGGGGGGTCTGGAACGCAACCCCCATGATCGAGGAGGGATTACTGTATTTTACTCAAACAAACAAGATGAATTTAATTGACAGTAACAGTAATCTATTACCTTTAAAACATCTGTTTAGTTGGTTTGCCTCAGGCTGTGTTAATTATATATTAATCACATGTAAACAGAACTTTGACAGCCAATCAAAGGCGCGTAATAGGAAGTACAGTACAGTAATATGAAGAAGCACTATATTAGATGTCACGAAGACAAGTAATTTTAATTAAAACATGGCTTGTTCAATAGACCAGTAGAAGAGAAAAAAGGGGAGGAGACAAAAGAAACCGATTGCTACATCAAAAGCTGACTCAGGATTTAATCGTTGACATCTCTAATTTTTTTTCATTAACCTTTTTAAAATCTATACATATATATTCAAACTCTGCTGTCTATATTTTCTTTAGTGCTTTCTTCTACTGGTATTGTTGTTGTTTAATAAATACCACATTGCTTTTAAATTTCGATACTTTGTCTTTATATCTAGAGTGACTGAAGAAATAAAGTAAATATTAAGAGCAGTTGAAGTCGCCATTCACTCCAAACTTCGGAGTTTATCAGAAGGAGAATGAGAGCTCCATCCAACATAATGAACAGTACAGTAAAGTAAAACATAATTAGTTGATAAATGGCCTTTTTATTTTTAAATACATTGTAGGTGACCAAAAGTAATATTTAGATCTGAGATATATCGAAGACACTGTATGTTGTTCGTACCAATGATAAGCATGTCTCTAAAAACAGCTACAGAATACATCATTCATATGGCACTTATATGGTTAGTGTCTGTGTGTATGTGTATGTCTATATGTATGTGTATGTTAATCTTAAGGTATGAGAGTAAACCAATCTGGCAACGAACCTGGTGAGTTCACTTATCCCTGGAAAATACATCTAGGCTCTACAAAAAAAGCAAGTATGGGTATTTCAAGGGTAATAGCACAATAATAAAACAACACACAAAGGAACACTCAAATCAGTACAATAACAAACATACACATTGGGGTGATTAATGAGAGCCACATGATATCTGGAATCCTGTAGATTCCTTTATCCTTTGACTTACTGCAATAAATACAATAGGTTTAACTTAAATACTGTACATCTAAAATACAGTGTATTTTGAGATCCCAATATATGTTGAGGAGTAATTCTTAGCTGTCCTAGCTGAAGTACAGTTAGCGTATTGCACTGGAAATATGCCCTGCAGGAGGCACAATCAATGAGAGAAACTTACACACGCAATCGCAGAGCATAATAACATATCAGTGATGGAAAATTGAGTGTACTTGCCCAGTGTTTAACCACCTCAGATGTGACAGAGATGGCTGTTAGGAAGGAAGTAAATTTTGAAGATTTCCAGTGAAGGCATGTCTCTTTAAGGCTACTACTTGCTTGGGGAGTAAATATCTAAGCAGCACTGGTGCCATAGAGATTTCATTGAACTATTCTTGTCTCTTTAAGACGCTTACTGGAATCTATAACCCTGTCAGTGGCAAAATTAATCTGTTTTTACAATTTGAAGTCAGAGAAACTAATCACCAACAGTGACAAAGATAACAATATTTAAATGGTCCTTTAGTTTCTCTTCTTGTTCATGCCTTTATTTATTTTGGTAAACTAAAACCACAACTTTAAAAATCTTTGAACCTGTTTGATACTTGTTTATAGAAATAACAAGGAGGCAGCCTTATAAAAGTTATAGGCAGCAATTCATACCACTACACTTCATTCTAATTGCCCTACTGACTGAACATTTAGTAAAAGAAAGGAATTAATATCTCTTTACAAAAAGCTAGTAGCTTTGGGGCTAACGTTGTAGGTTCTGCTGCTTGAAATACATTGAAAGCAATGCAATTTGTGTACAGACAGATCAGACCTATTCTTGTTCTAATTTATATTAATGGCGTGGATTCTGATATACAGTAGTTATATACTGTAGTTACTAAATATGCAAACTATAGCAGAAACTGAGGAAAGAAGACAAAAAAAATAAATAAATAAATAAATATATATATATATATAAAAAAGAAACACTGTGGGTAATCTTCAGAACATGGCAAACACTTGGAAAATTAAGTTTTAATATAGAAACTCACAAAGTGTTATATGTAAGCAAAAAGAAAATTAATTATAAATACAAGATGACAGATATTGTCTCATAGGAAACAAAAGAAGATTTAGGGATTTTTCAGTACACTGTGTTACACACGTGTAACTGGGAGGGAGCTGAAGTGACCAGGTGAAGGTAATACCATGCCAGGCCAGGCCAGCGGGTGGCAGGGTACACTAAACCTAATTCTGCTATCTCTGCAGACTAAATACGGGAAATCCGGTCTGATTCCACATTGCCGGCATCACTTCCGGTGTCAAAGGTGACGTCACTTCCATGTCTGGAGGCAAGGGTGACGTCACTTCCGGTCAGGACTCTATAAAGACGCCATCTTTCCAGCATAACGTCAGTTCAATTCAGGACTCAAACCAATGCACATGAGTGCTTCATCAAAATCCCTCTGCAGCCAGGGACAAGTCAGTTTTTACAATATAATGCAAGTCATACAGTATAATGTATTAGTGAGACCTCATCTGATCAACACTATGTAAAACACTGAGGACAGGAACTAGGCGTCTCCCCAAGTCCAAAGAGCATGTTATACTTTGATAGGCTCAGAAACTTCAGCCTCTTTAGTCTCAAGCACAGGAGGCTACAAAGGGCCTACTTCAGGTCTTCAAAAATCTTAAAGGAATCAGTGAATTGGATCCAGAAGAATTCTGTCAACTAAAGAACAAATAACCTACTCAAGGAACCCAGGGGAAATTAAGGGGAACTGTGTTTATATTCAAGCCAGTAAATACTTTTGCAGGCATAGAGTTGTGGGAATCCGGAGCAAATTACCCAGTCATATATTTGAATCACTAACCTTGACAACCTTTAAAAGTATCTGAGTCAAGTTGTCAAATATCTTATCATCATCAGACCAACAGAGCTTCATAGACTGAATGGTCTCCTCTTTTTTATCAAACTTCCTATGTTCTTATATTAATATTAGCTTCACCAAATCAATAACCATTTAAATAACATAATTAAAATAATTAAATATTTAATTACTTTTGTTTTTATCATAGATACATCAACTGAAAAATCTGAAAAAGGTATTACAGTAGAGGGACTGTCACTAAGCATTGGAGAGATGTCTTCATCAATACAGTCATCAAGCCCTAACATTCCTAATTACACTAACAGACAGATTAATGTTTAATGTTTTTATCTGTAAACAGTTCAGTCTTCATTAATCTTAACAATTGGCATATCAAAATCTACTTAAGAAATTTTAATACAAACATAAAATTCTTCCATTAGGACATAAATGTTTCAATACTTAATAACAAAACAACACATACTGATCCAAATTCATAACTGCTTATTTGATAATACATGTATCATGCAAAAAGAATTCAGATTTACCTCTATGTCTCAAGGTGCCATCCTACAAATGGACATAGTCACATTTTTTTGGGAGTGCAAGGAAAATAAAATATTTTATTATTTCAATATGTTTGATAATTCCCAGGCTTCACAAACCAAGTGTACTTTCATAGTACTGTGTTTATTTTAATGCAGTGGTTCTCCACATGTGTCATCTGTGCATATGAAAGTGTGGTACATGAGGGAGCACAAACTGTACATGGCAAATGTGGGTAAAAAGAGAGAGAGAAAATGAGAGAGAGACAAATGGTCTTGCAGTTTTACCTCACAATGCATTCAAATCCTGCAGCATTTTCAATGAATGATTAAAAAATGCTTTAATTATGAACACATTTATCTATTTATGGTATTGGTTCAGAAATAAAAAAAAATGCTTGATTAATGCTTGTTTAGAGAGCATGATAATTTTACCAATTAGCTGTCAGTTACAATTATTTTAACTTGAGTTGAAATGATGACCACATTAAATTGCCTTCTAATGCAGTAACATACATAACCTAAATAAAATAATGGAGGTTTTCCATTCATCCTATAATTGTAAGGAACATGGCCAAAGTTTTGCATCCAACTATCATCCATTTTATAATCAATTTATCCAGGCCAGTTTGACATGTAATGTGTTAACAGATGCACATAATATCCGAGATGTGCTCTTAGCAGGACTGCTAAAACATAATGTTTAATTGGCAGAAATCAAAACAGAAAATACTACATTTAAATCATTCCTTGCATTTTTAAAGACAAGCTAATGGTCTTTGTTGTAACAAATAAAATGCACCAAATGTAGTGAAACCACCAGTGACACAAATCTGGAAGGTACATTAGTGAATTGGACACATTGGTGGTAAATTCTGGATTAATAAAAGAGCAATAGCAAAGTCTGATCCGTTATATGAGGCAGCTTGATAACAACAGAACAAAGGCTGTTTTATAAGAATTCTAAAATAATAATCTTGAACTGACAAGTTCAAATGAATAACAATAACACATTTCATTCACAAAAGGTAGCCTTAGGTTAAAACAAACAAAAAAAGAAGGAAACAATTGGAAAATTAAAGCATAGGGAGTTTTATACATTTGAAATTTTAGTTAATTTGACTTGTCTGATACCTCCTCCATACCTTCCATATGGCAAACCTGTTCTAAACCTGACTAAGTCATTTTCTGACAAAACTGATTTGACAACAATGCTGTTATAAAACCAGCTTAAAATAGTTTGTGTAAAGTTGACATATTTTAATTATTTTGGTATTTACTAATTCACATGGCAATGGCATAATCACGTTTGAATATTATTATATTGGTATTAAGCAGTGTTGATTTGCCTGTTAACAGACAGAAAATTAAGTGGATAGCCCACTTATAAACAGTCACTGTTTAAAAACCCTATGGCCCAAGTCAATAAAATCACCTCGTTTATTGTTAATGTGGAGGTAAATTGTACATCTCTGCCAAAAATTAAATTAAAGCTTTCAATTGACTGCTTTAGGTAAATTTTTTTTTTTCTTTTAATAAGTTTAAAAACAATTAGGTGTACGTAAGAAAAATTAAAAGGCACATGCACACACATGCACTCAAAAACTATTCATCATACATTGTTCAAACACTTCAAATATGATTTTTGGATGGGAAAGCACATAATTTAAGACCAAAAACAAATGGTGGTACATCAAAAGACTTAACTACCTGAGGGTAGACAAGCCTGAACACAACATTAGAATTAAGCCAATGCATTTTTTAATTCTTTTCTTTATATACTATTCTATGTAATATGAATTCATTTTTTGATATTTGTTTCATGTACACATGCATTTAACAGCAGCTGTAGCTCTGAAATACAACTGTTTGCATAAAATTAAAGATACTTTACTGAATACATTCCACAATTCATATACTCAGCAACATGAGCATTTTATTTATTTGTTCATTTTGGGTTATTTTCCAAAACTGCCAAATCTCAAGGCATATTAAAAGACATGGCTCTGTCTTGCATTGGTCAGGGGCTACAGCTTAGCATCACCATGGCACAGTCATTGGCACTGGCAAGTTCAGTCTGGATTTATCCTCCAGTCCATTCTAAATCTGTACAGCTGTCCTATGTTTGCATTGTACATTTGGGTTTTCTCTGGGTTAATAACACTATATACAATATATTGTTAATGGAGTGGGTGTGTCTACAAGAGTGTTTTTGATGAAAGGATGTCTGATGAAGGGCTGCTTGTGTTTTGCACCCAGTGCTGCCATTAAAAACAAGCCCCAAATGAAAAAGGAGGTTTAAAGAAATGAAAGGCTAAACAATAAAAGAATCGACTTACTGGATATCAAACCAATTTAACTGAAAAATAAACAAACAAACAAATAAATAAATCAGCCAAAGAGGCATTTTCAGTACCTCATCTAAATTTACAACTGGACTGTCAAACCCAGGTTTTTCAGGACCACAGTGGCGGTAAGTTTTTGTGAGTGAGTTAGCTGGTCTGAGGTTTACGCAATCAGCTGATATGATGGTGTGTTCTCTGTCCTGCACACTCATCTCTGCTGGCACTTCAATAACTTGCATTGGGGACTTACTTTGCCATCAGGAATGACTACTGAATGAACAAACAGTGAAAATATACAAAATATCCCAGTGAAATACAGAAAGTGGCCAAGTTTCTCTGTTTTAAAATAGATGATATTGAAAATTCACCAATGGGAAATGGGAATTTTTCAAATTTCAAAAATTGCCTTAATGAATAAGTTCAACAAATTTCAATTACATTGGTACATGGGGAGTCAAGTTGTTTCATACATATAGCCAGGAAAGATTATGTTAGTAAGTGCATTTCACATTACATGAGAGAACACATAAATGGTTTGGATGGATTCATTTCTTGATAACTTTTTTTATTCCTAAACTTGCACAACGAATTTATGCACAACAAATGAACTAGTTACTAGTCTGCGCGCTGCCTCTGTGTGTGTCTGCGCGCTGCCTCTGTGTGTGTGTGTCTGGCGCTCTCTTGAGCGCTGCCTCTGTGTGTGTGCGTGCACCTCTGTCGCTCTCTCTCTTGCTCGCTGCACAGCAAATGCACAGGGAGAGACTGAACATGTACAAACCGAAAGGGAAACTGGCTTGTTCGTATACCGAGTGTGTGGTCGTGAACCGAGGCAAAAGTTTGGCGAACTTTTTGGTTGTAAACTAAGTTGTACGTGTACCGAGACGTTCGTGAACCGAGGTTCCACTGTATATGGTTGAGATGACAATAAAGTTCACTTTGACTTTTGACTTTGACTTAACTTTGCATTTTTTTTTTCTTTTCTTTTTGCCTTCTCTATGATACTGTATATAAGCAAACCAAAGAAATTCATGGGAATTAACTCTATCTGGAAAATTACTGCATTGTGTTTTCTGGGATGCTCCATCTTTGTTCAAAGGCACCCTTGACCCAGTAATTTTAGTAATATATTCCTGGGATTGATCATATGTCAAAGGCATTACAGACTGCAGCTGAAACATCAAAGTAACTGAAACTAAACAAGAATGATTCTCTTGTGAGGTCAGGGTTGCACACTTACAACTGCTAATATAAATGATTCATCCATTACTAGCACTAAACCAACATTTTCTCCAAAATGTTGGTTTAGTGCTAGAGAGTGTGACCAGTAAAGTGACCAAGAGGTTTAAACACCAAGAATAAACAGCATTAAACAACTTTTTTGTGATAAAATTAGACATGTGAATGGAGAAGTAATACATCTTGCTACTGCAGACTTTGCATATCAGAACATTATAACAATCTAGATGAGAAAAGGCCATTCAGCCCAACACAGCTCTCCATTCCTACACACTTAATATTTCAAAATAACATCAAGTCTAGTTTTGAAACTCCCTAAAGTCTTAATGTTGACCACACTAACATAACTTATTCCATGTACAGTATCTGTGGATTTCTGTGTAAAGAAAAACTCCCCAATGTTTGTGCGAAATTTACCCTTAACAAGTTTCCAACTGTGTCCCTGTGTTCTTGATGAACTCATTTTAAAATGAAAGTCTCGATCCACCGTACCAATTCCCTTCATAATTTTAAACACCTCAGTCAAGTCTCTTCTTAAGTCTTCTTTTGCTTAAACTAAAAAAATTAAGTACTTTTAATCTTTCCTCATATTTCATCCCTTGTAGCCCTGGAATCAGCCTAGTCACTCTTTTGTGGACTTTTTCTAGCGCTGCTATGTAATTTTTGTAGCCTGAGACCAAACCTATATGCAGTACATCAGAAGAGGCACCACCAGTGCATTTTAAAGCTTGAGCAAAACCTCCTTGGACTTGAACTCTACACATCGTGCTATATAACCTAACATTTTGTTAGCCTTTTTAATGGCTTCTGAACACTGTCTGGCAGTTGATAATGTCAAGTCCACTACAACTCCTAAATCCTTCTCATAAGGTGTACTTTCAATTTTCAGACCTCCCATTGTGTATTCAAACCTAATATTTTTACTTCCTACATGTAATACTTTACTTGTACTTACATTCAATTGTACCTGCCACAAATCTGCCCAAGTCACTCTGTAATGATTTAATGGATTCTAGATTATGTGCTAATCCACCTAGCTTGTTATCATCTGCAAATTTAACCAGTTTGTTACTCATATTCCTATCCAACACATTTATATATATTAAAAATAGCAGCTGCCCTAGCACTGACTTCTGTGGAACAGCACTCTTAACAGCCAATTCTGATAGGGTTCTGAGACAATTCTGCACCCATCTACAAACATCACTCTGAACTCCCTCTTATTTTAGTTTGACATTTATATACATAAATGTATCTGCTTAACACAAATTGATGTGCTATCCTGTCTAGTTTACCATTACTTCAACTTTCCTTCAAGGTTTAATTGCTACATAAGGCTCATCTAGTCATCAAGTCATTCAGAGCCTTTGCCTGCATGAGACTACAGAGGTGGGTGACTTGAGTCACATGACTTGACTGATTTTTTTCTGACTTGTGACTTGCTTCACAATATTTAAAAAATGACTAGACTTGCTTATTGATGACTTATGACTTGACTCGGACTTCAGATAAATTACTTATAAAGTCTTGCATTAAAGCTGTAATTTTTCAGATTGCATTCTTTATTTGCATTCCATTAATATACTCTGAGTGCTCCACCCCTGAAAATGTCATCAGGACTAATCACTGTGTTGAAAGATAATGAAGGGATCAGCAGCATGGATTATCAATTTAGGATATTTTCAATTTACTGCAGACTGCAATGCAAAGAATGGTCTGGAGGATCTGAAGGTCAATAATAATGGACACAACAGCAACATTTTCTAACTTTTTATGCTGCTGCTCTTTAACTCTGCTTTACTCACTCTTCATATGTGGTATATGAGCAATACACAGACTACTTGTCTTCTCTTGTCTTTGAGCTGCCAATTTAGGTGAGGATCTGCCTCTCTACCAAGCCATGCAAAGGGAGGCTGCAAAGGACAGCAGCATATATGCTTTATTTATACATTAAGCAATGCCCCACAAATGGTGTGCAAGGTACCTGGTGTTATGGCCAATGTTGAAACCCCGTATATAGCTTGCAGTTGTTACAATTTTTTTATTTTTTTTTTTTAAGAAGGGCCGAGACAGTATGTTGCCAAAGTCTCAAGAATTAGATAATGTTTAGATGACTATGAGGTTTATATGCTTAAAGTAATCTAAATGATATCAGAATTAAGTTTGCTTTAGTTACAGATGAGTTTCTCCGATCACGATATCCTGGTGGACAAATCCAGGCACCCGTCCGCCCCAGGATTATCATCCCCACAGGAAGGGGACTATGAAGGTGACCACACAAGAGGCCTCTTCCTAGCATTTTTCTCACTAACACAAGATCCTTCACAAATAAGATGGATGAACTGAAGCTACAGGTTGCAGCAAATAAGATCATTAATGACAACAGCATTCTGCTAATCACAGAGACTT
Organism: Polypterus bichir lapradei; assembly: GCA_026402145.1. Classification (NCBI taxonomy): domain Eukaryota; kingdom Metazoa; phylum Chordata; class Cladistia; order Polypteriformes; family Polypteridae; genus Polypterus; species Polypterus bichir. The sequence goes on along the minus strand of JANRMT010062821.1, from coordinate 3,785,522 downwards.
TGCTTCATTTACTCATTCTGGACACAGCTATTAAGTTAGCAGGCTGCACAGTACACCAGTAGGACAGGACCAGAGACTCATATGCCTGTGTGTCAACAACAGCTGGTATACTAACACTAAGACTGTATGGACTTGGAGTTTTTGACTGTTAAAAGCAGGCCCATACTGTATATCATTCCAGGGAATTTTGTGTAGTCATGGTAACTGTGGTGTATATTCTACCTCATGCAAATGCTAACTCGGCTCTTAGTTATTTATATAGTACCATTAGCAGTCAAAAGAGTTTGTATCCTGAGGCTGTTCACATCATAATAACTTTAACCATTTTGATTTAAAAGCAGTGTTCCCCAGATTCCATCAGTACATTAAGTGTATTACTAGAGGTACAAATACACTGGACAAAATCTACTCCAATATCAAACAAGGCTTCGGAACTGAATACTAACACACTTCTCACCAATCCAAACACATGTCCCTGCTTTTAATTCTGGCATATAAACCCCTTAGAAAGAATGCTCTTATCATATTTAAGACTATTAAAAGGTGGCCTGAAGGGGCTTCTCAACAGCTGCAAAACTGCTTTGAGAGAACAAATTAGGATATTTTTGAACATCAGGACCTAGAAGAATACACTACAACTGTTCTGGGCTATATTAAGTTCTGCACAGACACTATCACCATTGACAAGTGCATCCGGGTCTATCCTTATCAGAAGCCCTGGATGACAAAAGAAGTCTAGTGCCTGTTCAAGAACAGAAGTGCAGCTTTCAGGCTGGGGGACGAGGCACAACCCAGCGCTGTTAGAGACAAGTTGAAAAAAAGATATAAAAAAGGCTAAGGCTGCTTACAAGAGGAGGAGTGAGGACTGCTTCTAGAGTAATAAACCACTGAACCACTTCCTTGCCTGCTTCTAGGTAAAATCACTAGATCATCAACCAGTCTTTACCCAGTCCACCATTCCACCCTCCATCCTCTATTATAGTTTCATTGCCAAAAAGCTCTATAGCAGCCTAAATGACTACCATCCAGTGGCACTTACTTATGTGATCATGTAGTGCTTTGAATAACTGGTCCGAACTCTACTCATTTGAAGCCCTCCACCAATGTTAGACACACACCAATATGCTTGCTGGGCAAACAGGTCTACAGAGGATGTCATAGCCATAACTCTCCATACTGTCCTAACCCACCTAGGGCAGCAGGGGAGTTACACTAGGCTGCTCTTTGTAGACTTTAGCTCTGCATTTAATGCCATATTCTCCCATTAACAGGTGACCAAACTGACAGATCTGGGATTGTCTCACTCCATCTGTCTCTGGATTTTGTACTTCCTCTCTGAATGCTCTCAGATGGTAAGAGAAGCCCCCCACATCTCCTCATCCCACAGCCCAGGCACTGGTTCTCCACAGGGCTGTGTGCTGAGCCCCCTTCTCTTCACCATATACACCCATTACTGCACACTCCAGCAACAGCATCATCAAATTTGGAGATGACACCACTGTGGTGGGGCTCATCTCTGGGGTGAATGAGTCCTCTTAACAGGACAAACACTGTCTGGGTGGTGTAGAGACAACAATCTAAATTCTTAATGCCATCAAAACCAAGTAGCTGATTATCGACTTTAGGAGGAAGAAACGAATATTCAGCCCCTTTTCATTGATGGGGATAGTGTGAAGAGGGTCCCGACCTTCCGGTTCCTGGATGTACACATTGAGGGGGACCTGAATTGGAATGCAAACCATTTCACCCAAAAACTGCTCATGTCCTTCTACTGTTGCTCCATAGTGAACATGTGGACTTATTACATCTGTGTGTGGTTTGCCAGCTGCACTGCATCAGAGAGGAAAGCTCTGCAGAAGGTCGTCACCACTGCCCAGAAGATCATAAGATGTCCTCTCCCATCCTTGAAAGATCTTTACAGTTCCCACTGCCTGAGAAAGGCTGGGAGCATAATTTAAAGATCCGTCCCACCCCAGTCACTCTCTGTTTGAACTGCTTCCTTTGGGCAGACGCTTCAACACAATAAAAACATGGAGAAATAGACTAAAAAATAGCTTTTACCCAAAGGCCATGACTACACAAAATGATATGCACACTGTGAAACTTTAAAGGAAACAAGATATGTAATAAACACCAGCACAATGTGAAAAATGTCTTGTTGTGTAATATGTTTGTTTTGCGTTTCCACTTATGGAATCTCTTTTACTATAAATCCTCATATTTATATGACTTTGTAGTGTTATAACTTCTTGCTGTTTTACACTGACAGGATGACAGTACTTAACTTAAATGCTATGTACAAATACTTTTAATAATATGCTGCCTGTCTGTTGACTTAAATGCATAATGAGGGTGATGTTATGTAAGATTCTATACAATGAACATCATTATGTCACTAAACTTGCCTTAATTTTCTACAAGTGGAATACTTAACTCATCTCAACTCAACAGATACCATTATAGTGTATTTGTGTATAGTTTTCAGACTAAAACATGCTCATATTTAACAAAAGATGCACTACTGATTAAGTGCATCTGTTATCTTTCTAAAAAAATTACAAATTGTAACTGGAAAAAAAATCATTATAAAAATTTTTATTATGGGACAATTGTTTTAAGCATGACTATCACCTGGTATTTTCATTTCCTGTCAAACCAAGAAGACATACAGAAAGCTAACAGAAGAAAATGAGAAATACATTTTAAAGCAGAAACAAGAAAAGCGAGGAACAAAAGGAAAGGAATGTCTTAAAGATGTATTTATTAAAATTCTACTTTTATAGTACATTATAATACAGATTAAAATCAAATTATCAGGCAAAATCTTCTTATTAGTAGAATCTCAATTACATAATCTACACAATTAAGAAATACACAATATCAATGCACACATGAGATCTAGTCTATCTAGTGCAATGTGGCCAAGCTATTAATATTAAAAAAATGCATTTTTCCTCAAACTTTTCAGTCAACTTTATACTATACATAAGTGTAACAAATATAACTAGAAAGAGCAAAACATATTTCATTAAAAAATATAAAGTATGCTGTCTTCTTCTCCAAACTAAAACACACACTGCATGCTGCAGAGGTGGTATTCAAATTAAATAATTTCAAAACACACACCATGGTAAATTAAATTCCTCTGAAAAGTCTAAACAAAATCATCAGTCATCAAGTCCTATAAATTGCACTAGCACATATACTGTGCTAAGTGGTGTTAAGAAGAAGAAAAATTTGATGTACTGTTTATTTGCCATATTTATTTTTAATGCACTCTTAAGCATTAATCATTTGACATAATTAAAAAAGCACGACTACTTTGTGCCAGATCTAACAAAGAAAGGATTATTGTCTAAATCTTCATGACTTGATATTATAATTGTCCGAGTATACTGAAAATAGTCAATGCAGTAGTAATGAGGAGATATAGTCAATCTGAGCACTTCTCTCTTTTGGGAATTTCGTCAGCTTGGTAGCATGAAAACCCCACAACTGTTATAGTCTCCTCATACAAAGTGTCTGTGCTACAAATATCTATAGTAAAGTGATATTTAGAGAAGTTTAGAAAATAACAGCAGTGATATTCTGATCACTGACAATCAGCAGTACAAATGCAGAATGTTGAAAAGAGCTCATCAAACTATTGCTTAAGGAAAAATAATGTTAAAAACTTCACAAAGATGGCAATGTCACTTTATATTACCAGCTTTCTTTATATAATCGGTAGTACAGATTTAAATAACCAATTTGATCAAAATTTTCTGCTATGTACAAAATCACCTTAAAGGAGATTGGCTTAAAGGCTAAATACATTTTGATGCATGTATTTCCTTGTGCAAACAATCTTTTTAACAAATGTCCCAATACCACTTTCATGAAGCTATCTTGATAATGGACTCTACCATCTAGGATAGGACAAACTGTACTAGTAACATAACACAGGTGCATTTACTAAGTATGTGTATGAAGGTAATGTGAACTATGGTAATACCATCAGATATAAACCAATATATATTTTCCTTTTTCTCATCTCAGTTGAATGTTTAACAAGTTAGCAAGTAT
>JANRMT010062821.1:3727776-3761457 GCA_026402145.1 Polypterus bichir lapradei | reverse complement strand
CACATATATATATATATATATACATATATATACACACACACACACACTCATACATACATACAGTGGAACCTCGGTTCACAAATGTCTCGGTGCACGTACAAATCGGTTTACGACCAAAAAGTTTGCCAAACTTTTGCCTCGGTTCACGACCACACACTCGGTATACAAACAAGCCAGTTTCCCTTTTGGTTTGTACATGTTCAGTCTCTCCCTGTGCATTTCCTGTGCAGCGAGCGAGCAAGAGAGAGAGACCGCGACACACACACACAGACGCGGGAGAGAGAGCCACACACACAGGCACGGGAGAGAGAGGCACACACACAGGCGCGGGAGAGAGAGGCACACACACACACACACACAGGCGTGCAAGAGAGAGGCGCACACACACACAGGCACGCGCTACAGAGAGGCACACACAGGCACTCCAGGCTCGTGAAAGAGAGACACATACATACACGAAAGAGAGAGCGAGCGAGTGAGAGAGGGAGGGCTGGACGCATAAGGTAGAAAAGGCTGGTTTTTGTTTTCAGTTCTGTTTACAGCGATTGGTTCACAGCGTGCATTGTCACTTTTCTTGGTGGTTTATTAAATTACGGATTTTTCAAATGTTCATTTTTTTTCCCTGTGCTTAAAAAAAAAAAAAAAAAAAAAAAAAAAAAAAGAGTTTTTAGTGAGCAGTTCCTAGCACTATAACGCAAACTATTGCAGTATTAGTTTTCTCTGTTGTTCAAGGTTTTCTCAGTGTTATTCAATGTTTTTACAATTAGTTTACTATTGCGCTGTGCATTCTATGGTATAATTAACTATATTTGTGCTTAAAAACTAAAAAAAAATATATTTACATACAGTTCGTACGGTCTGGAACGGATTAATTGTATTTACATACAATCCTATGGTGGAAATTGCTTCGGTTCACGACCAAATCGGTTTGCAACCAGAGTTTTGGAACAAATTATGGTTGTGAACCGAGGTTCCACTGTATGTACAGTATAATTGACAAATATAATTTGTTTCATCAGAAGAGGAAGACAAGCAAGCATATTTTGCTCTTCTAAAAAAATTGAAACATGTTACGCTTTTTTTTTCAATATTTTCATAAAATTACCTTCTGGGAGGGTTTTTCCTGAAGAAGATGAAAAGGAGAATTTAATAAGCCCAGGTGAAGATTCAAGAGAGTGGAAAATGGTACAAGAGAAAGGAAAGAGAACAGAAAACAGTAAATGTAATATAATTATTTAGAAAATAACAGCAATACATCAATAATAAGTAAATCTACCAGTAAGTGTGGGGACTTAAATATGATGCGAATTAAGTCCTTATTATATAGCACCTTTGTAAAACAACCATCATCATAAAGTGCTTTAAAACAGATGATGAAATAATGTAAAGTAAGCACATAAAAGTAAATAAAGCCTGCAGAAATGCAAGATAAATTAACAGAGAAGAATAAAATTATGCTAAAGACCCAGAACGAAGAGTTTAATTTCAGATTGCAAAAATGAAGAAATAAGTATAAAGCCTAGATCATTGAATATATATATTCTACATACTGAGTTACAAAATTTGAAAGTTGATTTTAATGCTGCCTTTTGAATGCAACAGGGCAAACCTTTTGTATATGTAGGCAACAATAAGGTTCAACTAATACTCAGTGCATCATTGCGGTGTGTGATTTAAAACGTTTTGTACTTATTTCATTTACTAAAAAATTCCTTTTTATTATGCATTCTTGCTTTTGTTTTCATTTATGCTACTGTGTATCAGCCTGAACGTATTTAGGCTCTGCCAGGAGGAACATTAGGAAAGCTCTTTGTTTCCTAATGAAGTGGGGTGCTTGCTTCTAATTAGAATTTGCTTGGTTTACTGTACCAAAACAACATTACTTTAAACTTACAAAAAGTGTTACCAAACATTTGCATTTCAGTCCTCAGAACTACTGAACCCCAGACACACTGGAACACTACAGCTCCTGGCCTGCTGAGCCATGGGAATTCCAAATTTGAGCTCTCTGTAACCTTTCAATCTGCAAACTTCAGCAAGCTGAGATGGCATCTAGAGAAGGTAACAGCTGTAGCACTGAGATCACCTCAGCTATATGCTGCAATAATCTCAGTAGACTTTTATGGTGGGTCTTCCTGATATTGAAACTGTGCTAAATGTTTCTTTCATACAAGTATAAATTATTTTTTTTTGTAATTACTTTTTATTATTATTTTGTTACAGTCCAGTCTAAGTAAAACCCAGTCAACCTATGTACCTTACGCTCTCATGCTGGGCACAGCATGTAAATGATCTTGGGTAATCAAGACACATAAAAAAACACCTTGCATATTACAATGTATATTCATTTTCAGTTCATCAAAAGTTTAAATGAAGGAAGACACTTTATCAACCATTAGAATTTACATTGAAAATTCCCTGTTTACAGTTAAATTGGAAAGAAAAAAGAAATCAATAGTTAACTAACTAAAACACTACTCTAAAGTAGTTTTTAGGTGGCAAAAAAATGACTGAAGAATATACATTAAATATATTTAAGAAACAACAAGGAATTAAAATTGAGTTCTAAGACAATAATCAAGGAGTGAAGTACAAACTTCATTAACATCAGAGCAGACCAATACTTTAATCAGATAAAAATACTATACTGTAAATAGACTACAACTGTATGACCACACCATAGTAATGAATATCTAAACACATATAATGTAAAGATGGCTGATTTGCTTACTTACTCATAAACAAAAACACAATTTCCCAGTTAGTTAAAAAGCTGAAATCTGGCAGAAAATACATTTAGGCCAGAAGGCATCCACTAAGAAGGACATTTCAATATATTAATACAAATTTAAGGGTACAAACCCCCATACAATGGAAAAACAAAATACCCCAAAATCATAAACATTTTCACTGATTTGATTGAAACTTAGTGATCAGCAAGGATCAGTTTCAGTTGCAAAAAGACTGGACTAGCCAAATATTTCACTCCAGCTATACAAAAAAAACTAGAGGCATAGGAATCTTAATTTATAGAACAATTTGATTTCCAGTATTATATGTAGTATCTGATCCTGGAGGGCGATATGTGATGGTGATGGGTAATATATTTAATTGTAAAGTGATTCTGATAAATATCTACACATCTAATGTGGATGACAGAGGACTTTATCTAAAATGTATTTGCATCGATTCCTAACATGAACACTAACAAAATTATAATGGCAAACACAATTAATTGTGTTTTAAATCCAGACATGGATAGGTCTTCAGCTACAGGGGCAACAACATCTATCATTGCAAAAATAATCACACAGTTTTTAATTAATCACAGCTTATAAGACCCATGGGGACTTTTAAATCTATACTTAAGAGCATATTCCTTCTTCTTACCAGTACATCAAAGTTACTCAAGAATTTATTACTTCTTTATAGATAACAATTTCTTGCCCACGATCAAATCTTGCTAATATGACGCTACTGTTATCTCCAACCATGCCCTCTGATCATGGAGCTTACATCACTATACCCCACATACTCATTTCATAGCTGGCATCTTAACCCCCTGTTATTAGCTGACAAGAACTGTACAGAATTTATATCTGAGCAAATTGATTTTTTTAGAGACAAATGTATCCTCAGAGGTTTCTACAGGAATACTCTGGGAAACTCTGAAGGCATTTTTAAGAGGATAGATTATCTCATATCTCTCTCACAAAAATACATTGGAAACCAAGAAGGCCTCAGAGTTAATCAGTGAAATTACCAGAATAGATCAAGAACATGCCAGGTCTCCAAATGAGGCACTTTTTAGGAAAAGACAGGCTTTGTAATCATTACTAGGAATGGAGAGAAGGCTAATAAGATCCTAGCTCAACAAATCCACAAGCAGGAAGTTCGCAATGCAATATCAGTAATCACCAGCACAGACAGAGATAGAATCATTGGCCATAAAAATATAATGCACGCATCACCATTGAGCCATTGTTCACTTTCGAAATGCATCAGAGATAAAAGGGATTTTCAGAGAAGGACTTGAACAGAAAATATCACTATATGCAGATGATATGGTACTATATACTTGGATATCAGACCCACAAAATTCAGCACCTGCAGCCCTAACTGTACTAGCAGAATTTCACAAGATATCTGGACTCAAAATTAATTTGAACAAAAGCGTTCTTTTTCCAGTGAATTCTCTAGTAAACAGCATTATATTGGACACCTTCCCTTTTATCATTGCAGATCAGTTTAAATATCTAGGGATATGCCTCACAAGTAAATATAAAACTCTTTTTCAACAAAATGTTGCTGTTTTCATAGACAAAATTAAACAAGACGTGCATAGATGGTCTACCCTTTATCTTACATTAGCAGGGAAAATGAACACTATCAAGATGAATATCCTCCCGAAGCTTCTGTTTCTATTTCAAAACATCCCCATATACATTAACAAATCATTTTTAAGAAATAAGATTCACTCATAACCTCATTTATTCGTCCATCCATCTTCTTCCGCTTATCCGAGGTCGGTTCGTCGGGGGGAGCAGCTTGAGCAGAGAGGCCCAGACTTCCCTCTCCCTCCTCATTTATTTGGAATTCAAAATATTTACGCATCCAAAGGGCGACCCTACAGCAACCTAATTTTCAATTTTATTGCTGGCCAGAAAACATACAAGCTATAAGAACCTGGACACTGACACAAATAGATGACACTAGCTTGGTCTGCAATAGAAATGAAATCCTGCAGTACCTCTTTATATTTCTTGCTTTGTACACCAGTAAATACAAGTTATCGTCCATATACTAACAACCCAATTTCTTTCCATTCACTCAAAATATGGAACCAATGTAGAAAGCACTTTAAGTTAAGAGAATATTTCATCTGTGGTACCTCTACATAACCACCTCTTTCCAGCCTCTCAAACTTGCACAGTTTTTAATGTTTGGAAAATGTATGGGATTAAATCATTTAGAGTTTTTTATATAAATAATATCTTTGCATCCTATGAACAATTACACTATAAATTTAGTTCCCATCAACACAATTTGTCAACTATCTTCAAATTAGAAATTTTGCTAAACAACATCTGCCCAATTTTTATCAACGCCCACCTATTTCTATTCCAGAAGAGATATTAATCAGTTTGAAGACTAACAGCATTTCTGTAATATATAAAACCATTTTAAAGTCCCTATCTTAAAGACGCTGTGGGAAAAGGATCTATTACTCAACATTTCAGAAAAGGAGTGGAAGGCAGCCATGCATAGAATTCCCTCTAGCTCCATATGCACAATGCATTCAACTTAAAAAATTTTATCGAGAACATCTATCTTATTTAAAATTGTCCAAAATGTTTCCATGACATGATCCAACCTGCAATCAAGCTCCAGCTTCACTAAGCCACATGTCTTGGGCATGTACTAAATTAACACCATTCTGGACAAAACATTTTAAATACCTATCAGACATTTTTGGTGTAAACAGTCACTCCTAATCCATTAATAGCTGTCTTTGGTGTACTCCCAGATGAACTTAAAGTGGAGAAGGATAAACAAACTGTAATTGTCTTTACTTCACTATTAGCACAAAGACTTATCTTGCTCAACTGGAATAATCCTAACCCACCTCTTTTAAGTCAGTGAGTAACTGATGTTATATACTATTTAAAATTGGAAAAAATCTCATTTTCTCTAAGAGGAACTGTTCAAAACTTTTTTTAAACCTGGCAGGATCTAATCAATAATATTTTAGAATTAGCACTTATATTGGGGAGAAAGACTCCTTTCCCTCTATACCAGGCATGTCAAACTCACTACCATTGGTGGGCCGCTTCGACTGCCATACGTGTGTCAGTGGGCCGCACTGTAACAAATACTATTATATTATTATACAAAATTACTGTAGCTTTCTTATCAGTACTAAAAACTTTAAAAAAATGTAACACTTAAAAGTTTAAAGAAAAGCAATTTATTTCCATACAATCTCCTTACAACAGCGTACAATTAGAGTCAGCCTCTTAGCTAAGTCCTTATATTATTATATTATATTCATTATATTATATTCATTGCTTATATAGGAGTCTTACAGTCTGAGATCTATTTCTTTTGTCCCGACACTTCACATCTCTTGTTAGTAACCAGTTTGTCAATATCAGGCTTGAAATCTTGTGCAGCTGTAACTTTTATGAGGGATGAAAGGTGCTCGACAGTAAGTCTTGAGCGATGTGGGGTTTTGGTAGCTTTCATTAACGAAAACAATTGCTCACAAAGGTAAGTGCTTCCGAACATAGACAGTACTTACGATGCCAACTTACGGATCTGCACATACGAGGGTGGCAGGTAAGCATACAAGCCTGGCACACCAACTTTGTTGTATTTTGCCTTCAGAATAGAATCTGACTGTAGTTCAATCAATTCCATTTGCATATTCTCAGACGCAGTCTCAACGTTTTAAGAGAACAGAGCAAAGTCCTGTTCGTGTGAACAGAAATCATGAAAACGCTCACTGAATTCACTGCTCAGTAATTCAAATTGGAAAACAAATACTCCAAAAATCTAATTTTATTTTACTAAGTTTACTTCAAAGTTTATAGTGTAAAATAAGCCAATATGCAAAAAGCTCCCTGACCTACACTAATTTTACAAACTCAAAATCACAAAAATTTGTTAATAAACAACTCACCAACTTCTCGCATCCACTTCAGATCTTCAGCTGTAGTCTGCACTAACTGTTCATTACAATACCAGCACAAAATTACATAAAACAAGAGCAAAAAAACGTGAAAATATGCAAGCTATTACTACTCGTGAGGGTCAGTTCTGCCCAGTGCCCAGTCTCAGCAGCCCAGCCAGTAGTGTAGCCTAGCAGGGGTGGCTCTAGGCTTGTGGCAGCCCTGGGCAGAGAAAGAATCGGTGGCCCTTTCGCCCGCTAATGTCAATATGGTATCTTATGCACGGCGGATGGCGACGTCCGTTGCGGACACTGCATAGCTGCCTCGTGCTCATGACACGCTTCTATATGCACGTGTCCGTAACTTGAAAACCAAGCTGTGTCGTTATTTTCTGTTTCTGTCTTGGCGGCCCTGTACAGGTGTGCAGTTTGCACATGCCTAAAGCCACCCCTGCTGCAGCATAGCACTTCAGTTGCAACGTTGTGGGTCATTAACTTTGGCCAAGGCTCGTGGCTATACTAGTAGATAACGTTTCTGGTACCGTAACGCCATGGGAAAACACGCTTTTGTCAGAAGACAGAAGTAAGAAAAGTCAATAAGTAACACCGAAGATGCAGAATGATTCAATCACAAACGACAGTAATCATTTTGTACAAGTTCATTGGTAACTAGGATCTGTCATGCGGGCCGCGTGTTTGACATGCCTGCTCTATACTATTCCCAAAAGTTTTACTCTGGCTGTTGGCCTTTCTCCGTTAAGGGGTAAGGGTTGAATTGAAATTAGTTTTGTTTGACTTGATTGTATTGAATGTTATATGCTTAAAACAAATTCATTAAAAGTTTAAAAAAAAAAAAAAGAAATTTAGTGATGCTATTTATATAAAAAAAACAAAAAAAGAAAATTAGCCAAACTGTATATTTTTATTTTTCAATATTTATCAATAATTATGCTGTAGTGAGTAGGGGTATTCCTTAGGCAGCGTACCTCTTTTCGTCTCAACTACAATTGCGTGGAGAAATGGGGCCTATAATACATGAAGCTGAACTCTGTAAGAAGAACAGCACCACTGGCCAAACTGTGTCTATAATCGTTCACAGAAATGGGGCTGGCGGCAAGCAAAGAAGGGCAGTTGCCCTGTGCAGGAAAAGGAGACAAGGTGGCAAGCTATAAGGAAAATGAGCTATAAAGTGGAAGAAAAGTTAGCAAAACCCAAAAAAAATATGGTTATCAAGTGGCTTCCCTGGGTACAAGTATTACTCCCTATTCTGTTGACTACTTCTTACTCCTCAAAATTCAGTATAAAATACATAAAAAGTGAAGCGGGACTAGAATGCTGAGCACTTTTATTTACAAAAGCTTCAAAGAACAGGGAGTTGTGGGGGGCAACACGGGGGTAAAATACATGCTATACTGCAGAAAACTAAGGTGCCCTCTAGGAGGTTAGACCACAATGTACTGGTAGGCTTTGGTTCTTAAAGCAGAAATAGGGAATTGCTAGTATGGCATACCTGCCCACTTCAAGCCATGGGTATAACACAATACGAGAGCAAATGGCATGCCTTGGCCCATTTCATTTCAGCTGTTCTTATCTGCACAGTGCTCAAATGTTCAGTTAATTTCATGGGCCACGTAAATATGAAGCCAGTAAACATCAATGATAAAGGAAACCATGAGTCAGTGTATACTGCTTTTGATCTAAACCCTCCAAAACTTTGTAACAAGACAAAATTACAGAACAAAGCGTTACTTTCAAATCTGACTAAAGCTACCCTTTATAAAGGATCTGCTACAGGGTAAGATTATATTTATACCCAAAGTTCCCATTATTCCTACAAAATACTGTACCTGATTGAATTCAAAAGAATATTTTTCTGTAAAAATGTGTTTTACAATGACCATCAACAAAACCCAAGGTCAGTGAGTAAGAAAAGCATGAACTGATCAATGAAAGGACTGCCTTAGTCATCTTCAATTTTATTTAGCATGTTCAAGAGTAAAGAGCTCCACTATTAACTAATAATATTAGCCCCTGAAGAAAAAAATGTAAAAAAAAACAAATACTGCATACAGACAAGTACTCGCTTAATTACATAGTACTTCTGATACATTCGATCAACCCTCAGCACTATAACCGAGGCCCATTGTCTTCAGGTAAAGCAGGGTAACACAGCTAGTTAAGATTTATAATGCACATAAAGGGGACTTGTACAAAAAGAAGCTTACATAATTTCTTAATAGAGATTAAAAAAAAAAGTTCTATTTTCTGGGTAGAAATTTTCTTGCTGTTAAAACTGTAATTAGATGTTTCTCCCCAATGACATTTTGAGACTGAACATATTAGAATATACCATAATTGAAATACAAATTTATTTAAAATGTAACAGTGATAATTACAAAGAAATAGCCATACTACTAGTATAATCAGGACATTAAATAATTATTTAACACATGAAAAGATACAGAATATTCATGCATTGCAATTAAAGTACTTTAGTTGTTAATGTTTACTATTAACTCAAATGTAACTTCACATGCATGTTAGATACTTAAAGATGATGACAGTAAAAAGAACCTTGTTCATAGTGGGTGCAAAGTGCCGACATAGGCTTTCGTCAAGATAAAGAAATTAAGCAATATTCATATAAGACTGCTAAAATCAACTCTAGTAAAGACGCAAATTAACACTAGAATTACCAGAGCCTACGAGAAAACTCGTAAATCCAGCCCACCTTCAGTCAGTTTGCACCTCTCCATCAGTGTCTTTTGTCCTGTAAATGTGCCGATTAAGACAAGCAGCAAACAGCCTGCTATTCCATCCCCCACTGTCGCAGAATGTTCACAAAGTTCTCTCAGCTCATGCCTTGTTTGATTATCTGAGAGTGAACTGCTGGAGGCAGATTCACCAGCATTTGTGTGTCAGCTTTTATCCCTCCAGATCAGAGAATGTTAAGTTCCATTGCCTCAAAACACTACTCACATCTACAGTTATTCCCAGTTTCAAATAAAAACTAACAGCGTCAGATCCCTAGGGCGGTAGTATGTATCGTGATCGTGAGTGACAGAATAAAAGTGTAAAAGTTACCTTCCCCCCCCAGTACAGTACTATAAATGTACACGGTCTGTTACAGACGCAAACCAAATGTATGTGTGTACTGTATAATATTAAAATTAAGAGCAGCTCACTAATGAAAACAGTAAATACAGGAGGCAGTGGGGATCAAACCGGTGGCCTCTTGATTACAAGTCAGCAAATCTTATTACTAACTATAACTATAATACTAACATTTATTACTAAAATATGAAAAAGTTTCTGTTTTAACAATGTGTTTACACAGATTACTGTAGCAACGGAACACACATGAAATGCATGTGTTCCAAATAACGATCTATTATTTCCACTCTAAAACTCCAGCAGTTCACTCCCAGATAATCAAACAAGGCATGAGCTGAGAGAACTTTGTGAACATTCTGCGACAGTTGGGGATTGAATAGCAGGCTGCTTGCTGCTTGTCTTAATCGGCACATTTACAGGACAAAAGACACTGACAGAGAGGTGCGAATGGATTTAAGGGTGGGCCAGATTTACGTTTTCTTGTAGGCTCTGGTAATTCTAGTGTTAATTTGTACATGCATATTGTAGAAAACAAAAAACTAAAATATACCTTAAAAAGTGAAATACTATTATGCCTTCCTCATGTTCTAAGAATAAACCCACTCTAAAGTTCTCATAATTTGAAAATGTGACACATGACACAGAGAATTTGGAATATGGAATTATAAGAGCACAGCCAAAAACACTATACCCTGACATGGGAGTCTTGCATGAAATCTTTATGGTTTTTACTCATTGAGTCTTTCTCTTGCAATCTAAATGTAAGGATGGCTCAAACAGTATATATTTATGCTACATTCCATTTGAAGTGGGAAGTCAGAATTTCCAAGTAGGAATTTCAACTAGAACGCCCTCACAAGTTGGATTTCCTACCCTGCAAGTCGGTAGAGTCGCACCAACCCTGACCTCAAAATTTCACGAAGGCTGGACCGTGCATCACCATTAAGTGAAAGCTGTAATATACTGTATTTGGCACTTCTATTTGTGTCTCATTAAACCAGTCATACACAGAACACTGCCTAACATTTATCTGTCAAAATAATGCTACAGTGTTTGGATGTATAAAATACTTGGTAATACATTGTTAACACCCAAATGAGCAAGAGCAACAAAGATTTTCTTGGAGACATCTATATTGGCTTTCAAAACATTTTACTCAAATACTGTGTGATGGGCGGACTCGGCCATTACTCAGCCGGGACACTAGCTGAATAAAAGAACCGGGAAAGAGAGCATCTGCAAGGCACTACCTCCACTGGGACACTAGAGGGCAGCCCTCCTGTGAGGCTGTGGCACCACGGATTCCCGCAGGGCATGCTGGGACTTGGAATTTGGTACAGCCCTGTTGGGCCACCAGGGGGAGGTGCAGAGCCCTACAGTGGACTTCCACCTCACCTGGAGTGATTCCAGGTAATACTGATAAGCTACCTAGAGCATAACCAAGAGCTGAATAAAAGGAGCCACCTCACTCCATTCAAGTCAGGAGGAGGTGGTCGAAGTTTGCCTGGAGGAGAGGAGAGGATAGGAGTGGAAGGACAAATAAATTAAGATAAAGAAGAGAGCTGTGCTTTATGTATTATGCTGTGGGGAGCAGAGAAAAGCGCTTCCCAGCTTTAAATAAATGTGTGTGCTGGACTGGAAT
Organism: Polypterus bichir lapradei; assembly: GCA_026402145.1. Classification (NCBI taxonomy): domain Eukaryota; kingdom Metazoa; phylum Chordata; class Cladistia; order Polypteriformes; family Polypteridae; genus Polypterus; species Polypterus bichir. Next base: position 3,750,031 of record JANRMT010062821.1, on the reverse strand, counting down.
TCGTGTCGTGTCTGTGTTGGGGTTAGGGTGGCTGTACACACCACAGTGGTCCACAACAGTCAACTTGGGTGTGATGTCATTCCCAGCTCCAACGTTTGACTTCCGAGGTAAATGGAATGTAGCATTACTATGACCCTGATTAGGAAAGAGCACATAAAATGGCCAAAATGAACCTTCAGTATGCTAATTCACAGAGATTGGCTGACACTACCAATAATACTACTACTACTAATATTAATAAATTTCATTTATACAGAGCCTTTCCCATGCTCAAGGCAGTTAACAATAGTTGACTCTCAAAATGGTATATGACCATTTACCTCTAACTGGGTTCTAAAGCATGCATTGCTTCATCAGGGAAACCAATGACTTTAGCTCAACAACATAGTCAGAAATTGTCGCTTAGATTATAAGGTATTGTAAGGTACTGTATACTCTTTTGTAACTTAACAAGTACTAAATGTTAATTTGAATTAAAGAGATCCCATCCTCAATTTCAATTCAAAGCTCTAAATAATGTAAATGTCGAATGGAGCATATGGATGATCTGTACTGCTCTGCAATGTTTCTGTGCTCTGAAAGGTTTCCCTGCAGTTTTTTTTTACTATCAAGTCTTTTTCATTAACATTCATTTTCCTGAAATTCCTAAAACATTAAAAAACTAGAAGTTTCAGAGACTAAGAAAATGTTTTTACTTTGGAAACTCTATATCTTTGGTTATATATTAAAACTTCCAGTACTGGTGTTTTAGGGTGAAGATTAAAGATTTCAACAATACTGCATTTTGATGTTGGAAATGGCAAGTTTTGAACAATACACATTTTCAACAACTTCTTCCTCTTACTAATTTTGATTTTAAAAGGTCATTATTCTATACTTCTATCTGGAGCATCAAAATATTTGTTTTACTTTTTAATGTTCACTGCCCATTTTAACTTTACTACAAAAATGTGAGACTTCACAAAAAATGAGTTAGTTTTTAAACACTACTTTTAATTAATAGAAAACACATTTCTCAAGCACATCAATATATTGCTTAAACTATTTTCCATTAAATTTAAATTCCAACACAGTAATTAGTCTGTTAAAATAATGAAAATATGCAATTCATGCCAAATCCCCATAACAATAATGGAAAAAGATATACTTACTTTAGAATACTTTGTGGACCACTGATGCCAGTATACAGCATAACAACATACGTATTTAAAAAATAAAGCAGGAAAAAGAAAACATAAAGAAAGGGAAAAAATGGAAACAGAAAATGTACATAACAAACACTAAAATGCATGCAGTTTACTAATTACAAAACTGACAAACCACAGATTTCAAACTACAATGGAGCCTCCTAATAGCAGGTCATGGCAGGGAGCACTGTATGGCAAAGTTTGTATTGTATTAATTTAAACTCACAATGTAGGCATTATTTTACCACAAGGAAAAATTTGTAGTGAATCTTTCTGGAATTTTAAACACTGTCAATGTCATAGATGACTTATGAATGTCACAGTATGTTTTTATGTAGTTATGGGGTGTTTCATTAATCTTGCAGCACACTTGGAATTATTACGGAAAGGTGGTTTGAGCATTATTTTACATTAAATAACGCTGTTTGTTGCAACATCAAGAAAGCCCATTTGATCAGCACTCGATAAATGACACTCTACTTCAACAATGCTGTGGCATTGCAATGATGTATGCAGCTTATACATAGATCGTGGACTATCTTACAGACAGACCTCAATATGTGCGTCTTGGGAACTGCAGGTCTGACATTGTGGTCAGCAATACAGGAGCGCCGCAGGGGACTGTACTTTCTCCGGTCCTGTTCAGTCTATATACATCAGACTTCCAATATAACTCGGAGTCCTGCCACGTGCAAAAGTTCGATGACACTGCTATTGTGGGCTGCATCAGGAGTGGGCAGGAGGAGGAGTACAGGAAGCTAATCAAGGACTTTGTTAAATGGTGCGACTCAAACCACTTACACCTTGACACCAGCAAGACCAAGGAGCTGGTGGATTTTAGGAAGCCCAGGCCCATCATGGACCCCGTGATCATCAGAGGTGACTGTGTGCAGAGGGTGCAGACCTATAAATATCTGGGAGTGCAGCTAGATGACACATTGGACTGGACTGCCAATACTGATGCTCTGTGTAAGAAAGTTCAGAGCCGACTATACTTTCTTAGAAGGTTGGCGTCCTTCAACATCTGTAATAAGATGCTGCAGATGTTCTACCAGATGGTTGTGGCGAGTGCCCTCTTCTACGCAGTGGTGTGCTGGGGAGGCAGCATAAAGATGAAAGACGCCTCACGCCTGGACAAACTTGTTAAGAAGGCGGGCTCTATTGTAGGAGTAAAGTTGGACAGTTTAACATCTGTGGCAGAGTGACGGGCATTAAGCAAACTCCTGTCAATCATGAAGAATCCACTGCATCCACTGAACAGTGTCATCTCAAGGCAGAGGAGTAGCTTCAGTGACAGACTTTTGTCACTGTCTTGCTCCACTTACAGACTGAGGAGATCGTTCCTCCCCCACACTATGCGACTCTTCAATTCCACCCGGGGGAGTAAATGCTAACATTACTCAAAGTTATTGTCTGCTTTTACATGCATTATTACTATTTAATTTAATATTGTTTTTTGTATCAGTATACTGCTGCTGAATTATGTGAATTTCCCCTTGGGATTAATAAAGTATCTATCTATCTATACTTTAGAACTGTCACCAATAGTAAATTTGCCAGGAGATTGTGCTGGGTATTCTTCTGAATTTTTTGATGCTATGTGATGCAGGTGCAACTGCACCCTACCCTACCTCATTCGTGAGTGTTCATCACAATTTACAAACACACGTAACAGAGGTAAAATGTGTCAACTGCAATGTTACATGTTTTGATTCTTTGGACCTTTTAGGGCTTTACAGGTAAAACAGCATGGCAGTATCATCTGATACTGTATACTATAGCTGTTGCCGACAAGCTTGTGTATGGGAATTTGTGTGAGAGAGTGAGAAACAAACTTGTATTTTGTATATTTAGAGATGAAAATTACTATTATTTTGAACTTTTGGCATACTGTAGAGACAAAAAAATTAACAATGTATAATGGACAACATAAAATATTTTATACAATGCAATATTGTATCATTAAAATACTTCTATAAATTCCTTTATGTGTAATGTTTTTTGCATGCCAAGTGCTGTTATTTGAAGATTAATCACTGAAAATTTTAAGAAGATACTTCAAAATGATAACTTAGAATCAATGTGATTTTTGATTCTCACTTTAGATGGAAGGCATAAATCGCTTTATCTATTGCTACCATCTAAGTAATGGCTTAAATTACTAAATTTGGCAAAGCATGAAAGCCTTTTATAATGTTTCTCTAGATGTAAATTGTATAAAACATATGCAGCTCCTGGTTTTGATTAACATTTTAACAGTTTGATTCTACCTAATGAAATCTGAAGTTCTTGAATGAGTATTTAGAAATCCATCCAACCATTTTCCAACCCGCTGAATCCGAACACAGGGTCACAGGGGTCTGCTGGAGCCAATCCCAGCCAACACAGGGTACAAGGCAGGAACCAATCCCGGGCAGGGTGCCAACTCACTGCAGGACACACACAAACACACCCACACACCAAGCACACACTAGGGCCAATGCACCTAACCTGCATGTCTTTGGACTGTGGGAGGAAACCGGAGCGCCCGGAGAAAACCCATGCAGACACAGGGAGAACATGCAAACTCCACGCAGGGAGGACCCGGGAAGCGAACCCGGGTCTCCTAACTGCAAGGCAGCAGCGCTACCACTGCGCCACCATGCCGCCCACTATTTAGAAATGCGTTATTTAAAAACATTTTGCTATTATGGTCTAAATATCAACTTACTTTCCTTCCTTGAGCCTAGGATTTCTGATATAGGATCTGGCTCTCTAAACCCTGAACTGGATTAAAGGAATATTCCACACAAAAATGACATGTATTTTTTATCTTTAGATCAAAAACTCTTCCTTGTTTCAATCTTTCATTCATTCATGAAAGGATTTTCCAACAATGGTTTACAGTATTTAACAATATTTTAGAAAAAATACACACTAGGGACATGTTCCAAGTAAAATTCAGGATTAATACTAAAAGTGCCAGAGAACTGGATGAATCATGCCTCTCAAATGAAAACTTGATTAACAGACATTTGGACAAGAACCCAGTATATGTAGGCTTAAAAAAGTGAACATCTAAATAACAAAAAAGACTAAAGACTTTATGACCAACACCCACCGCCACCCCATCTTTTGCTATATATTGCCTTAAAATCCTGTATTTCTAATCATTTTCCTCTCATGATGATACCTGGTGGATTGTTGAAAGGTTAGGAATAAAAAACCATTTTAAGATATGTGATTCATTTTTTCACTTTGTGGATTACTAGCTACAAATTTTATATATATATATATAGATATAGATAGATATATACTGTATATATATATATATATATATCTCGTCACACACATGTGAATGGGAGGCAGTCGATGGGCTTGACTAAATGTGTTTATATGCTGGACTGAGGGTTGGCAGTGCACACTAACATTTTTTCTCCTTCCTCAACAGATCCTATAAAGGAAAATCCACTTGACCCCACTTCCAGCTCCTGCTTCACCACTGCCCTCACTTCCTGTTTCACTACAGACCTTCTATCCAACCCCATCACTGACCTCAATTCCCAAAATGTAAGCAGAATGAAATATATGCTTTTTTGATTTTATTTTTTGATTCACTTTAGACCATAAAATGAATTATGGAAATTTTAAGCAAAAGTACATATATCTGTGGCTGTTGAATGTTGTTTTAATAACATGGTAATTTTTTTTTAAAAGAAACATCAAATTTATAAGACAAATCTCAACCTATGATACATTTAAAAACAATACATCAAGGGATGCAAGAAATAGTTACTTTGAGAGCAATTATGATCACTAAATAGCTTCAGATAATGATTATGGCCAAAAGTATAAAAGTATTTGGTACTTTGTAAATTCATCATAAATTTGAAAGGAAATGAATGAATAAAAGTTAGCTACATGTTAGTTTACAAATAACTAGGTATAACATTAAAATGGCAAAAGTATGCATGCATATCTTTGTGGAAAAAAATTCTATAATGCCTATGACACATCAACCATGCAAACAGGCCACTCCAAAAAACAACCCCCCGGGGGGGGGGACACCAATTTGCAATGTTGAAGGTACTAACTTTGCCACCGTGGTATCCTGTAAAAAATAAATAAAAAAACAATTTTCTTATTATATATTTTTATTGACTTCAACTTCACAATTTCTCCTTTTTTAATATTGTACTTATTTAATAATAAAAGCAATGCTGATGTGTAATACAGTATGTAAGTAAAAGATGCAAAGTAGTACTATTAAACTTAGTGAAACAGCCAATAACTTTAGAATAAACTAAATTTTATGTTTGTGTGGGTATGTATGTTTTTTAAATCATAACAACTTTGGATCCCTTTGGTATTTTCACAGTTGCACATTCTACAAATCAGATGGAAACCAAAATTTGTGCCTCAAAAGTTTTATGAAAGACAGAAGTAATTGCACACACAATCATTTAAACTAAAAATGCAAGTCTTTAAAATATTAGCTGAGTATACAGGGAAAGACATTTAACATGGGGAGAACAAGCAAAATTGCAGTGTATAATGACTAGAAATCAAAACAATGTCCCCAGAGCTCTATGAGAGCTATACACAGCCTCACCATGCTACCCTTCGACTAACTTTTCTTTTAAATTTATGATCAGCACTAAATTAAAACGTTACAAGAATTAAAAAGTAGTTAATTGAAAAAAATCTAAGTATGATATATTATATACAGTCATTTCACTATGATGCAATATTTTCATAGTATAACATTCTTAAACCTGCTTAATCCAGAGTGGGCAAGAGCCTATCCAGATAGCAATGGGCACAAGGTTAGAAGTAACCTTCTTCATACACTCTCACTACAGCACATTCTGATTTGCCAAATAACGTAACACACATCTTTGGAGGCACATGAAAAAACCTTCAAGGTACTGAGAATGTGCAAACTTCACACAATCAATATCTGGGCAAGGGATTTAACCTAAAACACACAGAACTTATGTAATAAGTTTTTTAGTTAACTTCTTTTCTTCAGTATTCATTGCTGGTGACTACAGATGAAGTAGAGGAAATAAATTTTTGTGAAGCACAACAATAAACCACTTATATTTATTCCAGGTAGAATGTAGTAGTAATACAATCAAATTGTTTGTAGTATATAATTGTACTGTACTGAGTTTTTCTTTTGCATTTCCATTACTTTGCATTTGGCTCTTTATACTGAGCTTCTGTAAATGTAACAAATAGATATAATTAAAGTGAAACTGATATGATTTAAATCATAATACACTTTGATAAACATATAAATCTTTACATGAAAAATTAACGGATAACAAGGTACACATGCAATACAAATCCATCCATCCATTTACTTGTTTATTCAGAGCAGGGTTGTGGGGCAGCTGGAGCTTACTCCTACAATATAAAGCTCAAGGCAAGGGCAATCCCCTGAACAGGACACCAGTCAGTTGCAGAATGAACACATATACAGTACTCATTACAGGGCCAATTTAGCAACAGCCAAGGTATCTATCTTACATGTCTTTAGACTGTGGGAGGAAAGTACAGCACCCAGAAGAAACCCACAAGCACGCGAGGAGAACCTCTAAACTCCACGCAAGAAGTATCTTTCAATATATACACCATCACAAGATTTATATAGTCACAGAAAAAAAAAAAACCTAATCTGTCAAATTGGCCTATATTAGACAGACTTTGACTGTCATTTCCTAATGACTGTTGGCAACACTGGTTTATTTTTTTTTTTTATCATTTTCATATTAAGATGAAGTAATTAAACAATATATAATAATAATTTTTATATGAGTTTTAAGACACAAAACATAGGTCTACAGATGTGAAAGCATATACATTGACAATTATCTGGTTTTTAATGCAGTGTGCTCTAGGCTTTTCCATGGGAAATGTACTTAAGTCATATGAACAATGAACTGATGCCAATTTTAGTAATGTGGCAAAGCAGAAGGAACAAATGAAAAATAAACAAATATCTTGAACTAAACTCATACCAGGTAAACAGATGATGCTGTTTTTAATAAAGTATATGGTAACAGTGAATAACTTATGTGTTCTACACTATAACATAAATCTCTTTTATGAAAGAAACCATGATGTGTGTGAGAAATGTAGAGTATGCAGCACAACCTTCTTTTTTTTATTTTTAAATGTTACACTTCTACTGGATCGCCTGTATAATTTAACCCAACTCCGTTGGGTAAAATTTAGTGATGTCTTATGAATGTAAAATAGAGAATGTATTAGACTGAAGAGTACATCCTCTCATACTTGACAGTAAAAGTCCTTTGGGCCCATACTGACCTATCCAAAATGTTTCACCATGTACTGACTACTGCAGATGCTCTGGCATTAGCAGTAGAGATACACAAAGTAAAATTATACTTGCCTAAAGGCACTTGTTAAATAACCAAAACAAGGCCTTGTTAACAAAAGGGGCAATTAATACAGAATAAAAACATCACCACATTCTAAATCTCATATAACCTAATTTAGTTACATTAACATAAAAATACATACATTTCAGCCTGTTAATATCAGCCTTGCTTTTAATTGATGGACAAAGACTGAATGAGCCTATAATCCTTCAATTTTGAACTGAACTGAACCAGCTGATAGATGCATCCTTTTTTCCCAGGCTATCAGAGTCTTCCCAGATGGATAGTGTTAGTGAGCATCTTAACAACAATGTTAAATTTTAAAATACTTAATATTTTCAATAATGAAAAAAAAATTGAACTAAATAATTCAGAATAAGCTGAACATGGATGCTCATAAAACCCCAGAAAACTCTGTTATCAGATGTGAGGATATGAATTCACCTACCCATTTTGTTGTGAAGAAACTCCTTGGTTATCTTTTGGTCCTCTATGTTGAGTTTCTGCCACCTTGCCAATACTTTCATGAGAGTAAAGTTTGATGGGACTATTATAAACTGTGGCTTGCTTTGGAGCGTTATTGGCATGATCAACGGGGGCATTAGAAGTGGGTGGTACTTTCAATTTATCCACACTTGTTGATGAAACATTTAGTGCAGTGGAGTTGGGCTGTGGTTTCATTTGTCCACTCTGGATGGACACAGAGTTTGAAGAGGAAGAATGGGCAGCTAGTGGAGGTGGTACAGCAGCGGGAACACAATGTGGGGGTGGGGCAAGAGAAGAATTAGTGGAAGGCGGGGTAAATGCTGACATTGCAGAAGGGATAGAAGCCACACTAGGCGATGATGATGATAATGATGATGATGATTGTGCCCCAAAGGGCTTGGCAGTCTTGTTGTAGGCGGCACCAGCTGCTGGTTTACTTTTAAACGGAACAGGAGATGTGGAAGCAACAGGCACTGGCTTAATGATTTGTGGTGGCTCTTCCTATACAAAACACAGAACATACATAACACATGCAGCAAACCAGTGTGATGCTTCTTAGTAGCTCTTTAAAATTTAATTATTCTAAATAAACTGAAATTTCTCTGTTTAAAAAATCATATATTTTGAAGTGTAGATCTTAATTTATTTTATAATGACTGCTTTTAAGAAGCACCAGAGATAGGTTATTACATTTAACATGCTACTTATTAATCATACACAATGTAAACATAAACCATCATTAAAATGTGTACTAGACATGCCCATTTCATGCATTATTTTTAGTTGCATAATATACATAAGTAGTTTATTTTCAGTTAATATTATTGCCATTTTGGAAATGGCAATACTTGAATTAATGATAGTGACAAATTGAATTATAAACAGCATCACATCAAATGCATTAATTACACAAAATGTATTTTTTTTTTTTAGAAAAGTTTAAAATGTCGTTTCATTTGTTAAAGAGGAAACATCCATCCATTCATCTTCAAATCTGCTTATCCTGAGTAGGGTGGCAAGGAAGCTGGAGCCTATCCCAGCATACATATGGCACAAGGCAAAAATATTCCCTGGACAGGGTGCCAGTCCATCACAAGGTGAACACACACACATACATAAGGGCCAATTTAGCAATGCCAGTTCACCCATCCTGCAGGTCTTTGGACTGTGCGAGGAAATAGGAACACCAGGAATAAACTCACAGGAACCACATGCAAACTCCATGCAGGGAACACCGAGAAAATGAATCCTGGTCATTTTGCTATAGGGCAGCGTGCTACCAGTATGTCACTGTGCCACACCAATAAGAAACAAATTTATTTAATTAACCATATATTAGAACACAGCCTAAGCTTATATTAAGTATAAGGATACATAAAACATAAACAAATATTTACCAATAATTATTTTTTTTCTTTTGGGGACTTAACAGAAAATATCTCTTGTGGCATATATGGCAAACAATAAATATTAGATTTTTCTTTTTAAAACAACATGTCTATTTTTAATACTTGCACATGACAGCAACTTTGTATTAGACATGCACTTAGACAACTCACTGTGACTTGATAAAATTTCACATCGTTGTGAATATACAGTATACAGTATATTAGCATTAAGCATTTATAATTTTGCCTTCTGTGGTTTAACAGACATTCCATGTACTGATATTATGGGTTCATAAAGGTCAAAATATAGGTCAAAAATCATTTTAAAAAAAAGTTATTTAATCCTGTGAGCTGGCACTGTCCTTGATGCTGCATAAAGTGTCTTAGTCTTGTTAAAACATGTCAATTTTAATATTCCTAACATGTACTGAAAATAAAATGGAAGGGTTTATGTAAAATATAATTTGGCCAAAGGTTAAATTTAGTAATAAGCATTAGGGATTGAACTAAATTTAAATCTAGGGAATCTAAAAATCAAGATTCTTGAAAGTTAAACAATGGTTTGTTCTACATAAAAACATAGAAAATTATTCTGCTTGAAAACTGGAATGTTAAATGTCAAAAAATGAATGTGTGTTCATAGATATTTTTTATTTGAGACTAATCATACAGGGAGCATCCTATGATCCAAATTCTTCTACTGCAGAATTAAAGAAACCCACTTATTTGCATACTTATTGAAGGCTATTTAATAATTTAATAGTGTTTATAAAACTGTAATACACTTAAAATACAGACCTGAGGCATTACAGTTGCCTTGAGAACATTTGAAGCTCTAGAAGAAAAAAAAAAATAATTATGAACGTTAAAAACAAGTAATCATTGAAATTCTGATACATTAAATGACACATAATTAATTTACCATTATAAATAACATTTACATTGTGACAGTGGCATACATACAAAAATATAATTATAATTATTAAAATATATTAAACAAAGAACATAAAAACCTAAATGTCTACTCCTGCATTCACATGTTAGGGAAATTTTAAAAGTGCTGTTTGTGACAGTAAATGTTTTCAAAGTGTTCCTTTAATTTTTTGAGCAATTTATTTACCAATTTTTCCCAAATAAATAAATAACAAATAAATAAAATAACAAAAATGTACACAGGCAAAAACCATATGTGGATTTTCAATATCTACATGTATGTGTTTGATGTAGGAATATAAAGTTGAAATACATTTAATTTAAATATAATTTTAAAATGCTGTTCTGTAAACAATTTAATTACAGCTCAATTTTACAAGGAAAGGTATAAAGCATGTATGCAAGCTGGGAAGAAAATCTGTAATAAAGGTCTGTCTGATCTCTGAAGTGGAACAGAAGAAAGCTAAAGCTACTAAGATAATGGCTCACTATGAAAAATATGTGAGTCTTGATATAAACAGTCATTTAAAAAAAAAAAATTAGAAAAAGAAAGAAAGAAGTTGTGGCATAACAGATAAACACACACTTTTCTTCTTGACTGATTTATGACATTTTACAGTGTAGTCACTGATTGATTATAATATTAAATGTACTGTACTTTATATACAACTTATTTTTCAAGATTTTTTTTTTATGTAAATTAATGCTCTTATCTGCTCACCACTATTAAATTTTAGTCAAGTACTGAAAACCAAAATGCTGACCTTGAGTCTACAGCACCGATACACTGTGTCAGAGAGTGGAATAACAAGGATTTCCAAACTAATCTATTTCCAGTAACAAACAGCTGGTACCATACTGGTCTCAAAAATTGGGTTTATCTGTACTTTTACCATACCAGTATACCACACAAACCAACAAGACTTATCTATGAAGTGTTATAGTAATTTTACTGCATCTCTAATTTTGCAGGACCTGAATATTAGTGTTGTTGAATCTGTATGCAACACAGCCTCTGTCTTTAGCACTGATTCAAAACAATCTTTTGTTAAGTTAAAATGAATAATAAAATTAAAAAAACGCTTTTGTTATGCAGGAAAAGAAATGCTTTTCAAGAATTAACTATCGCAATGCATCACTGAATTTTAGTTAATAGTTAACTCCAAATGATGCCATAAGAGTCATTACTAAAAACAAGGAAGAACAAGAGTATACTGTATGACTGATTTTAAGTTTCCACATTGGCAGACTTCCACCATGGGCAGATTTTAAAATTCTCCATGTAGCTTTCTGTAAGAACGAACTTCCAAAAGACAGACACCATACAGAATGAGGTGTTAATCTCTTAAATAAAATGGTTAAACCAAGCACACCATCCTTGCTGTTACAGGCCACTAGGAAGCTTCTGAAACAAGAAATACACACATAGACATCAGGGAAAGTCACAGTTAACATTGCTTTAACCTCCCCCACATACCCAAAAATGTGGACACAGGGAAATGGTGCTAACACTACTCAACTACAAATCTGTGGCAGATCTTTTCTCTTGACATTCTTGCCAATTACCCAATCTCTCATGAGTAAGCATGCATAAGTTAAATGTTTTTGTTTTATAGAGATATACATAACTTGAAGAAAAAAGTCTTAGGTTCATTGGTCAATGTGTAATTATGTAAAACACACATCTGTTATCTTTTCACTTGCAGGACAAGACAAAACGCATTTGTCCCTGGGGGAGTACAATGTCAACGCGGATATTAACACAAGCTGTACCAGACTATAAATCCAGCAGATAAAGCAGAGCTATTCTCTTTGAATCAAGAGCAACTAATATGATGTTGCAGATGGAGAACACATTCATAGGGAAAGTTGCCTTAAAGCAGGCATTCTGCAATAACATTTAAAAATGTCCTAAGTGTAGGTTTGAATAAGTCAACATCTGGTGAAAATTTATATATATTAAAAACACCCATCTGTTTTCTGCCTAACTAGCAGTGACAAAATTAGTGTTTTGTACTAATTCATAAATTAAAGAGAATAATGTTTCTGTAGTTTTGGTCTACGAAATGTAATCAGCATGGGAAGGAGAAAGAAAAAAGATCCACAAATAAATGATATGCCATGCCTTTTGGAGTTTCTTAGGTCTTTTGCACAGAACAGATAAACACATGGACCTGAATTTACTGTATGCAGCCTGACACAAAATATTTAATGTTTAGACATTATCTTAATTTACCTGATATAACAAAAAACTGTCAATACTGCAGAATACAGCTTAGAATGACATTATTTTCTATGGAATCTCAGGTAAAATGTTTTATGCTATAATGCTGCCTGGTTTAAATGGTGAGTAACATCTTTTGAAATCATGGCCTATGCCAAGAATTAAACGAAAATATATTAAAATAATTTACAAACTTTTTTTTAGCCTATAAGCAGTAATTTAGATTTAAAACTTATCAGACCTCTCCAGTAGGTAAACATATTTTCTTGCATATATCCTTAGGCAAACTCTGCCTGAAGTGATTTTGTAGGAATGTGATGTCCAAACAGATAAATAAACCAATATTGATGCTATTCTGTTTAAAATTAAGAGTCATTTGCATGAAAAAATGCCACTGTAGGCATTTTGTGACACAGTCTATGAAAAAGAATTTTCTCGCGCGCTCTCAGGGAAAAAAGAAATGGCTGTGATAGGCTAAACAATTTAATTTGAACTCTGGAATTGTGTAAAATGCAAAAATGAGTAATTAACTTTTGTCAGCTTCCCATTATTGTCCTTGGAAATAATCTTACATGCAAAATGCCATATAACTGGGATATTAAACTCAAGTGTATTGTAGGTGTGCACAATGCACAACCTTCAGGCACATGGGTGGGTAGTAGAAGTCAAGAGGTCTAAGACTGATTTACAAACACGTCAATGTGCATGGATACCTATCTTTATCTGTGGTTTTTAATTAAGACGAAAAGCTTTAACTCCATTATGCATCTCTGTGACATGCTGGTTGTACCCCCGTCGCTTCACATACACAATATTACGTCACACAACAATCCAAAGTCAAAAAGTCCATTTTATATCTGGTAGCTCTAGCCTATCTTATCCATTTTTGCTCATGAAGACTGTAGTCTCTTCATGAAGCATAAAAAACATGAGCCTGATGAGGCACATCAGCATTCTTTGATATTAACAAAGCAAATACATTTTTAGATCAAACCCAGAAATATCATTCTACTGCTCCTTTGTTTTGTTTCCTGCTGAAATTGCCCCTGAAAGGTATTTAAAATGTAACTAGGATGCTCTAGACTTTGAAGAAGAGATGTGTTCAAGGTTAATTTTTAGAAATGTATGTTTTGATACTAGTTACCCTTTTAAACTATGAGCACTAATCATCAAGGAAAGAATTTGCTAGTTCTTGTTAAATTATACTGTCTAGTGGTGAACGGAAAGTCAAAAAGAATAAACTGCACAGTAACATAAAAAAGAAACATTAAAATATCATTCAAATACAAAATAATGGTAAAGTCTATAAATGTTCTGAGCACAAACAATGGTCAGCACAGTCAGTATCAATAGACAAGATTAGACTTTTTTATTATTATAAAAAAAGGTTAGTTCAAAAAACAACTTGAAGGAGGCAAATGTAAAATTCAGACAAAAAACTGTCTTAATGTTTGACATGTCATACATTCCTATATGTCTACAAATATAACAAATATCACTTCTCTCACATACTATGTAATTATCTGTTTCAAAACAGACTTTTAAAAGAATGTGATAATAAATATGACTTTTAGAAATCAGATATATATGTTGCGTAAACTTGTGCAATACTCCAAGATCTAAAATAAAGTAACAAAACCCAAAGAGTTTGGTAAAGAGCAGTATAGGGAAAATGTTTTTATTTTCTCAAAAAATAAAACATTCCCCCTGCAAAAACAATTTGCATTTCATTCTAAGACTCTTTCCAAGTGTATTAAAATGAGTACTCCCTTTTTACATAAAAAAATATTTGATTAAGCATAGCATAATGTTTCCAAAAGCTATATGCATTTTAGTAAAAATATGTACTTTTCTTCCAAGAGCAATGTCTCATTGTTAATGTTTCATTTATCAAAGTCAATATATTACCGTGACATTATGAGTTTGTCTGGAATTACCCTTTCTTTGTTATTTATCAAATATTAAAGGTTGTCAGTTAGTCATTACCCAACTCGTTATATCTTAACACAGGGTCACGGGGGTCTGCGGGAGCCAATCCCAGCCAGCATAGGGCGCAAGGCAGGAACAAATCCCCAGGCAGGGCACACACATATACACACACAAGGGACAATTTAGGATCGCCAATGCACCTAACGCACATGTCTTTGGACTGTGGGAGGAAACCGGAGCACCCAGAGGAAACCCACGCAGACATGGGGAGAACATGCAAACTCCAAGCAGGGAGGACCCGGGAAGTGAACCCAGGTCTCCTAAGTGCGAGGCAGCAGCACTACCACTGCACTGCACCCAGTTAAGTTTTCCTTATAGTGAAATTACAAAGTCAACAAAGATCATTCTAAAATAACTTTCTTGGAAATCAAAATTAGATTTATGCAAATGAACAGATTAGTTTGCAATAGGTGTCTGAAGCAGGATTTTTTATCAGCTACAGTACATTAAGTGTACCATATAAAGTATCATGGCTGAAAGTGGTGTGCTTCAAAACAGATGACTGTACTATTGTAAGAATAAGAGATAAGGATTCAGCAAATGAATAGTATTTACTAGGGTAAAACAGCTAACTGAATCCCTCCCAAGACAGTGCTACAATAAAAGGAAAGTGAATTCTAAAACAATGCCTAAAGCTTTTCCAGGATTCTAAGTCGTATAATGTATCCTCTAAGGAAATTACCAAATAATATAAAAATTTCTAGGATGGCTAAAATACATAACGCTATAAGTAAAAATAAGTGTAGCACTCTCGTAATAATCTGTACTTCAGCATTTGTGGGGTTTCTGTTAGCTGACCATTCTTCTGACCTCTGTCATCAGCAACATCTTTTCACTTACAGAAATGACAATCAGTTGATTTAATTATTCATTCATTCATTTACTGACTTATTTAAATTACACTATTCTTTATAAAGTCTACAGACTTTAGTAAATGAGAATCCTAGGTGGGCATGTTTCTGGGAAGCTGAAACCACCACATTAGGAACCAGCAATCATGACAAGTCTCTTGGATCTTGAACATTGTAATATTTGGTTTTTCAACAGATAAACTTTTTGGTCATGTCTGTATGCAATATATACTGAAAAAATCAATCTTTTTGCATTATCAAGCAGGTGTATTTAAAGATCAGGCCACTTATAAGATTCTGTGTTGTAATAATTGGGTATTGTGGTGCCCATATTTTAATCTTTGTTTAAATTTCTGTTTTTACCCCAATACAGCTTTTTAACTTATGGTACAGCCACAATTAATTCATAGCCTTATGAAGTAGTGTAAGACACAGTTACCTAGGAACATTTATACTGTACACCAACACAAGTATGCAGAATATGTAAGTAGAAACAGACATAACTTTAGTACACAAGTTTAATTTTAAACAAACATTAAGCAATATAACGCAAATTTAAGTGGATTTGTGTATTTTCACACAGAACACCATAATACACTACAACCCACCACCTTATTACTTTTAAAAATTTGTTTAGATTCAATTTTATTATCATTGTACAAGTTCAATGAAATGCAGTTTAGCATATAACTAGAAACTGAAAATAGTAGACTAAGGTGTAATTTACAGTGGGTGCAAATAGTACATTAAAATGTAATAAATAGTAAGGTGTAATAAGGCAGCATAAAAATGAGAATATATATTTATATAATAATTTAATTTCCAGGCAGTAGTACTGTATATAAAAGGAAGAGTATATATATGTGAATACTGACCAGTAGTACAGATATATGGTAAGAATAAATATAGATATATGAAATATTTTTAGACACATATAGAATAGATACTGTATAAGTAAATAGGTGAAAACATACACAGAGTACAGTTCGAAGTTATTGATATTTAGAAAGGTCAGCTATTGAGGTGTAAAGGTTGAGAGTTCAGAATTGTAAAGGTGTTATGAAAGAAAAGACCAAAGGCTCCTGCACCGCCTCTCTGGTGGGAGGAGGGTGATAGATAGATAGATAGATAGATTAGATAGATTAGATAGATAGATACTTTATTAATCCCAAGGGGAAATTCACATAATCCAGCAGCCTGTGAGCCTGTTTCAGACATGGTGTATGCTTCAGGTCAGCAACAGTCAGCAGCAGGATGCCAATGATGTGTTAGCTGTTTACACCACCCACTGCGGGGCCTTCCTGTGAGCTACAAAGCAGTTGCCATATCATATTATAATGCAGTTTGTCAATATGTTTTCCACAGTGTAGCGGAAAAAGTTCAACAGAATCTGAGGAGACAGGCAGGTTTTCTTTAGTCTGGTCAGAAAGTAATGTCAAAAGTAAAGTTGTTCTGGTTTTTTTTTAACCAGGCAGGAAGCATTTATTGCCCAAGAAAGGTCCTCAGAGGTGTGGACACCCAGTAATTTGAAGTTGGAAACCCACTGAATGCATGCCGACTATAACAATTTTTTCTAGTAATTTAATGGATGAATTGGTTATTTTTTAAAGTCAGTTATTTCTTCACAATGGAGGCATAATTTGCCACTTAAAATTATGTTCCAAAGTAAGCTGTAAATATTGTAAAGCTGATTATCCATGGGGTTTTAAGAAGGAAAAAAAAGCACAAAACAAAACACTGTTGGGTCATTTGTGACTGTGCACTTTATTCTACCTTTTTGTCTTCTCTGCATCATCTTTTGGACCAGGGACATAGTGGTGATGTCTTCCCAAGGTGAATCTGATATTATTGAGTGTGGATGCACAGCTGCAAATTGCTGTGTCTGTTCCTCAGACAACTATGTAGTAATAACTGAAAAGGACACACTTATTATCACTTATATTCTTCAATTTTCATTTACATTGTGGAGGACTGCCGGCTTCCCATGCCGGTCCTCACCCCCAGGCCGCCAGAAGGAGCTCTCCCGACAGCAGGATCGTGCCCCGAGGTCCAGCAGGGCCTTATGGACTTTGTAGTGTTTATACACAGCCCTGCTGGATACCTTGGGGACCACCAGGAGTCGCTGTGGGGGGGCTTATGGGCTCTGTGAGTACGTCACGGTCACGTTACGGGAAGAAATGTCGTGCTCCTGGGTTGAAGTGGTGGATTGATTGCCCTGACCCAGAAGGAATAAGGAACTGTGGACTGCTGGGACAGGAACACCTCCGGGTCAGGGGCTATAAAAGGACAAAGGCTCAGTCCAGACGCTGAGCTGTGCTGGGAGGGAGATGAGCAAAGTGTCTGGGCGAGGAGGAGTGATTTGGTTTATTGTTTATGAGTAGTGTGGAAGGTGCTTGGTGCACATTGGTGGGAAACGAAAATAAAGAGTCTTGGACTTTTACCTGGTGTTTGGCGTCATCCCTGAGGGTTCAAGGGAGCACTAGCGCCCCCCTACTGCCACAACATGTATGGCTGACGCCTTTATCCAAGGCTGCTTACAACGTTTGAGATAAAATTGATTTATTTTTTTTCCCAAGTTGGAGTACAGACAGATGAAGAGACTAGCCCATTGTCACACTATGTCAGCAGCAGAATTTCAATCCTCAACCTCAGGATTTAGACTTTAAAGTCTTAACCCCTACGCAACACTGCCTGTTTTTATTACATGAAAGCTTATTTCATTATTTCACAAAGGTATTTCCTCCTGCTGCTAGACTGAAAATGTACATTTCGGCTTCAGAGAGAGAGAGAGAGAGAGAATATTGTAATGACCAAGAATTCTGTGCAAAAGACTGTGCAAGCCACTTTACACCTATTGCTGGTGAAGTGGCCCTAAAATGACTTTCAGGTTTCTTCCATTCATGCATGCCACCTGGTTCCGCCTTACTCCGCTTGCTGGAGACTACACATCAGGGATAATGGGCTCTAGAAGCTAGGAGACATGTCCAAAGTGCTCTCTAAGTGGTGTACTGTGTCAGTCTGTTGTTACAAATCATGAGAGCTCATAATAGTTGGAAAAACAGAATTGCAAAAGTAAGATTATAAACTGAAACTAGCTTATTGCCTGGGACTAGGTAGGGTTGTCATAACTTCATCCATGATGAAGGCTTTGAGCAGACAACTGAACAAATAATGTATACTTACCTTCAAGAAAAATAGTTCCAAGAATCCATCATAAAATAATTTCTAATTTCCTTTCATTATGCAAAGGATGCCTCATAAACACGCAAGTCATATTTTGTTAAATATAAATCTTTGTAGCTTCAAACTGGATATATCTTTATAAAATTTATAAAAAAATTCTTTATTTTAGAACACAATTTTATTTGGCAAATTAATACATACCACGATTCTGAAGAAATAACTTCAACTTGAAAAATACCAAACTTATCCTTGAAGCGACCTGTTCATACACAGTTTGATGACTGTCTGTACCATATATTTAAACTTTTTCAATCTATGAATGAACATCAATCGCAGTAATTAACAAATGAAACTTAGCATCTCTTAAATAACAAAGGTTGTTTTTTATCTTTCCAAAAAATACAAGTTACTTTTAACAATTGCTAGGGTTATTTTTATACTAATAAATCTCAGTACAGTATGCACAAGCTGTGACTGCAGTCTCTTAAATTTATAGCAGGTGGTTTAAATGCGGCTTTACAGTTCTAAAATCCATAACTCCAAAAATGTTATTTTCAAAGCATCTTATTCCTACTAATGCTTATACAAAGCCTGACCTTTACATGCAATTAACAGAAAAAATGCAATGGCTTACATTTGAGTACCAGTTCACTATACTTTTTTTTTTCTTCTTGCAAATACATATGCTCATAATAAGAATTTTTTAATTTAAATTAAGCTAGTAATGTGATTTGAAGCTTAAAAACAGGGTGATCCAGATCTAATTATGCAACTTTTAATGCAATGCAGGAAAACAATACAAGACAAAAGAATTGTTTGAAATATCTTGTAATAAATGAAAATGGACTTACATTGAATTAATTCACTGATTTTCCATGTAATGTCCCACTTGTCCTCCTTTCAGTTGGATACAGGTAATAAACTTAATAAGTTATAGCGTAATGAAAATTGCATAATTAGATCTGGACCACCCTGTAGTACAAAGCTATAACAACCCTGAGTGTGAGTATAAATAAAATGTTACAATATTTTTTCAAAAATGTTGCACTATTAATACATTTAAAACAAGTTCAACTTATGATGAAGAATCAAAATAAACATACCATAATACTGTAGTTAAACTATATTTTACATTGCCCAAGATTGTGGCATTGTTTAGCATACTTATAGAAACTAATTATTCAAAATAAAAGGGGCATTTGCGTTACTCTTGAGTGAATTGTAAGAAGTAATACAAGATTGTTCTTTCAGAAAGTGTCTCTACGTTTCCATCGTGGTCTCTAAAGACTGATGAACTCCACATACATGGCTATAGATTTTTCAGCTTAAATCCCTCTCAATTAATAGACTATGGCCTTGAACTTTATGAAAATTCCTCACTGTCTCATACCTAAAAGTGTACATATTTTAGTTGGTACAATACAAGTCAGATAAATCAGTCTGATTTGACATGAAGTGGAAAGACCTTTTTCAAGTTCAATGGTTGGGCTCAGCATATCAAGTTTTATATTATTATTGCACACACAACTTCAATTTAACCACCTAGATAGCCTGCCAGCAGAATCTAAATATCAATTTCATTCATTACTAGGGGCATTTTCGATGTACATGATAAATGTCCTCCTGAAATATACAAAACCACATTGGTGAATGACAACATCAAATACTTTTATTAGCTTTTTAATTATTTAGATTTTTATTAGCACATTTAATTTTATAGGGCTTTTTTGACATAGAAATATTCTTCTTCATTTTCTGTTTTTAGCATTATAAGGCTAAAGCTCCCAAGTGTATTGATAAGATGGAGTACAAGCTCTGAAATGAAAAATGACTTTGAAGAATCTTAATGTGGAGACTGAAGCAAATTCTCAAAGTATAGAGTACCCCAGTGTTTTTGCTATTGCTTCCCTCTGTCCCATCTTTACTGCACAACCACCTATTTAAAAACATCTGCTTTCCTTACTAATTATTCTCTAAAGATAACATTTTATACAGGAGTGGGCAAAGGCAGGTTTACAGTTGTGAGTATACGAAACACAATTTATTCTTGTATTATTATTTATTCATATTTGTATTATATATTTGTATTATTTGTCTTATTTCTCTTCTTCTTCTTCTTATTGTTATTATTAAAGTGTGCTTGTGTGTAGCAATGGTAACCTGTATGTCTTTTTACAGAAGTACAACTGTAAACTTACTATTGCCCATCCCTAAATGTGTGTGTGTGTGTGCATCTATATAAAAATTAAAGACTAAATTAGTAGAAAAAGAGTTTCTTAGAACAGAGAAAGACGTGTAATATGTATGCAGCACTCACTTTTGCAAAGTCATGCTCAATGATCCGGTGCATGATTTGATTTTGTTCTGGGCTTCAAGATGAGTCATTGTTTCAGAGCTGATTCCATCGATTGCAAGAACCACATCCCCAACAGCAATGTTTGCCAAGGCTGCCTTTCCTCCTTCAGTTAACTATACATATATATAAAAAAAACAATGGAGCATAACATTCAGTAATACATTTTGAAATAATTGATTTTAAACCGTGTTTAATATATTTATATTATTATAAAATATGTACTTATAATATACAAAGAATGGTAGATTTGTTAGTGAGCTTCAGCAGCATGGTTCAATTCTTTTTTATATGAAAAAAAGGCAAGAAGAACTTGACTTTCCAACTTATCTACTTTAATCACTCATTAACACATAGTAAAACTTTCTAAACCCTTCATTCCAGCTGTTTCAGGGTAACATATTAATTGTGCCATCTAATTGCATTTGTCCCCCCACACTCGATAAGAGAATACTTTTAGAGTATTGATTGCAGCAGCATTGTCTCCTCTACCTTTTGTGCATGATACAGTTTGAAAAAAGTAACTGGAGAGAACCAGAAATGTTGAAAAAAAAATTCTTCAATACCAATATCCACTGAACAGTTAAATGAATAACTGTGTTACTTAACTTTGATATATGGGAGCAGATATAAACTATATTAAAGGACTAGCCTACAAAGATCGCATAAATACAAAAAAAAAAAACAAAAAAAACACACACACATGATTAAGAAATTA
The DNA here is from genome assembly GCA_026402145.1 of Polypterus bichir lapradei. Lineage (NCBI taxonomy): Eukaryota > Metazoa > Chordata > Cladistia > Polypteriformes > Polypteridae > Polypterus > Polypterus bichir. The sequence continues at coordinate 3,728,330 of JANRMT010062821.1, read as the reverse complement.
GAATAAACATGCGAGTAAGCTTGAATGTAAGCTTGTTTTCCAACTTCCTAAAAACAATATTGATCACTAAACAAAGATGTTTTGTCCTTCCACCACCACTCAAATTTTTTATGTAAAAAAATATATATCAGAAGTGAATTACTCTTGTGATTATGAAATAACACACTGAAAAATTAAACTAACACTTGGTGATAGGAGACTAAAAGTGCTTTAGCACTTGGCTGTAGCCAATATATTCAATGTGAAAGGAATATGGAAAAACAGCATTCTTCTAAAGCAAAAGGGCATTACATAAACATGCTGGAATTACAAATGAAATTACTTTACAGCCTATCCAAAAACTGATAAATGACAAAGCCAATCTCCTATAATACGAAACATGAGGAGGAATGGGTTTGTCCAGTATTTCTGTACAAGATCATACACATATTGGATGATAAATGGTTCATTATTTTAATAAGCACACTTTCAGTATAATTTATATCCCTAATTTACTTATTTCCTTTGTTTTGTTACTTACCAATATATATATATATATATATATATATATATAT
>JANRMT010062821.1:3694317-3709299 GCA_026402145.1 Polypterus bichir lapradei | reverse complement strand
CTACACGGGAAGTTGGAGAATTAGTGATGAGTGAGTGAGTGAGTGAGTGAGTGAGGGCTTTGCCGTTTATTAGTATAGATTATTTAAGAGTAAAGAAATTTGAATGTTTGTTCTTTTAACGTTTACTTTATTTCTAACTTGTATAATTTAGACAGGATATATTTTTATGGAGAGCAAAATATTATAAGTTATTTAAGGTTTGAGTTGATTTATTCAGGAATAATATTCCTGTCTGTTTTTACCATTCCTACCAAAGATATTTCTGTCGACTAAATAAAAATTCCTTCTATTTAAAATTTAAATAGAACTTGAACAGATACGATAGTTCATAGCATCCACGCAGACTTGCACGTAAGAGCGGGAGTCATCCGTTTTAACAAACAGCGTATTGCACTGATATGAAATAGCCTGCCCATTTAATTATTTAGGAATGGATAAATAAATTAAGATTTTGTACAAATAATGTTTTTCATTTTTCTTCCTTGATGTATTCTGCCACCTCCAGCAACAGTTGTTCGCACCCCAAAGAGTGTATGTATATATATATATATATTTATTTGTGTGTATATATGTGTGTGTATGTACATGTTTGTGTATATATGTGTATATATATATATATATATATATATATATATATATATATATATATATGTGTATATGTATAGATATGTATATATATATGTTTATATGTGTGTGTATACATACATACATACATACATACATACATACATACATACATACATATATGACAGCAACACTCATCACTCACAACAGTGACAAAACAATTACATTGACAATCATGTTACGTTATTTTCAAAATGTTTTATTTTCTTTTTCATTACTTCTTTAACACACTACTTCTCCGCTGCGAAGCGCGGGTATTTTGCTAGTCAGAAATAAACTTGATGCATTAGGATTAAAAGTTAAGACGGAAGTAAAAAACTTAGGGGTAACTGTTGACTGTAACCTGAATTTTAAATCGCAAATTCATCAGACCACTAGGGCAGCATTTTTTCACTTAAGAAACATAGCAAAAGTTAGACCTCTTATATCATTGAAAGATGCAGAGAAATTAATTCACGCTTTTGTTTTCAGTCGACTAGATCACTGTAACGCACTCCTCTCAGGACTATCCAAAAAAGACATAAATCATTTGCAACGAGTGCAGAATGCAGCTGCTAGAATCCTAACTAGGAAAAGAAAATCCGAACACATTTTTCCAGTTTTGATGTCACTACACTGGTTACCTGTGTCTTTCAGAATTGACTTTAAAATTCTGCTTATGGTTTATAAAGCCTTAAATAATCTCGCTCCATCTTATATATCGGAATGTCTGACACCCTATATTACAAATCGTAACCTTAGATCCTCAAATGAGTGTCTCTTTACAATTCCAAAAGCTAAACTTAAAAGAAGTGGTGAGGCGGCCTTCTGCTGTTATGCACCTAAAATCTAGAATAGCCTGCCAATAGGAATTCGCCAGGCTAATACAATAGAGCACTTTAAAACACTGCTGAAAACACATTACTTTAACATGGCCTTTTCATAACTTTACTTTATCTTAATCCTGATACTCTGTATGTTCAATTCATCATAATAACTATTCATGGTGGCTCTAAAATCCGTACTGACCCCTACTCTCTCTTCTGTTTCTTTTTCCGGTTTCTTTGTGGTGGCGGTCTGCGCCACCACCACCTACTCAAAGCATCATGATGCTCCAACATTGATGGACTAAAAGCCAGAAGTCTACGTGACCATCATCATCAAGTCCTTCCATGAGAACCCTAAATACAAAGAGGACTGTTTCATTTATGTTAGGTAGATTGCCCAGAGGGGACTGGGCAGTCTCATGGTCTGGAATCCCTGCAAATTTTATTTTTTTTCTCCAGCCGTCTGGAGTTTTTTTTTTTTTGTTTATTCTGTCCACCCTGGCCATCGGACCTTACTCTTATTCTATGTTAATTAATGTTGACTTATTTTATTTTCTTACTGTGTCTATTATTTTTCTATTCTTCATTTTGTAAAGCACTTTGAGCTACATTTTTTTGTATGAAAATGTGCTATATAAATAAATGTTTTTGTTGTTGTTTTGACCACCTGTTTCAAGTGTAGAAGTTAAAAGTGACTTAAATTAATCTCTTCATATCTGTACAAATTTAATATCACAACGACTGCTTATGGGTGTACACATTTTTGGCTCCCGCTAAAAGTAAGATTTTATGATTAAATTAGCATCTTAAAGCTGTAAGCAGAAATAACAAAAATAAAAAAGGAGGAAAAAAATTCAAGTCTACAGAGAATCCAAAAATAGCTTAACCACTAGGATCTAGAATCATAAGGAAAAAGCAAGTCAAACTGTCAGCTGGTTACTCAGTTAAGTCTGTCACTCTGTGGTATATTACAAGTTATTATCCAAAATGTTGGTGAAATAGCACATAACAACTACTAGAAAGAGTAAAAACTCTATACACATAATACACACTGACAAACATGCAAAACTAATTTTAACAACCAAATAATTAGTCACCTACAATATTAAGAGTTTAAGAAAAGTATTGCATTTCAGAATAAGCACATACACAAAAAAAAGAGAAAGACTTGTTAGTAAAAATTTTAAAGTTACATATGATAGTACAGTATTTTAAACAAGGCACAGCTTGTGTAGACAAGATAAAGTGGATGTTTAAGACTTTGTGATGTTTTCCAGATGGATTCATTCTTTAAGCAAAGTAATTTGAGTAATTTGCGGCATGTAGCTACATGAGTTACTGCACTGGCATCTCTTTGTGCTAATTTTACACAAGGACTAGAAGAATGAAAGCAAGTAAAACTAGAATTAGCTTCTAAATCCAAGCAGCCGCAATGCACATTTGCAAAGTGAGTGCAGAAAACTGTACAGGCATTAATATTTTAGACACAAACACAGCTTTTAATACAAAAAGGCCATAGCACACTGTTAAAAGTGCTTAAGAATTTAGTTAGACTGTTAGGCATGACTCCTACAAGTCTTAGTTTGTGCACATCAAAATAATAATCAATACATAATAAATGAAAATCTGAAGACAGTACTCCCTCATTCCTGTCTGTAATTAGACACAGTTTTCCATGAAGCTTTGCTTGCAACAGCAACAGTATTTCTTTCAAATCTGCTATTTAAAAACTGACACTCCACTATATTAAACAAGAAAATGAACTGATGCCAAATAATCTTCAAATTATCTCCTACTGTGTGCATAAACCACGAAGGACCAATTAAAAGTTAGTGAAAATTCTGCAAACCTCCAGATCACACTAGTAACGTAATTTAGAGGACTTGAACTTCTGTACAGCTGAACTTGCACAGACTCTTATCGCATCACATTCCTACACTACATAAATCCTGTTTCCTACATCTTAAAATGTTTTCTCCAGTTTTAGAAAGTTTCCTTATATGAAGGATATAAAAGAAAGAATTAGGTTGTTCATGACTATTACATTGACTACTGTAATGCATATTACTTTATTGGTAATTCCCATTACCATCATCTTTCAGTCCTGTCACTGAGCTGGGCATCACTGCTACTGCTCAAAATATGCCTCTGAAGTTTGAGAGTTTGCCACAGATGACATTAATGCCTATGATCCATTTCAGTCACACCTTTGATATATTCCAATAAAATCAAAACCATTAGCTCTTTCTTTATATCATTTTCAAATAGTTTTACATTCAGTTATCCTAACCTGCTTTTAAAGTTTATGAAAAAATTACAATAAAACAAATGACTAAATATATGCTAAAGGATATAATCTTTTTTTTTTTTGTAGCTCATGTACTTTTGGGGATTGTTACATGTTTTTGTAAAGTGAAGCACTTGAAGGCAGTTTTGGACAGGACAAATTCCTGTTCCTGTTCTGCACTCCAATGTGAAGTCCCAATAACACTACATTCTTTTCAAGTTGTAGCCTTCATGTACACAATCTTAGTGAGTCTTGGAAGGCCTCACTGCAGTTTTAACATGGACAGAAAAATACCTTTCCTGATGAATATCCGATACAACTGAACCATAAGCTTTACCAACAAACTTATTATTTAGGCAGTATGCAATACTAAACATTTACTAAAGTGCCAAAATGTAGGAAATATTATTACTTAAATGATGTGTAGGTAACTTCCTGTAGTGTGTCAGGGCAAAACATGCATGGCAGTGAAGTCTGGAGCCTGCCTTTTTTTAATCTCAGCTTCTGGAAGGCAGATAAAGGTTAATTTCAGCAATTTTGATTTGAGTTCTACTGCTGTACAATATAAATATCTGTATACATCCATTCACCAATTTGTCATTTTTTCAGTTACAGGGTGCTGCAGAACTTGTACTCAAGAGTCATTTTGGGCAGCAATTCTCAAAGTCTACAGCACCAAGAACCAGTTTGTCAAAGTCAAAAACATGGTGGACCACCTATAGCCAGTAGTCAATTATTAGCATAAATTAATAATTACAATTACCACATTTATTTTTCTATATGAAAAAAATCTAACATGTCAAGAGTGTTTGCATTTCAAAGATTCAGATTTCAACCAATGATCTATAACACAATGGCCTTGAAGACAGTGAAATATCAAACAACCTGACAGCAAAGTAATGTGCATAATTGGCCACAGAAATTGTATTCAATTCTCCGGGCAATAGTCAATGTAGGTTGTTAAAAGATTGTAGTGCAGTAATGGATATACTGTAGATAGGAAAGAGAAAGCTACTGTGAAGCAATGTCAAGAGAGGGAATGACAGCTACAAGCAAAAAATAGCAGCATGAGAAAGAACTGAATATAAGTGAAAGTTGCTACCATCCACAAAAAAATCTGACAAACTTCTGCATGGTGTATTTCTACATATGTTCAATATGGTCTTACAAGCAGGGAAGTTCATTTAGTAGCACAGAGGTCAGTCACTTTAATCAGATACATGGCTTACACCTTATGGAGCACTTAACCACATACTGTATAGTCTATGAACTACTGTACACTCTGTGAACCACAGGGTAAAGAAACCTATTATTATTTCATAATAGATTAGAATTGTAGTGAATATTGGAGGGATGCTGTTGAAAAACTGAAAATGCCAATTTCATTGTGTCTTTCTGCTGTACATCTTAATACTACGTCTTTTAAGCATTCATTACAGAATAGACTCCACAAAAATTTTTTTAGGTTTAAAAACATTCCAGAATTAATGGTTCAGAAGCAATTACTGTAGGTGGAGATCATTCCAAAATAATGTCTCATAATTATGCTAATGGTACAATATATAATATGTGAAGCATGTGTCTTCATTCCTGCTTAATAGTGTTACAGTCATGCACCAAGAAAAAAAAACATATTGCAAGAAATTTCAACTAGAGGTGTTAATTTTATAAATGTAATTCAAGAAGTCACCAGTCCTGACAGGTTACATTAAATGTATAATTACCATTATGTTCACACCAATGGGTGAATGAGGAGGGGGGAGGGGCTGGGATGGAGAATTCAAAATATTTGCCAAAGACTACTTATGAGGCTCTACCTGTCTTCACATTCTAGTCAGTATTGAAGGCCCACCTTCACTCTTTGACCTTTTGCATTATCTTGATTTTTAAATTTCAGCAGTCCCCATAACTCATTGAGATGTTACCATGTATAGTATGCTAAATTCTGCTCTAATGGGGATTGCCAGCTTTAAAAGCATCTAACAATTCTCAAACGCACTGAGTCAATTGTAACACTGAGTGCAAGGCAGAGTAACAAGTTATCACACATCTACAGTAGTATTTTACAATAAATGAACTATGATTTTTATCATTAATGCTGTATTTTAAATTCCCTGGTTATTTAAGTCAAGTTACCTCCACAGGTTTTTGTAAATTTGTGCTTTTGTATATAGGTAGATCCACAGTTTTTTTTTTTTTTTGATATACTACAGTTTGCATTATATAATGAAGCAGTTTTGTCTTGTGTCCTTGCGAGTGAAGAGCTCTTTTGAATGTGACCAGTGATATAGAGTACCAACCCTCTTTTTATATTCAGGTGTAATCCCATTATAAGGAAGCTCACGAGACCATACAAATATTTCGGTATAATGGAAATTTTGTTGCAAAGAATATGAGGAGAATACATACAGTGTTGTGACTGGGGCTGCTGGCGATTTCCATGTCTAACAGCAGCAGTGCAAAGACAGCTTCGTAGCTGCTCTGCTACGCTTGGTAAACAGTAAAAAAGGGCAAAGCAATTGGTTATCCTCTGTAGGATCAGGCTTACCACATAGTGTGCTTGTCGCACAATGTTTAACTTTTAACACTGGGCTTTGATCTGCTCTTCCTTACACTCTCCTGATCAGTTTTCTCTGGACCACGTCTGCCACAGCGATGATTCTGAGCCACCGGTGTTCTTCTAGCCTGAAGATGGAAGCTAAAGCAAGACAATCACCTGTGTCACAGCTCTTAACTGCACCTATTCTGAATGATGTCTTGAGACCGTACCTGCCTTCTCTATAAAGTACCTGTATTTTCCTTGGAAACCTGGACTCATCTTCCTGTCTCTTGTGCAACTCTGCGACCCAAGCTTGACAATACATATATAAAAAACAGTGTTTCTTAAACTGCAAAAAATATTTTATTTGAAAATGAGAAGTTAGATGTAACTTTTTTTATAGAAATACAGGTATGAAAATACAGAATGAAAATGAGACATTAGATGTACTTTTTAAAGGAGAAATATATGTAGGAACACAGAATGAAAACGAAGATGAAGTGTAATTCTAAAATGCTTTTTCCACGTCATTTTTCTTCATTCCGGAATCAAATTTTTTCCAGGATTCTTAATTTTTCTTTCAGCTCAAAATGATGCTGTTTCTCCCTTTTTTGTTCAACTCAAAGACAACTTTGAGAAGTACGGTATCCGTACATGACACAACTACCCACGCAGATGCTCAGTGGAGTACTGACCCAGAATTCGGCTATGTGTATGATGTCGCATTCACCATCTCACCCAGCCTGCCTGAGACCAGAAATTTCGCAACAGACTGTCTATCTCTTTAAGACAACCTGTTGCAGCATTCCCAAGACTTGCCGCAGAAAGTGTAGGAGCAACATCATCATCTTTGATGGCCATTTTTGGTCAAAAAAAGTTTGTCATACTGAGATTTACATTTTTTAAAATGAGATTTATTTAACATGATGTCCTGAAGATTTTATTACTTCAGTATTTGCTATAACGGGATTTAACCTGTATAAAGAGTGTTGCTGCTATCATGTACCAAGAACTTTCTGCAGCTTCTTCCATTCCACAGGCATTTCCAAATACACTGGAACCTCGGTTCACGACCATAATTCGTTCCAAAACTCTGGTCGTAAACCGAGTTGGTCGTGAACCGAAGCAATATCCCCCATAGGATTGTATGTAAATACAATTAATCCATTCCAGACCGTACAAACTGTATGTAAATATATGTACAGATTAAGCACAAATATAGTTAATTACACCATAGAATGCACAGTGTAATAGTAAACTAATGTAAAAACATTGAATAACACTGACACAAAACACCCAGGCTCCCTGCTCAGCTACACGAGCAGGCTCGCTCGCACATTCTCTGTGTAGCACACCCCCTTCTGTCAGCATCTCTCTCAATCTCTCTCTCTCTCTCTCTCTCTCTCCCTCCCTCCCTCGGGGAACATTTGAACAAATCCGAACTTGAATTTAAAAACCAACCACAAGCAACCAAAAAAGTAACAAGATCACGTTATTTTAGCCTTACAGCCCGATCGCTGTAAACACTTTTTTTAAAATGAGTTTTAAGCACAGCAGAAAAAAAGAAACATTAGAACTAATCCGAAATTTATTAAAAAACCCACCACAAGCAACAAAAAAAATAACAAGATCACACTATTTTAGCCTTACAGTCCGATCGCTGTAAACACTTTTTTTAAAATGAGTTTTAAGCACAGCGGAAAAAAAGGAACATTTGAAAAAAGAGAAAAGTAATATTGCAACTAATCACGCTATGAACAACTCCATCTGTAAACACTTTAATGAGTTTTAAGCACAGGGAAAAAAGCGAACATTTGAAAAAAGAGAAAAGTAACATTGCAACAATTCACGCTACGAACTGAAAAATTAACTTTTGAAAAATCCGTAATACAAAAACCACCAAGAAAACTAACCTTGCATGAGTCGAGTTCTGGTATGAAGTGAGGAGGAAGAGTCTGGCTCCACAATGGAGGGATGTTTTCCTTCAGGTGTTTTCTCTCTTGTGATTTCTTGGGTTTCTAGTGTTTTTAGCTGTTTAGCTGGTGGGAGCGAAAAACAAAGTCCAAAAACAAAGTCCTTGTGACCCAACCCTTCGTGTTTGCCCTCCACTTTACTGGCAGTCTGGCTTTGTTTACATTGTGCAGCTTGAAAGCACGAGGGTTCTCAAATTGGTAAATGAGTAAACTGGTAAACAGTTTTTCCACCTCTTCCAGCACTTGAAGCCTCTGCCTGGTTAACGCTGTAACTCCTTTTGCAATATCAGCTGCTTTAATACATTCTTTCTGCTTTAGAATAGTAGATTTTGATTTCTTGCACTCGGCGGCAAGATCAGTAACATGAACGCCACGCTCAAACTTTTCAATAATTTCTTTCTTTACTTCGATTTTAATTTTCTTCAAAACTTTCTTCTCACCACTCTTCACTTGCTTAGAAGCCATAGTTAACTGCAAAAGCACACGAAATACTGTAGAGCACAAAGAGAACGCAGGTAAAGCACGCACTTCTGACTGAGAACAATGAACAGGGAGCGGCTCTGCTTAAATGAACCAGCCAGGCAGGCACGCAGTGCAGGCTCGCTCTCTCTCTCTCTTTCTCTCTCAGCTGTACCCCCCCTCCCCCTCAGTAGAAGGCAGGCAGTACGTGCACGCGAACCATCCCCCAACCCCGGCACAGGTAGACAAACACGTGCAGCAATCTCCCCCTCCCCAGCAGGCACGTCTCTCTCTCTCTCTCTCTCTCTCTCTCGCTCTCTCGCTCTCTCGCTCTCTCGCTCTCTCTCTCTCTCAGCAGCAGGCAGGCAGTCTGACCGAGAACAATGCAACACGTGCGGAAATCATCGGCGCGTACAAACTGAAAGGGAAACTGGCTTGTTCGTATACCGAGTGTGTAGTCGTGAACCGAGGCAAAAGTTTGGCGAACTTTTTGGTTGTGAACCAAGTTGTACGTGAACCAAGACGTTCGTGAACCGACGTTCCACTGTACTAGAAATAAAGTAAATGCAGACAAAAATCAAAATCAGCACATACTCAGTTCCTGTCCAGTACACAGGACCATTACACAGTGATATGCGGATATGCACCCACTTAAGCTGATGGCACATTACGTAACTTCCAGTCATGATGTATATCAGATTTGCAAACTGCAGTCGCCGATTTCATCGCAAGACCATGTCAGTTTATATGACTGAAAAGTGCTGCCTGTGTCACATTTAACAACTGAGTGCCGAGTTTCCAGTACAGTCATTAGGGCTGGGTGATATGGACTTAAATTATTGCAGTTATTTTGACTAAAAATGTAATATTCATTATTGCTTGATATGATCTCAAAACACCTTAAATATTGATGATAATCACCACATAGACATGCATAGTACAGTATATACATGTTTTCCATACAAAGCCCAAAACCTGGCATATTTTCTCACAATAATATTAAATATTAGCAAAGAAAAGTTGCTTTTTTAAAATGATAATTTCATGAATAGCTGTGCCTCAAAGGAACAACTCAAATAACATGCTTTTTCCAACCAACCATTTTTATTTTATATCTTCTCTACTTAAGTTTCCATTGAATTCACAATCATTTTTTCAGTGGAAACAGAACAAACTTTACTATAATTGTCAATAACAATGAACAATGAAGTGACATCTCACTATGAAAATCTGTCAGTGTAACAATCACAGATTTTTACTTCACTAATTGATATTTCATTATCCTATTATTCTACTCTCTGCTCACAACATACTTGTAATATGGTTGTATATTTGACTTATTCCAATAACCTTAACAGATTTAAAGATCACCAGGACAATCCAGTGTAGCACTTCTGGGTCCAGACCTGAGAGGAACATGCTCCCAAGGTGGCTTCAGGCCATGTCACAGGGAGTGAGGATACATGAAGAATCTGGTAATAAAACATGCTCACAGGAGTTGCTAAGGGGGCCACACAGACACAGCATTAAAAGAGCATTTATTGTGAATGTCCACACTGCTAAAGTCCTCTGGCCAAGGTGCATAGCAAATAGTTAAGCAGAAGACCTATGGGGCATGCAGGAGAAAGTAATACATGAATACCGATTAATTCATTCATAAGAAAACTACAAAGGCTGCTGTTTACACTGCAATATTTCAGGAAACAGTGTTAAAACAAGGATTAACGTTGCCCGGACATCTGACTTCTGTTGTTATGCAAATTCTTGGTTAGTGTAGATATCCGACTGTCAGCCCATGGAAAGCCAAACCATTTGCGAAAAAACAACACTAAACCTATCTCTTCTAAACTCTTCCTTTTCTGTTACGTGATTAATTTTTTTTACTCAAGCTCATAGTCCACCGCTAATAATTAGGGCCCACGATTTACCGCGGCCCGCAGAATTTAATGCCACGCTGCAGAATTTAGGGTTTTGCAGCGGAATTAACCTAACTGCCGCAGAAAATACCAAATCTGAATGAAATCTCACTATTTGAGGCATATTGATATTAGTACGATTAGTTTTGATTACTTCTTTAAGTTCTTTCTTTAGCCTATTGCATCATCTCATTAATATCTCGTCCCTTGCTACTGAAATCGAACACAGTGGAGCTATAGTCCAGTTAAAGAAGCGGTCGGCGTTGCTGCAAAGTACTGATAAACTTAACGAGCTGAGAGCTGAACTTGAATTTGTATCTGTTCACTGCCAGCCAATTATGAACACTCTGACTTCTTTTGAGGCACAGTCATTCATGGCTGTCGATGTCTACAACAAAGTGTCTGACATACTGTCTTGCCTAAAATCGTCTGGTTTTCCAGTTGCAACCAGCAGCTGTGAAGATGCAAAGCACAATGCTGCTGCTAAACTTGAAGAATATTTTGTGGGAACCAAATAGCCGGCAATAGACCTATTCAGATCTGTGAGAATATTTGATCCACGACAGCTACCACTCTTATCAAAGAATTTTGTTGGTCATGCACCATCAGTGCCAACAATGATGGCCGCAGCAAATGAATGGCAGGCTTATCTGGACATAGCACCACGTGAAGTAATTCCAGCTTATAATCACTGCTTTTTGGCGTGTCTTAGAGGACAGACCGCCTCGCTTAGCAGGTCTTGCTAAAGTTTACATTGCATTGCCGATCTCTTCTGCTGATGTGGAACGTTCGCTCTCAAAATATTGATCGGTGTTGTCACCACTGCGATATTCTCTGTCACCAGAAAACCTACGAGTTTACAGTGCCGTTTTCCTCAACAGTAAATAAACAATGACTTTAGGAACATTATTCGATCGTTTGTTGAGAATAATATTATGCCTACTTATGTTTCAGCATCTTTTGCCTAAAACAAATCTGTGGATTAAAATGTGCGGATGTGAACGCTTTGATATACCTATTTGATTAGTATTACAAATTCTGATTGATTATTATTAGGGATTAAGAATAAGAAAAATTGCATTTATTTTGCTTGGGTTACGAATTAGTCTTTTGGAGTTCTGGTACTGCATTTGCCGAATTTAAAAAAACATGCTGCAGAATTTACCATTTCTTGCCGCGGTAAATCGTGGGCCCTACTAATAATCATGGGCAGAGCTGACACAGTCACACTTTGAAAGAACACTGGAGACTTTGTGAATTTTATTAAACACTAGCAAAATACCCGTGCTTCGCAGCGGCGAAGTACTGCCTTAAAATTTTTATTAGGAAGAAAATTAAACCTTTTTAAAACTGAGGGAAAATATACCAATAATTATTTGTTAAGGATCTCTTTGTATGCCACGTTGTCAGTTCGGCCCTCCAGTTGTAATATGACCAAGCTGTAGCTGTGCGCTGAGCTTACTCTTGAGCATGCAACGTACAGTTGGCCATGTGAACAGTAATCTTGTTTCAAATCTCACAGCTTGGATTGCTGCTGTCATAATCGGTTTGAGTTTCACGGTTTGTTTCAATTACGACAGTATTTGTAGGACTTGTGTTGAAGAGACATTCGGCATATGTCAAGCGTTGTAAGTATACAACCAGTTTGATTGATAACTTCACATCCAGCTTTTGAGAGTTTAAACATTTCTAAACATTAAAGTGTCCACTACTGAAATCGTCACCTTTGAATCTAAGATGTTTAAGAGGCATTGGCGGTTGTCCAAAGGTGTAAAATATTTGGCCATTTCGGTACACTTAAGCATTTCACTCTTCTAGTGCTCCTGTGTAGTATAATTATCTCCTGTACCGTCATCAGTCCACACCTTGAACCTGTCCCAGTTATTCAATACATAAGACACAATGTTCCTCCGGATATCAAGAGTGAGCCTGATATGGCCGTGCAATATGTAACAAAGAGAATGGAAAAGGCAGGTGCCATCTCCGGGCATGGAAACCACTTGGTAAGTGACAGTTCTTTGATCGATGGTGATCACCTCGATGTTAATGGGGGTACGGTTGGACATGATAAACATGTTAATGGGGGTACGGTTGGAATGATAAAGGAAATGGGTACCTGAACAATGTAAAGTAAGTCTAAAATACCTACACAATAACTATAATCGTAATAAATGAACAATAAAACAGCGGAGAAGCCATGGATTAAATAAAAAGGCTGTAGTTATCAGCAGGGAGACGTGAATACCGTGGCGAAGCAAGGAAGGGAATGTAGAGACTGGAGCGACAGACGGCCTTATATAGGCAGGCAGCCAACAACATGGGAGGCGTTGGGATGGGGGACCCAACGCCGCCTCAAACGGTGACCGAGCTGCAGGCTATGGACGTATATATGTACGTAAGTAGGATTCAGTTAGCGTTGGGAACCCGTGTACCAAATTTCTTGAAGATGGGCCCATAAGTAACAAAGATCGTTGAAAAGTTCAATATGACGGCCGACAGTGGCATCATATCACCGAAATAAGTACCAAATTTTAGCCTTCTACCTACACGGGAAGTGGAGAATTAGTGATGCTTGGAAAATTTAATATGGCGGCCGACAGCGGCGTCATACCACCGAAATAAGTACGTACATCGGTTTTGGTTAACATAGGGAAGCCACCTACCCAATTTCTTGATGATGGGGTCAGCCTTCTACCTACACGGGAAGTTGGAAAATTAGTGACGTTGGAAAGTTCAATATGGTGGCCGACAGTGGCGTCATACCATCGAAATAAGTACGTACATCGGTTTCGGTTAGCACAGGAAAGCCGCCTACCAAATTTCGTGAAGATGGGGCCATAAATAAGAAAGTTCAACATGGCAGACGTTGTTGACCGTTACCGACCGTTATGACCGTTATGTGTAGAATTTCGAAATGAAACCTGCTTAACTTTTGAAAGTAAGCTGTAAGGAATGAGCATGCCAAATTTCAGCGTTCTACCTACACGGGAAGTTGGAGAATTAGTGACGTTGTAAAGTTCAATATGGCGGCTGACAGTGGCGTCATACCACCGAAATAAGTATGTACATTGGTTTCGGTTAGCGCAGGGGAGCCGCCTACCAAATTTCGTGAAGATGGGGCCATGAATAAGAAAGTTCAACATGGCGGACATTGTGAAAATTAGTGACGGAAAGTTCAATATGGCGGCCGACAGTGGCGTCATACCATCGAAATAAGTACATACGTCAGTTTCGGTTAGCACAGGGAATCCGCCTACCAAATTTCGTGAAGATGGGGCCATAAATAAGAAAGTTCAACATGGCGGACATTGTTGACCGTTACGCGTAGAATTTTGAAATGAAACCTGCTTAACTTTTGTAAGTGAGCTGTAAGGAATGACCCTGCCAAATTTTAGCCTTCTACCTACACGGGAAGTTGGAGAATTAGTGATGTTTGGAAAATTCAATATGGCGGCTGACAGTGGCGTCATACCACTGAAATAAGTATGTACATCGGTTTTGGTTAGCTCAGGGAAGCCACCTACCAAATTTCGTGAAGATGGGGTCAGCCTTCTACCTACACGGGAAGTTGGAAAATTAGTGATGTTGGAAAGTTCAATATGGCGGCCGACAGTGGCGTCATACCATCGAAATAAGTACATACATCGGTTTCGGTTAGCGCAGGGAAGCCGCCTACCAAATTTCGTGAAGATGGTGCCATAAATAAGAAAGTTCAACATGGCGGACGTTGTCGACCGTTATCGACCGTTATGACCGTTACGTGTAGAATTTCGAAATGAAACCTGCTTAACTTTTGTAAGTGAGCTGTAAGGAATAAGCCTGCCAAATTTCAGCCTTCTATCTACACGGGAAGTTGGAGAATTAGTGATGAGTGAGTGAGTGAGTGAGTGAGTGAGTGAGGGCTTTGCCTTTTATTAGTATAGATTCAGAAGAAGTTGTGGAATATTAAATAAAAGTTCTAAATATCGCAACATTGACTTTTGCATATTGATTTTTCTTAAATATTGATTAGAATATTTGATATATTGTGCGTTTCTTATTTCTTGTCACTGCACTGCAATTTTGGGTGAGCATTTACCGATTGTCAGCTCATAGATATATTATATACTAGCAGAACACCCGCGCTTCGCAGCGGAGAAGTAGTGTGCTAAAGAAGTTATGAAAAAGAAAAGGAAATTTTTTAAAAATAATGTAACATGATTGTTAATGTAATTGTTTTGTCATTGGATATGAGTGTTGTTGTCATCTCTCTCTATCTATATCTATATCTATATATATCTATATCTATATATATATATATAGCAAAATACCCGCGTTTGGCAGCAGAGAACTAAAAAGAAAAGGAAACATTTTAATAATAACGTAACATGATTGACAA
>JANRMT010062821.1:3646837-3674317 GCA_026402145.1 Polypterus bichir lapradei | reverse complement strand
TTTAAAAACTGCATTTTGTGTTTACTTGTGTTATATTTGACTAATGGTTACATGTGTTTGATGATCAGAAACATTTTGTGTGACAAACATGCAAAAGAATAAGAAATCAGGAAGGGGGCAAATAGTTTTTCACACCACTGTATTATACAGGGTGGGCCATTTATATGGACACACCTTAATAAAATGGGAATGGTTGGTGATATTAACTTCCTGTTTGTGGCACTATCTTTGTACCCCATATACCACACCATACCATCAATTTTTTTGTTCCAACAGTCTTGGAGGGATCAATCCAATGTGGGTTAGTGTCAGACCAATAGCGGTGGTTTTGTTTGTTAACACAAACACAATGGGCAGCGCATTGAACACATTTTATAAGTGGTCGGAAACTTGTAAATAACTCATGAAAGAATAAAGTTACGTTAAAATCAAGCACACCATTGTTTTCCTTGTGAAATTCCCAATAAGTTTGATGTGTCACATGACCCTCTTCCTATTGAAAAAACAAAAGTTGGATCCAAAATGGCCAACTTCAAAATGGCCACCATGGTCACCACCCATCTTGAAAAGTTTTCCCCCTCACATATACTAATGTGCCACAAACAGGAAGTTAATATCACCAACCATTCCCATTTTATTAAGGTGTATCCATATAAATGGCCCACCCTGTATATATACACATATACAGTGTATAGATGTAGATATATATATACACTAGCAAAATACCCACGCTTCGCAGAGGAGAAGTAGCGTGTTAAAGAACTTATGAAAAAGAAAAGTAAACATTTTAAAAACAACGTAACATGACTGTCAATGTAATTGTTTTGTCACTGTTATGAGTGTTGCCGTCATCAAGGATTTGATTATCATTATTTCATTCAATGACATTCGTATTTGGAGGATGTGTTGTGTTCAAGTTATATTCCGTGTTTGTCAACCGTTGTAAAGATAACAGGTTTCATTCATCAAAGTGTTCACAACCCAAGATGTTTATCAGGCATTCCCGGTATTAAATTGTGGATTTGCCTACGAATATTTAGCGGCAGCATGTCTATGAACTTAATTTACACTTAAGCTTTACACCTTGCTTTCCCATTGATATGTCTACAAAGGCTTGTTCAGATCCAGAGGGTAGTTCCTTTCTTACTGCATCAATAAACAGCTCGTCTTCCTCTTTATGCGAGACATCACACACTGCATGCACAGGTTTACCTCTCCCAGTCCTGCAAAGTCAGTTCACGTGAGCAACTTGGAGTACATGCATCGAAGGTTCTCAGCCGTGCTTGTGCTATCTCGTACGATCTTGCGATGTGCACGGCTTTATTTAATGTTAGCTCAGACCTGGCACTTAAGTTTCTCTCGCACTTTTGCTGAGTTTGGGCCAAACACTATTCTATCCCTGACCATCTCATCTTCGTTTGCATAAGCTCAGTCCTTCACCAGCAATTTTAACTCCGTTACAAAGTGATGAAAAGTATCGTTTATACCCTGCATGCTCTCATTAAACTTGTATCTCGCGAATATCGTATTCGTCTTTAGCATGACAAACGCCAGCGGTAGCGTGTCCATGAACCTAATTTAAAAAGTTAAGCTTCACACCTTGTCTTCCCATTCGTTTGCATAAGTACAGTCCTTCACCAGCAATTTTAACTCTGTTACAAAGTGAGCAAAAGTGTCGGTTATACCCTGGGTCTTCTCATTAAACTTGCATCTCGCGAATATCGTTTTCCTCGTAGGCATGACAAACGCCAGCGGCAGCCTATGAACTTAATTTAAACTTAAGGTTTACACCGTGCTTTGTTTCCACAGTAGCTGCACTTATGAATATGCTTGTATGCGTCACTCGCTTCATATTCTTTTGCTGGCTTCTGAATTGTGTAATGCATTTTTTGAACAGGTTTCATTCATCGAAATGATCACCACCCAAATCGGTACTCGTGAATCTAAGACGTTTAACAGGCATTCCCGGTATTAAGTTGTGGATTTGCCTGCGAATATTTAGCGGCAGCGTGTCTATGAACGTAATTTAAACTTAAGCGGCAGAGGGTCGTTTCTGTCCTACTGCATCAATAAGCAGCTTGTCTTCCTCTTTATCTGAGACATCACACACTGCATGCACGGGTTCACCTTTCCCAGTCCTGCAAAGTCTCTCTCGCGTAAGCGCTTGCGTGCGTGTGCCTCTCTCTCTCTCTCTCTCTCGTGCCAGCGTACGCGTGTCTCTCTCTCGTGTGTGTGTGTGTGTGTCTCTCTCTCTCTCTCTCTCTCTCTCTCTCTCATGCACGCGTTAGGTTCCTAGCCAAAGCAGCAAAGAGTTTGGTACTGTTCAAGTCAAAGTTATTTCTTCACAATTATGCTCATTATACACTAATTTGCCACCTGAAATTGTTTTCAAAAGTGCATCATTTTATATAAATTAACAAAGAAAAAAATACCTAGCCTGTTCTTGCATTTTAAAATGCAGATGAAGGGGGGAGGAAACCAAATGTGAAAACAAAAGCTTTAAAACTTACTGAACATGTCTACTTTGAAGCAGCAAAGGCTTCAATTTAAGAAAAAATGCCTTCTGAGTTACTGAGGAATCATTGTGACTAAAAAAGTAAACTGGAAGTAATATTTTTTTAATCACAGATCCTTGGTACTATTTTCTTGTGGTAAGTGCACATTTTTTGTTCACTTGTCTGCTCTCGGCAGCCATTGTGAGTGGAGTTTTGACATTGTCGTAGCTTCAGGCTGGATATTTTTCTCCATTCATTTAACTAGTTGTTTTTCTCAACAGTCATGTTCTGTCATGGATTCAAAAAAATAAAGATTGGGTGAAATCAAAGAGTTCATGCAGTCCAAGGGCGAAGATGTCTCGCTGTTAGAGGACAGAGTGGATGCTTGACCTTACATTTTTAACTGATATTACTGGGAAACTAAACCAACTGAACTGCGAGCTGCAAGGCAAGGGTAAGACTGTTGTTGATATGATAAGTACTTTAAATGCATTTAAAGCCAAGATGAACATTTTGTCTGTGCATTTACAGAGAAAAAAGGTGCTGCACTTTCCCTCTGTGCAGTCGGTGCTGCAAGACAATGCTTATGCATCCAAGACATTTGACAAAGTTGCAGAAAAGTACTGTCAAGTCATAAACAGACTTGGGCATGAGTTTGAGAAGAGGTTGTGTGACCTTGATCATCTTGAGCCATGTATGTCAGTTATTTCCAATCCTTTCATAAACATAACATGAATTGCTGAGCAACTAAGTGCAACGTTCAACTTGGATGCTGGACAAGTGGAGATTGAAATTGTAACATTGCAAAATGACCTCCACCTCAAAGCCTACCAGGCTGCACCAAACTTTTGGTGCCTTGTTGACACAGAAAAGTACAGTGGTGTATGCACAGCAGCTATGAAGGTTGCCAGCCTGTTTGGTTCAACCTATCTCTGCGAATCAACGTTTTTCTGACATGAACTTCATCAAGAACAAACACAGAACACGCCTCACTGATGCACATCTGCAGGACTCGCTCAGAGCTGCAGTGTCAAGTTACACACCAGATTACAATACACTGGTGAACAGCATGCAACCCCAGTCTTCCCACTGACATAGAAACAGATACCAGATGTCATTGGCAACATTGCAGTGCCATGGCAAAGTTGAATTCAAATATTGAAAAACTGTTCAATTCAAAAGTCAAAAGTGTGTTCATGAAATGTTACAGATATAATAATTTTATTAGAAAATACTGCAGATTTGGTCATTAGTTCAAAATGTGATAAGATTTATTTAAAATTCTGAAAGTTTTTTGTCAAACATCACATAATTGATAACTTATTCAAACGTGGTGCAACATAGTTCATGATTTGTTAAAAGGGTTTGTCAGTGGTTAGTGAAAATGGGACATAGTGATTTCCTATGAAATGTTGTAGAAGTGATCAATCGAAAATTTAAACAATTGCTGAGATTAACATAAATAAAGTGTTGAATATTGATATTATTTGTTTCCCACCTTGTTAAGTCGTTGTTCATAAAATCATAAACGTGATCTGTGTCTTCACATAGATGAGTATCATTAATCATTAATAATAATATACAACTAAAGGTAAACTTAGCAAGTTTGTTATTTAAGAAGTGTATCAAACTGGTAGCCCTTCATATGGCTCAGTACCCGTGAAGTAGCTCTCAGTTTCAAAAAGATTGGCGACCCCTGGCCTACGGAGTGAGATTCATGACAAGTGGCCGCATGGGGCATGTTGGTCAAGCATGCTTATAAGAGAATTCCATTGCACTTTGTACATGTAACAATAAATAACTTGTTACACTACATTATACTTTTTATCAAACCCTTGGACTTTTGGTAAGAAAAAGTCACTTGGTTGTTGATACTAACATCACAGTACCAATCAACACTCACCATTAGGCACTGCTACATGTTTGAAAATACTTAGAGAGGAAGAAGTTTCTCTCACAATATCCAAAAAAGTTGAATTATATACAACATATTTTAGTAATAAGTATGTCAAAAGCAAGTGAGCATTACATAGATACAATGTGAGAATTGTACCAAAAATAAAAAATATTTCACCAAGTAAGTGCTTGCTCTTGCATTTGTTATCTTCCTATTCAGATTTTTGTCACTGTTAGGGGGGAAAAAAAACCTTCTGTATGAATCTGTATAGTGCGTTTAACTGTTTAACTAAGACATTCTAATGCCATTTGACTCTAGCATATTGCTATGTAGATGAGACCATAGGACATATTAATTTAACTGTGGTTTTATTTATAAATTCTATTTAATGATGAGATATATGCTGAACACACGAGGTGTGTTAAAGATTATACATTTACCTGTATACCAATGGGTCAACTGTGTTATGTACATGAACCTAACTTATTTAAGATCATTACTTCATTATATTCTATAGTCGTGTCATGGTGAACCGTTCTGTGAACATGACAAGCTCCCTCTAGCTTATTATAATAAAGGACATCCATCTTGGAGACACTTACAATGGTAATCTCACCTACTCTTTATTTAAGATAATAATTCCCCTAACAACTACTTCGCTAACAACTTTTTTTAAGAGAAAATGTGCCTGAAACAAAGAAAAAAAAATTAATGCTATATTATTTATTAAATAGAAAAACAGGCTACAAGTGCCCTGAGTAACTTATTTAAATCTTCTCAAATAAATGTCTCTCAAAAACCTTGTCCTCACCAGAATCAACTGTACACCAATTTTATGATAAAAATGAACAGTACATTTACCATTTTACTAGGTATAAACAGCATTAACAAATGGATTACTAAAAATGTATAATGTACTGTACATAGTGCATACTGTACATAAAAGATAAAATGTTTTTGTCAACATAAAAAGGCAATTTGCAGCAGTGTGTGATCCTCCTAATGTAACTGGAGCACTTTACTGCACTCATATTGCAATAAGGGAACCTTGTGAGAATGAAACTGCTTTTGTTAACTGTAAGCTGTTACATTCCATTAATGCACAAATAATCTGTGATACTATGAGGTAGCTGAGAAACATTGTGCCTCTTTGGCCTGGGTCAACCCGCAATTCATTTATTTTGATGCAAAGTAGCTTAGACAAATGTGATGGTGCTGTATGTAGTGGATGGTTTGTTGGTAAGGTAACTGGCAGAACCCTCAGTGTTTCATGTGGCCTGTACAATTCATTGTACCAGCAATCACATCATTACATATGCCAGGTGATAACAGCTGCCTGCACAGAGACGATGTTACCTTTCACAGACTCTCAAAATGTATAGGAGAAGCTCTATAATGCCTCACATGATCTTGCATTCTCAGTTGTGGAGCGCAGCCTGATACCCTTGAATGCAGGTGGCAGGGTCTCAAAGCATCAGGAGCAAAGTTACTCTACCAGCCAATGAAGCTCTGCAGCATGACTGCTTACGTATTAGGTTGATTAGCATGCTCCTTATATGGATGTTTCAGGGCTGTGTTTGACGTGTGTTCCCGTACACATATTTATAAGGGGATTGTGATTTATAAATGGTACAATTTTGGTATTATGAATTTTCTTGTTTTTTTTTGCATACACATACTTTTACACTCAAATTCACATAGTGTCAGAAATGAGACTCAGGTGACTTGTGTAGTTATCCATGCTTCCAATGTGGAAATGTTTCGGATTTGCCCGCAAAGAATGAGCCTTTAAAATCTGCCACTCATGACTGCATAAACAATAGGACTCTCCATTGGTCCTACTGAATATCACATAAATCACTTGGTTAGCATTGATCACATGGGCACAAAATCATTCAAGTCCTTTCTTTCTCCTTCATTCTTGATCAAAGAACCATCCTTGTAAGTACTCTCCAAAAAGGAACTGAAGCTAGATTGTTATGTAATACTGCCTCAGTGTTTTTTAAGGCAGGAACAGAGCAGCTATGAAGTCTTTTAAATTCTTCTAAACCTACGGTATTCTGAAGCTACAGAAATTAGCTACTCTTGGATCACTGAGGATATCAACACTTTACAGCCTATTAGCAGAGTTTGTGTTATATACTTTGTATGACAAAAAATGATCTTACTAAACTTTTGTCTATTAAGTATAAACACATACATAAATTTATTATTTTTGTTACTTATATCAAAAAATTAATCCTAACAGCATGTACTAAAACCTTTGATGACAATTGTTTTAGTTATCACTTATTACCATGGTAAGACAAAGGATTCAAACCAATGATGATATTTTTTGACGAAACACTAAATAACCACTCAGAGAACATTTGAAATTTGCTGAATGGTTGGGTGCAGATATGTGACAAGCCAAAGGAACAGCACACAAATATTGGAGGCACTCCTAGAACCATTCATTTCTACTAAAGTATCTTTTTGGGGGGGCTTAGTTTTAGTTAACTTATTTGTTATGATTCAGAACTCCTAAATGCCCATTTTAGTTTTAAACAGCTTCATTAATGTTTTAATTGCTAGCGATTTTCTCAGCCAGACATCATTTAATATGGAGGTGCAAATGACAAAGGAACCACCAGCTTGCCAATTAAAGTCGATGACACACTACTGAACGTTTTTTTGTAGAATGTGTCAGATTTGCCGGCCACAGTTGCCGACCTCATTGCTGCACCATGTTAAATTTCATGGCTGAAAAATCTCAGTCCATGTCATATTTATTGACTGAGCACCAATTTTTAAACACAGTCTTGCTTTCCCCTTTTCCTAGACAGGAAATAGTGTATTCCCTGATGGAGCTGGTGTTATACGTAGGTCTAACAGCTGCAGTGCATTTAGCAGCAATCTCTGCCCTTTATTTTCCTTTCCCATTCTGTTAAGGTAAGAAAAATATGAATCATTAGACAGGTGAGCTTCTGGTCTGTATAAAAAAACATTTATATGTTACTTGTACAAAAGCCAGATGGAATGTTATTTACCGGTTTATCCTTATTGATTTACTTACCTTCCTACAGCGTAAAGTCACATGTAGACTGCACAGATTCCTGTGTTTGATTGACATAGCCAAGCAAACAAAGTACATATGCAATGCCACTCCTTATTTAGGAAAAGATCCCAGTCTCCCATGGGAGAAAGACTTCCCGAGACTGTGGTCATAAAGTTTATGTAGCCATTTTAGGGCAAAGAACCGTAACAACAGATAATTTCTTCACGTCTCTTTTGCTGGTTAATAGACTGATACACTGCAACACAACTCTGCTTGGCACCATAAATAAAGTGGGATAGAAACTTCTACCTACAGCTAAAGTCACTTCAATAAGCCAGCAATACTCCATGCTATTGTTTAGATCTGGCAGTGCCATGCTGAAGGTGTATGCACCCAAATAGAAGAAGTATGTCTGTATTCTCAGTACCATATACCATAACATTGAGATTGGATAGAGATTGAGCAAGATCGTGAAAAGAAAAAAAAAAAAAAAACAACAAACAAACAAACAAACATGGTCACAGACTACTACCACATGAAGGTATGCAAAAGAATATAATGTTGCATCAGTGCAA
This sequence comes from Polypterus bichir lapradei, assembly GCA_026402145.1. Taxonomy (NCBI): domain Eukaryota; kingdom Metazoa; phylum Chordata; class Cladistia; order Polypteriformes; family Polypteridae; genus Polypterus; species Polypterus bichir. The sequence continues at coordinate 3,666,313 of JANRMT010062821.1, read as the reverse complement.
CAATGTTTTCTGAAATGTACTCTTCAGGTCATAAAATTATTTATTCAAAACGTCAAATATATTCATGCCTTTTTTGTCAGTGCAGCATTGACATCATGGACGAAAAGATGTGTGCTAAATTAGTGCAAGCAAGCAAGAACATGCAAGAAAAGATGATGTTTAAAAAAAAAAAAAAAAAAAAAAAAAAAAAAGAGAGAGAGAGAGGTTAAGTGCATTCCAGAAGGGCAACACATATTCAAATGACATAGCATTTTCAAATAATGACGTTTTCATGCATGGATGTGTGTGTGTGCATGTAAGAGAGAGAGTGAGAGTGGGACAGGCAGATTTGATGTAATTTAAGTGGTCTCTGAAATTTAAAATAAACACTTTCGAAAAGGTATAATTAAACAAGTGTGCTTTTATTCAAGAATAAAACTCGTAGATGCCACACGGGCTGGACGGGCATCCAAACAAGGAAAGGGAACAGACCTGAAAGGAAGGACCGCAAAGGGTGGGCGGACAACCCATTAAAAAGAGAAGTTGCGGGAGGTTTTTTATTCCCCCAACACACTAGATGGCAGCAGCCCTGGAGGTCGGTGCACAGTAAGAAGCCAGAAGGACTAGGATTGACTACTGCAAATCGGTGTTCACTGAATGTTCAAACTGTTCTTTATACAGCTTCCAGTTAATCCAAAATGCTGCTGCAAGAAATATTACAAGAACAAGAAAATACAAACACATAATTTCAGTTCTTAAATCCATACACTGACTCCCAGTTAAGTTTAGGGCAGATTTCAAAATCCTCCTTTTAACATATAAAGCCTTAAATTTCCAAGGACAAACTTACTTATCTAAACATCTTGACTTACAAACCATACATTAAGATCTCAAGATGCCAGTCTGTTTAGGATTCCAAGTAGCATTGTATTTTTACATGCTTTAATGCATTTCATAATTAAAATTATATCAAGTATTTATCTTAGAATTCTAAATGTTCAGGGACCAGGAATATCATGAAGTGAATGTATTCTGTGCAGCGATAGCTGCCGGCGCCTCCTCAGTACAAGAGGAAGTCAGTTTAAGAAGCATGTACCGATTTAACATGGCTCGGGGAACACTTAACACAAAGCATTTAATGTGCTATATAACTTATAACAGGGTTTGAGAAAATCTAGTAAATTAAAAATTTATTTTACGATGAAGTTTAGTTTACAATGTTTGACTTTAATCTTGACATAAAAGGCGAGAATAAAGTAGAAATATCGAGAATAAAGTCAACATGTCGACTTTATTCTCGTCATAAGCGTTGAGATTAAAGTGGAAATGTTGAGAATAAACTCAACATGTTGTCACACTGTTACACAATACCCAGGTACATTACCCTGTATTGAAAAAAAATAAAACAAGTACAACTTGGCTTGCAGTATTATCCAGTAGTATAGAAACAGTATTCACACATTTGAACATAATGGTCCACATCCAACCTTTTAAAACCAAAGTATCTCCAGGCAACAGACATGACTACTTTTTTCGGCAAAAGTTCCTCTGTGTCATCATGTTCAACTTTATTGTCAGCTACAGCTTCAGTTTCGGAATGTTCTCTGTCCATTTTGATCCCACCATACATATACCGCCATGCATGTACTCCGTTGCATACCTATTTAGCGGTGTAACAGAGAAAAAGAGCCCCTGCGCAACACCTCCACTAATGCATGTACTCCGTTGTATGTGATTAGCGGTGTAGCAGTGAAAAAGGTCCCCCCTTGAACAGTTTCCCGCTGTGCCACATTCCAAACATCGTTTAGGCAATTTAAACCAGTGTTGCGGTATAAGAAAAATCCATATCATAACAAAACTAAAAAACGGTTTTCGGTATGAACTGGTATACCTTCCAGCACTAATTCCAAGAATTAATAAAATTGCAGTGGGGGGTAGTGCATTTAGTTACAGGGCCCCAAAACTGTGGAATGGTCTGCCTGCTACTATAAGAGATGCCCCTTCGGCCAAAATGTTTTATACTTAAACTTTATACTTAAAACTCCTTTTCGTGGCTTTAAACTCACTGGAAAATAAAAATATGACCAAGCTAGCTCTGCCACTTTTGGAAATCTGCCTTTCACCAATTTCCAGTAAAGTGATAATACCTGTAGGAGACACAATACATATGTATGCTACTGACTCCTCGATTACCTCAGGTAAGAATTAGCCAAGGCCCTAAGATTGGTTTAGTTTTCAATGTGTCTTTCCATTGCTAGAGCCTAAATGTGTTTAAACACTCTTAATTAATCTACAGACACCCTTCACGGGGTGGACTTCCCAGTGCTTTAAGAATTTATCACAATCCTGGTGAAAGGCATCATGAAGCCTATCCACCACCTTCCTCTTTTGACACGTGTCCATCTTATTTATGTGCTCATTGGTTTTAGGACTAAACATAATATCCTCCATAATATTATAAGCAGAAATAGCAGGGGGCTGCGGAGAATGTTCCAAAGTGGCTAATGCCCTGACTAATTTACAGCAGGGCTCAGAAATGAATGCCAACTACGACTGCAGCGCATCTATATTCTCATCTGTTCCTAGGCGCCTAAGAATATTCTTGAGAGCCTGAGATGACAACCTTTCAGCTAAGAGTTCAACTGCCACAAACCAGCTGATCAGTCTAGTGTTCCGTGCTTCTGGAGGAACTTTGGTTTGGGTCCTCTCCTTCGTTGAAAAAAGGCTAACCAACTTCTTTTTTCCTTGACAGCCTCTTGAAAAAGGCAGAGTTCACCCAGGTCACTAGTGAAGAATACCTCACTGAAATATTTGTAATGCTGCCAAGTCTCACCTATCAAATTGACAATGTAATACATTCATCTTACATAAAAACACTGTTGGGCAGTATCCCCTTAAGCACTTCATTGTATGCTTTTATGTAGTATAATGCATTGTCAAGGACAAAAGCCCCCACATCTCTGTGGTTGAGGTTATTGTTGTGGAGAGGAGCCCAGTAATGCCTGGGAGAACGTTGAGTAATTGCAGCACTCTAGGAAAATTACATCTGCCCCAGAGTATTTGTTCTGAACAGCTGTATTGCAATAGCAGCCACACTGTGAGATAAATGACTGTAAAGAATATGTTATATACACAGACTGAGCTGAGTTGTGCAGTTGGGAAGCATATTCACACAAAAATGTGTAAGCTTCCTTGAACAGCACCAAAGTTGAGAATCCCCAAAAGGTTATATAACAGATAGATACATGTGATATGGCACCAGGGGAAAAACAGTATTGTTTTTAATCACAATATTAAAGACACTGTCTTATCAGATGTCTATTGTTTCGTTAACAACCACCACCAAGATTTTCTGTCCCGAAATCTTAAGAGGACTGAATGGAATTACTATAGGCTGCACTCATTTTCTGGTAACGCACTGGCATACTTACAAAATTTAATTAATAACGGAAAAAGTTTCTTCATTTTCTCAAGCAGAATATTGGATTCAACACAAACAGCAACAAATCTTCCAAACTGGTGTCTGGAATCACAAGCTCTTAGTGCACCTGTGATTGTGGTTTGGCAAGCTATAGAATTCCCCCACTCTGGCCTCCATTCTCTGTTTCAAAGATGTGCCGAGACTTAAAGGGGTCTTTGCATGTGCTCTTGGAGGTTCAATCATGTGTTGGTAGGCTTTCCACAATAAATTACTATATAATTCATAAGACTGCAAGGGTACTGCTCAGTCCTAGCTTTGGCTCTCTGTTGAATTTCTTTTTTGGACAGTTTAAATGTTGTAGTTGTCTGACACTTTGACATACTGTTACCTTTCTAAAGGAATTCAAACAAAACAAAAATCTGTTTTGCATTGTTGTCTGTGCTTGACAAGCAAAATGTAATTTGATACACTTAACTATGAAAACTGTGCTACTTTCTTGCACAACATGATTAGATTAACTTAGTCCCATCAATGAAGCAGGCATCTCTTTTATTAGATGTGTGAAAAATGGTTTGACAATTTATTATGGCGAAATAGGAAAACACTTGCAAATCTGGTCCCTGTTTTTACACTGATATTCTGCTTTTGTGTATGAATTCCACAATTTCTTCAGTGATTCCATGAAAAAGCCTCCAGAGGGCCCTAGAAATGGCAAATAAACAGAGTAACAGAGGTACAACAGGATAGGTCTCGATTGCTTCATTCTCAGGTGGCATTGCGGAGATGTTGAGTCAGATGACACAGCAGGGATGTTACAGGCTGCACTGCATCGAGCTCTCCATCATGTGTGTGCAGGTGAACCTCCTTGTGTGGAGCTGCAGATGTACCAGTCTCTTGACCATCTTCCTTCTTTCAACTGATGCTGCAAACAGTGTTCAAGGTCCAGGTTTCAGCTTTGAGACTCTCCCTCCGCTGCTTCTCTGCAACACATCTATAATCTGCTTTGTCCTTTTCCTGTGCTGTCTTAACATAAGCCCCTGCTTCACACTGCTCAACTGGGGTCATTGGCAACTCTATTCTGCCACAGTTCTTTCAAAGCACTGATTGCCACACTGCATTTTTTTTTTTACCTTGCACTTCATGCAATCGGCAAATCTTTTTGATTTTTGACCTTTATATACAGATGCTTCACACTTATTTCTTTCATCAAGATAATAGAAACGTCTTGAAGATACTAAAAAATCTTTCCTTATTATTACTATTTCACAGGGTCTCATTTGTTTTCTTACTCATGGAGGGCACTTTAAGGTTTGTTTTGATCAGCACTGCCACAAGGCTAATTCTTATCCATTCGGACTGCACTGCCTTCCTTGACTTGGACCCAACATGTAGCTGCCAAGGCTCAAAGATTAGTTTGTGCTACTTTGTAATGGCAGTCAAAGTATGCATACTGGTGACCTACAACTGCAATGACCTGTACACTTTGTGACAGACATATGGCCAGTTTCACATATGGCCAAACAGTCGATCTCAGATGGAACCATAAGTCACTGCATGACTGTATTCTAGTGCTGGGCGGTATGACCAAAATTCTATATCACGGTATTTTTCAAAATTATACCGGTTTCACGGTATTGAATGGTTTTTCACTGCAATTACTGCAGTAGACTGTGTAAGAATAACCTATTCCACTGTCATGAGAATTGTGCATTGTACAAAAAAACATTTTGATGTGCACACAAAGTATTAATACAGGTTTGCATGGCCCCATAAAGTGATAGTTTTCAAAGCGGTGGCACTAATGAAGAGAAGGAATTGCGTTGCATGACAGATACAGTCAAAATATAGAACCTTTTTACTGAACAAATTTTGCAAACAACTTAAACTAAAATATTGACAACATATTTTCAACCAACCAAAGAGGCATTTAGACTTAGTAAAATATCCAGAGGTGCTTGTCAAAAGTTGTATTGCACTAAACATGTCTTAGAAAAGGAATAAAAAGTAAATATTTTTTGCCAACTACACTTTCTGTTAATGTTAACAATCTCTGACCACTGACACATTAAAGTGACTTTTTAAACAACTTTCCCATCATTAAACTGCATAATATTTAAACTAATAAATAATAGTGCAACTTCCAGTAATAATATTATTGCTTCAAGACTTCAAGCCCAGGTGCATTACACAGTACTCACCAAATAAAAATAAAATAAAATAAAATCAAACAAGTGCAACTTGGTGATGACATCTTTACCATCTGAACCATCATTTAGGCAAATTGTATTAATATGGACCTTGCTTCAAGCTAAGCTATATACTGTGACTGATGTCCAGGGCCCATGCCTGGCTGGGACGCCCCTTCACCATATCTGCCAGGGGACAAGGGTGGGAAGCCCAGTATCTACCCCTGGATAGCAGCCTCCCTGGGTTGCAGCTGTGCCTCGGACACCCCCAGGGCTTCATGGGGGTTGGAGTTCTGTGAAGCTCTGTGGGGTTCCGAAGGCGCCGCCAGAGGGTGCTGCAACAGGAGCGGCTGGCCCCTTTTGGGCACTGGTTTCGCCTTACTCGGAAGTGCAGCCGGATGTCGGCAATCAACCACCTGGAGCAGTTCCAGTTACCCAATAAAAGGGAGCCAGCGACCACCACTCAGCGGCCAGAGTCGGGTGGAAGGAGAACAAAGCTGTGGAGGAGTGGTGGTGGAAGAAGAGAGTGTTTTTGTGGTGTAGTTTCAGTGCTTGGGACCATATTGTGGCTTGAGGGATTATAGGGAAGACGTGCCCTCCAGGTGAAGAAAATAAAAGTTCTTTTGTACTTTTATACGTGCCTCCCGTGTCAAGTCTGTGCCGGGTCGGGCACAATATAGCGCCTTTCTTACAATACATAAATAATAACACTGCAACTTGCATTTATAATGCTATTTGTGGTATAGCCCTACAGAAGCGTATTAGGGCCACGGTGAAGAAAAAAAAAAAACGGACACAGGGAAGAAAAAAAACACTATGTGTCGATTTATTCGAGATTAAAGTCAACATTTCCACTTTATTCTTATAGTTTATTTTATAATTAAAGTAGAATGTCGTAAACTAAACTTCATCCTAAAATTAATGTTTTATTTACTAGATTTTCTCAAACTCTGTCATAAGTTAATGTAGCACATTAAATGCTTTGTGTGAAGTGTTCCCTGACCCAGTTGTTAATCATTACGCGCATCTTAAACTGACTTCCTCTACACTAAAAGGAGGTGCAGGCAGCACACAGAATACATTAATTTCAAGATATTCCTGCTCTTTGAAAATTTAGAATGCCAAGATATATCCTTGATATTTTCAGGATGAAATGCATTAAAACAGATATTAAACATGTATGGTAGTGTGGCGGTAGTGCTGCTCCCTCGTAGCAAGGGTCCCCAGGTGTACGTTCAGTTTAGAGAACTTTATGGCACGTGTGACGAGGCTCCAAAAAACTGGATGTATGAATGGGTATCACACAGGTTTAACTTAAATATTGTGTAAATGTTGGGTTCGTGATCTGGTGGTCGGAGACACGAACACAGAATTCAATGGATGTTCTTCTGAGTGGGCTTTCTTTATTGCATGCATGCTGTCTCTGTCTGACATACAAAACCCCCAGTTCCTATCCTTCCTTTATCCACATAACCAATCACCACATGATAAACTCTTTGTGAAATTAAAACTAGTTATAAAACTTAGACCACAGAGTGTTCAGAACTTAAAAAAAAAAAATCTTCGTTATACATGTTTATGCCATCCATTCAGGGTTGCGCCCATCCCATCAAGCATTGTGTGCGAGGCAGGAGTAAATCCTGAATGCCAGCACATTGCAGGGTGAATACGAGCAATACATACACTAGCAGGGTCAATATAGCATAACCAAACCCCACATCCTACATGACTTTGAAAGACAACTGAAGCACGCCGAGTAAACCCACCAGAAAAACATGCAAATTCAAGGCATGGAACACCCAAGACCCCCTTGCTGCGAGGCAGCAGTGCAACCTCCATGCCACCGTGCCCCCACATGATTAATACATGCTTCAATGCATTTCATCATGAAAATTATATCAATTATTTATCTTAGCATTCTAAATGTTCAGGGAGCAGGAAGATCATGAAATTAATGTATTCTGTGTACTGCCTGCACCTCCTCTTAGTGTAAGAGGAAGTCAGTTTAAGAAGAAAGTAGCGAATAACATGGCTCGGGGAACACTTAACACAAAGCATTTAATGTGCTACATAACTTATGACGGGGTTTGAGAAAATCTGTAAATTAAATATTCATTTTAAGATGAAGTTTAGTTTACAATGTTCTACTTTAATGGCAAATTACGAGAATAAAGCCAACATGTCAAATTTAACAAAAATAAAAAACGTTTTTCGGTAAGAACCAGTACACCACCCAGCACTACTGTATTCATTAGAAATAAGTATATATTTGAATATATTCAAGTACACATTTAGGAGAAAAAAAATCTAAGTTCTACATGTAAACCTGCAGTTTCTGTGCTTTTTATATTTACTATAACTAATAACACTGATGTTACTGTTTTCTCATGATGTGTTTATAAGGTACAAATTGCTTTGGACCCATGCACTGTTGATTAGAGATGCATATCAGAACTCAGACTTAAGCAACTCTTGAAAACACAGCAATCCACAAAAAAGTGATTTGATCAAAGAGAAAGCCGAGCCGGAAACGCTTTACACTTGCTATAATGCACATAAAAAAACCCAGAGCTATGTTTCTTTTTGCCCATAATGGGTCAGAACACATATTATGACTTCCAAACTCTTTTGTACGAGTTGAAGGAAGTAAGTCTGTAAGTGTTTAATAAATGAAAGGCATTATAATGACCTTTAAATATTTCCTCCACATTATAATTACTGACAATCGCACTAAATTCGTCACGCTTGCTTAGCTGGGGGACAACCCACCCCCTGATGGGTCAAAATGACACTTACTGTATATGGGGAAAAGCAGGTAATGACACCAAAAGGTTGAGAAACACTGAGCTAGTGAATCAAAAACAGAAACACTGGGAGAAATGTTTAAAAAAACTGTTCTTGAAAAAAGTCTGTCTTAAAATGAATTGTGAGGAGTGTGTTTAAAACACGGAAGGCTGTACAATTTACTAATGAGCAACCATTCTATTAGATTCAAATGCCCATTTTTGCCTTCAATTAAGGCTTTTTAAAAAAACATTTGGATTATACTTGAATAATTACATTCATTCTGAAGACCCTGAAATACAGTGAATTAAGTGTTGGCACTCAAACATTTTCTGCAGGTAAAATGTGAATTTTCCCCAGAGTGGTTTGTCATAAGCATGCAAACTCCCTGCAAAGAAAACGGATGACAAATACAGTAATCCCTCCTCGATCACGGGGGTTGCGTTCCAGACCCCCCCCCGTGATAGATGAAAATCCACGAAGTATAAACCATATGTTTGTATGGTTATTTTTATATATTTTAAGCCCTTATAAACTCTCCCACACTGTTTATAAATATTCCCCGCAGAGTTATACAGCATAATCCCTTTGTATTCTCTTAGATATTAGGTAAGATTCATTGAAATTCATTGAACAGTGAACACACTGTTTATATACAGTAAAACCTAAATATTATTTTAAAGATATTGAGTGTCTCCGATATCACGTATGTTACAGCCATTACGATAGACAGGCCACCAGCAATAAATACGTACAATGCAAGAAAAATAGTATACAGTAAATGTGTATACAGTGACACTAAACGTACGTACATGTACTAAGCACTGTAAGAAGAAAATTAATTAAGGTTACTCACCAACAATGACACGATGACTTGTCCAATAACAATGAGTTTAATTTTACTGCACAACAAAGGAGAGCGTTACAGCCCTTGTAAAGGAGCCACTTCAGGCGATTGTGTAGCACTGGCGTTGTTCTTCTTCTGGCCGTCTTCAATCCAAATCCCTAAAGCAGATTCCATCCAGACTACTGCCTTATTACATCCACTTACAACTCGTTTTGCACCCTGGTTAAAAGGACACTGTGGCCGTAGATCTTATATTCCTTTCCTACTTTTTAAATAAAAAGAATCGTAGCCTTCAACAAATCCAAAACGTTTACCTTTTCGGCAATCGTTAACATCTTCTTGCGCTTGGGCACGGCCCCTGAAGCAGTAGCAGATCGTTTTGGAGCCATAATGAAGGGCTTGACTATGCACAAAGATTAACACAAAAGAGCACAACTCTTTACACAGCGAAACACGTTGATGCTGAATGAGCGAGACGAGACTTCCTGGTTAACACTACATTCAGCACGCAGGAACTCAACTGCGTGCTCTGATTGGTTAGCTTCTCAGCCATCCGCCAATAGCGTCCCTTGTATGAAATCAACTGGGCAAACCAACTGAGGAAGCATGTACAGGAAGTAAAAAGACACATTGTGTTATATTGTGTAATCCGCGTTATATATTTAGTTATGCTTTCATATAAAATCCGCGATAGAGTGAAACCGCGAAAGTCGAAGCGCGATATAGCGAGGGATTACTGTATTCTTATATTTAATTCTTCCAGTAGGACAGCGGAAGAGCACACCTCTGCTTGAAAATCTAGAAATAAGTAATTAAATTGTACTTATTTAAAGGCAGACTGTCTGCACACTTTGTAAGACTAAGAGTTTTAATTTCTTTTAAAAAAATCTTTATTGCCATCTATCAATCTAAACATTATGCGTACCGCAAGAAACTGTACTTCCACTTCCGAATAAGTTGAAGGTTTGCGTGTTTTTGCAGTGAAAGAAAATTCAAATATACTCAGATACAGATTATCCAGATTTGAAAAGTATCCAGGCCCTTTCAATTTCTGCACACTTCATTGTTTTATAGATTTAAATTTAAATGCATAAATTTGCCATTTTTGACCATTAATTTACACTCAGTAATCCATAGTGACAACCTGAAAACATGTTTTCATAAACTTTTGCCAAAAAAAAAAAAAAAAGAACTGAATTCTGATACAGTGGAACCTCGGTTCACGAACGTCTCGGTTCACGTACAACTCGGTTCACGACCAAAGATTTCGCCAAACTTTTGCCTCGGTTCATGACCACACACTCGGTATACGAACAAAGCCAGTTTCCCTTTCGGTTTGTGCGCGCCTATGATTTCCGCACGTGTTGCATTGTTCTCAGTCAGACGTGCCTGCCTGCTGCTGAGAGAGAGAGAGAGAGAGAGCTAGCAACGTGCCTGCCTGCCTGCTACTGACAGGGGAGGAGGGGGATACAGCAGAGAGAGAGCGAGCCGCGTGCCTTCCTGGCTGGTTCATTTAAGCAGACCCGCTCCCTGTTCATTGTTCTCAGTCAGACATGCATGCTTTACTTGCGTTGTCTTTGTGCTGTACAGTATTTCGTGTTCTTTTGCAGTTAACTATGGCTTCTAAGCAAGTGAAGAGTGGTGAGAAGAAAGTTTTGAAGAAAATTGAAATCGAGGTAAAGAAAGAAATTATTGACAAGTTTGAGCATGGCGTTCGTGTTACTGATCTTGCCGCCGAGTACAAGAAGTCAAAATCTACGATTTCGACTATTCTAAAGCAGAAAGAATCTATTAAAGCAGGTGATATTGCAAAAGGAGTTACAGCGTTAACCAGGCAGAGGCTTCAAGTGCTGGAAGAGGTGGAAAAACTGTTTACCAGTTTACTCTTTTACCAATTTGAGAACCCTCGTGCTTTCAAGCAGCACAATGTAAACAAAGCCAGACTGCCAGTAATGTGGAGGGCAAACACGAAGGGTTGGGTCACAAGGACTTTGTTTTTGGAATGGCTGCATGAGGCTTTCACTCCCACCAGCTAAACAGCTAAAAACACTAGAAACCCAAGAAATCACAAGAGAAAAAACACCTGAAGGAAAACATCCCTCCATTGTGGAGCCAGACTTCCTCCTCACTTCATACCAGAACTCGACTCATGCAAGGTTAGTTTTCTTGGTGGTTTTTGTATTACGGATTTTTCAAAAGTTAATTTTTCAGTTCGTAGCGTGAATTGTTGCAATGTTACTTTTCTCTTTTTTCAAATGTTCGCTTTTTTCCCTGTGCTTAAAACTCATTAAAGTGTTTACAGATGGAGTTGTTCATAGCGTGATTAGTTGCAATGTTACTTTTCTCTTTTTTCAAATGTTCATTTTTTTTCTGCTGTGCTTAAAACTCATTTTAAAAAAAAAGTGTTTACAGCGATCGGGCTGTAAGGCTAAAATAGCATGATCTTGTAACTTTTTTGGTTGCTTGTGGTTGGTTTTTAAATTAAAGTTTGGATTTGTTCAAATGTTCCCCTCTGTTCAGAGAGAGAGAGAGGGAGTGAGCCAGCACAGAAAGAGAGTGAGCGCGTGCTGCTGACAGTTGGGGGGGGTGTGCTACAGAGAGAGAGAGAGAGAGAGAGAGAGAGAGAGCACGAGCGAGTCTGCTCGTGTAGCTGAGCAGGGAGCCTGGGTGTTTTGTGTCAGTGTTATTCAATGTTTTTACATTAGTTTACTATTACACTGTGCATTCTATGGTGTAATTGACTATATTTGTGCTTAATCTTTACATATATTTACATACAGTTCGTACGGTCTGGAACGGATTAATTGTATTTACATACAACCCTATGGGGGAAATTGCTTCGTTTCACGACCAACTCGGTTTACGACCAGAGTTTTGGAACGAATTATGGTCGTGAACCGAAGTTCCACTGTATTTATATAATTCAGGCCCTAATTCAATACTTTGTAGAAGTACATTTGGCAATGACTACAGCTTCAAATCTTGGTAAGTCTCCAAAAGATTTGTGCAGCTGGATTTGGGAGTTTATCTTATTTCTTCCTATCAGATCCTCTTAAGCTATATTAGACTCAATGGGAAGCATCTGTAAACTGCGATCTTCAGCTCTCTCTACTAGGGCTGTGCCACTGGTCGATGATATCACAGGTATGTGCCACTGTAGTGCTCACACACGAAGACTGCCCATAATTTCTTTCTCTATAGGGCAGCTCACTATCCTTAAAATGATTGGTAACTATAGTCGCTCAAGGTGGAATTCATTTAAGATTTTGGCTGGTTTGCCCATTTAAAGGCTACCCTGAAGCTGCTCATTTGTGTTATGGAATGTCAGTTCATAAGGCGGGTGACTGATCCACGGACTAATGAAACTTATCAGCAATGTTACAACATTTTTCAATCATCTGCTTTCTTAGCCTGCTTAACCTGGGCAGGGTTATGGGGCAGCTAGTGCCTATCCTTATGCTGATGGTGTATTGAAGATGGAAAGTCTTTGTCATAGGTTGTACCTCAAAACACAGTTCTCAACAAAATGTTGCCAGACATCTGAAATCACAGCAAATCTTCCATTTTACACACGTTCTGCACAGATGTCTTTGTTGTCGAAGTGCAAATGCCACATAATAGTCTGATAGCTGTCACAGGGCCTTGTATCTTTGATTGCCAGCACAACAAATAGTTCTGACCAGGCATCAAACACAGCACCAACTATGGTCATTGCTGCTCTTGTGAAAAGAATGAAGATAAACGCCATCAACTCATAGAGGGACAGGTAAGTTCGTTGTACCATGCAAATGTGACTGAGAGAATAAAACTGAATTTAAAAAAAAAAAACCTTTTACAAGCACCATAAATTTACACTGACTGTTACAGACTCAAATCAAATGTATGTTTTTATTGTATAATAGTAATAATAACAGCAGCTCACTACTCAAAATGCAGAGCGCCCGGACTCAAACCCGCAACCTTTTGGTTATATGGCAGCAGTTCCTACCTCTGCACCATCCAAGAATACATATCAACATTCTTTTGATTGACATCTGAGCTTCAGTTTTTAACTCATTGACAGCAACATGTAAATTAATTAATTTTTTTTCTTTGGTTACATTCTTGAATAAAAGTGCACATGTTTTATTTGATATTTGGACTAAAGTCTTCACACATTATATACTTCACATCATTATTAGTATAACATGGAAAAAGTTTCTGTTTTAGGTATGTGTTGAGCATTTCTTGCCTCGCATTTCCTGTCATTCTACATTTACACAGATCGTTGTAGACATGGAACACACATGAAATGTATTTATTCCAAATAAAGATATATTATTTACCCTATACAACTCCAGGCACCTCACACACAGATAAACACACTTGAGTTCTGAGAATTTTGTGACTGACTTCAGATCCATCGGTGGAGGTGATGGTATAGCAGGCTGCTTGCTGCTTGTGCTGATTGACACGTGCAAAACAAAAGACGCTGATGGAGAGATGCAAAAGAATTTAAGGTGGCCCGGGATTATGACTTAATTCGTAGGCTTCAGGGATTCTAGTGTTAAAAATGTTGGGAAATTAAGGTGTTTTCTAAATATGCTAAGAAATCAATTCATGCATTTATTTCCAGTAGGATTGATTATAGCAATTTGGTTTTCACTGGATATTCAAATTGTTGTTTATACAGCTTCCAGTTAATCCAAAATGCTGCTACAAGAATTATTACAGAACAAGAAAATACAAACACATAACTCCAGTTCTTAAATCCTTACACTAACTCCCGGTTAAGTTTAGAACAGATTTCAAAATCCTTCTTTTAACATATAAAGCTTTAAATGGCCAAGGACCGACTTACTTATCTGAACTTATCTTTACTTACAAACCAGACATACATTAAGATCTCAAGATGCCGGTCTGCTTATGATTTCAAGGATTAATAAAATAACAGTAGGAGGTTGTGCCTTTAGTTACAGGGCCCCTAAACTGTGGAATGGCCTGCCTGCTACTATAAGAGATGCCCATTTGGTCTCACCTTTCAAATTCCGGCTGAAGACTCACTACTTTAATTCAGCATATCCCAACTAAAGCTGCTGATTAATTGTACATACTTCATCTCTGTTGTTAGTCAATAGCACTAAAACGTAAGTAATATAATAGTTATAATTTGTTACTAAACCTCACTAATCTGTTTGTCTTCTCAGTACTCAAATGTGCCACTTGGTGCCACCACCCTACTGCCAAGTTGTTTTGCCTGCCTGAAGTTTAGTCAGCTCTGATGGATGATTGCAGGAATCATTTGGTAAAGGGGTCCTTTCATTGGATTGGATGGTCAAGCGCTGACTCAGCTGTGGAACGGCCAATAAAGGGAATGCAGCTTGATGGCTAAGGTCTCCAGGACTCGTATTATATAATATCATCTAATGTTCAATTCTGCTCTGTACTTGTAATATTTCTATTGCAGTATTACATTGTATTGAGGATTACTTGTGTTCTGTTCTGTGGATTGTATTTATCCTCTTTTTTTGACACCCACTGCACGCCCAACGTACCTGGAAAGGGATCTCTCTTTGAACTGCCTTTCCCAAGGTTCCTTCCATTTTCCCTACAAGGATTGTCAAAAGGCAGGGCCTGTTAAAGCCCATTGCAGCATTCCTTGTGTGATGTTGGGCTATACAAAAATAAACTGTATTGTATTGTAAAAAGACGATGATGATACTGAATATCACCAATAATCTGAAATGACAATTTGGCAATGTGAACTTTTTTTATTTTATTGAATTTATTACTTGAATTTTCATAGGATGCAAAGACGTTATTTATGTAAATCTCTGATTTAATCCCGTACATTTTCCAAACATTAAAAACTGTGCAAGTTTGAGAGGGTAGACAAAGATGGTTATAATGAAGAGGTACCACAGATAAAAGCATCTCTATCTTGAATTACTTCCTACATTGGTTCCATATTCTGAGTGAATGAAGTAAAATTTGGTTATTAGTATATTGAAAATAACTTGTATTTAGTGGGGCACAAAGTAAGGAATGTAAAAAAGTACTTCAGGATTTTATTACTATTGTGGACCCAGCCTGTGTGTGTTTATCTATTTGTGTCAATGTCCAGGTTTTTATAGCTTGTATTTTTGCCACCTAGTAATAAACTTTTAAGACACTGCTCTATTCTCCACACATGTTCTATGGGGTTGAAGTCTCGGTTTTGGTTGAGCCACTTTAGAACAGTCAAAGACTTGTCCAGAAGCTACCCCAGCATTGTCCTGACTAAATGTTTTGGGTCATTGTTGCGCTGAAAGATGAACCGTCGATCAAGTCTGAAATTGCATGCATTCTGGAGAAGGTCTACTTCAAATTCCTCTCTTTGTTGGGCTGCACTCATCCTTCCCTCAAATCTGAACTAGTTATTTTTTTTCCACACATTATTAATAAAAGTTTCCTGAAAAAGTTGGTTTCCCTTATTTTTGACAAACAGTAAAAACAATAAAAACAGAGCTTCTGCCAAACACTGTTTACTGCACTATTCTTCAAAAACATTTTTTGCAATTTTTATTTTGTTCCTCAACTTGCCTTATAAAATTTCTTATACCGTAGATCCCGGAATACAAGCCGACCCGGTATATTAGCCGATCCCCTTCTCTACCTACTAAATTACATGTATTTGCCGATGACCGGTATTTAAGCCGACCCCCTTCTCCAAGCAAAATTTTCTAAATTTCCTTAAAAGTGTCTCTTCGGGTATATTTATAATGTTTATCAGCGAGAATTTGAGACTGTCGGCATTTTTGATGGAAACCAGGAAGTGATTGCGGAGAAGTTTGGTAAATTGGAACCTTTGTGTTGAAACTATATACGCAAATACGGTACATCGGCGAGTGGATTTCAGGAGACTTGTTATATATTTGATTAACTTAAATACGCAATACAGTGGACCCTTGACTTACGAACTTAATTCGTTCGCAAAGGCTAACCCATAATGCGTTCCAAACCTCCCACTACAACACTTACTTAACCTTTTCATAATAAAAAACACCAATATTTTTTCTAATGTACTAACCAAAAAGTTATAAAAAGTGCCTAGCCTACTTCGATTAGGCTAGGAGCATGGCGGCGCACAGCGGCTCAGGGCTCTCCTTTTCAGTGCACTTTTTTGTTGTTGTTGTACTTTTTTTTTGTCCTTGTTTGTGCACGATCGGTTCGGCGAACATCCGCTACACCATTCAGAACCTTATAGACATCGGTGTCCAGAGCCAGACATCTGTTTTGAGTGTTTTTCATCACACGCACAACATCCCAGACAACATAGCGAGACCAGCGGGCTCTCCGTGGTTTGTTGTCGGGTCTAGGAGACGACACAGACGGAGAAGGGAAAGAAAGCAGAAGCGGGGCCGCAGATACGGCGTTATGCTAAGGCTAAAAAACAACCATACAAGCCCTATACAGAAATTTTTTCTGCACTGAAGGAGCTGCTTTTAATCTCATTGTAGATGCGTATAGTGACAGTAAAAGGCATTCTATTCTAGAAACAATTTCATACTGTACTCACCATTTAATTTGACATCTTTGGGCTGCAGGAAGGGAGGAGGAGGAGATATTTCCACACAATGTCCATCTTCGTTTCGAAATTACATCCACAAACACATGTATCTGGGCTCCGACTGACGCTACTAACGCTCTCGGTTGTTTGTTTACAATCGCGCAAGCGGATACACGTGACTGCATCCGTTTCGTAACGCAAGATGTGGATCGTAAATCAAAATAAAAAATTTTATTTTAAACTTCCCGATAATTTATTATAAATCTATAATAATAAAAGGCAAAGCCCTCACTCACTCACTGACTGACTGACTGACTGACTGACTGACTGACTCATCACAAATTCTCCAACTTCCCATGTAGGTAGAAAGCTGAAATTTGGCAGGCTCATTCCTTACAGCTTACTTACAAAAGTTAAGCAGGTTTCATTTCGAAATTCTACATGTAACAGTCGACAACGTCCGCCATGTTGAACTTTCTTATTTATGGCCCCATCTTCACGAAATTTGGTAGGCGGCTTCCCTGCGCTAACCGAAACCGATGTATGTACTTATTTCGATGGTATGACGCCACTGTCGGCCGCCATATTGAACTTTCCAACGTCACCAATTTTCAAACTTCCCGTGTAGGTAGAAGGCTGACCCCATCTTCACGAAATTTGGTAGGTGACTTCCCTGCGCTAACCAAAACCGATGTACGTACTTATTTCGATGGTATGACGCCACTGTCGGCCGCCATATTGAATTTTCCAAACGTCACTAATTCTCCAACTTCCCGTGTAGGTAGAAGGCTGAAATTTGGTAGGCCCATTCCTTACAGCTTACTTACAAAAGTTAAGCAGGTTTCATTTCGAAATTCTACGCGTAACGGTCATAACGATCAACAACGTCCGCCATATTGAACTTTCTTATTCATGGCCCCATCTTCACGAAATTTGGTAGGCAGCTTCCCTGCGCTAACCGAAACCAATGTGCATACTTATTTCGGTGGTATGACGCCACTGTCAGCCGCCATATTGAACTTTCCAACGTCACTAATTCTCAAACTTCCCGTGTAGGTAGAAGGCTGAAATTTGGCAGGCCCATTCCTTACAGCTTACTTACAAAAGTTAAGCAGGTTTCATTTCGAAATTCTACGCATAACGGTCATAACGGTCAACAACGTCCGCCATGTTGAACTTTCTTATTTACGGCCCCATCTTCACGAAATTTGGTAGGTGACTTCCCTGAGCTAACCAAAACCAATGTACGTACTTATTTCGGTGGTATGACGCCACTGTCAGCCGCCATATTGAATTTTCCAACATCACTAATTCTCCAACTTCCCGTATAGGTAGAAGGCTGAAATTTGGCAGGCTCATTCCTTACAGCTTACTTACAAAAGTTAAGCAGGTTTCATTTCGAAATTCTACGCGTAACGATCAACAACGTCCGCCATGTTGAACTTTCTTATTTATGGCCTCATCTTCTTGAAATTTGGTAGGCGGCTTCCCTGCACTAACCGAAACCAATGTACGTACTTATTTCGGTGGTATGATGCCACCGTCGGCAACCATATTGAACTTTTCAACAGTCTTTGTTACTTATGGGCCCATCTTCAAGAAATT
The DNA here is from genome assembly GCA_026402145.1 of Polypterus bichir lapradei. Taxonomy (NCBI): domain Eukaryota; kingdom Metazoa; phylum Chordata; class Cladistia; order Polypteriformes; family Polypteridae; genus Polypterus; species Polypterus bichir. The sequence continues at coordinate 3,647,963 of JANRMT010062821.1, read as the reverse complement.
TGGTACACGGGTTCCCAACGCTAACTGAATCCTACTTACGTACATATATACGTCCATAGCCTGCAGCTTGGTCACCATGTGAGGCGGCGTTGGGTCTCCCATCCCATCACCTCCCACGTTGTTGGCTGCCTGCCTATATAAGGCCGTCCGTCGCTCCAGTCTCTACATTCCCTTCCTTGCTTCGCCACGGGATTCACGTCTCCCTGCTGATAACTACAGCCTTTTTGTTTAATCCACGGCTTCTCCGCTGTTTTATTGTTTGTTTATTACAATTATAGTTATTGTATAGGTATTTTACACTTACTTTACATTACTCAGGTACCCATTTCCTTCATCATTCCGACATGTCTATCGAGGTAATCACCATCGATCAAAGAACTGTCACTTACCGAGTGGTTTCCATGCCCGGAGATGGCACCTACCTTTTCCATTCTCTGTGTTACATATTACACAGCCATATCAGGCTCACTCTTGATATCTGGAAGAACATTGTGTCTTATGTATTGAATGACTGGGACAGGTTCAAGGTGTGGACTGATGACGGTACAGGAGATAATTATACTACACAGGAGCACTAGAAGAGTGAAATGCTTACGCCCTTCACCTATGGTTCTGCATGTGAGTTGATGGCTGCCGCTGAATTGTTCGGTTGGTGCTTTCAAGTGTACCGAAATGGCCAAATATTTTACACCTTTCGACAACCGCCAATGCCTCTTAAACATCTTACATTCATAGGTGACAATTTCAGTAGTGAACACTTTGATGTTTATGAATGTTTAAACTCTCAAAAGCTGGATGTGAAGTTATCGATGAAACCGGTTGTAAGCTTACAACGCTTGACAGATGCCGAATGTCACTTCAACACAAGTCCTGCAAATACTGTCGTAATTGAAACAAACCATGAAACTGAAATCGATTATGACAGCAGCAATCCATGCTGTGTGATTTGAAACAAGATTACTGTTCACATGGCCAACTGTAAGTTGCATGCTCAAGAGTAAACTCAGCGCGCAGCTTGGTCATGTTACAACCGGAGGGCCGAACTGACAACGTGGTATACAAAGAGATCCTTAACAAATAATTATTGCCATATTTTCCCTCACTTTAAAAAGGTTAAATTTTCTTC
>JANRMT010062821.1:3581662-3621837 GCA_026402145.1 Polypterus bichir lapradei | reverse complement strand
TAGGTTTACATCGTGCTTTGTTTCCGAAGTAGCAGAACTCATGAATATGGTTGTATATGTCACTCGCTCGCTTCTTATTGTTTCGCTGCCTTCTCAATTATATAATGCATGTTTTCTTCAGCGCTTTTTGGGCCTCTTCCTGGTTTTCTACCTACTGCGTGATTACGTGGGAGGCGTGATGATGTCACACGAAACTCCGCCCCCACGGGTTTCACGCTCATCTCCATTACAGTAAATGGAGAAAAACAGCTTCCAGTTATGACCATTACGCGTAGAATTTCGAAATGAAACCTGCCCAACTTTTGTAAGGAAGCTGTAAGGAATAAGCCTGCCAAATTTCAGCCTTCTACCTCCACGGGAAGTTGGAGAATTAGTGATGAGTCAGTCAGTCAGTGAGTCAGTGAGTGAGGGCTTTGCCGTTTATTAGTATAGATAATATTGCCTTCTGTACTCTGATCTGTGACTCTGTGACTGGAGAACCATTACATGTAATTCATTTAAAAAAAATATACACGTGTATAATGTATGATCTGTCATTTGCACACTGAGTAATCAAGAGTCCTTCCTTATATAAAAACAGTTAAGCTGAGAGAGAGAGAGAGAGAGAGAGAGACGGCACACACGCATGAGCTCTGTTAACTGGCAGACACAGATGTCAGCCACGCAGACAATACATACAAAGGAAACAACAATGTAGAGATTAAAATAAAAATGGTTGGAAAAAAACATTTCTCGAGATGTTTAATTTGCTAATATTTCATGTTATTTTATTGAGAAAAAAATGCCCAGGTTCTAAAAATATATCGAGATATACTGAAATTGACATTTTCTTTAATATAATGCAAGAGATACAAGTTACACAAAGGCTACATTCCTAACGCACATTTGGAATGGAAAAAATATATCCATTTAGCCTGTAAATATTATAAATAGTTTAAATACTTTAATAGAACTAAATACTTAATAGAGCTAAAACAAGGACTGTAACCTTGAAAAAGTAATCAGTCTTATGAGTCAAGACAGAAACCACTACCTATCTAAAAACTGGCAAACAAAACAGGACATTCCATACCAGTGATGAAAGATTCTGCACAAGCACTGGCAAGCTACTGTTCTAGTTTAAAAGGATTTATGCAGCTGGCAATCCTGGCTATGAATGACAATTGTGTCACTCATGTTTGAAATTATTCTGCCATTCATGCAAGTCATTCAAAGTATATTTTCAGAAGTTTAAAATAAAACGCATAGCTTAAAGCAAATATGAACTGCAGGAAAGCCCATATGTGTGAACCTCTTTTTCAGAAAAGCAAGTATCACAGAACTGAAAAAGACACAAAAAAGTGATTTGATTATTATTGCAAAAATGGGTGTGGCTGCAATGAAGAGTACATAGGTAATAGGATTTAAACTCCTAAATATTTTGGTTCTGATGATGATACACATCTATCCGTCTTTACATTTTCATGCACACCAAATTTACAGTGATAGGGCGACATGATCTTTCTTAGTAACAAGAGGGGAACTAAACTGTCATAGGACATGCTCCCAAACTGACTCAGAGAGGCAAATTAACCAAGCACGCACAAAACCTTAGGATGTCGGGGAAAAAACAGGGAGGAGGATGTGGAAAAAATATAAAGAACAGACAAACAGCCACTAGCAAGTTTGATTACAACAGTCCAGAACAGCAGGCAGAAGGAAACAAAGAATTAACCACTTGTTCAGAAAATATCACACAAAATTCACAGAACTTTAAAACATGGTTCTTTCCATGCAACAAGTCCTGCTTGTACAGGCTCCAATTCTAGAATCTCTAGATTGAATAAAGCAGTTTTGATAAAGGATGAAATGAACTATCACAGTAAGCATTTCCTTAATGTATAACATGAAGAATTTCTAAATCTTTTAATGTTTACTGGTCACTGGTAATACAATATGCATTATAATTCATAACTTCTTGAAGCCAAATTAAAAAAGGCATCAAATCAGCCAAGACACATTTAAAAACCAAACCTGGAATTATCCCAATGTGCCAACTACAAGCACACAAAATACTACTAGGTTTTCAGCCAGTGACAATAAAAGAATTAAACAAGAAGCATAAGCCGCCAGCTGAAGGTGGGCAGCCTACAAGACTTTATAAATTGAACAATTGTATAAAATACATAAACACTCTTCTTGCACATATATTGCATGTTATGTATACTTGTGTGTCTTTGATGGTATAGTATTTATTGCCAGCTCGTCTAAGGAGCCATGCAAAAAAGAATTTCATTGCACTATATACACTACGCAGTATAAATATGACAATAAACCTTAAAATTTGATATTTTTTTTTTTACAATATATGCACATTGTCAAAATATTTTTTAAACATGTCACTTCCTGTATACAGTATATACCTTTTCCCAGCCATCACTATTCCAAAGAAAGAAAATGTTGATGACTTTTGATCTTCTCATAATGTCTGACCTGTCTTTCCAACTCAGCTGTAAATTTACTAAATACTTAACAGTTTGCGATCCAACATCAATTTCAAAATTGTTAAATTACAGACAAAGCTGAAACATTCTAAAACAACAAGATGTTCTCACGCCGGAGCATATTTGCATTAACTCATTTCAAGTCTCTTAATTCCCATGGTATCTTTACTAAACACTTCCAGCTATGGATTTCAAATCCAAAAACTCAAACTTAGAGCTTTCAGGTTGTTTTGCTTCATATCATACTTACTATTGATTTTTTTAGTTTCTTTTCATTTCAAATTTAACACTAAGAAGCTATAAATAGTGTCCTGTAGTGGAGTTGTTTCTGATACAGGCATGTTTCTAACGAGGTTTGAAAAAAACAAAAAAAAAAAAATCCTGAGAAATCTTTATCTTGCTTAAAGTGTTGAAGAAAAAGTTTAAGTAAAGGCCATAAAGTAATTATTGACCCACAAAGGAAAATGTAATAGTTTAATAACATTTTATATACAGTATTTAAATTTTAAAAGGCCGTTTTATATGAGGTGAGAAATACTATGTGCATGCTGTGTATACTTTCCAGTTTATTCAATGATTATTACTAACATTAAACCAACCATTTGTAACCCATGAACCCAAGTCAGGATCAAGAGGGTTGGAGTCCAATACGAAGCTACTGATAATTTTTTTTTTTTTTTTTTTGTTAATTCAGATAGAATGGGTACAATTGCCTCAACGACTTTTATGTTAATCTTATTCTGTAAAATAACATATACTCTGACTTTTTAAATTAAAATTTATCAGGTTTAATTGTGTTCTATTTCCAAACTTGTAAATAAGCAAATAAAAAGCGAGCCAAACTCAGCTTCTTAATTTTATTGTAGTCACACCATTTTAAGCACTGTTTCACACCATTGCTTGCTTTCTTATTTTACTATTTCCAAACAACTTTGTATACAAAACTACTTTTATTTAAATTTGAAATATGCCTACATTAGACACTGCTATGTTCAATAGCATATTCTCTAATTTATGAAGTCTTCCTTATTTATGGCAAAAAGTCATTTAGAAATTCAACCCACTCAGGAGGTCCACAGGCATGTATGTTTTACATCATATAAGTGGCTGTTAACTCAAGCATATATATGCCTGGTTCTGATTACTGGAAACTATCCCTACTGTAAGGGGAAACAAAATAAAATTTTAAAATAAAAAAAATGAAACAGACCATTTACAAAAATAGCAAGGAGGATAAAGAATTGATCTCTGTTACAATGAATCATGCAGAACAGAGAGGAAAGTTCATATGATTTCAATTGGTAGGGAGTATAAACCTATCATAATTTTGGTTGAAATGAAAACCAGTAACTAATATAAACATACAGAAGCTGAACAGGACAGACACAGCCCAAATAATTGGCAAGGCCAGCATGGATACAATGAAGATTATGAAAGGCCTGTATTGTGCTAAAATAATTTTTCCATTAATCTTCACTGCTGTAATTTATGCACGTTTTAGAAAATAACAAATTACATACAACTATATATAAATACTGTAGAAATGATAAATTCATGTAAATTCCTTATCATAACGGGAAATGTTCCACTTTTCCTTTTTTAATCCACAAAGCACAAACAACTTTCTCGTAATACTGCAGAAGTTTCTTTTTTTAAATTTCAACATGTTTACCCTGTAACCAGTGTGCAAAATGAGTATCAAGTATTATGATTAAGCTGAGGAATTTGATTCTTCAATATTGAACTGAATAAGCACACTATAAAATGGATGGGAACTTTGGCAGAGTGAACTCAGTCTTTAACACTACTATAAGACAATCCCTTTGGCATTCAAAATCAAAGTTTTACCCTTGTATAAATACTGTGCAACAGTTTTGCTGTTGCTGTTTTTAAGCTATTAAACTGCAGCTGGCACACACAATGGAGATGTTAGTAATTGGCAAATTTGTATTAAATAAACCATTATATTTACACAGAAAATGAGTAAAGTCTGATTGGTTACTCACTGGATATAAAAAAGCACTTTCAACCTTTACAGCATGTGGACAGATAACAGGCCCATTATTTAAAAAGACTGAGTGACACTATCAGACAAGCAAAATAACTGCATATTTGAAGATACACTTCCCAGAAATTAAGACATAAAAATGTTTCTTTAGACAGTATAATAATGAGCAAAACTTTTTGCATGCAGCAAGCCACTCAAATGGAGAATTCCAACATTAAGAAATAAATGCAGGGGAAGGGAAAACGAACTGGCTGCAAAAAGCGGTTTCTGGATCTTTCTTTTTTTCTAATGTAATATAAAAAGAAAAGATTTTTAATTAATAACATAGTTTCACTGTCATTCTTTAGCTGTACTGGAACCTTTAAACACATAAATGTGAATGTATACAGTTACAGTTGTTCCACCTGCTTTTGAATACTATTTTTCATTGTCATTTAGTATTACTTCAGCATCTTGTAAACTGGAAGTGTTATATGGAAATACACTGTATTTATATAAATTAGACTGTCCTAACATTGATGTCAAATGAAATCCCCAAGATACACACTTGCATTTTGTTTTTACATACAGTATATACAAAAACAACCCTTTAATGATTTTAATTGTTCGTTTAATCGCTTTGACAATTTAGCAACCCCATTATTTAAAGTATTTGTTAGTATTCCAGACTCTGACAACATTCACCACTAAAAAACTGAAGATGGCATTCTAACAAGTTTTTTGGAAAATACTTAAATAATTCATGCACAACATGTTTTTATTCCAAAGTTAGCACAGTTAAGACAAGACAGTCCACTCTAGAATAAGCACCTCAAATTAAACTTCTAAAAGGACACATCTGAAATATTTTACATTCTTTTTAAACTATGGTAATGTAGTAGATTTAAGCATTCTATTCAAGTAATGAACCTACCTAATCCAGTTCAGGGTGGCAGGGAATCCATAGCCCATACCAGCAGCATTGGGCACAAGAAAGAAATGAATTCAACATGACTTAAATCCTTAGCCTTAATCAAACTTAGACAAAGTGTGTTTCCTTCTTTACCTGTAACCTCAGTAACTACCAAAAGCAAGGGTTTAACATCTTTCTGTCTGTCTCACGCTCTCTAACATTATGAGCCTCTAATTCTTTTTTCAGGTAAATGGCCAATAAGGAGCAAACGTCATGCTAGCCAGATGTAAACATGTAGGTGTATGTTAATAAACGGCAATAGCAAACATACATACATACTGTAAGTTACTCTGCAAACACACAGCACAAGTTCAAGTGAAGAGTACTGACCGGCAAAAAGAACTGTATGGATCATTCATAAATTTAAAATGCTTTTAGAAATCTTCTTCAATTTCTAACCAGAAAATTAAAAGTTAAATGCCAAAGGCAAGAATGGATCTCTGGAAGGAAAAGTGGTTTGTTCAGCCGTCTCCAAGTCCGTAATATTTAGGTATTTTTGTTATATCCACATGGGTTTTCCTCTGTCAGTGATCCAAAACTCTATCTGCATACATTTTCTAAATGTTTGGGTTCCGGGGTAACGTTACAAATAAACAACAAACAGCTATTTTAGCATTCTAACCCAGAGTCATGTTTAAATCCTCCTTCCCAGCCAAGTGACTGGCAACTCTGAAATCAACACAGCCTCGTTGAGTAGGGTTGCCTCCATGTCCAGTTGTTAGTTTTTTGTTTTTTTTTTACTGGGACTGGCTTAACCCTATACCCCGAAAGCTTGAACCATCAAATCAGCAGCTAAAAATAGGTGAACGGGAACAAGGATCGGCAAAAGAATAGTTTTCTGCATAAAAACTAACAATTAGAAAGTATACCTAAACACCCTTTGTTTCTCCAGAAACTATAGTATTCGATTTACATCGCGTTAATGAAGCAAGTACAGTATTCTTACTGGTAACATATGATGTAAGCGTGTTTTGGTACACTTGGACAAATTAATATCCAAACTTAAAGTTTACAGCATTTTACACAACTCTAAAATAATTTTCCAATTGAATTTGCTGACAATATCACTACTTAATATAAAGTTTGAGACACAATCGTGCACAAAGCCATGTATGTTCATCTGCAAAACACGCCTTAAACTGTAAAAAAGGAAGGTAATCTGTTTCTGCAACTTCTGCAGACAAACGCGATGTTCGTTAGACGCCACTTTCTAAGCGACTGCGCCTATGTGCGTTTTCCAAATTGCGACCGTCACACCCGCTCCCCTGAGGGAACACCTCAGCTCCCAACGTCCCGCTGAGGCCTGGAGCAGCCCGAGGAGACCAATGCCTGGAAATAATGGCAACTAAGAGCCCCGCATTCTAGACACTCACTTTCCAAAAAAAGACGTGCGATTCCTTCATTTTTTTTCTACTGTCGCAAATACACAACAGCACTGCTCTCCTCACCAAAAAAACTTTTCATGCAGTTCATTTCTTGAGCAACTGAACCTAAAGACACAATTACTCCCAGAGTAACACCGCTTAAGTGATCTCTGCAAACGCGTACAAGTTCTTGGCAACAACCTCACCTTTAGTCGAGAATCTCCTATTTGCAGGTCGCCAAGCTGTATGGACTGAACTGTACTGTTTATCGAAGCTAAAATCAATTTGACTTCCGTCTATCTCTATCCTTTCTTCCCGCCCCCCAAGTGGGAGGAGACACTGTAACACAAGCGGCTAGGCAGGCGGCACTTCTAAAATAGGAAGTACTTAGTTCTTCCATGGAGAGAGAATTCGAGCCGCTTTTCTAAGCTGCCCGATCGTTAGGAAAGATGACCTTCCATTTCTGAATGATTGCCCTGAAATTAAGTATAAGCTCATCTGCACGAATGTCATATGGATCAAGTGCCCCAGGACGATGCTTAACTGAACTTCATATTGGTGGGTCACTTTCCACTCAAACACAAAGTTTTAAAACTGTTACGGTGCTTTTAATTTGTCTTTAAAACAAAGGAGAGGTGTATCAAAATCAATACCCAATAGCACCTTAATGTTATACGTTTTGTTGTTACTACAGCACGGGAAGAAATGCAATTCTGTCAACACTTAATGCCATTATAACTAGTAATAAGCTCGCGGCAGTATATCTTTTTTCCAGTCCATTTAATCCAATTAAAGGTCGCGGGGAGGTGGTGTTCCGACAAGGAGGAAACAAATCTGGATGGATTACTATTCCCTTCACATGCCATATTCACATTTAGATTGTACATTTAATCCAACACTCGCGGAAGTCTAATGTTCAGCACAAAATATAAACTGACCGGCCGAATAACAGAACATAACTAATGAGGAACACTAGCGCGAGCCAAAGCACTCCTGCATGGCTTTCAAGAAAACCTCTAAACCGATTTACTGCCTCAGATTTAGTACGCATGTGTAACACAAGAGAAGTTCTCGCTCCCTCTTTCACAATCAATTTGCAAAACCCAGCCAGCCACCTATTTTCTAGACTCACTGTAATAAGCCAGTGCCTGTCTCTGCAACACAGAACTGAAAACAGGAATCAAATCTGGAAAAACGGTTATTCATACTGTATGTACAGAACTGTTAATGACTTTCTCAATATTCTCATGTACGTACGCATTTTCTCAATACTTTTATGCTGTTGTATACAATTACCGTGTTTTTTTTTAATTATTCCTCATATTATGAGAGAGGTCCTGATCGTAGCGTTAACCCTTTTGGAGAATATTGCCAATGGTATAATTTTTTGAGATCACGATTATTTTTTGGCTGATCACTGGGTTGGCTAATCCTATTGGAGTTGTATGTTGAACTAGAGTCTGTATTAAAGTGACCATTACACAGAAATCACACAATTCCTGATCCTTTGCAGGTTTTAACAACCTGAGCTGTTTGGGGATGGGTGCATTTTAGTGTGAATTAGCCGGCCAGTTCGGAATCTCTGTATGGAATGGTATAATTAAAATGCTACCTAGATAAATCCAATTTCTTTATAGTCAAGGGGAACAAGCTCAACCTACGCTTCCTTCATTTCATTAAATTGTGTATGATGCAGGCTTCATGGTCATGTTGCATGTGATGGCTGGCTTCTAGGTAGATACTGTAAGCCTAATTGATATGAGTGCAGTTAAGTTCAGTACATTACAGATAACTTAAGTAATCTTTTATTCATATCTTTCTTTCAGGTGATAGTGGGTACCCCCTTAGAGAATCTTTCCACACACTACCCACCAGCCCACAAATACTACAGGATGGGAGATATACTGAAAGGCTCTCCCGCGCATGATTGGTGATAGAACAGATCATTGGTTCATTAAAAAGTAGATGGCGGTATTTGGACTCATCCAGTGGTACACTGCTTGAGTAGTACTGCACATCATAGCACAGAAACATGGACTGCCTTCATCACCTGACATGGGCAAAGATGAGCAAATGGATTACCCACAAAAAATAATTCATTGGATGAACGTAATTTTATCTTGCCACTTATATTCCATCTAAACAAATCATGTTATATCAATCCATCTTGATAGTGTTGTTTCAACACCACCCATGTTTGTAAGTTTAACATAATATTAACTTTTACATTCAATTAATTTGGCTTTTATTAAATTAACATATTTGTACCAAGTTAGTCTAATTAAATTCATTTAAATTGATTTTATATTGATTAAACACTTCGGCACAACAAAATTCAGCCATGTTATATGAACTAGTAAATGTTTTGTCTGTTACACCAATGTTAATCTTGTTGAATGAACTAATGTAGCTTTTGTCTGTAATAATCACATCAAACTTGTTTTAATTAGTGTTTTTTATTGCTTATGTAAACAATTTTAATTCAATTACTGAAACATACATAAAGGATAGCTTGCAAAACCATCTCTTTTATTTTGCTCTAATATTCTTAAAACAACTGTAAGAATCCCAGTTCAGCCCAGCTTTCTCCCCTTCAACCACCTCATACTAAACCTATTAGCACCAACCCACTCGGCTCAATAATTTTCTTCATACCACCCAAGAATTTAAATCAATAGTCCAAATTGCAACCACACTCTTCTTAGGGGTGGTTCAAAGCTAAGAGATTAAACTGAGCTGAGTAAATAACAGGTACATTTAGAATCTTTTATTAACAGCATTGCAGGAGATTACAGAACTTCCAGAACAATGAAGACATGCTGACTTCCCATGGACTAAACATTACACCAGATCTTAACTATCATCGTCATGTCAATGCTGCCATATTGTGGAAATGTGTGGGAAATAAAAAGTTCAGAAATAGTCTTTCAAAATGTTGGCACTTCTGTCATATAAGGTTTAACATTCAACAAATGCAGAATATTTTGCCAACAAAAAATAACAGCCCTAAAGCAATCTTTTGGGATTTGTGTGCAACTTGTCATTTTAAGTTTTAAAATTCTAAGTGCAACAACTCAGATCAAACTTACTTGTAAAAATGTAATAAAATATGCATTGGAACCAACAATATGCATTTTAACACCATTTTAAGCACTCTTATAACATTCGACACTTGCATTGCAAAAAATAAATAAAAAGAAATGAAACATTACTGTAATGTTGCTTGTATACCTTTTGCTAACTTGAGATGTCGAATCTTTGTAAATTAGTGCTTCGTTTTAATCAGGCTGTATCCATTAATGTAGTCTATTTACATGTGCAGAAAGCATTCAATGTGTGTAAAAGTTCAAGTATGACTGCTCCACTTAGAAACAATTTTTGAAAACCAGTGTGTACATTTGATTTTGTAACAATTGTCGATGTGGTAAAATCACTGTTTACACTGTAAGTGTATGAGACTTTAACTTTTGAGCCAACAATCTTTGTCTGAAGTCTACTGAGCAAACCAAATAGTGCTTCTAAACATTTTTATAATTTTGTAATTTTGAACTTTCAAAGTTAAACACAAAACAATCTGCATTGCAGAGATATGGAAAAATATCTGGCTTCCATGAGTCTGTTTCAAGAATCATTCACCCCATTAGCTTGTTTTTTAGGAACTGTGCCTTGGATGACAACCTCTGCCCATCCAAATTCATGATAATTTTTTGCAACACTTCAAAAGTACATTTGAGCTCCGGTGGGTAGCTTAGGTTCAGACAGTATATCAGTCCAAATAACTGAGCACAAGCAATCGCGATGCTCCTCAAACCAGTGAGAACCTCCACATCTTCAATCAGGACACCAATGTTCTTTGGGTCATGTCCAGGCTCTGCACCCTCCTGCTGTATGACATACACTCCCATCACAGTTTGCTCCATGGCTTCAGTGTTGGCCTCAGTGTTCTGTGAAGTAAAATATGATAATAAATACATTTGTTTGAGACTAGATATGGGTGCAAAAAAAATGCTGATTGCTGATCATAACATTATAAAAACATTTACAATTTTATGACTAAAAAAAATTTACTCATTTCAATTAGAGATGTACAAGAATAACACAGATGCACCAAATAGTAAAAAGTGAAATCTAAGCTTGGACATCCCAGTGTGCAATGAAAGAATTAACTGTAGAAATAAAGAAGGAAGTAACAGAGACCAATGATCGCTATAAAAGAGCTCAGTCAACCAGATCACGACAATTGCATATAAGTGGCCTACCATTGCCTACACAACATTCAAAGCCCATCTGCAATTTCCTAGAGGAACTAGGTGGGGCATTTTATCCATATGCATGAATTATTTACAACACTTGCCCAGCTCTGTGCAAAATATATTAAAATAATATTGTTTTAGAAGCTGATATGTTTACCAAATTCTAAATTCTATGTCTCTAATTTCCAACCTCAGAAATTTGACATGAAACAAAAACAAGGACAAATTACATTATGTTTTAGTCGTACAGGGTGTCACATTTTGCTGTTTCACATTTCAAATTTATTACCCATAACTCCTGCAGTTAATTACATAACACACAAGTAAATGTGTGAATGAAATGTGCTGTAAGTCTACATCTTTGTCACACGTTATGAATGTAACTCACTGTGTATTCTTTCACAAGTTTCTCATGGTCTTCGTTCAAGTAGACGCACAAGGACTTGAGGATGCATGCTCGTCTTGTATGTATTGTGTCATCCTGGGGTAAAAAGGGAATCCATTATGACAATATTTAGCTTTTAGGCAGCAGTTTGAAAAAAGAACTGTGGTAGACAATACTTAGGTCAGAGGAGACCAAAAGGCAAGTACTCATCTGTCTCATCCACATCAGACACAAAATAAGGCCACCACACACACTAATGTTTTAAAACTAACCATATGATTTTATCAATTACTTATTAATCTCAGACTGACGCTTATGTAATTGGTATAACAATATGATTAAGTGTTTGATTAGGTAAAAACATCTTAGGACTTTTGCCTACCATATGTATAGATATTTTTACTCATGAAATTTTCATGATATGGACCTAAAAAGTGCTTCATAAGCACAGGTCTAACTATTTTAACACAAACCTTGGAGACGGCCATCATGATGTGTCTCATTTTTCTTCCAGCCACCCCACCTTTGCATCGAAAGATCTCCATCATGCGTGGAGTGTACCTGTCTATCTCAGAAAAGAATGTAGATAGCAGTGGTACAGTCGATATGCACAGAAATTCCTTGTCAATCTGAAAAACATGAACAATGCACTTATGACTTGCACTGTTAGAACACAACATACCATACCATAGAAAGGACATACCAGGTAGGGCAGGGCAATATGGCCAAAAATATTTATCACGATATATATTTGAACATTTGCGATAACGATATAACTGACGATATGACTGACGCGAGACAAAATACTTTACAACTCCACAACTTTATTAGTGCAAAAAAAAAAACCCTTCAATTTATTTTCACTTAAACAAGCAGCTGTTTTTATGTACATTAAAGCTATATAAAAATTTAACAGTGCAAATGCAAATTCCTTGCTGACAGTTTAACCAAAAGGCATTTCCAGTGGAAATGGGCTGACATATCCTGAGCATAATCATGTATAATTCCACAAAACTTAGAGTTGCTTTGCAACATAAAACTGCAGTGTGCCAAATAAATAAGTCAAATAATAAAATTGCACAAACTCGAGTAAAAACAAAACAAACAAACAAAAAACATGGATAAATTATTGCTACTGCTCATGGAAGTTTTCTCCTGTACATTTCAAGATTTAAGATTCTTTGTCAGAAACACTAACATGTTCACAGATGTGGGCTTAAGGGAGGACCTTTGACAAGTTATAACGTTTCCACCTGTGCTGAACAACCTTTCAGATGCAGAGCTAGTTGCTGGAATGCAGAGGTATTTCCTAGCTAATCTGCTGATGTGGGGAAAGTTTACTGTGTGAACTTTCCACCACAAAAGAGGATCACACTCACTGTCTGCTGGTGGACTATTCACATAACTGCTCAGTTCAGATAATAACCTTGCTGCAGTTACATCTGTCTTGCCACTAACTGGTCCCTTCAAAAAGCTCCCGAGACTCTTCTTTGGCTTTTTAACAGCTCCCTTACTTGTTTGGTCTCCACAAGATGTAGGAAGTGTTTCTGAAAAACCTGTGGCTGTGCTACCCTGGTGTGACACAAGATGCTCTAGTTCACTCATGACTTGAACTTTGATGGCTTCGCTCTCACTCTCACTGAAATATCCTGTATGAAAATGTGGATCAAGGAGAGAAGCCATGTCAACAAGCCTCTCTGTGACACTGTCTTTGTAGCTTTTGTTCATGTAGTCAAGTATTGCTATTTTGATGTCTTTGGTCAGCTGAGTGTCACTCTCTTTTACTTTTAACATGTCATTGTTAAACATCTGAAGAACAGGCTTAACACAAGAAATGGTCACATACTCTTCAGCAGAAAAAGCATCTGTAAACTCTAGAAGTGGACTCAATGCAGTGCTGACCAAGTCAAGCACCTCAATGTCTTGCCATGTCAACATGAGGTGCCTTGTGGTTTTATCAGCAGCTAAAACCTGTGTTATAGCCTTTTCTTGTTCCAGCAGCCCCTGGATCATTCTCTGCTTTGAACCCCAACGAGTGTAACATTCAGTTATGAGTTTGTGTTCTGGTAGGCCCAGTTCTTTTTGGGCAGCCAGCAGAGCTCGCTGGCGCTTCCAGCTGTGGCCAAAAGCAGCAACAATCTTCTTTCCCACTCCAACTGCTCGTTCGATCCTTGGGTCCTTCACACTTCTTTCTAAAAGACATACATTAAACACTAGAATTACCAGAGTGTACGAAAAAACTCGTAGATCCGGCCCACTTTAAAAATGTTCTCACTTCTCCGCCACCGTCTTATGTCCTGTAAATGTGCCGATTAAGACGAGCAGCAAGTAGCCGGCTATTCCATCCCCCACCGTCGCAGAACGTTCATTAAGTTTTCCCACCTCATGCCTTGTTTGATTATCTGGGAGTAACGCAACTGCTGGAGTTTTAGAGTGGAAATAATAGATCGTTATTTGGAACACATGCATTTCATGTGTGTTTCGTTTCTACAGTAATATGTTTAAACGCATTGTTAAAACAGAAACTTTTTCTTATTTTAATAATAGATGTGTTAGCTGGGATTGGCTCCAGCAGACCCCCGTGACCCTGTGTTAGGATTCAGCGGGTTGTAAAATGGATGGATGGATAATAAATGTTCCAAAACGTAAGCATAAACTATAGAATGTGTGAAGCCTGATTTCCAAAGATCAAATAAACAGGTTCAAAAAAAGGTTCAAAACTGGTACAATATTTTCCGTGGCGAGGCACTTACTTTTGCTTTTCAGACCCCGGCATGCTTACCGTGTCTCAGACACCCGAGTTCGATTCCCCGCTGTGGAGGAAGTGTTACTTTTTTTTTTTTTTCTTTTTAACCTTCGCCGCTCTGCCTGTCTGCAAGCGTCTGCTTTCTGTGTGCTGTGGCGTTTTTTTTTTCTTTTCTTTTAAGTAAATCGTTAAGTTTAAAATGTCGATCGCGGTTATTTCTGTTGATTAATTCATGCTTTCATTCATTATATCTAATACTGTTATCAAGTGGTCGCTATTTTTGCCTGTTGTATGCAATCTATCTAGCCGTCTTTATCTCCACTCTCACTGCCCGCTTGCAGCATGTGTCGATTGATATATGATTTAATGTATTTTCTTTTTTACCTCAAACGGACATAAAATTTATAAACTAGTATGCACTGTCAGTTAATGAGATCGTTATATTTTCATGTCGGATGCTCCTTTTAAATTATTTTTTAACAATTGAGACTACAATTAACATGAACAAGTGTCCTTATAACTGTTCTTATTTTTAAGTTCTGTAATACACACACTGTCATACAGATCACTGAATAATGCATAGACAGAAGATAGATAGATAGATAGATATATAGATAGATAGATAGATAGATAGATGTGAAAGGCACTATGTGACAGGTGCTGCAGAAAGGCAAGCAGACAGTGAGAGTACATTCACATGTGAAAGGCACTAGATAAATGGATAAATAGGGAAGGCACTTATATAATAGGTAGACAGATACATAACAGTATTAGCTATATAGTAGTTTCGTTTTATATATAATGTGTATGTATTTTACAACTCGGGGAACTGTCAAAAAGAAATACATTAAATCGTGAGAGTGGAGATAAAGACACTAGATAGATTGTATACAACAGGCAAAAATAGCGACCACTTGATAACAGTATGAGCTATGATGAATGAAAGCATGAATTAATCAACAGAAATAACCGCGATCGACATTTTAAACTTAACGATTTACTTAAGAAAAAGAAAAAAAACTCCCCAGCACACAGAAAGCAGACGCTTGCAGGCAGGCAGAGCGGCGAAGGTTAAAAAGAAAAAAAAAAATAACACTTCCTCCTCAGCGGCGAATCGAACTCGGGTCTCTGAGTCACGGTAAGCATGCCAGGCTGCAATACAGTATATGTGCTGAAAAAGCAAATCTTAGCGATACACCACGGAAGCTATTATAGATTTTTTGAACCTTTTGTGAATGTGTTTGTTTGATCTTTGGAAATCAGGCTTCATATATTCTATAGTTTAAGCCTACATTTTGTAACATTTATTATTAAAATATGAAAGTTTCTGTTTTAACAATGTGTTTACATAGCTTACTGTAGAAACGGAACACACATGAAATGCATGTGTTCCAAATAACGATCTATTATTTCCACTCTAAAACTCCAGCAGTTGCGTCACTCCCAGATAAACAAGGCATGAGCTGGGAAAACTTAGTGAACGTTCTGCGACGGTGGGGGATGGAATAGCCGGCTACTTAATGCGCCGAATAAGACGAGCAGCTAGAAGACAAAAGACGGTAATTCTAGTGTTAAAAGGAAACACAGTTCATTACTTGACGCCAATATTAATGCGGTGTGGAATGTGTGACATTTAAGTTTTCTGTATAACACACACACGCACACACATACATATATCTATACTAATAAAAGGCAAAGCCCTCACTCACTCATTCACTCATTCACTCACTCATCACTAATTCTCCAACTTCCCGTGTGGGTGGAAGGCTGAAATTTGGCAGGTTCATTCCTTACAGCTTCCTTACAAAAGTTCATTTCGAAATTCTACGCGTAATGGTCATAACTGGAAGCTGTTTTTCTCCATTTACTGTAATGGAGATGAGCTTGAACGCCGTGGGGGCGGAGTTTCGTGTGACATCATCACGCCTCCCACGTAATCACGCAGTACATAGAAAACCAGGAAGACCTCCAAAAAGCGCTGAAGAAAACATGCATTATATAATTGAGAAGGCAGCGAAACAATAAGAAGCGAGCGAGTGACATAGACAACCATATTCATGAGTTCTGCTACTTCGGAAACAAAGCACGATGTAAATCTACACTTTAAATTAAGTTCATAGACAGGCTGCCGCTGGCGTTTGTAATTTAGTGCCTGCCCATATAAGGCCGTCCGTCAACGGCAATCCAATAGCAAACTCCCACTAAATATTCACGGGTGAAGGACTGTGCTTATGCAGAGGAAGATGAGATGGTCAGGGTGGTGTTTGGCACAAACTCAGCGAAATTGCGAGAGAAAGTTTTAAGTGCCAGGACTTCGGTAACATTAAATACAGCCATGGACATAGCACGAGATGGCACCAGCACAGCTGGGAAACTTCGATGCATGTACACCGAGCGGCTCACGTGAACTGACGCAGTGCACAGACAAAAAGCAACAGTTCCAAAAAGCGCTGAACAAAAACCGAATTACACAATTGAAAAGGCAGCAAAAAATATGAAGCGTCTGATACATACAAGCATATTCATAAATCCAGCTACTGCGGAAACAAAGCACACAGTGGAAAAAGTCAATGTCCCGCTAAAGGAAGACAGTGTAAAAAAAAAACCCGTGCATGCAGTGTGTCAGGTCTCAGATAAAGAAGAAGACGAGCTGTTTATTGATGCAGTAAGAAACGAATCGATGAATGAAACCTGTCATCTTTACAACGACTGACAAACACGGAATGTAACTTGAACATAACACATCCTACAAATACGAACCTGATTGAAAGAAATAATGATAATCAAATCCTTGATGACAGCAACACTCAGTAACACTCACAAAACAAATACTGTATATTGACAGTCATGTTACGTTATTTTTAAAATGTTCCCTTTTCTTTTTCATAGCTTTTTTAACACACTACTTCTCCGCTGCGATACGCGGGTATATATATATATATGTATATATATACCCCGATCTACATTCTCGAATAATGGATACTTTATTCGCCATCAATGATTGTTTTAGTAAAGCCATACTCAGTGTATTCATTAGATGAACGGTAAAAAAAGTAAGAGCGAGGGGAGGATGACTTATTGAGGCATGCAGGCTGTAGTGCGCGTCAACTCTATCTGAATTGCGCGATCACATTTGAAAAAATATATCTTTTCAAGTTCTGTTTAGTCCATATGTGTCAAACTCAAGGGCCGCGGGCCACATCCGGCCCGGCGTGTAATTATATCCGGCCCGCGAGATCATTTTATATACTGTATTATTGTTATTAATGGCCCGGGTATATGAAGCGCTGGTAACACAATAAACTACAGATCCCATAATGCAGCGCTTCAGCTGCCTTGCCGAACACTTACCGCGTTAATCAAGTCTATCTTATGGTGCTGCAAGTTATTGCGAAGCTAGCCCACACGATGCTGAAGAGAAAAGTTGATTCTGCAAATAGAGCCTTTAAAAACCGATGGGAGGCTGAGTATATGTTTACTGACATTGCCGGTAAACCCGTGTGTCTCATTTGTGGAGCTAATGTGGCTGTAATTACAGAATTTAATCTAAGACGGCACTATGAGACAAAACATCAGGGTAACCTGAAAGACCTGAATGCAATGCAGAAGATACAGAAAGCAGAAGAATTAAATAAGAATCTGACACTTCAGCGGACGTTTTTACCCGTGCACAATCACAAAGTGATTTCAAGTGAAGCTGCTTTTATGGGAGACACAAATGCACCAGTACAACTTGCCCCACTTTCCCTGTTGCCAAGTAATGTTGAACCAAGTCATCACTACGGTGTTCCCAAATACGCACTTTGCTGATAAACTGAGCGCACTGAGTTTGCACGGCGCTTTGGTGACTTTGAAGAACAAAAAAAGTCCGTCTACATGCGGCTCGAACCTTGTGCATGTTTGGTAGCACATATCTGTGTGAGAAGCTCTTCTCAGTGATGAAGACTAACAAAACAGCACACAGGAGTCGCCTCACTGATGAGCACCTGCAGTCCATCCTGAGAATCTCCACAACACAGAACCTCACACCAAACATAAACGAACTTGTTGCCAAAAAAAGATGCCAGGTGTCCAGCTCTAAAATGACATATGAGCAAAGACAACTGAATGATTTGATTTGTTATTGCTGAAAGGAACACATTTTATTTATATTTCCAGGTTTTGTTATGCAGCATTTTCATATTTGAATTTGTATAATTTTGACAGGATATATTTTTATGGAGAGCAAAATCTTTTGGGATATTTAAAATCTAAGTTTATTTTTTATATAAAATTACATAAGAGTAAAGAAATTTGAATGTTTGTTCTTTTAACGTTTACTTTATTTTTAACTTGTATAATTTAGACAGGATATATTTTTATGGAGAGCAAAATATTATAAGTTGTTTAAGGTTTGAGTTGATTTATTCAGGAATAATATTCCTGTCTGTTTTTACCATTCCTACCAAAGATATTTCTGTCGACTAAATAAAAATTCCTTCTATTTAAAATTTAAATAGAACTTGAACAAATACGATAGTTCATAATATCCACGCAGACTTGCACGTAAGAGCGGGAGTTATGCGTTTTAACAAGCAGCGTATTGCACTGATACGAAATAGCTGTGTGTGTATATATGTAGATATGTAAGTGTATGTATATATATGTTTATATATGTGTGTGTGTATGTATATATATATGTATTTGTGTGTATATATATGTGTGTATGTATGTATGTGTGTATGTATATGTATGTGTATATATGTAGATATATATATGTATGTATATATGTTTGTGTGTATATACAGTATATGTGTATATGTATAGATATGTATATATATATATGTTTATGTGTGTGTGTGTAAATATATATATATATTTATATATATATGACAGCAACACTCATCACTCACAACAGTGACAAAACAATTACATTGACAATCATGTTACGTTATTTTCAAAATGTTTCCTTTTCTTTTTCATTGCTTCTTTAACACACTACTTCTCCGCTGCGAAGCGCGGGTATTTTGCTAGTATATATATATATATTGCAGCACATCTGCCCACATCCAGCCTGCCTGTTCATTTTTAAAGACAACTAAAGATTAATTAAAACAGTATTATTACCATCATATTAACTAATGCAAGAAATGCTTAATCTGACGTTATAATTAACTTACCTATTGCAATGTGCAGGCGATGTCCGAAGCATGAAAGTCTTGTCCAGGTGTTGAGTGTGACGGCTTTCACAACGTTGGCCCCGTTGTCGGTCGTCACACACACTTGTTTTTCCTCCTGAAGATTCCACGAGCTGAGGAACTCTTTTAAGCCTTTGGCTATATTTTCCCCTGTATGGTCCTCGGGGAAAAAACTTGTTTCAAGGCACTTGTTTTGTAGCTTCCAGTCTTTGTCAACGTAGTGTATTGTGAGGCTCATGTAGGGGTCTGATGTTCGGCTTGACCACATGTCCGTGATGGACGCAAAAAACTCCACCGAAGATAATGCATTTGACACCTCAGTACGGACCTCTTCATATAAAGCAGGCAAGGCGACTTTAGAGAAGTATTTCTTGGTGGGCAGCTTGTAGTGTGGATCGAACTTTTTAAGCATCTTTGTGAAACCTTCTCTTTCCACACTCTGAATGGGCATCATATCCCTGGCTAAACAACGCGTCACTGCATTAGTTAGTTCCCCCCAGCGTTTGCTACTTTTGTCATAAGGCGTGCAACTATTTAAAACTATGCCGATTGTTTGTTGAGTCAGCTTCTTTGGTTTCACCACCACGCTAGTTGAAGCGGACGCCTCTTCACGTGCTTTAACAGCTTTGTTGTACTCCAACAAGTGTTTCTGCTTTAAATTATGAGATAGGTTTGTGGTGTTTCCTCCCTTCGCCACGACGGCCCGCTTACATGTTCAACAAAAAATTGCGATTTGTTGGGTATCTGACTGGTGAAAACCTAACTAGTTCCACACCACTGAAGTTGCACCATTTTTACAAACTAATTCTGGTTCATCTGTTTCATTCAACGATCCGCTTTCGCCCTTCTCATTCTCCGTCGCCGCCATGCTTTTTCCGCCATGTGCGTATGAAAACAAAGGCACTGCGCATGCGCGTTTTACCCATATTCTATCGCGATATTTCATTTTCTTATCATTGCCTAACATTGTATCGGTATTACCGTGAAAGGTATAATATGGCCCAGCCCTAATACCAGGAATTATTAGCCGTTTGATCACAATATTATATCAATATTAGTGAAAAAACAAACAACTGGTCATAACTATATAACACATTCTTGGGGCATAAAGCCTTACATATAGGACATGCATCTCTTTCTGAGTGAACAGAGATGGCCATCTGCTTTTGAAGTCTGCAGTCAAGGGCTGTCCTTGAATAACTTCTTGCCTTCTGTATGAGAAAGTCTTCTCCATTTTCATTGTCACTATATGGTCATTGTTTCTCTTCTGAATTTCTGAAAGCAGTGCAATTCTCTCCTTTTCCAGACTGTCAGAGGTTTCTCCTTTTGGATATTGCGGACAATAATTGACTTCTGCCCTTCTAGGCTTTTTCACATTCAACGCTGCCTGACTTTTGTCTTGGGCCTTGTTCTTTAGTGAATTTACCATCACCTCAGCACAGCCCAGGTCTCTGAGTTTGGTCTGGAAATTGGCCATTTTATAATTGAGGCTAATCTTCCAACCATAACAGCCATTGAAGGATCCCTGCTCCCTCAGAAAAGGATGCTTTTTCACAAGGGCTTCTGCAACTTCATTCAGGTCATTGTGAGTTGGATAGACTTTAAATTTAATTATTTCTTCAGCCAGTCTTTCTAAAATGTGGGATTTCAGTTTTGGTGAGGGGGTCAAATGAGTTCCACCAGCACTGAACTCAGTGTTGGCCTTTTCAAGTTGCAGTTCAGCCTCATAGCTAAAACGAGGGACTGTGAAGACACTTGGCCACACTGGCAGTCTTGTAGATGGCGATGAACCTGACGGTGAAGCAGGCTTTGTATTATCCATGTCTGCTGAAGAGCTTGAAAAGGAATGTGTTGGACTCTGGACTGCAACAGGTTGACCTGTCACTGCTTCATCTTCTGTAAAACTTTGTAACTGTAGAGTATATAAGTATACAACCTTTAAAGTTGCTTTATCATTTATTTCAGAGATCGAAGTCAGGTTTATGAACTCATTTCCGAAATCAGGATCTTGATATTGAAGGCAAAAATCCTGTTCCACTCCAAAATTAGTCTTTATTTCCTGGCACAATTCCTCAATGGAGTCTGATATCCCCGCTGATAAAATTAGTTTCCTGGCATCATCTTCTCCAAGTATGATCCTCAGTCTTATGGGCTGGGCCATCATGTTCACCTGGAAAATTATTTAAAAAATAAATAAAGATGCACTCATCGAACATTGTGTGAGTGTGTGTATATATGGGTCAAATTCTAATGTCAACAATTAAGGCAATCAACAATAACTTGATGATGTCACCTAGGAAATTGTAACTGGAAAAGGACAAGTGAATAGTGCATTTTCCAGATTTGTCTTGGATTCTTTTAGTTAATGACATTAGTTTAAAAAAAATCAACAGTCAATTCTCAATAAATTAAGTAGCAGCTGGTCTGCAAAGCATAATTTATTATTTACAGTACCATGTGATACAGTAGGAAAATACTTACAAACATTACTCCTGTTTACCCTGCAAGTTAGTGTGTCTCTTCAGAGTAACCAGACGCAGGCCTCCCACTGAATAGGCAGCTAATGGGTAGTCATCGAGTAGTTCCCCATGCTCAATCAGAGACACCTGTCACCATACACTCTAATTCATAACCTTAGATCTTCAAATGAATGCCTACTTATAATATAATAATTTAAAAGCGGTGAGGCAACCTTCTGCTGTTATGCACATAAAATCTGGGGTAGTTTAATGATAGAAATTTGCAAGGCTAATATGGTGGTACATTTTTAAAAAACTGCTAAAAACCTATCATTTTAATATTAAGCTGTATGCGCATTTAATTATCATTTTCATCAAGGCTCCATAATCCATACTAACCCCTACTATTCTCTGCTGTTCTTTTTCCATTTTTTCTGTGCCACCAACACCTGATCAAGGCACCATGCAGTCCCTACATTGATGAATTGAAGGCAGTACCCTAGATGTCCACATGACCATTAAATTGTCTCCATGAATGCTGAAAACCATGAGGACTGATTTAGATCATTTATGTTAGGTATAATGCACAGTAGGGGTTGGGTGGTCTCTTGGCCTTGGAACCCTTGCAGTTTTTTTGTTTTGTTTTGTTTTTTCTGCCTTCCTTACCATCTGATCTTACTTTATTCATTCTTACTTAGTATTCTCTAATTTTATTTTTGTTTCATATAAACTTTTTCTTCTTCATCTTGTAAAGCGCTTTGAGCTACATCATTTGTATGAAAATGTGCTATGTAAGTTAATGTTGTATTGCCAGTTTATTACACTCTTCATGAATCTTCACAGCTAAAACATTCTGACAGTGACATGATTAGTCTTGATGAAAAAAAGAAATTCTAGCAGCATTAATCTGACAAATACTGGAGCAGTTGAACCATACTGCACTTTGTTGCAACATATCTTGATCCAACTTCGTGAGGATTTAGCTTAAAAAAACCTAAAAACCTAAAGGACTGCCAAAGGTTCTTCAAACAAGTGAAGGCATACCTTCACATGCTAGCCACTGAACCAACTGACTCAACTGCCAATGATGTTACTGAAACTTCTGCAGATGTTTCAGATGTCAACTTGAGCACACCACTGGAACCGTTACGCAAGAAACTGAAGGCTGATGCATTTGCATAGTCAGAAGGTCCAAGAGAAGTGCCAGTAATGTGAGTCAAGTATTCAGGCTCACACTGGAACAGAGAGTCAACAATGAAATGAGATATTACAAGAGAGAAGTGAGCCCACCTCGACCTGCAGCTTCTGCATGTGATCACTTTGATCTGCCGTAGTGGAGGGGTCTTCACTACAAGACATTTCTATTGTTATCAGAAATCACTAGACTCTATGTAATTCCAGTGTCTTAAGCTAAATGTGAGAGACATTTCAGCGCATACAATGCTTAACACACACTTACATCACAATGCAGTAGCATGTTTCCTGAAACTGTTGAAGCTTTTTTAATTGTGCTTGAGGTGTAAAACAAATAGCTGATCAAGTGATTTTGGACTACTGACTGGCACTGAAAACACTGGCCCAGGCTGACATTACTGTCTTTGTTTTTGCAGTCACAGTCGCACAACTCGCACCTAGTAATACTGTGACCATAGCAGTTACAATGCATGTCTTTCTGCCATTTGTGAATCAATGGGAATTGTATTAAGCTTACAAAGTGTGTAATGTACCAAAAACATTTTACGGACAATAGAATGTCATTGCAGTTATCCATTAAAATGCAGAGGGTTAAATTTAAAAAATCAAAACTCGTTTTATTGCAGAGATATTCCTGACGGAATGCAGAATTGCAGAGAGCATAAAAAGTACATATACAGTTGTGTATACTGTAATAATAAAAAAATAAATAATACTACTAAAAATAAAACAAAGAGGAGAACCTGCACCATTGCTGTCACAATGAGAACTACTGTAGATTGGCAGTTAACAATGCAGTTACAGTAAGCAAGAGGGCTATTTTCATCAACTGTAGCCTCATCTGCTGACGCTGCGTCTGGAGCCAGGAAAATGCCCCATAAGTTATGGGTCTTGGGTCATGCGGGTCATGAGTCAAAGGTGTGATGGGACACATGGGTCATGAGTCACAAAAGATGGCCCACTGTCAGTTCTGCCCAGACCTAGTCTCTCAGGACATCAGTGCAATGGCAGTTCTAAGACATTTCTATGTTGTGTGTTGAATGTAATAAGAATACTATAAAGTACTGGATATATTGTAACATTGACATTTGCTTGGCAAAAATGTTTCATTTTTTCAAAAGTTCAGTGAGAATGTTCTTATTATCCCACTGCTCTGGGCAGACAGCCTGCATCAGTTAATGGTGCATTTGACACAAGGCATGAATAGCCCGATTCAGTTCTTGCTGTGTCTGCAGCACCACATCAGCCAAAACACATTGCGTGGGTCTCCTGACATTGACAGAGGTCTAGGTGCTGGATGATGCCACCTTGCTCTTGTTCTCTCCATTTAGCAAATATCAGTCTACGAAATGACAAAGTAAACAAGCGTTTAAAGGCACATGTTAGTCATGTGTTTTTTAGTTACTTGCACAATTGTGCTGTGCTCCATTTGGCCATGATAAATGCTGTAGCCTATAGGACTGGGATATTAAACATTGTAAAATGAATGCACTTGCCCACATCATCTTGATGCATTACATCAGAAACCTGTCACGATCAGGCAGAAGGCCACCAATGGCTGTTCCCCTACCCCACAATAACAGCTGTAACTCACATGTCAAAGGGACTGAGGTTGAGTGTACCCCCCCATTAGCAGCATGCACATTTATGCTGGTGTTCTGCAATTCTCCTTTTCACTTCAACCTTTGTATCAGACTACTTTAACTTCATTTCAGCAACAGAGTGCTGCTCTGATTGTTGTAGCATCTACTGTTGCTTTCACTTGCTGCCATGCTTGATTTTTGTTTTCTTTTGTTGGTGACTCCCACATTGAGGCTGGCAAAAAATGTTTATGCGTTTCTCTACTTCAGTCAATAATAGCTTCAAGTTCACATTTACTAAAGTTTCTTTTTCTGCCTTTTTTTCCTTTGTTCTTCCCTTGTTTGTAGTGTAAACATCACTCAGGAACATGGGTAAATTTTAATATTCTGATTAAGTCATGCATATTAAAAAATGTCATTTTAAGCTGTATATGGTTACTAACAGGCTATTACAGGGAGTGACTATAAGCACTTGCACACAATTTTAAGATTTGAGATTTATAAAGGATCATGGCATGTAAATTATCACGTACATGGTTGCATAAGTTTAATTTTTTTGTGCATGCACCTTTTTTAATTTCATGCACAAAGTTAGTATGGAATCTAAGCAAGGTTTTATACCCGAGGTCCCATCTCTCCAAGTGTCAGATTAGTAAAACTTGCATATGTACAAAAAGAGGCTTGAAATGTGCCTACTCAGCTTTCCATGCAAGCTTTTGGGATCTATAAAAATAAACTTGATGGAAGAATGTGTATATATTTAGGGCAGCTCTGGCCCCATCTGTAGGCAACATCACACAGAAATTGGGAAAGGCATGATCAACTTGGGAAATGCAGCCAAACCACCTAAATGATGACTCCCGCATCATTCATACCACTGAGCTGTTATTAGAATGTGTATTGCTGTGACAAACGCATTACATCTAAAAAGAGATGAATATGATATACAGATTGAATTTTAGTTCCCTTCAAGAGGATCAATGCTGTGTATTTGCACTGCAGAATGTTTTTGGTTTTTCATGAGTTTTGAGTGACCAAAACCATGTAACAGTTAAGGAAACAGCTGTTGGGACATTGAACTGTGAGCGGTGGGAGTCCATCCATATTACATGCCCAGGGAGTTTTCTCACGCCATCATTGTTGTTGTTTATGTTCCTTCACCAGCGGACACAGAGAAAATGTGTGACATCACATTTGCAACTATTGTGAGACTTCAGACGCAACGCCCAGAGGCTTTCATTGCAATCTCTGGTGATTTCAATCACACTACACTGGACTCGATACTGACTTCCTTCTTTCAGAATGTTGATTGTCCCATCAGAAAGAGCAGGACAATTGACTTTCTATACTCTAATGCAAGGGATGTTTATCAAGCCACTTTTCTCCCCCCGCTGGTAAATTAGACCATAATCTAGTTTACCTACAGCCTCAGTGCAAGCATCTACTTCAAAGACAACCCACAACTGCATGCTACTTCAAGAAATGGTCTCCTAAAGCTGACGGTCCGAGTTTTCATAACAGTTTTAATCGCGCTCCCCTAATGTTTTTTTGAAAGGAGCCCACTAATACCAATTTGTTCTTTTTTAATTAATGATATATCATAGATGCATATTTTATTATACCTACTTAACTTTTATCGACATTTATCTAACTCTATATTTATTTTTCTAGTATCAGAATGTAGTTTAAGTTAATTTGTTTTGGTTTCAATAGATATATTTTTCATATTTTCGATTCTTTCACATTTTCACGCCCCCCTTTTTGCTACTTAGCGCCCCCCTAGGGGGGCCCGCCCCACAGGTTGAGAACCACTGCCTTAAAGATTGTCTTGAGTCCACTGACAGGACTGTTCTACAGGAAGAACATGGAGTGGATATTGAAGGGATTATAAACTGTGTGACAGACTATAAAAACCTATGGACACCATTGTCCCTGTTAAAACTGTACTCTGCATTGCTAATAATAAGCCCTGAATTACCAGTGATGTTAACGACCTTCTTAACAAGAAGAAGAAAGCCTTCAAAAACAAGGATCAGGCAGAGCTGAGGAGTGTACAGAAAGATCTTACGGTTAGACTAAGAGAGGCTAAGGAGTCCTACAGGAAAAAGGTAGAATACAATTTGATGCAAAATAACATCAGGAAGGTGTCAGATAGTATGAATAAGCAAATGAAGCTGTACAGCAGAGGACCATGTGGAGAGAGTAAACGAGTTCAATCTTTTCTACATTTGGTTCGACTACCCTGCTCCTGCTTTTCATGTCACAAACTTACTGGGCACCACCCCCTCCCTCACAGCTACTCATGCACCCCATACCCAAGCTGCCAGCACAAATCATGCAGCCTTCTCCCTCCACTAGCACAGCAGCACATCAGAAGGTGCTAACAGTACCCCTGCTTCTCCACCATGTTTCTCACACCATCACTGCTGACCAGGTTAGAGGAGAACAGAGGAGGCTGTGTCCTAGCAAGGCAGCTGGCCCAGACAAGGTTTGCATAAGACTTCTAACGGCCTGTGCTGCTCAACTGGCAGAACACCTTCAGCACATTTTCAATCTCAGCCTGCTACAACTCAACTGCAAGCTACAACTCAAGGACATGCCACATGCAGAAGTTCTCAGATGACACTGCTATTGTGGCATATGTCAGGGGTGGAAAAGGAGGAGGAGAACAGTGAATGACTTTGTGGGATAGTTTCTGCCAAACCAACTGCTGTTGAACACTTCCAAGACCAAGGAGATGGTTATAGACTACTGTAGGGCTAGACCACTACTGAGATATGTCACCATTGAAAAGGTTGATATGGAGTTGGTCCAGACCTATAAATATCTGGGAGTGCAGTTGGATGACAGGCTGGACTGGTCAGAGAACATAAAGATTCTGTTCAGGAAGGGGCAAAGCCGGTTCTATTTTCTGAGGAGGCTGGACTCCTTTAAGATATGTAAGAAACTCCTACAGATGTTCTATTAGTCAATGTTTGCTAGTACTCTCTTCTATGCTGTAGTGTGCAGGTAGGGTAGCTTGAAGAAGAGAGATGCTGATTGCTTTGACAAGCTGATCAGGCAAACAGGATCTGTGGTTGGAATGTAAATGGATTTTTTGGTGACAATGGCAGAGTGGATGACACTATGCAAGCTGCTATTATGGACAACGAACATCACCCACTATACACCACCATAAAAAAGCAGAGGAGTCTGTTTAGTGGTAGGCTGCTATCACAGAACTGCAATACAGACAGACACAAATGATCTTTTGTCCCAGAGCCATTAGACTTTAACTCTTCTCAACAGGGGAGGGGGATGGTTGAGTTCTGAGCCTGATGCTCCTTCTCTGCTCTTAAGCTATATTAGGTGTATTAGCTATGCACTATATCTGATATCTCATTACTTGGTCAATACTGTATTGCCTTTTATTTTCTATTTATTATTGTATGCACTATCTACGTTACCTGAATTGGACCGTAAGATTCCAAACCCAGTGTACTGTGATTGCATTATTTGTACAGTATTTGTTATTTGTGTAGTGTGTACTTAAATGTTTGTATTTAACTTGGTATAATTAATTCTTAGCTATTGGTACTTGAATGTCACTTGGGATCAATAAAGTATCTATCTATTTATATATCAAGGCAAATTGCATGGAACAGTACATACATATTTTCATGTTTTTTGGCATATGCATATTTTCATGCTCAGATCCACGCAAAGATTTATAAAGAGGACTCCTGGTAAACTGGTGACATTTGAAACAGTGTATGTGTTAATAAAATGGTTAGAAATTAATGAGAGAAAAAAGAGCAGGCCTGAGAAGTAGAAATCTGTTCCAGTCCCCAAAACATAGGGATATAGTTCTTAGAAAAGGAAAATCTACAAAGTGATAAAAAATGTGTCAGAAGAATGAACACACTAATAAGCCATATAATTAAATAACCAAATTTCATTATCATCATGGACTTTAATTAGGAAACTGAGTGAAATTAAAACCTGCAGCCACTGCAACCATTCAAGACCATAACAGAAGGCCACTGCTAAATATTATAAATGAAATGCAGACTTTACCCAGATGCCCTTTAATAGACTAGGGTGTCATTAAGAGCTGTGAACAGTTTCCTGTTTAGCACCTGATGTTGTTAGGACTAGCTCCATCTCTTGCAAACCTGAACTCGGTTAAGCATGTTTGATAGTTGGTGAATGCCTACATGAATGCATTCTCCTAAACCCTTACTGAGATATCCTGCCCTGTCAATGAAGTTTTCTTATTGCTATTTGGATAAACATTAGATTCAGCTCTCTGTTTGTTTAAGCTGAAATCTCTCTTTCACTCTTTCCTTACAGCTCATACCTCATAGTATAGGAATTAGTTTAGTTTACCTTCTCTCCACTTTTTTTAATGCTAATCTTTTTAATATGAAGATCAAAACTGCACCCAGTACCTCAAATAACACCTCCTTAATTGTAACCTCCTTTGACTTGTACCCAACACATCGATCTACTAGTATGTAACTTAATATGTTATTAGCCTTTTTACTCTCTTTTATACATTGTCTTCATGTGGGTAAGTAAGGTGTGTTTTCAGGTTTCAGAGCCCGCATTATGTACACTATACTTTTATTTGCGGCACTACTTTACATTTACTTGTATTAAATTTCATCCACCACAAATCTATTCACACATATATTCTTTCCAGAACCCCTTACACCATTATGGTAGATTCTAGGTTATCTGCCATTGAACCAACCCTGGTTTCATCTGCAAATTTAACCACCTTATTATTTATATTCTTATAAATTCTTACTGCTTGAAGAGGGATACCACTTTTTACATCACTTCACTCATATGAGTTTCTTTCATCATAACCATTTTTTCCTTTTATTTAGCCCAGTTTTACAAATGACCATCTACTTACTGTGTCTTGAATTCCTACTTCTTTTAGTTTGAGCAGTAGTCCTTCATGTGGCTTTTTATAGAATGTTTCTGAAAATCAAGATAATATTAGATGCATCTCTTTAATTATATGCCTTTGCTGGTTTGTCACATAATTTTATCATATTAGTGAAACACAAACTTCAAAGTCTGAACCCATGTTGACTGTTAAGCAATACACTTACTTTTTGTCACTCAGTGCTTGATTGTTTCTTTATTAATTGCTTTAATTAATTTATTTGTGATGCATGTTAGGCTTCCTGGTCTATTGTTTCTTGAATCCGCACAATCACATTTTTTATATAATGAGAAAACCTGCTACATTACAGCCTTTAAGAATGTCCCCAGTGTACAGTGAATTTTTGAAAACTACACATTAAGGCTTTATATATATACTTATTGACTTAGTTAAACTCTAGAATAAATGTTACCTGGTCCTGGTGATTTGTCCAGTTTCTAACTTTTTAATCCAAGCAGTACTTGGAAATGACTAAGTACCTCCTTAATACAAGCAGATTCTGTAAGTCCTGGGAGGTATTGACTTCTTCATACATGAAAACCTCAGAAGATTGTGAATTTAGAGCATTTGCTAGTTCCTTCCTATGTTCATATCTACTAGAGCTGGTGCTCATAAGCAGTTTTCCATCACCTATTCTGGATTTATTAAATAGGATGAACTTTTTTACATCACATTGATATTTCTGCTGACCAGCAAAGTCCCCACAATGCATGGAATTCAGAAAGTGAATAAATGCATTCCCTTTAAATACTAGTGAAATTTCACTGACCACATGCAATCATGTGAAAAAATACTGTAGGAAGATGTTGATGTTTGTCATTGTTGATGGCTGTGGCTACACTGTCAGTAAATGCCTTGAGTACTTAGTCATGGTGCAAGTAATATTGGCCTTCCTCAAGGGTTTTCGAAAAGCTGCTGAGAAGGTATTCCAGCGATCCTCTTTCAGACTACTTCGGACAGGAAGGTGTCCCATTCTTTCCCCAGATAGGAAGGTCTGTTTAGCTTGGTAAGGTGTCATAAATGACTTCAACAAGGAACTAAACTTGATGAAGATCTGCCTGCCAGATGTTGGATCATGTAATTCTGCATTGTAGTTCCTCTCCCACCTATTCTACCTCCATGCTGCCAAAGCCCCACCACCCTGTTTCTTCTTTCTTCCACCACTCTTCTTCCTGAAATGTTACTCTTTGCCCTGGGCAATTTCTCTTAGGCAACCCACCACAACCCCAACAATAGCAATCTGCGACCCAGTGGTTGAAAAACACTGAATTAGAACATACCCTCAACTTATCTATCCAAAATCATTCTTTAAACAGGGTTTCAGAATTAACTAGTACATCAACCCATCCACTACAACAGCAGTCTGGCTGGATAGTGGAGAGTTATGCAATCTTCTAATTGGGACATGCTACCCCACTGGAAAACCTTGAGAACACAATGTAATGTGATATCCAGCTACAGTTTCCCTACAATATATTGTTAATACAGCAGTTCATGAAAAAAATACCTAGAAATAATTACCAAATGAGTGATAAAATCTAATTATCATGGTGACTCAGATCCCCTTTAGCCCCTTGGGCTCCAATGCAATGTACCAGATGAGACACCCTATCACAGGGCCAGGTTCATCCTAAGGTTGAGGTTTTCTAAACCAAACTTATCAAGTCATGTCTTCATGCACTTTGCTTTGTGCAATGGGTCACAATTTTGCTGGAACTAAAAAAGACCTTCCCAAACTTTTGCCACAAAGTTGGAAGCACACAATTATCAAAAATGTCTTTGTAAGTTGTTGCATTAACAGTAGCCTTCACTGGAACCAAAGGGCCTAGCCCAAACCCTTAAAAACAGCCCAGACCATTCTGCATCCTCCACGAAAGTTTATAGTAGGCACCCTGTAGTCTGGAAGGTAGCATTCTCCTGATATCCGCCAAACTCAGATTCGTCCATCAGACTTCCAGACATTTCTACTGCTTCAGAGTCCAATGGCAGTGTGTTTTGCACCACCTCAAACTCACGCTTGTCATTGCATTTCGCGATATTAGGCTTGTGTGTAGGTGTTTGACTATGGATACCAATTTCATGGATACCAATTTCATTAATCTCCCGATGCAGTTTTTCTGCTGACGTTGCTTCCAGATGCAGCTTGGAGCTCTTTTACGAGTGATGTAATAGAAGATAGGTGATTTTTACATGCTTTGTGTTTCAGTAATTGGTAGCCCTGCTCTGTGAGTTTGCATGGTCTACCACTTCATGGCCGATCTGTTGTTGCTCCTAGATGTTTCCACTTTACTACAAATAAAACTTATACCTGACCAGGGAAGATTGAGCAATTATACGGTATACATTAAAGTGTCCTTAGCTATATTATAGTGATTTTTTGTACTAGAAGTTAAAACAGTTGTTTGCAAGTTCTCTAAGCCTATTGCAAATATTTATTGTTCATTTCCAAAATAAGTTATGATGCACTCAATAAGTAATAGACATTAATGGTACAAGTAGCTGTAAAATGTTAATTCATTTTTCTTTTCCTAGTGGTTTGCCTTGCCCAGCCTCTTGTAAACTAGGCACAACTGTTTGCTGTCAGGAAATTATTTTTTTCTGATTAATTTTATCTAGTTTTCAACAATTTTTGTTTTAATTCTTTTCTTGTATTTTTTTTACTGTATCTTTTTGTCATTATTGTTGAGGTATCATTGCAGCACAACTTTGTCAAGTGAGTGCCACTACGTTTTTGATTGTAACAACCACATTCTAGTCATATGTGCCACAGCACATTGTAACTCATCTCTGCACTTTGCAATAAATCAAAGGAAAGACCTCTCAATTGTCTCAAGCAAGAACAGTTTGGAAATCAGACTATTTAGCATTTTGTTTTGTATTTACTTTGGAAAAGAACTTGACTTTGAATATTGCCCAACATTTTGGTTTCAGTTTCAAAGGCCTAGCCTGGTTTATATCTACTCTTTTAACTTCCCTTTTAAATTATACAATAATTCTGTATTGCAAATTGAAACTCCAATTTACCCTGGACAAATATTTATTTTAAGCAAACATTACACTTAACACTTTCTAGTCTTCCTACTATTCTGTTCATGCAAGAATATTTCTGTCACCACAAAATCAATTTCCAAGAGTGCATTCATCTTCTAAATTGCTTGGCTGAAAGAACTGCTCAATTGCTTGGTTTTCAACATGGTATTATGCAGCTTCTACAAAGAAGTAAAGGATCTACACCAATTCATTGTGGATTCTACAAAGAGGTATTATTAACTTCAATAAACTGGAAATTTTTAAAATAATTAATTACTTTCTTGTGCCCATACCTGTCAAAGCAGAATAACTTATATTGCATAGTTTGCATGTAAGCTATTTGTCTTTATATTTCAAACTTTCATATTGTTTGAAATATAACTTCTTAAGAATCTTAGGAGCAGGGACCATTGTTGAGCTTGCTAAAACTATTCTCCTTAGACTGTAACGAATAGGAAAATATCTATCTATCCACCTTCAGAAACCAAACCATTATTTTTTCTTTGTAAATTTTGTACTTTGTAATTTCCATACCACCATTAATCTTTGTTTAAGTTTTTTGAATGTTGGTAATGTTTCTGCCAGGGTTTATTCCCCATGTTAAATATATTGTCTTTTTTACTGCTGTTTTTGAATTATTATTTTTGATGTTTTCAATGTTTTTTGTTATTATGTAATTTTGTTAATATTGTGTATATGACCTTTAAGGTTACATTTCCTTTTTTTTTATTGGAGGGACCCCCCCCCCCAGGAAGCAGGGCAGGGCCACCATGATGTAACTACTCCTCTGCCTTTTTATTCTGATGAAGGAGATGAGTCCCTCAGAGTTGCATTGATTGTTGGTGGTTCAGCAGCATTTTTAATGAGTATTCTTTTTAATTCTTCTTTTTTCTTCTTTTGTTCAATTTTTGTTTATAGTCCTTGGTTCTGATTACTGATTTGTTATTTTGGATTGGTTAGGCTTTAGTTTCTTTTTTAGGCATGCCTTGTTTACCTTACTGATACTGTTTTTCATGTTCTGCCATTTACTGCTTCTTTTTGTTAATATGAATAAAGTCATCCTTTATAAAGATTCATAATTTACTTTGTCTTCTCAAGTCAGAGGTTTTATAGTTTACCCTATACCTTGAAGGGTATTTCTGTGTATTTGGTACAGTTAAAAATATTCTGAAGTTGTAACGCCTGAGTTCTGCTTTGGCCCAAGCAAGTGTGAAAGCTTACATCTTCAGTTTGAGGTCTCTATGGAGTGATGTCTATTGTGGTGCAGACTAGTGAGGTCCAGGTCTGGCCTTTTTGTGTATTTTGTGGCCTGCACCTCCTTTCACCATGTTGTGTGCTGCTAAATCACAATATTTGCCTTGAGTTCTTTTCCCAGTGTCAGTCAGTTATGTTTTTTTTTTTAATTTTGCATTTGCAAATGTGGACAAGTATTAGTTGAGCACTGTGTTTATTGGGGCAATTGAGGGTAATCCTAAAATTGTAAGGACAATAGCCTATCTCAGGAGCATCGGGTTTAAGGGATCAACCAATCCTTGAAGAAGCACCAGATCAATTTATGTCAAACTCATGTAAGACCAATTTAGAGTTTCATATATGTGTGGTATTTTTGAAGTTAAAGAATTGTTGTATAGTGATGTTTGCCTCATGCATTTGCTTTGTCAAATGAAGATGTGTCATGACTGCTTCAAATGTTATATAAACGATGGATCAAAACCATTTGTTTTTAGGAATGTGCAAGAAGGAGTAAAAGGTACTTTAATAGGATAAAAAAGAGAGTAGTCAAGGCCAGAAAAGAATCTTTTCTAAGGGGGCTGAAGACCATGAGCAAATCAAAACTGTTAAATTTTAAATCATAGCAAGATTAAGTTAAAACTAAAAATAAAAAATGAAAATAAACAGCTCAAGAAACTAGGTTTCTGCCAATAGTCTTTAAAGAAAAGAAAAGAAAAACAAAGTTCAGACACACATGCATAACACCCCCAATGACATTTAATGTCAGAGCAATCTTTTGCAAATTGATGGGTCATAATGACATTACCATCACATAACTAAAAAAATGGTGAAAAATAAATAAACAAGAATGAAGAAGGAAAACAAAAGAACAAGCCATATTATTATATTAAATACCAAAAAATAGGAAAGACTGAGCACAAATCTAGCATGTTTACTTTAGGATTACATTAATGAACTTTTGGCATGTTCTGATGAAGTTCAAAGAGTCTTTGAAATGATACAGATATATCCATTTCTGTGGAGCTGTCAAAGATCTCATCTTTTGGAAAGGGTTTACAAGTGATGATAATATTACTGAAAAGTGGCTGCAAGGGCAAAAGCCAGACTGGTAAAAGAGGAAGGCATATGTTGTTGCTTTTTGCTGGCAAAAGGCTGTTAAAGTTGATCGAATTTAGATAGAAAAATAGGGAATTTAGCAAATGCAAGTAGTATCCTATGATAATAGTGTTATAATAAAATACTAGCAATAAATATAAAATTCTGGGCAATCTTCATAGATAAAGCTGTGTATCATTTTCACAATCTTATTTATTGTTCGCATAAATTACAATATTTTTATCTAAATATTTATCTAAATGCCTTTAAAATAAAAAACATTACCTTAGCGAGTCACATGCTACTTGATTTTTTCAGTTAGTGAGAGCTTTCGTCCCGTCTCCCTTCTCCAGAAAGGGACTATTTACTTGAAACCTCACATTTCTGGAAGATGTCAAACTATATAGAGTTTTTCACCACACAAGAGATCCCATTTCATCATCTTTAATTTACCCTAGAAATTGAACCTTTCAACTACAGAGTCCATTGATGCGGTGTGAATCATATTGGAATTCTTTGAGAAGCTTGCATCTTGAGCCTATTACTACTTTAGATATTGTGATAGAACGGGGGTACAAGTGAGCCACAAACCTCAACACAAACACACAAAATAGTCCCAGGTTCACATAAATGGATGTTTATTGTAAGAATACCCCCAAAAAGCACCAAGCACAAGTTATCGCTCCACAATTACCACTCCTCTCTCCACTGTACTGCCCTCCTCCAATTGATGTTGCCTTCCTTCCTCCCAGCTCCAACTTGCCTGGACAAGGGAGTGTGGTTCCTTTTATTAAGGACCTGGGAGTACTTCCAGTGCCAGGCTGCTGCCCATTGGAAGCACTTATGGGTCACACGGAAGTCCCACATAAAAGGGAGTACCTCTCTCTGCAGCGCCGTCTTGCAGCACCCATGAACCCCAACAGGACTGTCCTGCTGGACTACATCTTTTGGCATTCCCTGATGGGTCCTGAATGGGTGCCAATATTGAAGGCTGCCGCCGTCTAGCAACCTGGGGGAATGATCATCTTTTATAGCCAGTCCTTCCCCATCCTGGCCAGGGAAGGTACTACAAATATGTCTGGTTGGGACATTTGTGCATCTGCTTGGGGTTAAAGAATCTTCTCCTCTGTTCAGGATGTCCCTCCATCCACCTGGGGAGTCCAGTTCGGCTATGACAACTTTCTGTTCTTTGACCGGGATGTTTGTCTATCCTCTTGGAGGCTCCTGTCCAGGCAATAAACCATCCCGCTTCCTGATTGGAATGACCATCCATCCCGTATGCTACCTACAATATGAACATACAGATATACTGTATTTACAGATATTTGGGCTGAATTGTCTAAAACTAAAGATAAAACAGGCAAATAGAATTCAAGATTTTCAGGGTCTACAAGCTACAGTGTTTCTTCACCAACATAAAGAAGACAAAGTTTGATGACTGAAAGCGAAATTGTGGATCAAGAATCCAATGACATAATTTATGCTATGTGGGTGAGAAGGAAGGCTGTGTAAATTTAATAAAGGTTTCATTTTTAATTTAAAAAATTTCTGTTTCATTGAGCTTTGCTTGTTCAATCCAATTGTTTGTCTCTTTCAAATGAGGAGCAAATAATTACTAACCATAACCTTGAGAAAATGAAAAATGGATACTACCCACCCTTGTCATCTTATTATTATTTTTTTTAGGTTTTTCTGATTTTCAATTGTTTTTAATAGAAGCTTGTTGCAATGCATCACTACTGAAGGCTCCACAATTTGTTTTTTTTCAGGACTTTAGGTCTTTCATACCACAAAGGAAGGCTTTCATTCCTGCCATTGGGAGAGTCTGATATGCCAACCTCCCACTTTTTCTGCTTTACCTTGCTAAACTGAAATTGAGTTTTAGATCCTCTCACTCAACATTTGACTCCCTGTGGAAGTGTTTAAGGCAGTGAACAATTCCATTACAAGTAGTACTTTCCCTTGGTTTTTTTCTTGTTTTTTTCAGCTCTTTTTCTGCAGAACTTTCACTGTGTCATCTTTAGGCAGGAATATCTGCTGAGATTTTGATAACACTGAACTGCTACTGTTCTTAACTAGTTCAGTAGTTTATTGAAGGTTTGTGTCAACTTTTGAGTCCTGGTTATCTCTCTCTCTACAGGTTGCTTAATGTCGAGTGTGATTGGGTGTTAATTTCTCTTTAAACTAGTTATGAATATAGAAATTGTTCTCCATACTCTTTGTTGGGTCTTGAAGGGGCCCTATGTGTTTTCTGTCTCACTTTGGAAAGCCAGATGCCATATGTTATCCATCTCTTGTCATTGAGCTTTCAGCCTGTTTAACACATCATCTTTGAATTACAGATTTTTTGTCTGAACAATTTAGAAGCAAGCTTAGTGAGTTTCTAACATTAAATCTAGGTTCGGTGAACAGTGCTGGTACATTTTGGGAATATACTAAAGGTTTCACTTATAATTTCACACTTTCCTTTTCACCAAACCTTGCTTGTTTTAAAACTCACAAAACTGCTGAACTCAGATCTAAATTTACATCTTTGGAAAGGAGTTTTCCTGTCCCTGTACAATGAAAACTATGATCATCTCATTACTAATAACAAAAGTGAGTGCCATTGTCTATCTATTAACAACAACAACAACACTATTTATTTATATAGCACATTTTCATACAAATGATGTAGCTTAAAGTGCTTAACAGGATGAAGAAAGAGAAAAAAGACAAAATATACAAAATCAAATTAGGCAATACTGATTAACATAGAATAAAAGTAAGGTCCAATGGCCAGGGATGCTGGAGAAAAACACAAAATCTGCAGGGGTTCCAGGCCACAAGACAGCCCAGCCCCCTCTGGGCATTTTACCTAACATAAATGATCTTAAGCAGTCCTCATGGTTTTCAGGCTTCACATGGAAGAATTTGATGATGATGGTCATGTGGACCTCTGGCCTTCAATCCATCAATGTAGGAACAGCATGGTGCTTTGATCAGGTGGTGGTGGTGCAGATCGCCACCACAGAAAACTGGAGAAAGAACAGCAGAGAAAGTAGGGGTTAGTACGGATTTCGGAGCCACCATGAATGATAATGATGATTAAATGCATATACAGAATATCAGGGTTAAACTAAAATGAATCTATGAGAAAGCCATGTTAAAATAATACGTTTTTAGCAGTTTTTTGAAGAGCTCCACCATATTAGCCTGGCAAATTTCTATTGGTAAGCTATTCCAGATTTTAAGTGCATAACAGCAGAAGGCTGCCTCACCACTTCTTTTAAGTTTAGCTCTTGTAATTATAGGCAGACACTCATTTGAAGATCTAAGGTTGGAGTGTAAGGTGAAAGGCATTCTGAAATATAGGATGGAGCAAGATTATAAAAGGCTTTGTAAACCATAGGCACTATTTTAAAGTCAATTCTAAATGGCACGGGTAACCAATGTAGTGACATCAAAACTGGAGAGATGTGCTCGGATTTTCTTTTCCTAGTTAAGATTCTAGCAGCTGCATTCTGCACCAGTTGCAATCGATTGATGTCTTTTTTGGGTAGTACTGAGAGGAGCGTGTTACAGTAATCTAGCCAACTGAAATCAAAATTGTGAACTTATTTCTCAGCATCTTGCAGTGTTATAAGAGGTCTAACTTTTGCTATATTTCTTAAGTGAAAAATGCTGTCCTAGTAGTCTCATTAATATGTGATTTAAAATTTAGGTCAGAATCAATAATTACACATACATTCTTTACCTCTATCTTGACTTTTAACCCTAATGGATCAAGTTTATTTCTAACACCCTCATTATATCCATTTTTGCCAATCACTAAAATTTCTGTTTTCTCCTTATCTAGTTTGATAAAATTGCTACTCATCCATTCAGAAACAAAAGTAAGACATTGTGTCAGTGAACCAAGATAGTCAGGGTCATCAGGCGCTATTGATAAATAAAGCTGTGTGTCATCAGCATAGCTGTGGTAGCTCACGTTATGCCCCGAGATAATCTGACCTAACAGAAACATGTAGAGCAGTGGACCCAGGATAGTTCCTTGTGGAACACCATATACAATGGCATGTGTCTTTGAAGTATAATTATCACAACTAACAAAGAATTTTCTAATTGCCAGGTAAGACTCAAACCAATGTAAGACACTGCCAGAGAGGCCCACCCATTGACTAGGCAATTTCTAAGAATATTGTGATCAATGGTATTAAATGCAGCACTTAGATCTAAGAGGATAAGAACAGATACACGGCCTCTGTCTGCATTTACCCGCAGTGTCATATACTACTTTAACGAGTGCAGTTTCTGTACGGTGAATTGTTGTAAAACCCAACTGAAACTTATCAAGAATAGCATGTTTACTGAGGTGGTCATTTAGCTGCATAATGACTGCCTTCTCTAGAATTTTACTTAAGAAAGGCAAGTTAAAATTATCAAACGCAGAGTCAGAGTCGAGATTATTTTTCTTGAGCAGGGGTTTAACTACAGCAGTCTTAAGACAGTCTGGGAAGACCCCCATATCTAATGATGAATTTACTCAGGGCCGATCCTGGCAACGGGCAAAAACGTGCCCCGCACGTGGGCGGCCAAACTCAAAGGCGGCCATTGAGGAGACGTTCAGCAGCCGGCGACGCTACGACCGGCGGCTGTCCGCCTTTGAATTTTAAAGTCTGAGGGCGGCCGACGACTATAGCAGCGGCGGCGTTTGCAGTGAGCAAAGTTTGACAAAGTTGCGTGTAGCGTGTATTGTAGTCAATGCGTTGATGCCTATTAGGGACTCCACATACATAGCGATTTGCTCGCGCGAGCGGGCGCAAAAGCCTTTGATGGTCGCCGGCTCATTGCACGCTCTGTCTGAACGGTTCCATTGCTTACCATGTGTTTACGACACCCTCGCGACCAAAACTCTAAATGTGTGTAGTCCCTTAGTCAACGTTCAACTTGCATGTTTCATAGTTGCGTCGCGAAGGCGATAGATTTCATGTGAGACGCGTACGTTCCTCAACGGGATTGCGAGTCAAGAGAAGCGGCAAAAGACAGCGGGGCTGCGGCGATCTCTGAATTGACTGTTTGTCACTGTGTGCAGAGCTGCCTGTCGCTTAGAACGATTAAATAAGCCGGCTTTCTAATCTAGGCTGGTTTGGTTTGGTTTGATTCTTGGTTTGATTCTATTTGTTTGGACTACACAAAGGCTCAGGACTCGTGATTCTACACAAACGTACGTTATGATTATGATATGCTGTTTCATTGAGAAAGTATGTACAGATTTTTTTAACACTTTGAGCCCCA
>JANRMT010062821.1:3479085-3536662 GCA_026402145.1 Polypterus bichir lapradei | reverse complement strand
AATAGGTGATCTGTCTTTCTGCGTTAACCGCATGCGTTTTCATACGTCTCAAACTAAGGGGATGCGAGGTTAAAATAAATCGAGAAGCGCGCATACATACTTAGTGCATCCCCTCTCGGGAATCGAACCTCGGACGTGGGCGCTACAGGCGAATGCTTTACTATCGCGCCACGGCGTGTGGTTTATCTATTCGAGCGTAGCAGTGTAATTCGTTTTTTCTTCAGCACTCTTTGGAACTGTTACTTTTTGTCTGCGCACTGCGTCAGTTCACGTGAGCCACTGAATATGGTTTTATATGTCAGTCGCTCGCTTCTAATTGTTTCGCTGCCTTCTTAATTATATAATGCATGTTTTCTAAAGCGCGTTTTGTAGCTCTTCCTGGCTTTCTACGTAATGCGTGATTACGTGAGACGCGTGATTATGTCATACGAAACTCCGCCCCTCCAGCTGAACTCCATTACAGTAAATGGAGAAAAACAACTTCCAGTTATGACCATTACGCGTAGAATTTCGAAATGAAACCTGCCCAACTTTTGTAAGGAAGCTGTAAGGAATGAGCCTGCCAAATTTCAGCCTTCTACCTACACGGGAAGTTGGAGAATTAGTGATGAGTGAGTGAGTGAGTGAGTGAGTGAGTGAGGGCTTTGCCGTTTATTAGTATAGATTAAATGGCAAAGGTCTGGCTTACTAGTCTGAATTTATCATGACTTAAAAATCAGAGCGCACATTCGCACATGCTGGTCTGCTTATGATTCCAAGGATTAATAAAATAAAAGTGGGAAGGTCAAGCTTTTAGTTACAGGGCCCCTAAACTGTGGAATGGTCTGCTTGCTACTATAAGAGATGCGCCTTCGGTCTCAGCTTTTAAATCCCGGCTGAAGACTCACTACTTCAGTTTAGCATATCCTGACTAGAGCTGCTGATTAACTGTACAGACTGCATCTCTGTTGTCAGTCATTAGCACTAAAACATAAGTAACATGATAGTTATAATTGGATACTAACCCTCACCTATTCTGTTTCTCTTCTCGGTACTTAAATGTGGCACTTGGTGCCACGGCCCACCTGCCAAGTTGTTTTGCCTGCCTAAGGTAAAGTCATCCCTGATGGAGGATCGCAGGAATCGTGGGGTAGAGGATCCCTTTCATCGGATTGGCTGGCCCAGTGCTGTTTCAGCTGTGGAATGGCCAAATGTGGGAGGCAGCTTGATGGCTGAGGTCTCCAGGACTCTAAACAAATCCAAATCATATTATGTGATATCATCTACTGCTAAATTCTGCTCTGTACTTGTAAAATTTTTATTTTCATACTGTATTGAGGATTTGTTCTGTTCTGTGGATTGTATTGTATTGACCCCCTTCTTTTTGATACCCACTGCACGCCCAACCTACCTGGAAAGGGGTCTCTCTTTGAACTGCCTTTCCCAAGGCTCCTTCTATTTGTTTCCTACAAGGGTTTTTTGGGAGCTTTTCCTTGTCTTCTTAGAGAGTCAAGGCTGTGGGGCTGTCAAGAGGCAGGGCCTGTTAAAACCCATTATGGCACTTCTTGTGTGATTTTGGGCTATACAAAAATAATTGTATTGTATTCCAAGTGAACCTCACCTATCAATTACCTGAGAAACTGTATGCATCCATAAATGCCTACTACAAGATTCTTTACTTCTCTGAATGCACATTGAAAGGGGTTAGAGCTGGGAATAGAGGGCCAGTGCTATGGTCAAACCTTGGGTTCTAATACTTAGAGCTACTTTCTGTTCTCTGCAAGTTGCCTTAGTATCCTTCATATTTTGCTTTGTGGGGGAGCTGGAAAAACACATTTGAAGACTAGAAATGTGTGAGCAGTCCCTGCACCAAATAGTTTTTATCAGGCTTGGTAAACACTGTTTTGTTTACCTTGCTTAGTCTACTTATTTTTAAATATGCAAAAGAAAAGAAAATTCTATTAATTGTGGGGATTGTATAGACAGTAACAAGAAACTATCAATTTGTAAGTCTTTAAATATTAGTTTTACTAAACTTGCATATAGTGTAGGACTTATTTTTATACTAACCTATCTCTCTATTATAAAAGAAAATCTTGAGACGAGACAAGACTATTGCCAACAGATTATTTTCAAGCAGACTATTGCCAAGAGATTTTTTCAAGTCCCTCCCAACTATTTCTGGTTAACGGCCCATGCCCACAGTCCTCTTACCTCTCATTCATGTGAATGCTTTTGTCAGACACAGTTCCTGTGCTCTCAGCTCTTATAAATGGTTACATTTTCCTCACTTTAAGTTCCCAATAAAAGAAGACTTATTATGTCCAAATCAACTAACACAAGCATATACTGAGAGCCACTTTTACTCCCTGGAAGCGGGGCAACAATGTCCAATTCCACCCTCTTAAAGGAGACATCTAAAATAGGCATCGGTACAAGGGGTGCCCTTGTAGGTCTGTGAGTGGAAACTATTTGACAGTTGGGACAGGCCTTACAGAATTGCTCCACATCGTGGCCCATATTCAACTAATCAGAACATTTTGAAATGCTTTCTCTCATCTTTTCTACGCTGAGGTGGATCCCCAAAATGTGACTGTGATCAATTTGTAAAACCTTCTCCCTATGCCCACTTGGCACGATCAGCTCCTCCCAATACACCCTTCACCCAAGCAATCAGAAATGTCCCGGTACAGGAAGCCATCCTTAATTAAGAAATGTGGTGTTTTAAAGTTCAGGTCCTCTCACTCCAGATAGTAAGTCATTTGCATTGTGGGCTTGTTTGAATGCGAAATCCAAGGTATTAGCACCTCGTTGCAGGCGAGCAAACTCAGTCTGAATGGCAGTCACTGCTTCTTCTGTGTCTGATGTAGTATTGCACTCACCTCCCATGGCTATTTCATTTTCATCTGGGTCTGTATAGGGTGTTTGGTCTGGGGTGGCTGTTGGTGCAAGCGACTGCATGGAAAAGTCTGCCTGTCGTCCCGGGTCCTCTGAGTACTTTTTACAATTCTGTGTAGACGATTCCATACTGTACTGTGGCACACCCAGATAAAAGTACCTGATTGGGCTGTTCATACTGCAATTGCCTGTTAGTTATTTGCCCTAAGACAAAACCAGCTGAAGAAATTATTATGTACTGTTAATTACCATTAGGGCGGCACGGTGGCGCTGCTGCCTCGCAGTTAGGAAACCCAGGTTCACTTCCCGGGTCCTCCCTGTGTGGAGTTTGCATGTTCTCCCTGTGTCTGTGTGGGTTTCCTCCCACAGCCCTAAGACATGCAGGTTAGGTGCATTGGCGATTCTAAATTGGCCCTAGTGTGTGGTTTGTGTGTGTCCTGCGGTGGGTTGGCACCCTGCCTGGGATTGGTTCCTGCCTTGTTGGCTGGGATTGGCTCCAGCAGACCCCTGTGTTTGAATTC
This sequence comes from Polypterus bichir lapradei, assembly GCA_026402145.1. NCBI lineage: Eukaryota > Metazoa > Chordata > Cladistia > Polypteriformes > Polypteridae > Polypterus > Polypterus bichir. Next base: position 3,533,264 of record JANRMT010062821.1, on the reverse strand, counting down.
AGCGGGTTGGAAAATGGATGGATAATTACCATTAATTACAGTGGGATGCAAAAGTTTGGGCAACCTTAATAGTCATTATTTTCCTGTATAAATCGTTGGTTGTTACGATAAAAAATGTCAGTTAAATATATCATGTAGGAGACACACACAGTGATATTTGAGAAGTGAAATGAAGTTTATTGGATTTACAGAAAGTGTGCAATAATTGTTCAAACAAAATCAGGCAGGTGCATAAATTTGGGCACCACAAAAAAGAAATGAAATCAATATTTAGTAGATCCGCCTTTTGCAGAAATTACAGCCTCTAAACGCTTCCTGTAGGTTCCAATGAGAGTCTGGATTGTGGTTGAAGGTATTTTGGACCATTCCTCTTTACAAAACATCTCTAGTTCATTCAGGTTTGATGGCTTCTGAGCATGGACAGCTCTCTTTAACTCACACCACAGATTTTCAATTATATTCAGGTCTGGGGACTGAGATGGCCATTCCTGAACGTTGTACTTGTTCCTCTGCATGAATGCCTTAGTGGGTTTTGAGCAGTGTTTCGGGTCGTTGTCTTGTTGAAAGATCCAGCCCTGGCGCAGCTTCAGCTTTGTCACTGATTCCTGGACATTGGTCTCCAGAATCTGCTGATACCGAGTGGAATCCATGCGTCCCTCAACTTTGACAAGATTCCCAGTCCCTGCACTGGCCACACAGCCCCACAGCATGATGGAACCACCACCATATTTTACTGTAGGTAGCAGGTGTTTTTCTTGGAATGCTGTGTTCTTTTTCCTCCATGCATAACGCCCCTTGTTATGCCCAAATAACTCAATTTTAGTTTCATCAGTCCACAGCACCTTATTCCAAAATGAAGCTGGCTTGTCCAAATGTGCTTGAGCATACCTCAAGCGGCTCTGTTTGTGCTGTGGGAGGAGAAAAGGCTTCCTCTGCATCACTCTCGCATACAGCATCTCCTTGTGTAAAGTGCGCCGAATGGTTGAACGATGCACAGTGACTCCATCTGCTGCAAGATGATGTTGTAGGTCTTTGGTGCTGGTCTGTGGGTTGACTCTGACTGTTCTCACCATTCGTCGCTTCTGTCTATCCGAAATCTTTCTTGGTCTGCCACTTCGAGCCTTAACTTGAACTGAGCCTGTGGTCTTCCCTTTCCTCAATATGTTCCTAACTGTGGAAACAGACAGCTTAAATCTCTGGGACAGCTTTCTGTATCCTTCCCCTAAACCATAAAGGTGAACAATCTTTGTCTTCAGGTCATTTGAGAGTTGTTTTATGACCCCCATGTTGCTACTCTTCAGAGAAAATTAAAGGAGGAGGGAAACTTACAATTGACCCCCTTAAATACTCTTTCTCATTGTAGGATTCACCTGTGTATGTAGGTCAGGGGTCACTGAGCTTACCAAGCTAATTTGAGTTCCAATAATTAGTTCTAAAAGTTTTGGAATCAATAAAATGACAACGGTGCCCAAATTTATGCACCTGCCTGATTTTGTTTGAACAATTATTTCACACTTTCTGTAAATCCAATAAACTTCATTTCACTTCTCAAATATCACTGTGTGTGTCTCCTATATGATTTATTTAACTGACATTTTTTATCGTAACAACCAACGATTTATACAGGAAAATAATGACTATTAACAAGGTTGCCCAAACTTTTGCATCCCACTGTAATTGGTGCCAAAAGCACTAGTACCTTGCCAAGCTATCACTCTTGCCTTTGGAGTGGGTGATTGAGAACTTTGGGATTCAGATATTACTGGTAGCAAAAGCAGATCTTCCTAATTTATTGCACTTAAAGCTGTCTTGCTACTGCATCAGGAACTTAAGCAGTTGGATGCGAGTAATTCTTCCTATTAAAGCCTGTTTTCTTCACTCAGCTTGCATTGCAGTGTCATGTTTGTCCACAAGATGGAGTAGAAATCAATGAGAAAAATCCTCTGTGTGTGTGCATCTCAATGCATTGCCTTTTCAACTGCTTCTGTAATAAAGACTGAACAAATCCAAATAAAACTGCAAAATGACTTTTCTAACCAAAGCTTATTCCCATTTTTAATTTTACAAATTTCATTGTGCTGTTTTGTAAAGTTAGTCTTAAATAAGACTACTTAATTTTCTGAAAATAATTGGCTAAATATTATTTTATTACAGTACTTTGTAAATATAAGAAGTCATCAAAAAAATTATATTACAACTTTCCAGCATGTTTTTTAGTATTTGCTTCTCGTTTCAGTGCCATATAAACATTTTGCTAAAAGACTTGATATCAAGTAATCGTAGTATAATTAAAATTCTAACACTCAAAAAACAATTTGTGTTTGAAGATGCATTCTTATCTAGTCCCCATGTACCAAAGGACCAGTCCTCTTCATACAGGCAGAAGGTGGGTTCAAAAAAATCACGTGAGGAATGATGTTTCCAGAAGAAAGATAACCCAAAGTCTGACTGACCTTCATCTTTCACCAAAAAAGAAATTTAACGAACATGGCGGGAATCATAATGAAGAATCACTGAGTGAAAGCACATGAGATAGCAAAACTATAGTAATAAGTCAGGGGTAAGTGAAATGAAATCTTCGCAAAGAATTAAACATGCGTTAGGTCTATACATATCAGGTACCAAGACTGTTGATTCCTGAAATGAAACATCACTGCATCCACTGTTAACAAGGAAAAGCTCAATCTAATGAATTCATGCTGGGAGAAATTTAAGAAATGTATCATACCTAGGAATGAAGCTTGATACATCTGTTTGACCCAGATTCAATTGAGAGCATATCAATCCTCAAACACCAAACAAATTCAGGATCCAAGCTTATGCCAACAACATTATGTTCACCATTTAATGTGATGATGAGGATGTAGTCCATGTTAATTGCTTGCCTTAAAAGGCCCACATAACTGAGCAATATTATGCAGTCATTCTGGGAAAGCTGACGAAGAAAGTAGTCAATCATCCTTTTGCTTCAAGACGTTGTCTCACTTTACAGCACAGAAGTTGAAATAGATGTGACCATCCATTTAATTCTCCAGACCTGTCTCTGTATGACTACCATCTGTTCACCAATCTGAAGGACTAACCTTAATGGAAAACACATAGTCAATGATGAATCTGTCATATCAGCTATTAAATGTATTAGCATTCAAGATTATTATGTTGAAATATAATTCTTGTTTGGTTTTACTGCTGTTTATCTTAATATATCAGACTCAAGATGTTTTGACCATCTCTTGTACATCACTTGTTAATAGCTGATAGTAATGGTTTTGGTTCCTATTTTTATTTTTTGTATGTTTTGTTCACATGGATTTCTTAGCTGAAACACTTGTTTTAGGAGTTTTTTGAGGCTCTTGAATATGATTATAAAATTAGTTTTGGAAATTGCAATCACTTAAAAAGTTTATTTTGTATTTCTCATGATTGCCACTATGTTTGTTTCTTATTATCAGGACTGCCTTATTCGTTGCTAGGAGTGTGTTCTCAAAGGTCCCAACCTTCAGGAAACCAATGCAAAGGGATAGAAAATTATATAGAAATTAACTTTTTTTATCTGAGTTGCAGTATGAAATGTTTTTTCTAATCAATCTTTCTAAATGTTTGCGGTATCTTACTCTTGTTTGACTTTTGTTTTGGCTTTGACACTCATGTGTTTGATCTCTCAGTTTTGTCCTTTTTCTGCTACTCATCTATTTTACTGGTCATTTCTCAAATATAGTCACTTCATAGTAGCATGCTTGGTGTTGTCTTCTGGAGACAAGTGGAAATAAAAAGAACAAGTGGAATTATAATTGATACACCAGCCCTGGGAATTCCTTCTAATCACACGTATGTGGCAATGGATATGTTTTATTCCAGTCAGTGTTGATTTGTATAAATGAAGATACATTAGTGCATCCTTTTAATATACTGGCTGTTATGATTGCCATTTTATTTACTTTCTTCTGGGTTTCCCTTTATCTGAAAAAAAATCATCTTGACACCTTTTCCAGTTTTCAATTGCTTAATTTCCATTTTATTTAGAGCTTTAGTTTTTTAAAGTTGTGTATTTTTTCAAATCTTTTTAGCCATTATTTTGTTTGGTAATGGGCACCACTATTTTGTGGGGTTCACGTTGCTCACTGCCATGGTATTTTTCACTTTGATTTGTGGTTAGCATTTTGAATACATTCTTTCTCCTGGTCCTTGCTCGTAAATTTTAGTAAGTACCTTGGCACGCTGTGCAGGGTGTGTTTCTTCCATGTTACTGATACAGGATCTGTATGCTTTCCCAAAAGGTTTAAGGACAGCATTGATCAGGCAACACAGTGATGTATAATAATAGATTCCTCACATATTTATAAATAAGAAATGAGAAATCTAGATCCATAATGTTGATAAAAATGTACTTGTGTATTGTTAATTCATTGCATTTTAATGCTTTCTTCACCCTTCCTCATCAGTTGAGATGTCAAAGGAGTTATTGTCTCCAAGATCTAAACTAAACCAGATCAACATAACTCAATGTACTGTAGTGAGCGGTGTGTCTATTTATTTTCTAAGCTCATGATACTTTAATCACACCACAACCTACACTCAGAGGTAGTCTCTACATCCTCAACCTAGGTACTAGAACTAAGGTTGTTTCCCCTTTCTAGCACTGTGTATACCACAAGGTCTCTTCTTCTTAAGCTTCCTCTCCTGAACTATCCTCCATTCTTTCTTTGACTTCTGAAGAATCATTGAAAACATTACTAGAGGTACCCAAACCTAGATTATGACAGGACACATAAGGTGCTTCAGGTTTCTGTGTGAACCATGGGTAGTGATACAATCTTTCTTCCTCCTCTGACTTGAACGCCCCTTCTGCTGGACGTGACATTTATCTACAGACTTTCTTGGTTTGAGAGTGTGCTGTGCTTGGGTCACTGGTGTCTGGAACAATTTCCTCTCCTCTATCTGGGTAGACATCTTTATCCTATAGTCAATTGGTAGGAGGTAATCTTGGTATATGATTTTTACCATGCCTAATCCTTTCTCAGGTTTTATCTAATATACAGGTAAGTTGAGCAACTTTCCAATCACTATGAAGGACAATGAATTCAATTTGTCTAGAAACTTGTGTTTTCCAATAGGACACATATTGTGAAGAAGTGCACAGTCTCCTTTTTCCCAATTTCTAATCTCTTATTTAAGCATTATAGAGCCTCTTGTTCCGATTTTGGTTCTTTGAAACTGCATCAGGTGCTAGCCAGTAAGCACTCATCAACTCTTTTCTCATACTGGCAACAGACTGAAGGTGTTTAACTTCATCATCTCTAGTTAGTTTGCCAAAACACAAGTCCACAGGCAAACGTGACTCTTTCCAAAACACTAAAAGTACGGTGAGTAACATAGGGTGTCATTCTTTGTGCAAGTGCAGGCATGCATGAGATAGCTAGTGTACTGGATCTATTCCTGTTTTTGGGCAGGGTCAAGGGTTCCCAGCATAGACATAAGTGCACAAATAAACACCTCAGGTTGTGTGTCTCCCTGAGGGCGATATGGTGATGTTCTTGACTTAGCTCTCAAAGTCACCACCCTGCTCTGAATGTATACTAATGGGTATAGCATAGTGTACAAAGAACTTTCAACTAACACCACACTAACTAACTGTCCACACAGTTTGAACTTTTGTTGGGAATGCCTAAGTGTACCTTGTAAAATGATCATTGACAACATGTACTACTCATTAGCTCCTCCTTTAGAGTCAGGTTCTCTTCACAGAAAATCATTGCACACTTGGACTAACAAGCCATTTCTAGTGATCTGTTGCAAGGGTGCTGATCCCTGTGGCAGAGTGTTTCTACAAACACATTGTGCACAGTTCTTAAGATATCATGCAATCTCAGAATCAATTTTTGGCCAGTAATAATGGTCCTATATGAGATCTGTAGTCCTATCCACTCAGAGATGACATGTACCATCATGTAGAGACTTTAGAGTCAGTAGTGTATATTGCAAAGGCAGGATGAGCCAGGTTCCTTCTTTTCTGGATGTTGTCTTTTTGATGCAAAATAGAAATCCATGCTTTAGCAGAAGTCTGGAACTTCATCAGGATTTTGATTGCTGGAGCTAAATAATCTGCACTCTCTTCACTTGTCGACTCTATCTCTTATAACTGGATCCGTACTTTGTGCATGAAGTATCTCCTTTTGATTTAGTAACTTAAGTAGGCTAACATCCAACCATGTAGGATAATTGTAAACAGTAGAGATAGCAGTGGTAGGAGCTCCTAGTGGATTGATAAATCAAGTCATACCATTAGATATGTCACTAATGCTGATCCTTTGACAGATGGTGATATTTCCTTCCATCCTTCCTATGTTCCCAGAAGGCTTTTTGATAGCAGGTCTGTATCAATGTTGTCCCATTCAGGCTTATACTGGAGACCAAAATAGTAAGGACAGTAGTAAGGACAATAATCCCCTCAACCGTGTTTGAAACTGTCTAGCTTAATGCTACTGATCATAGATGTCAGTTGTCAGAACATAAGTGAAGGAATTATTGTCTGTTTTCACTGTATATTTGGCCCCATACAAGTAATCATGAAATTTATTCACTGCTGCTTATTTCAAAGCTAGAAATTCTAGTTGGTGGAAGGGGCAATTTCTCCTGGACTGGCTCAAGTTCCGGCTGGCAAATGCAACAGGATAAAATACTTCAGGATATTCTTGGTTGAGCACTGCCCCTAGCCCATTCAGGTTATCATCTACATGCAAGATATAGGGCTTAGTTGGGTCAGCAAATGCCAACACTGGGGCATGGGTGAGACACTGGATCATTTGGTGAAAACATCCTCACAGGTCTGATCCCATTGATCACCAAAGGGCTCAGATTCCTTGAAACATTTCTGGTTCTTCATAATATTAGCCACTTTTTTTTCCTGAACAGGAGAGTGACCTTTAGTTAGCTCTGTCAATGGGCGGTGTGGAAATCGTACCCCCAAACACAGACAGACTGACACCAGGATGTACAAAACACACTCCTTTATTTATTTTCTTCACTGCACCACAATGCCTTCTCTCACCAACTCTTTCCTTTCTTCTTCTCTCACCAACTCTTTCCTTTCTTCTTCTTCTTCTTTCTCTTTTCTCTCTTGACCTCCTTCCTCCTCCTCACAAGCTTCGTCTCCTTCCTCCCAACTCTGGCTCCTCTGCTAGAAGGAGGCGGCCCCTTTTATCATGGCCCGGATGAGCCCCAGGTGCTCCCCTTGACGTCACTTCCTGGTGTGGCGGAAGTGTCAGGAAAGCACCTGGAAGCACTCCGGGTCTTCTTGGAATTATTTCCGGCAGCACTTCCTGGTGTGGCGGAAGTGCTGCCATCCAGGATTCCCTCACTGTCCGGGCGCCCCCTGGCGGTGGCCACGTCCTCTCACGAGTGTCCCAGGTCACTCCTTGTGGCCCCCAAATAGGCCCGGGCGGCTGCCCTCTCGTGGCCGAGGAGTAACAGTGTCCACGTCGGGGACTATCCAGGCGTCCCGACCGGGTTGTGGCCCCTGGTATCCTCGACAGCGGACAATGGCAGATTAATCCCTAAATCCAAAGAGGACTGTTTCATTTATGTTAGGTAGAATGCCCAGAGGGGACTGGGCGGTCTCATGGTCTGGAATCCCTACAGATTTTATTTTTTTTTCTCCAGCCGTCTGGAGTTTTTATTTTGTTTTTTCTGTCCCCCCTGGCCATTGGACCTTACTCTTATTCGATGTTAATTAATGCTGATTTATTTTGTTTTCATATTGTGTTTATTTTTCTATTCTTTATTATGTAAAGCACTTTGAGCTACTGTTTGTATGAATATGTGCTATATAAATAAATGTTGTTGTTGTTGTTGTAATTGACGATTAACTGTATCCAGAGAAACCATTAAAAAAGTCTTTAAGGTTTTCAAATCACTAGGTTTTTTTTCCAGTGTGTGACTGCTTCCACTGCCTCAGAGTCGGTAGATGCGCAAGATGCAAAAACAATATATTCCACATTCTTTACCTGTGTCTGACAGAACTAAAACTTATCAATCAAAACCTTTAGGCCACATTCTTTTAGCTAATCCAGAACATTAAACAAAAGACTCTCATGCTCCTCCAATCTTTTTCCAAACACTATTAAGTTATATAAATATACCAGCACTTCTAACATATTCATGTGTCCCATAGCTTTTCTCATTGTGGTACAGCGGGTCCGTGGCTCAGAAAAACTAGCCATTTTAATAAACAAATAATGAATGTACCTACTCTGGGGAGTGGGAGCAGTTGCAAGCCGTCTGCCGAAGATGCCCTATCTCTGGGTTGGTGCAAGGCGGTCAGCCATCAGTGCGTTGCCTAGCTGGCATGTGCGGGTAGTCTGATTGCCTTATTATCAGCCTGGGGCAGTAATCAGGGATGCAACAGCTTCCCAGCCTATAAAAGGGAGTGCAAAAATAAAGAGAGGAAAGAAAGAAAAAGAGTGAAGAAAAAAGCAGAGGTTAAAAGATGGGAGAAGATCCAGGCAGGAGAAAAAGGACAGAAAACAAGCCAGTGAACAGAGTGGAAGCAGCTGGACAAGAATAGAGCCCCAAGGATGAGTGAGTGTCCATCGCTCAAGAGGGGGCTGTGGGTCGCTCCTGTTGACCGCTTTGGGAATAGGAGCAACCATCATGCTCAGGGGTACTTTCGCCACGTAGAGCCACTGGCAGCGGTGGAAGTTCAGAGTGCCTGCAACGGATGGAGCCTGGATTGGCAGCGATTTGGGCAGAGCAGGGCTCAGTGGTTGCCTGTGGACGCCTTGGGATTGGCGGCAGGAGACATGGGCCAGAAGAGATGGGTTGCCTGCACCTGCTGGTCAGTGGCTGTGAGGTCTGGATCGGATAAACTGGAGAGGTGTCTGTTTCAAAGGAATGCACCAAGGCTTGTTTTAAAAATGAGTTTCCTGCACTGCATTGTTTTAACCTCCATTTTTAACAGATGTCTCTATTTATTGATTTTAACCTTCCACATGCACTTCATTTTATGGATTATTTATTTATTTAACTTTTTTGAGCACTGCATACTATTTGGATTTGATTGTTTTTAAATAAAAGCATGATTACTTTGCACCTTCCCTTTGCTTCAGGTGTGTTTTGTCCTCATCTGCCATGCTCATTTCAGTTATGGTACTGATGTTATTGGGTTTAAGAGGCTCCCATTATAGTAGAGGGAGCAAGGAGCCAACCTGCACTGTCACACTCATCTATGTTAAAGCAGCAGTCTCACAGCACCATACTAGCTCTTTTCTTAGAATCATGCCAATTGCTTCTGACCCACAATTTCCCAAACCCTTTAACTGTATGTGCAGTGTCTTCAATTTCAACATCAGCATGTACCCCATGAAGCACAAAGGCATGGGCAGGGTCTAAAGCAGCCTCTCTGTGCTGTTTAAACAACTTAGTGTCTAGCTGTTGTGTCCATCTTTGTTCTTAATTCCACTCTAGAATACTGCCATAGCATGTTTTTTGTTTTTTCACCACACCCTTTTAAATAGTGTACAAAAAACAAAAGACTACTGTATATCTAAGTCAAATCTTTTACAGTCATCTCAACAGCACCTATGTTTTTATGTAAAGCTTTCATTAACCTTTAATCCATGGAGAGCACCCTGAGTTTGTATAATAAATTAACTTAATTTATGCATATTTATTTTTTTTAGCCACAGTGCCTGTCAAAGACAGGTAATAGAATAATTAAAAGATATCTGCTATTTCTTGCCCTACATGTACCTTTGGCAGCTTTCCTTTGTATTCATGTGTGTGTGAACATCTCTTAACCAACAGTCCCACTTAAAGCATATTTCCATAAAGCTTGCTTCTCATACTCTGTCATTATTTTCGAGACACCTTTCTCACCTCCTGTCTGGTTTTATACTTGCTGACTCTGTAGGTGACTGTCTTAGCATGCTTCGTATGGTGTTACTCTTTCTTGTACATCTCACACACACACACACTTCTTTTGTTGCGTCACCAAAGCCAAACTGACCAATCAGATTTGTCGGAGAGACTGCACACACAGACCTTAGTGTTTTATTATATAGTTGATTTTACCTTTAAAACAGACCTACTCAAAGTACTAATAAGTGATCTAATTTAGATGATATCTACTAGCTTAAATACAGATATGTTGCTTAATCGGTTTCATTAACTCAAATTTTTATTACCCAGTGAAAATGTAGAACACAACTGTTTAAATTTCAAATATTTACAATATTTATTAGCAACGAAGAAAAAATAATTAAAACATAAAAGGTAGTGTGTTTCCGACATACCCAGCTTGTACTTCTCAGGGTTGGCTGTCAACCCCACCAGCCGTAAATTGTCAAGCACCGCCCAAAGGTGGAGAAAATGAGATCCCCAGTCATTACTGAAAATGACCACACAGAATGGGGATGCAGGGTTGGACCATCATTCGCTGAAAGGTCAGCAGTGTGCCATGGAGACCAAAAGGGAGTGCCATAAATTCAAACTACCCGTCCAGAGTAGCGAATGTGGTTTTCTTACAACTAGACTCCTCCCTTTGTGAGATCAAGGGTGGAGATATATGAAGCCTGTCTGAGCTTTTCTAACAGCTCATCCACATGCGGCATTGGGTATGCATCATACTTGGAAATCTTATTCAATCTACTAAAATCAGTACAGAACCGAACCGAACCATTGGACTTTGAGACAAGTGCGATTGGACTTCGCCATTCGCTTTTGCTCGGCCAAATAATGCCTAGTCGGAGCATCTGTTGGACTTCCTTGTGTATCACTTTGCTTGTTGCCTCTGGTCAGGCACCTGTATATTAACAAATAATAGTTCGAAAGGACTCATCCCAATGGATGCTTGCGGGGCCTCCTGGACAGCAAACAGGAGGAATGGTACCACTGTATCCCAGGAAGTTGGATCGTTATGGGCTGAATCATGTGTTTTAGGGTCTTATTAAATCATTCAGTCTATTCGTCTGCGGATGATAAACCGTTGAGTATAACTACTTAATTCCAAAACTTTATTTACTTTATCTGTGGTCTTATAAGGGTTCTGCTGGAGCAAGTCATAGCAGACTACACAGATGTCACTACCAGAGTCCAACAGTGCTGAGAATTCCTGTCCAGCCAACATAATAGAGACATTAAAACTGTCCTCCTATAACGTCTTGCGGGAAACTTGCAAGCCACATACCTGGGCCAGACCGATAGCCATGGTTTGTGCAGGAGGGAGGTGACATTTCCGAACCAGATGTCCCAGTTGATCACAGCAAAAGCAGCTGCGTTTAGTCTGCACTATGGTGTTCACACTCTGGCATCTTCTATTCATGGCACTGGCGAACCTGAAGGTCTGTGCTGACTGGATCAAAATCGGGGCTAAGCCTGGGTAGCCCCATTATTTCCAGGTGGCTTGTGCACCCTGTAGTCTGCGGGTCAGATCCAGCAATGAGGGGACATTTTTCCATAGCATTTCATCACAAAGGTTCTCGTCTATTCCTGACAGGACTGTATCAATAGCAAAATTCTCCACAATGCACTCGACAAGGTCTCTGCTGATCCAGCTTTGAATCAGGTCCACTAAGCCCTGGATCTGTCCTCGCACAGGGTGATCGAGATCAATATGCCACAGCCAAAACTGGCGCCCCTTGACCACCAGGCTCTCAGAGGTGTGGTGGAGGATCTGTTGCTTCAGGTAGTAATAACCATCGAGCCTTTCGGAAGGGAGATTCTGTATGACTTAGAGGGCTTCTCCAGTTAAAAACGGGGCCAAAATATCTGCCCAGGCTCCTCCTGTCCCATCACATCAATGGTGCCATACTTTCAAAGCAGAGTATGAAACACTCAGGGTTGTTTGAGGGAGCCATTTTCGGCAGCACATCTCATGGCTGCACCAAGACAGGGGCAGCCGCTGGAGCCTCATTTTGCTATGGGTTTTGCTGTACTTCTTGTGGATTCATCGGTGCAAGGATGTGTGAGTACCTGTCTTGCACCCCAAAACATGTGGCTGAGAGTCAGTACTTTAGCAAAGCCAGCTTTTATTCAGCTTGAAACAGGAACAGCACAGTTATTTATTGTAGCTGGATCTACCACTCTCCTATACACAGACAAAGCAATCAGGCAGGCTCGTGGCCAGGTTAGTGGCCAAGTAATACTGCTTCCTTGAATTTATAATGTTCCTTGCATCACCCACCTACTTATAGCGTGACCGTAATCTTTTTGGATTTGCTTTCGCAGTGAGCTGCTACAGCGCTGAGAGATTGCGGTTGCCCCGGCAACTGATAGGCTGTCTCCCACAGACGCGGCGATTGCGCTTCGGGATGCTCTTCAGCATGTCGTTCCATTGGGGGGAGTCCCAAACGATTTTGGAAACCTTACAATATACAGTATTTTTCTGGATTGTACTCTACACCCTTGCAGATCTTTTTCTGTTTAACAGAAATTAATACTCATTCATGCAAACCTAAGAAGAAGGAGTAAGTGCTGCCCTCTCAGACTATTAGAAAACACAAGAAAAACTGATCAAAGCCAGGAAGAATTAGTGAATGAGCTGCCTATCCACCACAGAGCACACTGAGGTACAAGTCTACAATAGCTGATTTTTCAATTTCCTGTAACACATCTCTATGTAAATATAAAATCCAATGTCTGTCTCTCTGTCTGTTGGTATGTATGTCTGTCCACTTTTTCACGATCTGCTTTTTTCTGTAATTTGCTTGAACATTCCCGTTGATTTTGTGACTTCTCTCATTGCGCTAAGTATCATAGTTCGGTTCTGGCACTGATTTATTTGCGCAAATCAAATGGCCAAGGGGAGGGGGAGGCGGGACTTCAGGAGTAGGGAGCTGGGTGGGACCATCCTCACTCACGTGCCAGCCTCCATTTGAGTTGCTCTACCTCTCGACACGTGTTGGAGTGTACCTTGACTCTGCTTAGCTTGCGATACCAATTTGTTCAGCAGACGTTATCATCTACAGATTGTTAAAGAGTAACATATGACCTTTTTGAGAGACAAATCACAGCTACGTGTGTTTTAGAGGGTACCTTCTCATTGGCAGAGATATCACGGCCACATGCTTTTCTTCCCACGCGGGGGATGCTCTCCCATCAGAGCTGAATATGATCAGATACAATGGCAATGTGTGACATTGGAGTGTACCTACCTTCTGCTTGGCCAGAGATACCTTGCCAACTTTTTACATTTTTGGCAAAGAGATCACAGCTACATTCTCACCCCTGATGGCAAAACCAAAAATATTCTATATCAAGAAACCATCGGATGCGGAAGCTATCAAAATACATTCTTCTCAATACAAATTATTACTTCTTTTAAAAATTTTTTATTGATTTTTAAAGTTTGTCCTGTTTCACTACTATGAGGGCACAGCCACAGGGCACAGCTAATTTTAAATAACTCATTATTGCTCTGTATTTTTCTGGAGCATATTTTCCTATATTTTTCATTGGCTATTCTCTTTAAATTTTCCTTTTTAAATTTTATGTTTTCTAAAATGTTGACTTATTGTACATATGGGTTACATCAGCTTCTTCCATGAAGGTGAAAGACAAGCAGATTTTAACACAAAGGAATGTGGATATTCAGTTTATGATTATGAAGGACATTTCAATTTGGGACCCTGGGACTATGAAGCAGGAGGGCAAAACCCTCATACAGACTTTGAGTGCCATAGCAGAAAGATGGACATCGTGACTAGGATGGAGAGCAATTGCTTACCTGACCTGAACACCATGAGGAAAGAAAATAGTTGGATGTGCATTTCAGCTGGGTTGGTTGTATCAGCAGTTGGGCAGCAGTCCCCTGGTGGCATGTACAAGATATACAAGGTGGGAGATGTAGCCTTGATGGTTAGCCCTATATACACTTGAGTGCCGCCAGGGAAAGCTTCAAGTCACCTTTACCCCTACTTTGGGGAACTTCCACCTGTCCCAGAAGTGCTTCCCATGTGCAAAGCTATGGCACCATAAGCGCTCCCAGGTCTAGCAGAAAAGAAGCCACCTCATCTTTGTAAGTGAGTTAGAGTTGGGAGGAAGAGGATAATGCTCTCTGTGGAGGCGGAATGAGACAGAAAAGCATTTGTTGTATTAGATTACAATGTGGACTGTCCTTAAAGCCTGTCAAGGTATTTTTATAAAATAAAAAAACTTTGTTTTAACTTGGAATTGTGTCTTTAGCACTTGTGCATGATGTTTGGGGCTCACTGGCACCCCTAAAGTCCATAATGACCTACATTGTGGAAAATTAATCAAAATCTGCTGAAAAGCTAAAAACAAAATCCAATAGTAATAAAAGATGTGAAACAAATAGTAGAAGAAACAAGCAGGGTAAAGTTGATTGTTCAGCTAACATGTAAAAGCCTAAACACAAATGTCTTGCAGCCAACCAGCTGAACTCTACGGCATGAGTAGCATTTATGAAATTCTTCCAGGCATAATATGATGTCGCCTCCGAAAAGAAGCCAAGAAGCAGGCCAGAAACTTACCTGATCTGCACAGCTGGTGCAACCTTAACTTCAGCCAGACTCCTAGGCAACCTGCTAGCTTCAGTTGGAGCAGGCCCCAATAATGGGATACTGGAAAAACAATGAGAAAAGTCTAAAAAACATCACAATAGCCAAACAAGTGGAAGGGTAACTGTGAACCTTCAGCTTGATATTAAAGGGCAAACAAAGAATCTTTATGAATAAAAGGATTCATTTTTCAGAAATACTCTTTAAAATCAAGAACTCAAAAAGCAGCAAAGCACAAATGGACTTGCCTAAAAATTGGCAAAGTAGCAAAAATATCCAAAAGCACAATCCAAAAGAAGGTCAAAAAACAGAACAAAGAAGGTTATAATCCAGTAATTCCTATGTAGTAATAGAAAAACACAGAGAGCTCTCACCAACACCAAGCTTTCACAATGTATCATACTGAACTGCCTGTCTCCTTTATAGCCTTTATAGTGCTGGGACAGTTCCTAGATGTAAATGGACAGCTGGCTCTCCCTCTTGGGGAACCACCAACAAATCACAAGGAACATAACAAAGTGCTGTGCAAAAGTATTCAATCCCCTTGAAAGTCATCATATTTTTCTGCATGACAAATGATTTCTACACATATTTAATCATTCAGTATTTTTAATGTGAATTCTGAATGTTGTAACAATAAATTTACAGAGTCAAACCAAACCATCTTCTGTAGATATTTAACTAAAGAAGAAAAACTCAAAAGTGTTTGCATAACTATTTAAACCTCTGTCCTTTGGAAACTCCAAATTTTACATTTTCTTCTTCAGTTTAGTACACTATATGGACAAAAGTATTGGGACGTCTGACCATTATACCAAAAGAGACTTTAAAGACATTGCCTTCAAATTCGTAGACTTTAAGATGGAGTTGGTCCCCCCTTTGTAGCTATAACAGCTTCCACTCTTCTTAGAAGGCTTTCCAAAAGATTTTGGAGTGTTTCTTTGGGAATTTCTGCCCATTTGTTCTGTAGAGCATTTATGAGGTCAGGCACTGATGTTGGATGAGAAGGCCTGGCTCGCAATCTCTGTTCCAGAGGTGTTCGATGGGTTGAGGTCAGGGCTCTGTGCAGGCCAGTCAAGTTCTTCCACAATGAACTCATCTAACCATGTCTTTATGGACCTTGCTTTGTGCACTGGGGCACAGTCATGCTGGAACAGAAAAGGGCCTTCCCCAAAATGTTTCCATAAAGCTGGAAATATAGCATTATCCAAAATGTCTTGGTATGCTGAAGCATTAAGATTGCCCTTCACTAGAAGTAAGTGGCTTAGCCCATACCCTGAAAAGCAGCCCCACACCATTATACCTCCTCCACCAAATACAGTCAGGCAGGTAATGTTCTCCTAGCATCTGCCAAACCCAGACTCGCCTATCTGACTACCAAACAAATCATGATTTCAGAACGTGTTTCCACTGCTCTATAGTCCAGTGGCGGTTTGCTTTACACCACTCTATCCGATGCTTGGCATTGAACTTTGTGAAATGAGGCTTGCATGCGGTTGCTCTGCCATGGAAACCCTTTCATGAAGTTGTTGTGCTTACATTAATGCCAGTGGAAATTTGGAACTCTTCAGCTGTGGAATCAGTAGAGCATTGGCGACTTTTATAAACCATGCACCTTAGCAGTTGTTGACCCCCGGTCTGTGACTTTACATGGTCTTCCGCTTCATTGCTGAATTTGCTGTTGTTCCCAAATGCTACCACTTTCCAGTAATACTACTTACAATTGACTGTGGAATATCCAGCACAGTTGAAATTTCATGATCCGTCTTATTGCAAAGGTGGCATCCTTTCAGAGTGCCACTCTTGAAGTCACTGAGCTCATCAGAATGACCCATTTTGTTTCACAAATATTTGCAAATGGAGGCTGCATGGCTAGGTGCTTTATTGTATACACCGGTGGCAATGAGTCTGATTAAAGCACTTGAATCCAATAATTAAGAGGTGTGTCTCAATACTTTTGTCCATATAGTGTATCTACAGAAAATGGTTTATTATGACTTTCGAAACGTATTGTTACAGCATAACAGCTCAAATTAAAAATGCTGAAGGGATAAATATGTGTAGAAATTATTTGTCATGCAGAAAAGTATGATTTTCATGAGGATTGAATACTTTCACTCACCACTGTACTTCCACATGGAAACATAATTACACAAAACTAAAATCTTATGAACATAAAATAAATAACTATTATAAACATATAAAAATCACTTTAAATTAAACAGAAAAGACTTAAACATCAAGCACAAACAGAAAATACAGAACATGAAACATAACGATAAAGATTAACTTGGTTTCTAAACGTACATTTGATCTGTTCTTTGCTTGTCAAGGGCACATTTATATTCTGTATGTCCTGCAGCATGAACAGCTCAAGATATCCTGCCAGCAGCACAGATAGTGTTATCATGCTCAATTTTATGTTGACATTATTTATTTATTTATTTTCACATCTCTTGCTGGAGATAAAATTACGTTTCTTATTATAAGTTTTCACAGTGACCTTGGGATAATTTTGTGTGATGAACTGTAAACCACTTCTAAAAATTCTGATGAATTTTCATTTTCTGAGGCACTCATATTTGATATTAAAATAGATTCCAGAACAATGGTAATACTACTTTACAGATCACAAGGGGTAGTTGTGATCCATCCATTATACAACCCGCTATATCCTATCTACAGGGTCAAGGCGGTCTGCTGGAGCCAATCCCAGCCAACAAAGGGCACAAGGCAGGAGACAAATCCCAGGCAGGGCGCCAGCCCACCGCAGGGCGCACACACACACACACACACCAAGCACACACTAGGGACAATTTAGAATCGCCAGTGCACCTAACCTGCATGTCTTTGGACTGTGGGAGGAAACCAGAGCACCCGGAGGAAACCCACGCAGACACAGGGAGAACATGCAAACTCCATGCAAACAAGCGAACCCAGGCCTCCTTACTGCGAGGCAGCAGCGCTACCACTGTGCCATCGTGCCGCCCCAGTTTGCATTGTTCATGACTGAATTTGGTAGCTTTTTATCTGATTAAGCTATAAAATCTAATTAGATAGTGTAGATAAATGATTTTAATATAAACATTGATGTAGAAACAGATTATTAGCAAATGTTTTAATTAATCTGTTAAACTCAATAAGGTTTGCCAGATTGTTATTGGTCCAAATATTCCTAACCACACATTAGATCTAAGTATTACTTTCAAAGTTGAAACTGAAATTGTTTCTGCTCACTATTTAATCCCCTTATCACTAAGGGGTTTTTGGCATTATTGCACCTGAATTACATACCCATAAATAAACGTCAATTATTCTGCTTATGTGATAAAGAAACTGAAAATGGCTGAACAGTAGTGAGTACAAAACTCAAACATTTTCCAAGACAGTATTTATATGTTGAAAAACCTTTGATTACACCAATATCCAGTAAATAAAACACACAAATAATATTGCGCTTTAGGGATTTCTTTTGAAAAAACTTGATTTCACAGTACCTAACAGGTCAGGTCAGGTTGGGGAGCATGCACTGGTGCAGTGTGTTGCCGCACCCACCACACGATGAAACAGGCAGGCAGACACACAGTGCCCATCCTCCGAAAATGACCCTCTATCTGCTGCAGGCAGCTGTTATATGGGTGTCCCCTTGGCCTGGTCCAGCCACTCAGGTCCTCAACATTGAGGATCCTGCAAGCCGGATCACCCTCTGGGAATCATGCCACATGGCCATAGTGCCATAACTGACTCTTCCTCACAATGCAGGTAATGTGCCTCATTCGGGACTCTGTGAGCAACTGCTCATTCGACACAAAGTCAAACTAATGGTACCCAAGGATTCTCCAAAGAGACACAGTACCGAATGAGTCTAGTCTTTGTTTCAGGTCACTGGATAGTGTCCATATCTCGCAACCATATAGCAAAACAGGTAGCACCAGGACTCTAAAGACTTGGACCTTTGTCCTTTTGCATAGATATCGAAAGCGCCACACACCCCTTTCTACCAACCTCATGACCCCCTATGCTCTCCCAATCTGTCTACTGACTTCAAAGGAAGAATCACCAGAAACATGAATGTCACTGCTGAGGTAATAAACCTCTCAACAAGGTCAACATTCTCTCTGCAGACAGACACAATGCTGATGGTTGTGCCCTAGCGTTCATTAAAGGCCTGGATCTTGGTTTTTATCCAGGACATTCACAAGCCCAGACACTCAGACTCCTCGCTCAGTCTCTTGAGTGCCCCAATCAGAGCCTCCACTGACTCCGCAAAGATCACAGCATCGTCAGCAAAGTCAAGATCTGTTAATCTTTCTTCACCAACAGATGCCCTACAGACGCTGGACCCCACGACCTTGCCCAACACCCAGTCCATACAAGCGTTGAACAGACTAAGAGCAAGAACACACCCCTGATGAACTCCAGAATCAACTGGCAAAAATGCAGAGGTCCTGCCTCCACTCTGCACAGCACTCACAGTACCAGTGTACAGGCTGGTCATGATATCCAGCAACCTTGAGGGGATCCCATGAAGTCTCAGGATGACCCACAGGACAGCTTGGTCAACTGAGTCGAACGCTTTATGAAAATCAACAAAGACTGCAAAGAAACTGCCGATATTCGCGTTAGTGTTCCATGAAAACCCTCAGTGTCAGGATGCGGTTGATGGTAGACAATCCCAACTGACTGGAAAATGGGACTTGTCGTCCCTATCTGGAAAGTGAAAGGTAATTGCCTGGATTGCAGCAAACACAGAGGGATAACACTGTTCTCGGTGCCGGGTAGGGTCATCCTCATCAGGCTCTGTGATCACTTGCTCATCAACCAGCGACTGGAGCACACTTGTTTTATGCCTAAGAAGTCTATGATGCACAACCCTGCAATCATTTGTCGAGCCCCATCAGATATTACTGTACCAAGTTTTGATGTCATATCCCATAGCATTGCAAATTTATACTGTTTGGCACAAGGTGTCCCCTGTTTGGAAATACCGTATGTAGTCTCTTGCACCTAAATCTCTGAAAACGAGTATTGTAGTAGCAGTTACATTTTTTATTTAATCAGAATAATTAGAATTTGTATGTATTTATACACAGTAAATATATATACTGTATAATGAAAAATACAGTATGTCTTCACAGATGCAGGCTCAAGACAGAACTGACTAACAGGATGAAATTGGTCTGTGAATACGGTGGACAAGAAGAAGGAACTGATATGGCAGGTAGATGGGTTCTGGGTACAGGAGGTGACACCATCAGTGAGTGGCCTGGTGGTGATGTTACTGAGAGGCACGGTCTTTGGCTGGTCTTCAGAGGGACAAGAGGAAGAGGAGAAAGGATCAGATGACAGTGCCAACCCCTGGTCTGTCTGAGAAATAACATTATTTGAGCCTGTATTTAAACCATCTCTCATGCACACGCATATATATATATATATATATATATATATATATATATATACCAGTAACGGCTCACTGCATGATAATGTGCAGTGATAACACCTGACTTGAGCATTAATAGTTTTCATCCTCTTTCTCTGTACGTTTACATTCACTTGCTCAGAGGTTGATGCTCTTGCTGCTTCCTTAGCTGCTCTTCTTTTCTCCACTCTAGCGGTCAGTTTCTTCTCTTCTTTCGTCGGCATCTTTTTGCATTAAAACTAATTAAGTTAGCGTTTGTGTTGCAATTACTTAGTAAGTTTTCCTTAATTTTTCACTTAAGCTGGCACTTGAGGCAGATTGAAGACTTAAGAATGATTTATGATATGAAGTGGTAGTGGAAGTGACTGCGAAGGTGGTAGGGATGAGAATGGCACCCATACTCATGCACCGCACGGCCGCCCTGCTGGCCGCTGCCAAGAGTTAATTCTACAATAAAATAAAATAAAAATAGAAAAAGGAATAACCTTGGAGGTCAATCATCACCCCGAAAGTGGATAGTAGATGTCACATAGTATATGTGTACCAAATTTCAGGTCAATAGGTCAAATGGTATGTGTATAGTGTATTATACAGTGGGATGCAAAAGTTTGGGCAACCTTGTTAATAGTCATTATTTTCCTGTATAAATCGTTGGTTGTTACGATAAAAAATGTCAGTTAAATATATCATATAGGAGACACACACAGTGATATTTGAGAAGTGAAATGAAGTTTATTGGATTTACAGAAAGTGTGCAATAATTGTTCAAACAAAATCAGGCAGGTACATAAATTTGGGCACCGTTGTCATTTTATTGATTCCAAAACGTTTAGAACTAATTATTGGAACTCAAATTAGCTTGGTAAGCTCAGTGACCCCTGACCTACATACACAGGTGAATCCTATAATGAGAAAGAGTATTTAAGGGGGTCAATTGTAAGTTTCCCTCCTCCTTTAATTTTCTCTGAAGAGTAGCAACATGGGGGTCACAAAACAACTCTCAAATGACCTGAAGACAAAGATTGTTCACCATCATGGTTTAGGGGAAGGATACAGAAAGCTGTCCCAGAGATTTAAGCTGTCTGTTTCCACAGTTAGGAACATATTGAGGAAATGGAAGACCACAGGCTCAGTTCAAGTTAAGGCTCGAAGTGGCAGACCAAGAAAGATTTCGGATAGACAGAAGCGACGAATGGTGAGAACAGTCAGAGTCAACCCACAGACCAGCACCAAAGACCTACAACATCATCTTGCAGCAGATGGAGTCACTGTGCATCGTTCAACCATTCGGCTCACTTTACACAAGGAGATGCTGTATGCGAGAGTGATGCAGAGGAAGCCTTTTCTCCGCCCACAGCACAAACAGAGCCTCTTGAGGTATGCTCAAGCACATTTGGACAAGCCAGCTTCATTTTGGAGTAAGGTGCTGTGGACTGATGAAACTAAAATTGAGTTATTTGGGCATAACAAGGGGCGTTATGCATGGAGGAAAAAGAACACAGCATTCCAAGAAAAACACCTGCTACCTACAGTAAAATATGGTGGTGGTTCCATCACACTGTGGGGCTGTGTGGCCAGTGCAGGGACTGGGAATCTTGTCAAAGTTGAGGGACGCATGGATTCCACTCAGTATCAGCAGATTCTGGAGACCAATGTCCAGGAATCAGTGACAAAGCTGAAGCTGCGCCAGGGCTGGATCTTTCAACAAGACAACGACCCGAAACACTGCTCAAAATCCACTAAGGCATTCATGCAGAGGAACAAGTACAACGTTCTGGAATGGCCATCTCAGTCCCCAGACCTGAATATAATTGAAAATCTGTGGTGTGAGTTAAAGAGAGCTGTCCATGCTCAGAAGCCATCAAACCTGAATGAACTAGAGATGTTTTGTAAAGAGGAATGGTCCAAAATACCTTCAACCACAATCCAGACTCTCATTGGAACCTACAGGAAGCGTTTCGAGGCTGTAATTTCTGCAAAAGGCGGATCTACTAAATATTGATTTCATTTCTTTTTTGTGGTGCCCAAATTTATGCACCTGCCTGATTTTGTTTGAACAATTATTGCACACTTTCTGTAAATCCAATAAACTTCATTTCACTTCTCAAATATCACTGTGTGTGTCTCCTATATGATATATTTAACTGACATTTGTTATCGTAACAACCAACGATTTATACAGGAAAATAATGACTATTAACATGGTTGCCCAAACTTTTGCATCCCACTGTATAAGAAGATATATATATCACTCTTAAGCAACAAGTCAACAATAAACAATTTATAACTGTTTAACTGTGTATGTGTAATTATGTACTCATCCAAACCTTTACTTTCAAAATTATTTTTCATTATAGTCTTTAAAACACTTTCACAGAGAAACGTTACGTTTTCTACAACAGATTATACAAACCATAATTTCCTGCCTCCTGTTGCTGAAGTTTAATGTGTTTTTATTTATTGAGTTTTTGTTGTTGCTTTTTTCTGGAATAAACTAAATTCATACATATGTTTTTATATCAGCTTCTTCCATTGCTGGGTTAAGAGGTTGGGGGCAATACCTTTATGATAGGGCAAAAACAGAGCTTAACAACGCCAGTCATGTACAGCACACATACACCTAAACCAGTGTTTCTCAGACACTTTTGGTTGGCAAGTGGTTTTCACTGTGTGAGCACATCAGATTTATTAACAGTATAATCTACAGTTACCTCCACCACTGACTCTAATTGTGCTCTCTTCGTCTAAGCTCTTGCTTTAACCTGTGCCAGCCCCCTTAAAACCTCACTTTGATTTTATTTCCCATATGTAATCATGCTAGTTTGTGATTTTGGGGAGGTTGGGGAATGGTAAAGCAAGTGTGATTAGAAACAAGATAAAAAAATATCGCTGGGTGCTGTCTATCACTTTGGAGGAGAGATGGTGGGCAGGGACAAGACACTAACTGAAACAGCTTTTTTTTCTTCATGTACTTGTCACACAGTGACATGAGGGGTGTGATACTTTGACAAAAGGGGGAGCAGGGGGTTCCCTAGGAGAAACTGTGAGCAGTGGCATTGTTTGGCACAGCATGATTCAGTGACATTCGATCAAAGAGCAGTCCCCGGGGAAAGTTTGAACTGTGTGATAAGTGACATTCACATGGTAGGGGGATGGGGGTCATCATGAAAAACTACGAGGATCAGCATGGTGCCCCGCTACATAAATACATTCAGTCGAAAAGTAGTCCCCAGTGGAAGTTTCTACTGCCAGAGACATTTGATCAAAGAACTTGTCACGTTAAACTTCAAACGGGTACACAAAGAAGTTGAAATTGGAAGAGCACTGCTCAGAAAACTGACATAGAGAGAACATGCAGCAGACAGCGTCCAGATATGGTAATTAATCCAATGACACTTGAACTGTAAAAGTGCACGCTGCAACACTTCAAAGTTATACTAAACAGCACGTACAAATCAAGCATAGTATAAAGTCATTCAGCAAACATGTTGGTTTCAGTAAAGTCAAAACTGTGAGTCAAGGTCTTCATATTCCATATCACTAACATTCTGTATCGTTTTTAGGATTTATTCCACTGTATGTTTTCTTTTTTGAAGAAGAAGACATTTCCCTGGTACAAACTTCAAGTCCTATTACATATCAACTAAACAATATGCATGCACTCTCACAGAAACTTGTGTATGACAATGTGTAACAATGTGTAAAGATTAGCTATCACATAAGCAATATATTTCCCATCTTTTATACACAGCTTTGACATTTAGTACAAGTGACCAATCATAAACAACTATACTTCATTGAAATGGTCTGAAACTCTCAGCTATCCTCTCAGCTGTGACACACTACTTGTCTCGGCATATACATTGCATATCTATACTAATAAAAGGCAAAGCCCTCACTGACTCACTGACACACTCATCACTAATTCTCCAACTTCCCTTGTAGGTAGAAGGCTGAAATTTGGCAGGCTCATTCCTTACAGCTTACTTACAAAAGTTAAGCAGGTTTCATTTCGAAATTCTACGCGTAACGGTCATAACTGAATCCTACTTACTTACGTACATATATACGTCCATAGCCTGCAGCTTGGTCGCTGTGTGAGGCGGCGTTGCGTCCCCCATCCCCACGCCTCCCACGTAGTTGGCTGCCTGCCTATATTGCGTCCCCAATCCCCACA
Source organism: Polypterus bichir lapradei (assembly GCA_026402145.1). Lineage (NCBI taxonomy): Eukaryota > Metazoa > Chordata > Cladistia > Polypteriformes > Polypteridae > Polypterus > Polypterus bichir. The sequence goes on along the minus strand of JANRMT010062821.1, from coordinate 3,509,155 downwards.
CCTCCCACGTAATTGGCTGCCTCCCCATATAAGGCCGTCTGTCGCTCCGGTCTCTTCATTCCCTTCCTTGCTCCTCCGTGGTATTCATGTCTCCTTGCTGATAACTGCAGCCTTTTTATTTAATCCACGGCTTCTCCGCTGTTTTATTGTTCATTTATTACGATTATAGCTATTGTGTAGGTATTTTAGACTTAGTTTACTGTTCAGGTACCCATTTCCTTTACCGTTCCAACCGTACCCCCATTAACATGTCTATCGAGGTGATCACCATCAATCAAAGAACTGTCACTTACTGAGTGGTTTCCTTGCCCGGAGATGCCACCTGCCTTTTCCATTCTCTGTGTTACATATTGCACGGCCATCTCAGGCTCACCCTTGATATCCGGAGGAACATTGTGTCTTATGTATTGAATGACTGGGACAGGTTCAAGGTGTGGACTGATGACGGTACAGGAGATAATTATACTACACAGGAGCACTAGAAGAGTGAAATGCTTAAGCCCTTCACCTATGGTTCTGCATGTGAGTTGATGGCTGCCGCTGAATTGTTCGGTTGTTGCTTTCAAGTGTACTGAAATGGCCAAATATTTTACACCTTTCAACAACCGCCAATGCCTCTTAAACATCTTAAGATTCACAGGTGATGATTTCAGTAGTGGACACTTTGATGTTTATGAATGTTTCAACTCTCAAAAGCTAGATGCGAAGCTATTGATGAAACCGGTTGTATGCTTACAACGCTTGACAGATGCCGAATGTCACTTCAACACAGAAAGTCCTGCAAATACTAACATAATTGAAACAAACATGAAACTCAAACTGATTATGATGTGATGCTGCCGCCAAATACTTGCAGAAAAATCCAAAAGTTCATAGAGACGCTGTCGCTAAATACTCGTAGGCAAATCCACAAGTTCATAGACACGCTGCCACTAATTACTCGCAGGCACTTCAACAAGTTCATAGACACGCTGCCACTAAATATTCACAGGCAAATCCACCAGTTAATACCAGGAATGCCTGTTAAACATCTTAGATTCATGAGTACCGATTTGGGTAGTGAACACTTCGATGAATGACACCTGTTATCTTTACAACGGTTGACATACACGGAATGTAACTTGAACACAACACGTCCTCCAAATACGAATCTCATTGAAAGAAATAATGATAATCAAATCCCTGATGACAGCAACATTAATAACAGTGACAAAACAATTACATTGACAATCATGTTACGTTATTTTTAAAATGTTTCTTTTTCTTTTTCATAACTTCTTTAACACACTACTTCTCCGTTGCGAAGCGCAGGTATTTTGCTAGTTTTATTAATAAAAGAAAGCAGACAGCATGGAAGTTCATGATTTATTTAAAAGAAGACACCCTTGGGTATAAAAAAATGCCATTAGTGCTTTTGATTGAGTTGTGGGTTTATCGCAACATACACAAAAAACTTAAAATATCAGAACATATAAGTGGCTACTTACCAATACAATTACAAATTAAAATAAGGACAAATACAATGTCTCGATTGTTTCTCTGCATCAACATTTGATGATATTTTGAGAAATGCAAACATGAATATGGAGAAAAATGTAGACCAGCTAACATATGATTATAGTGTGACTTTTAAAGAGGCTTTGGATATACAGTATTGCCCCCGGAATCCGAACGCCCCAGAACTTGAACAACTTGGAAACTGAACGAAAAGTTCGAGCAAATTTTGCCCCGGAATCCGAATGCTGCTTTGGAATCTGAATGCCCAGCACATTGTTTGTGCATATGTTTCCCCACCGTTCAGGCCACCCATACGTTTTATCGTTCAGTTCATTGTCGGAGGCTGTAGTGAAAGCATCTTGTGTGATTTTCACTGCTAATTTTATGCTTTTGTGCCTGTTTTGTGTTATTTTTTTTATATAATAACAACTTAGTGTATTTGCCATGGTTCCTAAAAAGTTTAGTGAGGAAAATAAGAGTAAGAGGAAAGCTGTTAGAGCTACAATTGAAGTTAAGAAAGATCTTACCAGTAAGCATGAAAGTGGTAATCATCATTCCTTTTTAAGGTAACTGCAGGTTTTTATATTTTTAATTTTATTAATTTACATTTTTATTCAAATATTATTATTATTTGTTAATATTTTACCTTAAAATCCAGTGCATTTACTGTTAACATAATTTGGAAAATTCGAATTTGTGGGACCCAGGAACGGATTAATCCAGTTTCCATTATTTTAAAGGGGAAAAATTGTCTTGGAACTTGAATGATTTTGAACTTGAACGGGGTTCTGGAATGGATTAAGTTCGGATTCCAAGGTATCACTGTAGTTGTTCCCCTTGTAACAAAAGTGATTAAAGCACATCAGATCTTACCCTGCTTTAATGAGCTAACTCACATGCTTAAATTACGGTGCACAAAACAAAATTATAGGCAGAGAGCTGAAAAGCTGCAGGTTTCAAATACTACATGGACTGACAGTGTTAAAAACTATGAAAGAGAACTCTTTATGGCCCATTCTAATTAGTTTTCTAGATTAATAGATGAAAACAGAAATAATCCTTTGTACTGTTTAGAACAGTAGCTAATTTAACAAGTGGGAATTCTGAACTTCAATGCAAAATACCTACAGACATTAGCTGTGCAGACTTTATTAAGTTCTTTAATGATAAAATGGACAATATATTATCCCAGATTTTAATCCCTGCCAGAAGAAAACCAGAACTTCATCCCTCTGGTCTATCAACAATCCATCGGCTTATGCAGTTTAGGGTAAAGCAAGGCTACATGTTGCAGCTCCAGTGCATGGTGGGGGACTTGTCTTTTGTCCATGCTTCAAGGCCCTATTCTTGTTTTGGAGGCTGAAAGCATCCGGTGCAGGAAGACTGGTGTCTCTGTCATTCCTCAGTCCTTATGAGTGTTGATGAGCATGACTGCTCTGTATTGTTCTATGGTTTCCACCAGGTTTTCTATGTTCTTCTAGTTCTAGCTGTAGAAGTATTGGTCAAGAAGCTTGAACAGTGTGTTAACTGAGTAATCACATGCCATGATTTTGACTACTTTTTCCACTGCATTCCCCGACACCAATCCCCCCCCCCCCCCCCAATCTTCAATCATTAGGCTACCCTACCTCATAAGTCAAAAGCCTGGGCTTGACATGGTCATTCCACATCAAATTTCAACTCATGCAAAGTCCATGCCTGTTGGGCTGCGTTGGCTTCTTGCCAAATGAGTATTTTGGTCGTCAGGTGGTGGTAGTTGGAGATGGGCGGCTCATCAAGTTCATAGTATGTCTTTTAAGCTTCCCTTGTAAGAAAAGTTGTAATGATGTGAGCCCAGTCCGCTTTGTCCCAGCGGTGTCTGACTACCTTTCTTTCAAAAATGAAGTCCACCCAGCAGACAGAACAAAGGAATCTAGGAAACAGAGAGGTGGCAGAGTGTGTCTTTTGTAAACAACAGGTATTGTTATCCAGGGAATATTAAGACTTTTCCCCATTTCTTCTCATCAGAAACTAAGTTTCTTTTTATTTTATGTTGTCCCTTCTTTCTTTCTTGGGAACTTAGTGTAGTTGTCATCATAGAGGTTTAAATCCTAAGGGACACTAATTCAGCACTATCAGAACTTACCAAACAGCAGTTCAAACATCCTGATGCTGCACTGATTGTGGCTGGGAACCTCAACAAGGCAAACATTAAAAAAGTTTTGCCCAACTTTCACCAATATGTGAAGTATGCCATGATTTGATTCTATGCTGAATATTAAGTATAATTTTGTAATTGTATTAATTGATTTAGAGGTTAAGGATTCTGATCTTTTCATTAATTGCTTGAAATTCTTAATGGTTTAGATATTTTGTTTTGTTTTGCAATGTCTTGCACATTTTGTCTCTTATGTTGGCTCTAGTTTCCTTTTGTTCTAAGTCCCCTTTTTTTGTTTTCCTACATACATTTTCTGGTCTTGCTCGAAAAGCAATTTCTGTTCTGCCTTCAAAGAAACCTTGCAGTTTGGAGACCCGGGTTCGCTTCCCGGGTCCTCCACGTGTGGAGTTTGCATGTTCTCCCCGCGTCTGCGTGGGTTTCCTCCGCATGCTCCGGTTTCCTCCAACAGTCCAAAGACATGCAGGTTAGGTGCATTGGTGATTCTAAATTGTCCCTAGTGTGTGGGTGTGTGTGTGTGTGTGTGTGCCCTGTGGTGGGCTGGCGCCCTGCCCAGGGTTTGTTTCCTGCCTTGCGCCCTGTGTTGGCTGGGATTGGCTCCAGCAGACCCCTGTGACCCTGTATTTAGGATATAGCGGGTTGGATAATGGATGGATGGATGGAAAATACACCAATGGTATTGTTTTCCAAACTTGGATAGTTTGTAAAACTGAAATTGCTAGTCTTTGGTCATGAGACATGTTGCACACTCCAGAGAGTTGGAGGGTGATTTGCTATAGTAACAGCCGACATAACTTTGGCAAAACAGCAGCACTTGTACATAAAACAAAGTGGCGTCACAGGAAGGTGTTAAAATTTTTCAAATTTTACCAGACATATGTAAGTAAAAACCTAACATCAGAAAACCCCAGAATAAACACATATCATTAAAATTAACCCCTGATTTCTCATGAAAAGTTAAATACAAACACAGATCACAAAGATTTCAATGCCTCCACTCAGGAAATCTGACCCCTAGGCCATATTAATACTACTAGAACTAAAAAAGAAGACATGAAGCAGTAGTGGCATGAGAGGTAGTGATGACTTTCCTAATCAAAAGCCATTTATTAATAGATCCATCCATGACACTTTGAAAGCTTGCACCACTGCATGTGACTCTGGCCTTGAATTGGGTGACATTGAGGAATACAAGGTGGAGTCACACAGATTAAGACTGGCAGTGAAGCAGGCAAAACAACAATATAGGGATAGGGTGAAGGAATGGAAGGACTAGCATGATTCCAGACACTTGTGACAAAGCATAAGGGCCATGGACAACAGGAGCAGACCCTTACATTGACGAATGCAGATGCTACTCTACCTTAGGAGGTAAACTTATTATATGTATGGTTCCATGCCGGTGACAGCAACAGCAGCTTGCCAGATGATGTTTGCACTACTGAGGAGCTATTATGACTCCCTCAGATTGAGGTAACCATCATTTTTCTGTGTCTGAGAACAGGATGAGGAGAGCTCTAATGTGTGTGAACACCAGAAGAAATGCAGGCAGTGATGGTATAACAGGTTGTGTACTGAAAGTCTGTGCTAACCAGCTAGCTCCTGTATTTACCATTATAGTTTACATAGCTCTTGCCCTGTTTATAGTCCATGTTTGCTACAAAAGGTCCACCATTGTCTCTGTCTTTAGCTCTCTCCTTTATACTTATTAAATGCATTGAACATCTGATTACAGACCATATCTGTTCCTGCCTTCCTAAATACATTGATCTATTTCAGTTCACATACTGGACAATAAGATCCATATAATAGGCCATTTGCCAGGTGTTACACTCCACTCCATCCCACCTAAAAATGGCTATGTGTGACTTTTGTCTATTGATTTAAAATCAGCCTTTAATACAATTGTTCCCACCAGACTAACAACAGAATTACAGAATCAGGGTCTCCACTGTACCCTATGCACATGGATCCTGGACTTTTTGTCTGCCAGTCCCGAAGCAGTCAGAGTAGGAAAACACAACTACAGCTTTATTACCCTGATCAGCTGCTTTCTCAGGGGTGTGTTCTCCGTATGCTGCTGTATTCACTATGCACACAATTGTGTAGCCAGTTACAGCTCAAACACCATTGTAAAATTGCTGAAGAAACAGCTGCAGTAGACCTCATCAGCAACAAAAAAGAGAAAGTGGATGGCCAGTCACTATGGTGTCAGGAAAACAGGCCGTCCATCATCAGCAGCAAAACAAAAGAGCTTAAGGTACATTTCATAAAGGAGAACAAGAAGCAAAGAATGAATGCACACCTCTTTTCATTAACAGTATAGCAGGGAAGAGAGTTGTGCATTTTAAATACCTGGTAATCAACATCAGGAGTGACTTAACATGGTCCACACAAAAACATTCTAGTGAGAGAGAGACAAAGCAGCTCCTTTTTCATCTCAGACAACTGAAGAAATTCATAGTGTCAAGAAGAGTCCTGAAGTTCTTCTACCATGTGGCCATTGAATTCATACTGACAGGTTGCATTACTGCCTGGTATAGAAACAGCTCAAAAAAGGACCATACAGTTGAGCTGAGCATATCATGGGGTTTTCACTACCATTCCTACAGGACCGGTATACAAAAAAGTGCACTACCAAGACAGCCAGTATCATGAAGGACTCCTCTCACCCTTTACATTGCTAGTTTAAATGGTTATAATCTGGCATCTTGATTTATGTTACCACAAATCAGGAACCAAAAGATTAAGAAAGAGCTTCATTTACTAGGTGATAATTTAACTAATGGTCATTTTGTCAGGTTCCACAATATTGTAAAAATAGACATCTACTATTTATACAGTATTTTAACCATTATTTGTTATTTAACAATTATTATATCTCTATCTGCATCTTTTAAAATGTTTTATCAATTTTATTTGTGTACTTTCAATTTAATTTCACAGTACAGACTGGTTATTGAGCTGCATTTCACTATATACCCTTGATTGTGTACATGTGACAAATAAATAAAAGTGTGAAATCTCGAGCAAGTTACTGAGTCTTTGCTTTCAGCTTCTAGGAACAGTGCAGATGATGCAAAAACCTTGACAGATATCATAATTGACAAACTCCTGAAGGCAAGACTCTCAGTGAAGTTTATGAAGTGGTATCTGTTATATCAGGAAAGCATGGTGGTTTACTAAAAAATCTTATAAGAGGAATTTGAAAGAAATGTACTGTATGTACATTGTTTAAATCACAAGCTACATCGTGCTGTTGTGCATGCACTGTCAACTGAAAAAAAATGGTGAATTTTTTTGGAATTTGTAATGGAAGCCTGTATATTTTACTTTCTGTACATTACACGAAGGAATGATCAAAGTGTTTGCTACAACAAAGATGGACAGGCTATCTGGGAACTGTGTCTGTGATCCTTGCATCTTTTAAAGACATTGTTTTGCTTCTTACTGAGACTGACAGTTTGCAGGCAGACACTCGGCTTTGACGTAAGGATGGAGGCGGTTGGGCTGTAGCAAGAGCTGTCTGAGCCAGGTTTTGTGTTCATCATACATCTGGTACACAAGATACTTTTGTTACCTGACCCACCAAACAGCCTGCTCCAGAAAAAAGGGGCAGACCAGTTGATGGTTCTAAGACTTGTATCAAGTGAAACTGAGAAAGTTGTGTTGTGAAGAAAAGCTAAGAAAGATACTGGACACTGTCAGTGACCCCTGCACCTAATGGAGAAGAGCAGGCAACAGAATCCTAGAAGGTTACATGGCTGAAGAAACAGTTGGTTAGTTAGTTAGTCTAAAAACAAAGATAATGTAGCTCTACACAATTGTAAGAAAAATAGGAAAAATAAATATGCACTTCACTTACTGTAAAACTGTGTGGGTTCTTGGTACTCACAATCCAGAGAATGAGAATTTCCTGGATATAAAAACTATAAAACCCATTATGAACTTAGCTAATGTTACTATTGTTGAATCAGACTTTATTTTCACAAAATATTTCATTCACACTCAATTGGATCACACAACAGACAAAAGGTGAACAGTTTCAAGATTGTTATTAACGCAGTTGAAGTTGTGTTGAAGGCATTAAAACTCACATTAACATTTGATGCCTCCACTGTCACCTGTGAAAATTAATTTTCCACATTGAAGAATGTTTTTTGGACCACAGGCATCCCGGGTTACCTACTTGAAAGGCGCAGTTTGTGCAGCTGGTCTTTGAGAAGGACCTCACAAGGAAATGTAGAGATGAGTGGAAGGAGAGGTTCTTGAGGTGGTGCACTACCAAGCATTACTGAATTCAGCTTTTCTGATGGTAAGCACAGTTGTTTAATATCAGATTTTGTATATGTTTAGATCTAGCAATAACATCCATTAGGCTTCTTGAAGTTTAACTTTATCGAAAATGAAGAGTTTTGATAACTTAATTACAAAGCTGATGGTGAATCAGTTTAGTATTTTGTTAGCTGCCTGCGGTAGTAAGCATTCTTGAGTCATTCTTAAATTATTATGCCTTTGATGATTTTGTAGTTGCACTGAACAGTAAACTCAGTGCAGTGTGTTGTAATTTCAATATATATACTGTACATATTTTTGATTGATACAACCTGATCAGTTTTAGACTTGTTGATCAGCAGTGTGCATCTTGCAGCATCACATTTTGTTGGATAATTAAGTTCTATTTGCACAGATACATAAAAACAAGAATACAGACTCACAGGACAGATAGTACATCCAAAAAATCAATCAAGCAACCAATCAATCAATACATACAGTAATTAAATTGTACATTGAACGAATGCATTGAATTGTCCGATAGCAGTGGGAAGAAAAGTCCCTCAAAAACTGGCTAAAACTGAGAGAGAGCACCTCCTGGATTGGATGGTGAGGATTTTTCATGATGGCATCCGATGTTGCCCTCATCCTCTTTTCCACAATAGCTTCCAATGTGTCTAGGGTTTTCCCTTTGATAGCACAAGCTTTCTTGATAGGTTTGTTCAGGCATTGTGCTTCTTTTGTGCTCAAGTTGCTTTCCAAGGAGACTGCAGTGTAGAACACCACACTGGCTAATATGGACTGGTAGAGCTGGTAGAGCAGATGGTTCCCAAATTCTTTTCATTTGAAGTTTTGCTCCATTGTGAGTGATATTTGTCCTATTTGGACTGTCCTAGGAAGCTCTGGCAGTAATGCAGCGTAGCCTCTTCTGATAGTATTCCTGGCCTTAATGGATCACAGAGCAGGCATTGCAGAAGGCAGAGGGCCTTGGTACATTTCTTAAGGGCTTACATATGTAGCTGGACCTTCATCTTCTTCCATTATTAATCTTTCAAGTGTGATGTTTGAAGGGTTCTGTTGGTAAACCATAAGGAGATGGTTCCCAACAATTTTCATTTGAAGTCCTTCTCCCTTGGGAGTGGTATCTTTGGTCTGTCCAAGGAAACTCTGGCAGCAATGCAGCTTAGCCTCTTCTGATTGTATCTCTGGCCTTAGTGCATCACAGACCAGGGGCCTCATGCACAACGCCGTGCGTAGAATTCGCACTATAACATGACGTAAGCACAAAAGCCGACATGTGCTTACGCACAGAAAAATCTAGATGCAGGAATCTGTGCGTACTACAACTTCCACGTTCTTCCGCTACATAAATCCCGGTCAGCGTGAAAAGTAATGCTCGTGCACGCGTCTTCTGTCCCACCCCAACTCCTCACAGAATTACGCCTCTATGAATATGAAAATCAATATAAATAGCCTTTAAGCTCAGCCTTCTGTGAAAAGACAATGGGAAACAAACGGGGTAAAATATAAGAATTTCAGCGAATACCAAGTGGAGGCAAGGAAAAACTTACTATTTGTTGGTTTAAACAGTGGTATAATCAATAAAAGGAAGTTGATCGAGTGACATAGAGTGTCGGAGAAACTCGAAAGCTCAAGTTCACAAAGTCGCACAGTGCCCAAAATAAAAAAGAAGTCACATATCAAAGTTGCCGTGAAAAGGCGAGTTGTAGCCCAACGTCTGAGTGTCATATGAAAGCTTATTAGGGTACAGAGAAAAAAAAATAGGCACATAGTGGGGAAAAAAGCAGGAAATGTCAACTTTAATCTCGAAATGTCCACTTTAATCACATAGTTTATTTTGTCATTAAAGTAGAACATCATAAACTTCATCTTAAAATCGATTAATTTACTAGTTTCTCAAATCTCATCGTAACTAAAGTAACAAATTAAATGCTTTATTTTGTATTTGATCTTCTTTGTGCTCTATGTGTGTGAATCACTATGTGGTTCTTAAACCGGCTTTCTCTTCCTCCGACAGGACACAAAATCCATTCCATTTGTGACATTACAGCTGTCTGAATAATTAAAATACTGAGATGTATATGTGATATTTTTTTCATGATGATAGGAATGAAAGCATGTTATTAAACATGGGAGCATGGTGGCGGTACTGTCTCTTTCAAACGTATAACCTCTAATTCCTGTCCTTACTTTTCTTTCTCCAAATACCCAATTGCCACACAATCAGCTCTGTAATAGACGTTAAGCCATCTGTAAGCTTATAACGACAATTCTTCAAAACTTTTAAGGAACATTGAAATATCTTCATAGTACGTATTTAATTATTCTATCCATCTATCCTTCCAGCATACAGCAATCAATCAGGATCAATCTGTGAACTAGCTAGCGCTGCGGCACCTTGTCCTCACATGTTTAATTATTAACAATACAGATTATTTCAGTGAAGTTAGTTTTATCTGTATAATATAATCTACATATTTTGCTGCATTTCATCTTAAAAATGAAATCGTCATCATATGTAAATACACACTTTATAAAGTCGCGCAGGTTGTGCAATATTATAACTGAAGTGCAAGTTTACAGTGAGGTAATTGTACTTATAAGTACAAACAGTTCTACAAGGAGCACATGATGGACTGATTGAGTGCACTTAGAGTTCTTGGGATGAAACTCTTTCTAAACCACGAGGTCCGTACAGGAAAGACTTTGAAGCGTTTTGCCGTGGCTGAGGCAGCGTGTGCTTGATGCTGTATACCAATAATTCTCTTTCTGATTAGCTGCTGTTGTGATTTCCCACTCAGATAAAGTGATATAAATTCTCCGAGTGATGCAGTGATAGTAATATGGAAAAAGATGATCCGCTGTCGCAACCCCTAAAGGGAGCAGCTGAAAGCAGAAAAAGAAAGTGCAGTGAGAGTAACAACGCTAAAGCAGTTATGGTATTTGGAATACTATGGCTATTCTCTGGACCATTATATTGTTACAGGTTAATTACAATCAGATGCATTACACTAATAAACAAAATGCAGTTAGTTTCAGTGTATTTATAAAGCCGCGTCAGGAATGTGTGTCTAAGAAAGAAAGGTGACCACACAGGAACAGTAGCACTGCTTTGACGCTGGGTGCCGCCAGTCTGCAAAACCGAGCGGAGAACTTGCGTACGACAGGGTATGAGGTACCGTGGAAATGTGCATGGCTTTACACCAAGTTTAGGTTTTATACATTGCGATTTGGACATGGAAACGTTCTTACACAACATTTCTGTGCGTACACACCGTTTATACATGAGGCCCCAATTTTTCACATGACAGAGGGCCTTGATTCATTTCTCTGGGGCTTAGTATGAACTTATGTATGAACTTTCATCTTCCTCCATTTTTCATCTTTTTTCGAGAATGACAGTTGAAAGTATCTGATCGTAAACCAATTGGACAGTGCTCCCAAAGTGTTTTCATTTGAAGACTACTTCTCTATTTAATGCTGTGAGTCTCATTTGGGCGGTCTTGGAATCTTTGGCAGCTATGCAACTTAACCTCTGCTTATTGTTTCTTACGCCTTGGTATGCCAGATTCCAGGCCTTCTATTGGCTGAGGGCATTGACTTATTACCCACAGACTTAGAGATATGGCTGGACCTTCATCTTCTTCCATTGTTCATATTTTGAGTGTGATTGTTGAAAGTATCTGATGCTAAACCATGGAGAGATGGTTCAAAAATTGATTTGAAGTCTTGCTCCCTGTTGAGTGTTGTCTTTGCCATTTGAACTGTCTTTGAAAGCTCTGGCTGCTATGCAACTTAGCCTCTGTTGATTGTTTCTCAGGCCTTGGTGTGCCAGATTTCAGGCTTCCTTAGAGGTGAAACTCCATGGACGTCTGAGTTTTAGCTCTTTCCCATGGGTGAGTGATGGCCAACCTGGGTGCAGTCCAGACTTTAGTGATTGTTTGAGTCTAGGCAGCTTCTTCCTGTCATCATCGCTGCCCACTTGACATGTTTTTATTGTCGGGAGTTACTAAGGTGAGAGAGTGAGCCTGAGGAGAGGAGGTCTTGGATGCAGGAGCATTGGCACTGCAGGAAGGAAACAGTGGCTGCTACACCACCAGGGATTTTCAGACAATACATACTGATTTACATGCAAAAGAGTTCTATTGTTATATTATTATTGTATTATTCTATTTACTTTTATTTATTTTTAAATAAATAAGTGATTAACCTGTGTTAATAGCATATTGTGGATGTATATGTCTGTGTATAACGGTGTGATGTGGGAGTGGGGCAGAGACAGATTTTCTTGCCTGGGCAACCAAACAGGTCAGAAATGGCACTGCCTGTGGTGTGGGTAAGTTTCTCTGGTGGTTTTTGTTATTGTGTTTTTTTTTTATTTCAATACTTGCTCTCTTTTTTGACTACACCTTCTTGACTGTGTTTTATTGGGACTAGCTTGTCTCGGATTGCCTTTGCCTTTTCAGGCAAACCTTGCTGTGCCCTTTGTGCTCTTTTGAGCTCCATTGTTTAAGAGAGCTTTTTTGAATGGTATATATTTTAGTTTTAAAGATTCTATATTTGTCCTTTTGTGACTAGCAGAGTTTCCCCTTTCTACTGGGCTTTTTTGGGATATTTTTGGACTTAACTGTTAGTTCATAACTATTATAGAATTTCCCTTGGCTAGTTGCCCTAGATCTCCATGTGTCTTACTTTGTCTTTAACTTAAAATTGTCTTAACAGTGAAAATATTTATAAAACTATTACATAAGTCAGCAACCAGCTCTAGACAGGATATCATTCCATGACAGGCACTAATATTTACACTTACGGCTAACTCAAATCAGGTTAATTTGTGGTTTCTGGTCAGCCTCACAGGCAGATTTTTTGAGAAAGAATTTTTTGTTTAAACAAAATGGCAAAAAAAAAGAACACAACTGGCAAAAAAGTTTAGATGGTCTTTTTAAAGCATATACAGTCTATCTGATCATCAGAAGGTGCTTAACAAAGCAGAATAGGTTAAAATACATCATACCCCCAAACTAGTGAGAATAATGAATTAAATTACACTAAATTTGAAGTACATTGATATTTAATTAAATTGGTGAAAGGCACATTTTTAAAGAGCTCTTTTTAAATTTAACTGCATAGGCATAGGTTATCAGCATCCCACGATCCTGTGTAAAAAAAAAGAAGCTTTAGAAAATGGATTTTGTGCCTGATGCTACTACAACAGGACAGTTATAGTACAGTTTCTTTGCAAACAAGAATGCCAGGGAAAATTGGTTTCCAAGGTGGATTACAGAAAGGAATGGCTTTACTGCACATAATATTTGCATGGCAAAACACTCTGCAACTTCAGTGTACAAAGCACTTCATTTTCACACGGCTTTCACAGTAAATTGAGCTACACTTTCTAGACTGTTGTTCCAACTAGTATTACTTTCTGGCTTGCATGTAATTCTACAGGCACAAGCTCCTAGGCCTTCTACTGATATTTTCATGGCATTAGATGGTTTTATAAATGGATGAATGACTTTGTTATACATCAAAGCAAATAAGTGAAACATTCAGTAAGAACTTTAGATTTCTTCTCTATGTCTAAGCAAAACTCCCACTCTTTATAAACCTATGTCACGATATAGGAATAATACTAAGTAGATTTGGAAGAAGCAAAGCCTCACATTAAATATAAAAGTCAAGCTTTTAACACTGTGCTTGGAACTATAGCGACTGAAAGTCAACAATATGTCGTAGGTTGGGCACTTTTTCCCTAATGGGGCTTTGTTTTGGATTTAGAGAAATGATTGGTGATTTAGTTTTGCATTGTTGGCAATTCATATTGATTCTGGACTGTAGAACAGGCTTTAGGGAGTTGATTAGTTTTAAAATGGTTGTACTTGAGCCTGCTGCAGGAATGGACTCTATGTGTCTCTCTCACTGTGCTGGGGGGTTTTGGGATGGGATTGTTTTGTCTTGATCTCCACTTTACATCTACAGTATAGGCAGACAAATATGAACTATTGTTGAATATTGCCATTTCTATTTTTCCAAAATGGTTGCATTATGTTTCTGTGTGAGCTGTACAGTAAATGCAGGATCTTTGTATATTTACATTTAACCTTGAAGAAAAAATGTATATACAGTATGTAACAATTAAACTCTGAATGACAGAAGCAAATTATTAAGGGTTTCCTTTGAAATTGTTAAAATTATAGCCTTGTATCATTGCATGCTATGGTTTAGGACTGCTGTTTTCTTATCGGCATGCTTTGTAACAGGTTTGTAAGGGTAAAGAAAGGCCAGTGAGAGTTTCCAGTGGCTTATTATTTGTTTTACATGTTATTACTATTATTATTATTAAATCCACCCAGGTTCATCACTTCTGATTTAGCCATAGTAACCATCTTAATCTGTTTCTAATTTCAACTTAGAAACAGTCAAGCTTGTTTTTTTTTACTTGTTCTGAAATTGTTCTGAAATAGCAGAAGGAATCCATTACAGTTTAGAATGAGATATGTTTGGCAATTACATTATATTGCATATTCCATTATATTTTATATGCAAATACTGACCCCAGTAGATGGTTAGAATGTCTTAATTTATGTTAATAATGGATGCTGGTGTAGGACAAATATTTCATGTTGTGAATAAAGCTGCTGAACAACAACAACAAGAAGTCCATTCTGTATAATAGTAATAATTTGAAAAATAACATGATTTTTCATAATTATTCTTTCACAGAGCAAAAACATTGTCCTTGTCAAATAGACTCACCGTATGGATCATTTGTCTAGCTGCTGAATTTTCCAGGTTGCTATTTGTATAAGGTTGAAAGGCAAATACTGTTGCTCCTTCCTTCCTTTTGGAGTGCATGTCTCCCTACTGTCATGTTTCAGCCAGGCTCCTTCTCAAATTTTTGTTTCATGTTTTTTTGTTCAGTTTTGTGCCATTTATTTACTGTATGTTAATATTGTTTTAGTTGATTATGTGTATTATTCTTTGCTTTTGATCCTTTCTTTGAGCTGCTTGAGTTATATTCCATGTGTTTTGTGGTTGGCACCCAAAGAGGTGGGGCCGCCTGCCAACCTCCACTAGGAACTGCCCTCTGCCCATTAGTTTTGGAGGATCTTCCACAGCTCACAGTGTTCAGATTATTTTTTGGGTTTGGCTGGGCCATGTTTCTTAAAAACATGTTAAGGTCTGTGTCCACGGTCTGGGATTGTTGAGTATTAGCATATATATTTTGTCCCGTGGACAGACCACAAGGAGGCAGGAAAATAGTTGGGGCAATAGTCAGGCTACCACGTTTAATTCTAGGCATTGTGCCAAAAACAAAACAACAAAAAAAATAATTTGGTGTGCTAGGCTCAAGAATTAGGCATATTGAGCTTGAAAGTAAATATCACAATAAATACTAGTTAGCAGGAGCTTCACCTCCATTGACTACTGGTTCTGGAATGAGCTGCCATTCTCTAGGAAGTGCCCATTTTTATTGCATCCCAACTGGAAAGGGAAGAGCCTGATTGGGGCAGAAGAAGGGTGCTAGGCCACCTGTTAGAATTGACTTTTGCAATGTGTGAGACTTGAATGAATAATTAGCTATTTGCCATTTCTAGTCCTGTATGATTCCTTATATTTAGTCTTTGGCAATCATTTAACTATTGTGATTGGACATATAAGTCCTTATTGGTGCATGGTTACCCACCTACTAATTAGAATATTTGATATTTTCCATTTTTCTACCTATGCTCTCAACCATGCATGCATGCATACCAGGGAATAAAGTGAACAGCATGGGTTTGCATTGGTGCTCCTAAAACATTTTTCTTTATTTCCCTTTAAAGAACTAAACATTGCTGATTAATTTTCCAGTTTTTTTCACTAAAACATTACAAACCGTAGGTTAAAATATTGGGTCTACAACCTCACAGAGACATTATGTACACCTACAAAAGGATGATTTCCACACTCAAATGTATTATTTTGCCACAATCTTATCCTCCAGATCCTGAAACTGATTTCATAAGTGTGTGTGATCTAAGGGAAACTGGACATGCTTTATGGTCTCCCAGGATAAGTCATTGTTCATCCTCTGTCACACACGTGCGAGTTGGAGGCAGTCAAAGAGCCTAAAGGTGAGTGAAATATCGAGAGACAAAGGGTTATCACGTGATACTTACCTTAATCTCTTTTCACATACAGAAAATTCGAAGAAAAATAAGAAGTCCCACTTCCGGGTTCAAAATGGCCGCCATGATGTCACTTCCGGTTCACCCTGATGACGTCACTTCTGGTTACATCAATCCATTGCTCCTGTCCACTCCTGATGACGTTGGTTCCATTTCCCCGCCTCCAATCATCACTTCCTGCCAACCATTTCCTGTCCCATAATCCATCCTGTTATATAAATGCCATTTTGTCTGCAGTTCATTGTTCATTTTGCACTGAAAAGTCATATGAATCAACCTCTTTTTCATTTGTCTGGACGACAATATACGGGGACAATCCCCAAACCTTTTTCTGTTTGTAGAAATATTTCTTCGTAGAAGCATCTTTACACACCTCTTTACTTTTTTGCCTTACAGTCTTTATGTACAAACCCTACCACAGTCTTGGCTGGGTCTGTATTATAGACTCCCATAATTAATTTCAGTGAACTGGCTTTGTGGAATGAAGGGGATGCTACAACAGAGTACCACTCTCTCCATGGTCAGTTCCTACTTTATGCCTAATTCTAACAAAATAGGCCCCAAAACTTTGTGACCCTGAATTAGATTTAGTGGGTCTGAAAATGTGTACTCTTCTTCTCTGATGAATGCAGTTTTGTAATACTGCCATACAGCTCCATGATGCTGTCTGTGTACAACATACAATTTTTTTTCATGATCCTCTATGGCATCTCTGCATCAGGCCTACCACTGGAGAGTGCAAGTATGCCCTGTGAAGGATTGTGAACATTTCCAGGAATAGTTCCTCCTTTGCACATAATGCTACTGGTCTAGGTGTTAGCTCCTTGACTTTTTTATGCTTTGCTTATGGTGCTTCTTGAGCCTATGACATTGCTTTCATTATGCTATCACACCAGTTGCATAGCATGCTGTCGTTGTTGCTGGGTGCATGTGGGCGTGATAGAAGGATATGTGACTTAAGAATGATCATTTTTATAAAAAAATTAGGTGGTCATGAGCCCATAGGCTACTCTTTGCGTGGGCCCCCTGTTGCAGAGGAAATAGACAGCCCCATTTACTCATAATGCTTTACCAGAAAAAAAAACTATTTACTGCCACGTGTAATACCATGCTGGGAATATTACATAGCCAAAATGCACCCACTCAGGGCACACTACCATAAACAAACATCAACAGAAATACCTTGACAGCCTTTACTATAAATAGCAACTCAGATAAAAGGCATTAACAGTGGATCTGTAAGTTAATAAATGCTTTTAGCTTTCTAAACCAATAGGTGCAATAATGGCAGTAGTATACAGGCCACACAACTGTATATTACTGAGGCAAAATCACACATATCAAAAAAAACAAATAAGACCCATAAAAATACAATACACTAACACATCAGTAACACAAATTAATAACGGAACAGGAGCACAATCATACAGCAAATACACATTTTTCTACCTTTAGATAATATTTTCTTCCTTCTTTTCCTGGCAGAGAAGTCCTTAATGAGACTGGTAAAATCCAGTTTGCACAGAATATCACTTTCAATGGACATCAGAGACAGGTGATTCAGTCTGTTTTGGCCCATTGTGGATCTCATTCTGTTTTTAACTAGTCCCAGTTTTGAAAATGAGCAATCCCCACTAGCATTTACTCCAGGCAAAGTGTTATATCAACATTTGGAAACACTGACTGTAATTTTCTTCCTCATATTAGCAGCAGTGACCTTGCTGAGATGTTCTTGTTTGCTTTAATAAATTCTCTGAATTGTCCAATTTTGTCCACAAAATCTTCCTCCAGATCACCTGCGTATTTCTTCTGGAGATTAGCCTCTGCAGTTCGAACATCTTGTACAGAGAGGGAATATTTTTCAGAAATTCAAACGTCTGTTCAATGTGTTTGTATGAGTGATACCTCCGATTGAGTTTGGCAACGAGTCGGTCTTTGACGGCAATAAAAACTATTGTTTTGAACTTGTCTCAGCCTGATCGCTCACAGTCAGGTTCAATGAATTCATCTGCTTGTTTTTTCCCTTTTTCTGTGCCATTCTGTGTCCACTTTGTAGTGTTGGGAAGCAGTTGGTGACATGTTTTTTGCACCACTCTCAAAGTTGTCATCTCACAGGCCAGCTACATAATTCCTCAATGAGTTGATCTGATTAATGGCGTCACATAAATCCAAATCAACAGAGCAGCGCTAGTCTTGTGAAAGCATTGCAGTATGCTGTGCCACATGTTACACAAAAAGGAAATCGCTAGTTTTTCCATCTTCGCATACGGTATCCTGGCTTCATCCCAAGAAGTAAGGTTTTGGTTTGGGTCATCAGCTAACTTTTGCAGTGACTCTTGAATTCTGCCATATTCTGATGCAGAACTTTTATTGCTAGTGCATGTGCTGACCATCTAGTGTCTGAAAGGCCTTTCAAAGTCTTTATCCTGTGGTTGTCATTAGGCTCTAAACCCGCTGTAACTGTCTGCCAATGGGAAGTGGACTTGGAAGAAAAATTAAAAAGTGTCTGGACGAAATTAAAAAATTCCTCCGTCTCAAGGCAGCAGTTAAGTCCCACCAAATTGAGCATGTGTGCAGTGCACAGTACCCACTGAACCAAAGGGTTGACCAGTTTGATGCGTGCTTGCAGGCCGCTGTAAACTCTGGACATGTTGGCCGCATTATCTAACACTGGCCTCTGCAGTCACTTATGTCAACGTCCATGTCTTCTAAAACACCAAGAACAGACTGGCACAGTGACTCTCCCAAAAGACTTTGAATTGATAGAAACTTGACAAACCGCTCCGCGATGCAGCCGTCAGGTGACACATAGTGCATAATGAATGTGAGCTGGTCTGTGTGTGTAACATCTGGAGTGGAATCGACACAGATTGAAAAGTACTTTGCCATTTTTATGTGACTGATAATCTCCATGAGGACCCTCTCTCCCATCAGTTCAATAAATTCTAAACATGTTGTTGATGACAGGATGATGGCGTTTCCTTACCAGCATTGCCATATTTTTCAAAGTGCACTTTCAAGAATGGATCAAACTCACTGATAACTTTCAGCACACCCATGAAGTTTCCATTATCAGGCTGTCCAAAAATGTCATTGTCTTTTGAAAGATAGTCCTCGCTCTTCCAAAAACATTACCACCGCAACCATCCTTTTCAAAACCTCAGTCCAATATTCACACTCACTGTCAAATTGTTTTAGTAGTTCAGAATCTATGCATCCAGCATCAGCACAGCCGTGTATAACATAAGCAACCATAGCATTTCTGTGGCTCTCCAATCCTTCATGTTCACCCACTGTCGCATTTTATCAGTCACTATAGCCTGCTGTCAGTGCAGATTCACTGTCCCCAAAATGTTTACACGCGAAACACAACACAGTGCATTTTGAAGGGGAATAAAGCAACAAATCCCTTGGCAGAGTTTCTCCATTTGCCACTTTTCTTTTAAACAGTGTTTTTGGAAAAGTACCTCTTTTGGTGTTTGTGTTGTCTTTCTGAGACAGCAACATCTGGGTCTTTGTTCTGACATTTTTCAGGTCCATATTACCCATTCATCAATTTTGTCCCAGAATGCAGTATCCAAGCTATAGCTAGCAGGACTTCCAGTTGTTGCAGATTTGGCCTCTTGTGCCATCTCAGCAGAACCAGGTGAAGCTGTCAAGGCTGAACTAATTCCCAAGGTGTTGGTGGTACAATCTAATGGTGTTTTGGGTGGTGGAAGTGTCAGTCCCACTGTCTCTTTATCTAAATGAGATGGTTGTGAGGCAACATCACTGTAACCTACAGCTAAGGGTCCAGTGGCAGTTGCTTCAATGTCAGCATTAGGTGATAGCTGGCAGTCCTGCTGTGGATCAGCATTTTGTTGCTGACGGGATGAAGATTCGGCAGCCTTGAAATATTCAGTCAATTTAGGGATTTTCCTTAGCAGTTCTTGGTTATACTGTTCTTTCAGTCGTGCCTTTCATTTTTGTGATTCACTATCATATTTTTTTTCTGGCATTTTGCCGATATGCTGTCCAGTTACCGAGAATGACACAGTGGTGTGGTATAAAAAGTAAAACAAAATTGACGTTAACTGGGTCTCATCTACCCAATTAGCTGTTTAAATTTTAAAGTGTTTCTTATTAGTCAATGGGTGTCAGGGAGGCGGTATTCTTTTAAATAAATTAAAAAATAATTGAAATTAGTCTGGCCAATCCCAGGCCCCTGCACACGTGGGGCCCCTAGGCTGCATCCTAGCCCAGCCTGTGCATTAATGCGTGCCTGAAGACAGCATAGCACACTAAACTCATCGCTTTTCTGAGCTTTACTAAAAAGGATGGATTGAGCTTTACTTAAAAGGAAGGCTAAATAAATTTTTGGAAAATCTTCTGTTGCTCAGATTTTTCAAGATTAAGATTTAGTAATGTATAATGACCTTGAGTTTGTTTTGCAATTTTTGTCAGATGATCTGTATTCTTGTATAATGAAATTTGTCTGTATTTTGACCGTGTCCTTGCCTAAAGTCATAATGTGATGGCCATCACTATTAAACAGCACATGAACATCATGGAGTGGCATGGTGGCACAGTGGTAGTGTTGCTGCCTCGCAGTTAGGAGACCTGGGTTTGCTTCCCGGGTCCTCCCTGCATGGAGTTTTGCATGTTCTCCCTGTGTCTGCATGGGTTATCTCCGGGGGCTCTGGTTTCCTCCCACAGTCCAAAGACATGCAGGTCAGGTGCATTGGTGATCCTAAATTGTCCCTGGTGTGTGGGCTGTCACCCTGCCCAGGGTTTGTTCCTGCCTTGTGCCCTGAACTGGTTGGGATTGGCTCCAGCAGACCCCTGTGACCCTGTATTAGGATATAGGGGGTTGGACAATGACTGACTGATATTAATATCATGTTGCACTATTTTATTTGTATGAAGTTTTAAATAGTTACAACAAAAAGATGGATTTTCCCTGAAAAGCTTAACTTTCAACATAAATATAAAGATCCAAATTGCTGTTTCTCAGGTCAGGTTGGGGAGCATGAACTAATACAAGTGCATTGTCGCACCCACCACATGATGAAATAGCTCAGGATCCTATTTGGCAAACCCTCCAGGTGGACACGTGATCCAGTCCCACCCTCTGGAAATTACCATCTATCTGCCATAATCACATGGTATGTGGGTGTCCCATTGGCCTGGACCATCCACTTAGGTCTTCAACAATGAAGATCCTGCGAGCCAGGTTGCCCTCAGGGACTCGCACCACACCCTCTGCAGACAGACACTGCTGGTGGTTATGCCTTTAAAGGGCCGGCCTTGACATCCAGCAACTTCGGAGAGATCTAATGAAGCCTCAGGATGATCCCCCAGGGCAGCTCAATCAACTGAGTTGAACACTTTACAAAAATCGACAATCTGCTGATATTCACTTCTTCACTCAATGAGAACCCTCAGTACATGGATGCAGTCGATGGTACACTTCTTAGGCATAAAACCAGACTGCTTCGGTCATTGATAGGTTAGCAAGTGGTCATGGATCCTATTGAGGATGACCCTAGCAAGTACCTAGCACTGAGAGCAATGTTATCCCCCTGTAGTTGCTGCAATCCAGGTGATCACCCTTCCCTTTCCAGGTAGTGGAAACAAGTCCCATTTTCCAGTTAGTTGGGATAATGTCTGTCTCCCAGATGTAAGCAAAGATTGCTTTTAATGCCAGGAGGACAGTTTTGCCACCAGCCTGGAGAAGTTCACCCCGGATACCACAGACCACTGTAGACTTCCCCACCTTCAGCTTGTTCACCACCTGTGCAATCTTAATGAGATTGGGTGCTTCACAGCTAGTTTTAGGTTCAGCCTCAAGTCCTAGCCAGAGGATCAGCTTTAAACAGCTGCTCAAAGTAGCCAGCCCAGCGGGGCAAAACTGCAGAGTCATCTGTAAGGACTGTTTCATCACCCGCCCTGACTGTGACTCTCCAAGGAACAGATTCGGACAAGTGTAATGCTTTAATTCCTCTGTAAGCAGGACATGAGTCAGTAGTCTATAGATGGTGTGTCACTTCCTCACAGATTCTTCTAATAAATGCTTCCTTATCTGCCCTCAGACCCCTGACAGCCATCCTTCTCAGTTCCCGGTACAGACAGGAGTTGTCATCAAGCTATGTAGAGTGACTCCTCTCGAATATTTTTTGGGTACACTGCGAGATGAAACACCTCCTTCTGGGAACACCACGAATATCAAATGAACCCTCAGCAACCTTCAGGGTCTTGTCATGTAAGGTCTCTCACATCACATTAGGATTGGCACTTGCTCCCAAGTCTGTAAATTCCTCACACAAACTGTGTTCAGACTCACTAGAAACAGCCTGATCCTGGAGTCTGGCCAACTCCAGCATCATCCTTCTAGTAGATGGTAGCCTACTGGACCTAAGCTGGATCTTCAGAGTAGCAACAACAAGCTTGTGGTCATAATTTATAAACCTGGCACCTGTATACCCTGCAGTTCTGTAGGAGCCTGCAGTGTCTGCCCACGAGGATGTAATAGATCTCCTTCATCATGCCACCACTATTGGAGTATCAAGTCCATGATGCGGCTCAGGGCGCTAGAATCAAGATCCAGTGATCCGCAGGTCCTGACCTTTTGCAAAGTCACAGAATATGGAGCCCCTTTTACCACATTTGCCAGACCCATGGGAACCAACATAATCCTCATAGTCAGCACTGTCAGTGCCCATGGTCACCTTGAAGTTGCTCATGACCAGAGAATTGTCACCTCTTGAGCACCCACCAAACACTAAGCAAAGTTTCGAATAGAATGTCTCCCTCACTGAGATATAACTCACCACAGTCGAAGCATAAACTGAGACAACAGATGAGGCATCCAGAGAGTGCCTCAATCTGAGCCTCATAACACATTCACTGAAAGGAGTGACATCTGACACCTTTGGGAGGAGCTGATCCACCACAGCAACAGCTACTCCCTAAGTATGACAGCCATCAGAGTGACCAGACCAGTTAAAGGTGTAACCACTTACAGAGATCTGGCCAATCCCTGGTCTGCATACCTCTGGGAGTGCTGCCACTGAAATGTGGAGTTTACGAAGCTCCTCTGACAGCAGAGGAAGATGGTCATCATGCCAGAGAGACAAGACATTCCACGTGCTTACCCAGATGGACCACCTCAAATTAGGACCGAAGGGCTGCTGTGCAGGGGGAGACACCTCAGCACCATACCAGTTCCAATTCCCAACAGGCCTGAACCCATTGGCTCTCTGGCAGTTTTAGGTCTTCCAGGGATGAGGCTCCTGAGGGGTTTCCCCCATCCCCTTCATAATGTAAGCAGCCTTCCTCTGGGCAGCTGCAGCAGAGCTACTCCTGCAGAAAAAAGAAAGGAGTCCTGTATGCTGTTTCAGAGATCCATGAAGTATTTTACTGTGGCTGGAGTGCCAATCCTGCCACCAACCCCCAATTTATCCCTGCAAGTTGAAGGACCATTTGTAGGGCCGGATGCAGTTTAACAACATACCCAGGGCAAGCTATTTATCCTTACACAAGAATTTTCCATTGCTGAAGCCAAAAATTTCTTGAGCCGTGCAGTCAGATTATTAGATGGGTCAGTTCTGTGCTCATCCAGATTTATATTGTCATTCAAAAAATGACAATAATCTTCATCCTATGAATGCCAAAGTCATTTTATAGAAATGCACATGTAAGTCCTCTTTAATATTTTACAAAAATCTTACTTTGAAGAATAAAAACAGAATGTAATTAATCAACCGGAATGTAAATGTTTATAAATGTTCCCAATTTTTCCCCACATAAACAATATAAATGCTCAGCCTTTGAATTATTGAGTGACAGCATTATCATATACAGATTATTATCTGGACTAACTGCCTTAATACCATGCAAATGCTGAAACTGTAAATAGCTGTTACTGATAGTCAAGGTCACACATCATGCCACAGCTATTTTCAGTATTTTGCTTGCAGAATACACAATGAACTTTGGCATGCTTTCTTCTTTTGCTTCTTGGGATGGCCATAAGTAGCCTGCAAGTGACATGAGCCGGGTGACATCAAATGTCATTCAGCAAAGGTACCTGTCTTTCACAAAGAAGGCATTCAATCTGTAGTGAGTAAGCATTCGATTTATAGCATCACGAGATTAAAGAAAACCCTTAGGAATTACAGTCAGTGTATTTCTTACTTGGGCATTATAAAGGTGCTCTTGTTACTATTTTACAACTTCAGAGTCTTGGGTTCAAATGATATCTTGGCCACTGTCTGGGTGGGATTTTCTTCTAGAACCCTAGGATTTCCTCCCATATCCCAAAGACAAGTATATTAGATTAAAGAATACATTTGGCAAGATATTTTGCATAATCAAGATATGCTGTCATTTGCGCTAATGAGATTTATGTCTTTAGATTATGCACATAGTAAGTATTGGCATTTTCCATTTTTATGAAACTGTCATTATTGAAAAATTTAGTTTTACTCTCATTAGCTTGGTGAGTTGCATGCTAGTTGAACATGCATTTAAGAATTTCACAGTTCTTTGTACACACAACAATAATAATGATACTACTAGTTTACTGTGTGATTACCTTTGATCACTAGGGGTATGATGACTACAGTATTCGCTACAGTAATTTTGTGAAAACTAAAGTTATAAATATTTTCTAAAAGTTTGCTTTTGCATGTTGGCTTTATTTTATTTATTATTTTTCTGGCAATGTTTATGATACATTTTTAAAACAAAAAGGTATACAACAGGAAACAGAAAGGAAGTGAAGAACAGTGTAACCCACACAGCACCCACTGCCCATGCCCAGTCAACCCTCTAAATATCCTAGATACATATTTTGTACAGAATGCCCCATAAAAATGCCCTGCTGATATTGTCAATGGCCTTTTCAGCATCACAGCAGAATGGAGGTGATGGATTAGAAAAAGATGGATCAACTTTGATAGTGTACAAGAGTCTGCACACATTTTCAGAGGCTAAGCCTGAGAAAACAAGACAAGCCTTGTGTGGGTGAAACAGATAACAGATGACCTTCTGTAATTGCCACAGTAAAATTTTGGCCACTAATTTTACATCAGTGTTCATGTGGGAAATGTCTGCTATAGAAGAAGGATGTTAACAGCAATGTTAATTCCCAGGTTCAGGTGTCCAAGAGAAATGGCCTCCCCCAGCATGTCAAAGACTGGGAAGAATAGCTGATCTGGAGGTTAGCTATCCAAACAAGGAGCTCTATTATGGAAAGCAGTGGCTTCTTAATTTCAAGTTAGGAAAATCTAAATGAGAGGTGTTATTATCTGAGAGGTGGGGGAGAGGAAGGCCATTAAGAAAAACATTGATAGTTTAGGGCAAGGAGCTGGAGGAATTGGAAAATAGTTGAGACTAGTAATCAAGAAATTTCTCATTAATTGAATGGAATTCATTACAAATAGCACCAGACTTTGTATAAATGTCGGGGTTAGGGAGTCATTTACTTTGATTATTTGCTTGATGTAGCCCTAAATAAATAAAGACAAACTCAAATGAGGGGATGAGAAATTTATTAAAACTATAAAAACAGACTATAGATTAAATAAAAAATATACGCACAAAGCAGCACTAATACGAATAACTTAATTTCCATCTTGAATACCCATAAAGCTTGTACAATTCAGTTCTGCTCTTTCGAGACAAATATGGCCTTATTAAATGTTAGAGCATTAACCAACAAGATGTTTTCCATCTATGATCTTGTTAGTGATAGGAAAATCAACTTTATTGCATTAAGTGAAACATGGCTTAGCTTTGATGGTGCAGCTGTTTTAATCGTATCCGCACCATCAGATTACAGCTTTACTCACGCAGATTGCCAAGGTAAGAAAGGCTGTGGTTTAGCAAATATTTACTCGAGCCAGTTAAAGTGTAAAGATCTCAGCTTTGGAACATACAAGTCCTTTGAGAATCTTGTCGTGGTTATTCAGGGAGTTTCTCAGTCTCTAGTATTGTCCATGTATAGACCCCCTAAATACAATACGTTTCTCTTTGAGGAATTCGCAGACTTGGTGTCAATTATAATTACGAACTATGACACGTTCCTAATGGTTGGCGACTTTCATTTTCATATTGATAATCAGTGTGACCCGAAAGCAAAAGAATTCATGAACCTCCTGGACTCTTTTAATTAGAGCCAGCACTTTAGTCAGCCAACACACAAAGCAGGGCACATGTTGCTTTTAGTAATTACTAAAGGACTAAAAGCTGATGATAGGCAGATCGTTGATATTGGCTTATCAGACCATTTTCTCTTCCTATTTGATATATAAAAATAATGATAGAAAAAAATTAACGAGAAGAATATTGTTAAAAAACGCTTCTTTGATTCATCTCCAGCTTCAAAGTTTACAAACATTCTAAACAACCAGTCCGTTTGTAGTGCTTACTACAATAGCGAGGATAATGTAAATAGTAAGGTGGAAAATTTTAATACTATAGTGAAAGCTGCCACTGACATAGTCGCTCCTGAAAAGACAGTTAAAAAATCATCCAGCATTGCTACACCATAGAGGATCCAAAGAGTGTCTGATCTAAAGAGAACATGCCGGAGAGCTGAGCGTAAATGGAGAAAAACTAAACTGATTATCCACTATGAGATATTGAAGACTAAAATATCAGAATACAACATAGTCTGTCTTGAGTCTAAAATTATAAATAACAATACTAGTAATCCCAAAGTTTTATTCTCTACAATTGATCATCTGCTAAACCCAGTTTACTCAATGGAATGCCTTCAAAAAACTTCCAGTGAAACTTTTGAGGCTTTTACTATAATTTTTAATCACAAAATTAATTATATTACAAATAATATAGTACATCTCCCCAATACTGATCCTTTTAAACCCTGCTACTCCATTTTAAACAAATTAAATTATTTCACCAGGATAGATTTACCTGATTTATTTAAATATTCTCTCAACAGAGACCCTCCACCTGCATCCTTGACCCAATACCAACAATTTTTTTCACAGAAGTATCCGGCATGCTAATTGATAGTATTCTTGACATAGTAAATTCAGGGCCGATCCTGGGTAGACGGCCGCCTTTGTGCGAATGTGGTTTCGCCGCCCTACGTACCTATTTTCTATTATGATATGACAGATATTACTATTACATGTACCACTTCAAACAGGATTAAGACGGTGTTAGGGTTAGAGTCGGGATGTATAAATAAAATTTAATTTCAAACGATTAGTTTTTATAAAAACTAAATAAAGAATCACAAAAATAAAAAATCACATACATACATTAATTTATTAGTTAAACATCAAAGAATGATTCTCCTAGCTTTAACAGTAGCAAATTCATCTATTATGTTTGAATGATCCAGTTTTTCACAAATTTCAGATTCTATAGACAGAAGCGCAACATCACTCAATCGTTGTTGCCCGATAGTGGAACGGAGATAATTTTTAATTATCTTGAGTTTTGAGAAGCTCCTTTCAGATGCTGCCACTGATACAGGCAACGTGAGAAAAATGCGTAATGCAATGCAGAGATTCGGAAAACAAGACGTCATCTGGACTTCAACTATTTTTTTCATAATAGTTATTGGATTTTTTGTTGCCGCTACATCTGAAAATATTTCTTTAAACATAACAGCTTCGTGGTACAGCCCTTCCCCGTCCACATCTCTCTGTATCTCCTCATTTCGGACAATTCTCAGTTTTAAGTCGAGATCCATGGTGCATTTTTTCAATTCATCAGGCTGCATATTGTAAAAATCATAACTACATCTAAACAATGACACTACTTCATTCAGTGATTCAAATCTTTCTTCAATGGACATTAGAATTCGATCTAAAATTGTGAAATAAAACGAGATTTTGTATGATTCCTTAGCATCTCGAACAGATTCGTCTTTGTTTTCATACTCAAAATGTCTAGTTCGTTTACGGAATCTTTTCACTGGAAATTCTGGAATTATGTTTGATTTTTCAGATTCATTGGTTGCTTCTGAGATGAATCTATCAAATGACTCGTCATCTCTTTTATGTTCTATAGAGGTTTTCAAATGTTTAAGGGCAATAACAGATTCCGATAGACTCACATCAGGACTCTGAAGCATTTTGCTCACAACATCAATTTTACTTAGCAAGTCGTGCAAAATAATTAATGAACATAAGAATTTAAATGTCGAAATCTTTTTTTCAAGGGATTGGGCCGAGAGCCTAGTTTTCTCGTCTCTCTTCTGATCGTTCCCCAATTCTTTCAAGCTGTCAATGATGTTCAAAAGTTGATATCGCAATGGTTTAATTGCTTTAATTCTCGATTCCCACCTAGTAGCACTAGCGCCTTTAAGCGTTAAGTCATTTATATGACTTCTCTATGATTCCCAGCGATGTGCAGATGAGGAATAAAAGTTATATAATTCTTGTACAATCATGTGTTTATCCTCAGCGCATACATCGACACAGCGCACTACAACAGAAATTTGTTCGGTGTGACTGACGTCGGGAGTGCAATCGAGGATGATAGCAAAATATTTCGAGGCTTTTACAATTTTCATCATTTCTTTTCGGATATTACTTGCTCGTAGATGAATGATTTCATTTTGAAAATGTTGACCCAGGTAATGGGGCATGTGATTTTTTAACTGTTTCGATTTTTTGACATTTTTAAGATGTTCGGACATAACGCTATCGAATTTTGCAATCATTTCCACTGCTTTCATAAAGTTTCCATTGTTGCGATCATAGAGTTCGTAGCTGGTACCTCTAAAAGTTAAACATTGGCCTGCTAGAAACTTCACGATAGCGATCATTCTCTTAATTATAGCTTGCCAGCGTTCCTTCTCCATTCGTACAGACGTTGTTGATCTCTGTCAATTGTGCATTTTTTTTCCAATTCTCAACTTCAGTTCGTACCATTTTTTTGTACACTTAATATGTTCAATGCTTGTTTCATGATTTTTGAAATAATCTGAGCAATGGCGCCAATCATTGTATTCGCTACCCGTCAGTTTGATGTTATGACTGCTAAATAGTTTGCAAGGAAAACAGAATACGCAATCGGCATGAATGGAGTACACTAACCAATTACGATGCACTATTTCTCCATTTTCCATCTTTCTTGTGAAATATAGAACATTAAATTTTCTTCCGGTTTTGTCATCCACAGGAAATTTGAACGATGCTTGAGGTTGTACGGGGCCTATTTCAATAAGTGAGTCGACGATTTTGGTTGTCAATGGATTGGGCCACTTGCCTGGATCTCTCAAATATTCTAAGCTGCGTCCTGGCACCACTTCTCTCTCCGTGTTGTCACATCCATGTTCTTCTGTTGCTTCTTCCTGTTCCTTGTGACTTTCATGAGTTGTTGATTCCTTGGAGGTGTTCAGGGTTGGATCTGGTAGACGGTTACCCTGCTGTACTTCATAATCAGCCGCAGGTCGTCCAAAGTGTGATAAGCTCGTACTAGGAAGTTCAGAAGTTTTTGGATGAAAAATATATTTGTCTAGAGCTCCCTGTAGACTTTTCCTCTCTTCTAGCTTCTTTTCTCTATTTCGCTTGTAGTACCACCCGCTTTCACGTTTTGTCTTTCTCTCGGACATTCTACAAAATAGGTAGAATAAAGGGCTAATTCAAATATAATAATAATTTTGTAATAATCTTGGGCCTAATTCACACAAGTGACATATACACAATACACACTAATGTCATGTCAGTGTGCATTGGGCAATAAGTAAACATGTAAAAGTTTGTAATTTTTCTGAAATATTTCATTAACACTTTGAGCCCCACGTGCGCCACCGATGGTCATTTTAAATGTAAAAATACATTGCCGGTGAAAACGTGGGCTCAAAGTGTTAAAAAATCTGTACATACTTTCTCAATGAAACAGCATATCATAATCATAATGTACGTTTGTGTAGAACCACGAGTCCTGAGCCTTTGTGTAGTCCAAACAAATAGAATCAAACCAA
>JANRMT010062821.1:3400190-3419085 GCA_026402145.1 Polypterus bichir lapradei | reverse complement strand
TAATTAAATCTAATGTGTGGTTATGATTATGAGTTGGACCTTTGACAGTCTGACAAAATCCTACTGAATTTAACAAATAAGTAAGACATTTGCTAAAAGTGTCAGTTTCCACATTAATGTATACATTAAAATCCCCCATCAGTACTATGTGATCATAATTTATAGCCAAATCAGATAAAAGTTTGCTAAATTCTATCATGAGCAATGTCACATTTACTAAGCCAGGTTTCAGTGAGAAGACAGATCAGATTTTGCACTTAATATAATATCATTTACCAAAACAGCTTTACTGCCAAGTGAGCGAATGTTCAATTAGCAGCATTTATAACTGCATGATTCATGACTGGTGATATATTTTTTTGTTTTAATTTGAAGTAAATTTCTATTACAGATGCCCCTGGTGGAGGATCTAAGTTTTATCCCTTGGTCTAATTATACACCATATTTTTTTGGTTATCAAGTAATTTAAGGTTTGCATCAACACTAAATTCACTGGATGCCCCACAACAGGCATTATGGGTAACAGCTTCAGGATAGAAACAGGTGGGATAAACAACAGCCTGTGATTTAAGATCACATGACTGCGGCCTGGATGGTGCTCTAATCAGTCAACCAGGCAGATTTTGCTGCCAAATTTTGGGATAATACAGCGGTTTTGCTGCCATATTTTGGGATAATACATAAGATCCCCTCCAGTTAGGATGAAGACCATCTCTTCTAATGTATACAGTCTGCCATTTTCATCACTGTGCTGGAAGGATTTTCAGGATTGGATGACATCTTCAAAGGTGTGCCGGGCAATGTTCCAAGGCTTTATACTCTTTCTCCATGTGCAGGCCCCCACTTAGGTAAATCATGCTATTCCAAACAAGGAAAAGAAAATCCAATGTCATGCTGACTCTGACTCACAGAAATAGTACAATGCCCATTTTTGTAGTTGTCCCCTTCTTGTCTTCTAATGCTTGCCTAGTAGTTCTAAATGATGAGACCCTGTGTGCTAAATCTAGCCTTGTGTTAGCTGTACATGTGAGTGGATTTATAAAATATTTTTTTTTTGCACAGAACACAGTGACACATTAAACTTATATACTTATTACACACAGCCCTTTGGAGTGCTTGTGATGAGAGTGAGGGATGATGAAGTTTGGCCATCTTCATGAACCACCTGGTGCCGGCCTGTCAGGAAGTTAAAAATCCAGCTGCACAATGAAATGCTCAGACACAGGCCCCTAAGCTTGGTTTAAATGTTTAGAGGGGATTATTATGTTAAATGCAGAACTATAAACTGTACTTTCTCATAATTCCCTTTTCTATTGTCCAGGTTGGTTAGTACTGTATGAAGGATCAAGGCAACGACATCCTCTGTGTATCTACTTGAGTGATATGCAGACAGTAATGGAGCTAGTTCTTTTGGCAGAGAAGAGCATATGTTATTCTTGACTAGCCTCTAAAACAGTTCATTGCTATAGGCTTTAGTGTAACAGATGATAGTCATTCAGACAGGTTGGGTCTGATTTCTTAGTTACAGGGACAGTGTGGATCTTTCAAAGCATGTTGGTATGAGAGACTGGCTTAACGAAAGATTAAACATTGGTGCAAGCTGATCAGCATATGTTTTAAAAGCAAGCCATTGAATTCTGTCTAAACCTGCTGCCTTTCTGGATTTCGCTACTCTAAAAGCTCTCCTCACTGTATGGCTCTCCTGCCACAGATGTGTTGGACTACAGATTGACGTTAGCGGTATAAATATTGAAGCACACATAGAAACTGTTAAGCTCATCTGCCAAAGAGATGTCACAGCTCACAGTGGTGGGAGTACTTATTTTACTGTATAGTTCACTAGCAAAATACCCGCGCTTTGCAGCAGCGAAGTACTGCCTTAAAATTTTTATTAAGAAGAAAAGTAAACCTTTTTAAACTGAGGGAAAATATACCAATAATTATTTGTTAAGTATCTCTTTGTATACCATATTGTCAGTTCGGCCCTCCGGTTGTAATATGACCAAGCTGTGCGCTGAGCTTACTTTTGAGCATGCAACGTACAGTTGGCCATGTGAAAAGCAATCTTGCCTCAAATCAATGCCAACCTTTTGTAGGGTCTGTCCCTGAGACTTACTAATTGTCATTGTGAAGCAGAGCCTTACTGGAAATTGGAGGCGTTTGAATTGAAATGGGAGATCAGAGGGTATAACAGGGATGCGAGGAATAAAAACTCTCTACCCTGAGCCACTGCCAATAAAAATACTTGCCTTAATTAGGTTCTTTTGCAGACACGTGACTTGAAGTCTCGTGCCGTTACGAAGTTTCGGTGGCCGTAAGTTCCTCAGTAACATTATTGGTGCTCCAACCTTCAAAATTAGATTATGCTCAAGAGTGCCAACGCCGCCTAACACGGCGACTGAGCTGCAGGCTATGGACATATATATGTACGTAAGTAGGATTCAGTTAGCGTTGGGAACCCGCATACCAAATTTCTTGAAGATGGGCCCATAAGTAACAAAGAGTGTCGGAAAGTTCAATATTGCAGTCGACAGTGGCGTCATACCACCGAAATAAGTACGTACATCGGTTTTAGTTAGCGCAGGGAAGCCGCCTACCAAATTTCGTGAAGATGGGGCCATAAATAAGAAAGTTTAACATGGCGGACGTTGTTGACCGTTATGACCGTTACGCATAGAATTTAGAAATTAAATCTCCTTAACTTTTGTAAGTAAGCGGTAAGGAATGAGCCTGCCAAATTTCAGCCTTTTACCTACACAGGAAGTTGGAGAATTAGTGATGAGCGAGTCAGTGAGGGCTTTGCCTTTTATTAGTATAGATTATTGTCTGTAGACCATGACACATGTACCTAGGATTAGACATTTCAAATTGTCCTTTCACTTTTTCCCAATATCATTACTTAAAAGCTTATTAAAAGTGTATGAAGTGACTTTATAATTATTCATATTTCCAGACATAAGCCCCAAGTTGTATGCAGCAGTGGATTTATTTAGTGCATCGAGAATTGTTTTGTTCACTCATGGCTTCTGATTTGGGTAAGTCCTGATGATGACTTTTGATGCAGTTTCATTTACAAGATATCCAGTGTAATAAATCATAGTTTCGGTAAACACATTGATGTCATCATCAGAGCTGCATCTGAACATATCCCAGATATGAACACTCAGTGCTTAATGGAGAATGGCCTCTGATTGGTCTGTTTAATGCACAACCTCTTGTGCGACTGGAGCTTCTCACTTTAACTTTTGGTTATATCTGGGTATAAGACAAATGGCAGCATGGTAAGATTTGCGTAAGAGAGGCAGCATCTGTGCTTTACAACGATTTTTATACGGACTACAGCAGTGATCTAGTGTCCTGTTCCCTCAGGTAGAACATGTAATGTGCTGATAAAAGTTTGGCATTACATTTTTGAGACTAGACTTACTGAAATCTCCAGCCACATTGAGGGTAACATCCAGGTTATCATTCTAGTGGTGATTAAGTGTCTCATACAGTTTTGTCTGGGCAATGTCGGTGTCCACCTGAGGTGCAATATACACAGCTCTTACAATGAGTGAAGTAAACTGGGAAGATAAAATGGTCTAAAATGGTTTAATTGTCAGGAGCTCCCAGACTGGGTGAGCAGTAGCGTGATACAATATTTACATTACACCATTACTTTGTTTAATGTGATCTGTGGCATTTTTTATAAGAATAGTGAGGTTCTCTCACTCACTGTGTCATAATTCAAATATAAAGATGTGTGAACAACTAAACCAACTTAGCACTTTGAAATTATCTTATATCTATTTCCATCAATCACTTACCATCTGAGTACAAGGCCACCATTGTTTTTGCTGACACTTCCAAGGCTAATTCCTAAATTTTATGTTGAGAAAGGTTAAAGCAGAAGAACTATAATTTAACACTTTTTTGGTGAGGTCAGGAAACACATCTTGCATGTCTAGACATTTAAAGGAGTAATATCAAACAACCGACTCTTTTAGCATTTCCAATTGTGAAGCCCAGGGCTCATACAGCCGCCCTAACCCCGACACAGAGAGGCAGGATATAGGTTTAGCACACAACACACGGTTTATTTGCAGTTTGCCTTCCACAGCACACAAGGCACAAAGCACAACACAGTCCCTTTTGACGCCAATCCTTCCGGCTCAAGCTTTGTCCTCTTCCTCACAACTCTGGCCATGGAGCGGTGGTAACTGGCTCTTTTTATAGGGCACCTGGAAGGACTCCAAGTGCCCAACAAGTTTCTTCTGGCAGCAGAAATGCTGCCAAATAGGGCCCTGTAAAAGTCCAGGCACCCTATGCCCTCTGTTGGTCCAGGAGAGAAATAATCTTGCAAATACTCTCTCCCCAGTCCTGCCATACTCAGGGTGTCCCAGCCGGGTAAGGGCTCTGGCTGTCCACCACACAATGTACATACACACCAGGTGGAGTTTAAATGACTATGGTTAAAAAGACGATAAATAAGATCTCAGCTCTCTGACATGGGGAGAAAGAAAGATTTTCAGGAGTTGAGAGTTCAGTTCACATCCACAGTTGGGGACAAAGTTTTTCCTTTTGACCCTGAGATGGCACGAGAGTCAATGAGAAGTAGCAGAGTAAGTAGAAAACCATTAATTCACTGAATTGTTCTTTTAATTATTAATTCTGTCTATATTTTTTTGTATTTTGTTTCAATAATACTGTACAATGCACTGATCAAGGACTAATAGCCAAATATACAGCTCAAAAAAATTAAAGGAATACATTTTAATCAGAGTATAGCATCAAGTGAAACTTCTGGGCTATTGATCTGGTCAGTTAAGTAGCAGAGGGGACTGTTAATCAGTTTCAACTGCTTTGGTGTTAATGAAATTAACAACAGGTGCACTAGAAGGGCAACAATGAGATGACCCCCAAAACAGGAATGGTTTAACAGGTCGAGGCCACTGACATTTTTCCCTCCTCATCTTTTCTGGCTGTTTTTTCACTAGCTTTGCATTCGGCTACGGTCAGTGTCACTACTGGTAGCATGAGGTGATACCTGGACCCTACAGAGATTGCACTGGTGTGAATGTCTGACCTAACAATCAGAAACAGACTTGATGAGGGTGGCCAGAAGTTCCCAACGTCCTCTAGTGGGCCCTGTGCTCACTGGCCGGCACCGTGGTGCTTGATTGGCATTTGCCATAGAATACCAACATTGGCAGGTCCACCACTGGCACCCTGTGCTTTTCACAGACGCGAGCAATTTCACCCTGAGCACATGTGACAGACGTGAAAGGGTCTGGAGAAGTCGTGTAGAATGCTATGCTGCCTGTAACATCGTTCAGCATGACTGGTTTGGTGGTGGGTCAGTGATGGTCAGGGGAGGCATATCCATGGAGGAACACACACACCTCTACAAGCTAAACAATGGCACCTTGACTGCCACTAGGTATCGGGATGAAATCCTTGGACCCATTGTCAGACTCTATGCTGGTGCAGTGGGTCCAGGGTTTCTCCTGGTGTACGACAATGCCCGGCCTCATATGGTATGCAGGCAGTTCCTGGAGGATGAAGGAATTGATACCATTGACTGACCCCCACACTCACCTGACCTAAATCCATTAGAACACCTCTGGGACATTATGGTTCGGTCCATCTGATGCCGCCAGGTTGCACCTCAGACTGTCCAGGAGTTCATTGATGCCCTGGTCCAGATCTGAGAAGAGATCCCCCAGGACACCGTCGTCTCATTAGGACCATGCCCTGACATTTTCAGGCATGCATACAAGCATGTGGGGGCCATACAAACTACTAAGTATGATTTTGTGTTTCTGCAATGAAATTTCGGCAAGATGGACTAGCCTGCTGCATCATTTTTCACTTTGATTTTCGGGGTGTCTTTGAATTCAGGACTGTGTAGGTTGATAATTTTCATTTCCATCAAATGATGTGGCATCCTTTCATTCCTAACACATTACCCAATCTATATCAGTATAGATATCCAGCAGGATTTTTTCCCCATTGAAATCTGATGTGTTTTGAAAGTGTTCCTTTAATTTTTTTGAGCAGTTTATTTTTATTTTAGGTTTTCTTTCTGTTTTGTCTGTGTGAAATTATCCTTGCAGAGGTGCACTGATACAGCCTTTGTCTAACTTCAAGTAGTTTATCTGACCTTCTGGATGCAGAATATCTAGTAGGTCATACATACTTAAACTAAGCATAGTGTTTTGTGATCAGCCTCAGGACAGCTGTCAGAGTGATGGAATTTGGTTAATCTCTTTCTTGTGGAATTAATAACCTTTCTAATCTATTGTGTATGACCTTAGATGAGATGAAACTGCAAGCAATGAAAAACATGGATTTGGTAATAAGATTAAAACAGTCATTATGTATTAAATGCTGACTTCACGTGAATGGATTTTTACATTTCCCTGGCATTTTAGTATTTGATTAATCACCTGAGCTTCTCTGTTTATTGTAACTTTACAAGCTATTCAGCATGGCTCTTTATTTAACTTATAGTTAAAATCTGACATTCAAAGCTTACATTTATATTTTCTGAACTTGTATGCTGTTCATAAGCTTTATGCTTATTACAGATGGGGAAAAAAGCTACATCACTTATACCTATCCAATTTCTTTCTACATCTAACATCTCTTTGTTTCTTATTTTTCTCTTGCAATTAGTTGAACACTAAACTTTTTAGTGGAACAGCACATATAATCTGAGTTTAGGCTCCCATTGGTTGACATGCTTGTCTTGGAGACTGTAGAGTAAATTTTGTCTTTCTAATAGCAAGCATGCAAGGAATTCTGCCAAATCTCTCTGAATTTACCTCAATCATTTATTTCCAAAATTCGTGTAAGTAGAACATGTGCTAAACAGGAAAAAAATAAATGAATTGTTGCAATGAAGCCACATCTAGGCAAGCAAATAAGTATTTGATATTATTTTGAGATACTATACTCGCTTCGCTCGCCAACCCCCCGGCCTGTGCTATGCGCCAGCCACTTCACATCTCTGCTGCTCACATATGTGTATTTCACTTTCACCAAACAACAAATCTTTTAATTCTCGCGGATACACCACTTCATTGGGAAGAAACACTACAGTACTTTTCCCTGTTGGCAACATGAATTAGACGATCTACAAGTCTCTGACTTAAAGTTTAAATCGAACAATATCTACATACTTCTGTCATATCACCTATGTCCATATATTCGTTCTCTTTTTGCTATTCCGTTATTTCACAGAGTAATAATTTCCACTTGTTTGCGCTAATGCGATCTTTACTATCATTTTCTTGAGACTTTCGAATTTTAGTAGTTTCATTATCTCTACCCTGCTCTGCATGTGTATCGTGCCAACGTTTTTGAACCTCTTTATGATGTTCTACTTTGTCATCTACTCTTTGTCTTTTACTTCCAGCCCCAGTCGTGATTAAATCTCTTGGCACAAAGTCTCGTCTCATGGGACATGAAATTATCTCTCTGAAAAAGTCGCATCTCATCCCAGGATTTTTTTATATAATAGAGAGACATCAATGTGTTTTGACCAACAGTAGTGTTAGCAATGAATCAATCTGTATCCTAGTGACATACATTTATAATCAACGTCCACTTTATCCTACTCCAGTTCAAATAAAGTACGCCAAGATAAAAAATGTGTATAGATAAATAATTTATAATGAAATAGTGTAATAATCATGGAATTTTGAATGATGACAGCTCTTAACAGTGTTTACCAACAAAATAGAGCAAAGGTAAATGTTTTTACGTACTGTAACGTGACACCAGGCTATCTAAACAATACTTTAGCTTGTCACAGTAGGAAGGTTAGAAATTGGATGACTGAAAATTACTTGCCTTGAGCTTCAATTCAGAAAAATGTGTTTGTAACATCTTCTCATACACACACAGAGTCCTAAATGGATACAGTATGTCCCAAATGACTCTTACAGAATGTGTTAAGGACTGCTTTATGCCAGAGCACAGACTGTGATTACAAGATGTAAGCTTTATTACACTTTCTCAGTTACTTTGACCCAATCCTTTGGAGTGCCAAAACAGCAGATGGTCTTTTCCCTCAATATACTTTATAAATCAAGGG
Organism: Polypterus bichir lapradei; assembly: GCA_026402145.1. Classification (NCBI taxonomy): domain Eukaryota; kingdom Metazoa; phylum Chordata; class Cladistia; order Polypteriformes; family Polypteridae; genus Polypterus; species Polypterus bichir. The sequence continues at coordinate 3,411,002 of JANRMT010062821.1, read as the reverse complement.
TGAAAACATTAACCTATGCCTCAAAATATTAATTGAGCCTGAAGACATGCATGTGATAAAGCAGGCAATGTACTCTTGCCTCATATTCATTGTTTTTATGTACCAGAAAATGTCTTGTTTGCCACTGAATGCCAGGGAAAAATTACAATGCTCAGTTCTCCAAACAAAGCCTTACTAGTGATTCATGGAAAATAACAAAGAGATATCTTTTAATTTTTTTAACAGAAAATTAAGCCTTGAAGGACTGGCATAGTGCCATAGAATGTTTCCAAATGTGTCATATATAATAACAATTACTTGTCCCAGAAACTGGTCCTTTGTGAGATATGAACAATATATCTAAATCAACCAAAATGAATTTTACAGGTAAAATTAGATAAGCACCTGTTAGAGAACAATTCAAAATGTGTTACAAAATAGATTAATTCAAACATATTTTGCTAAAGTTACATCCAGTAATTTGCAGTGTAATCAACTTTCTACAACTGACTTGAATCCTATACATTTCTTAACACCGTTATCAACATTTGTGGGCTTCACTAGTACTAGGGTGTTGTACCGTGTTAGCCATCATTGATGTAGTGAGTAGTCAAGAAAAATGACACCTTTTATTGGTCAACTAAAAAGATTACAATATGCAAGCTTTCAAGGCAACTCAGGCCCCTTCTTCAGGCAAGACGTAATGAATGTAATTTAACTGTTCTCACCCTGGACTAGTGTTTGGACATCATCTTCTAGGTTAAAATCACCAGATCTTTTATTAAGCCATTCTAACATATATTTATTATGTCGCTCTGGAGATTGAGGTTGTGTTCTCGTTTCTTCAATCCAATTCTGTGTAGTACCTGTGAACTCATTAACATTTTTCATATTAGTTTCATACTTTTCACAGTACATTTTGCGGTCCTTATCAGAACTCAGTAAAGCCATTAGCCTTTCATGAAGATATTCATATTCTCAGCATAACTTAAATACATCTCCTTTGAATGATTTTTTTACTTTACTCTATGTTAAGGCTCTTAATATATTTATAGTATTGGAAAGTTCATCTAACTTCCTCTGCACAATCTGTTTAAGGCACTCAAACTCTTGGTTGCTTCCTGTGGATGCTAGTGGGTACTCGTTGCATTCTCTCTTTCTTTTAACGTACAAACTCCCTGGCTCCATCACTTCAACCAATACGCATTAAAGCTTCTACACTACTTTGCATACACAAGGCTATTTAAGCTGACTAGAGTGTTATTTCTTTCAGTGCCATCACAGTTTTTTGCCTGCTTTTGTGTTCAATGACAGTCAGCTGGTTCAGCATGTACAGGTTAGAAAGCAGGAAAATGAATAAGTTAGGCAGAGTACTTTGCTTTACCACAGTTGTTTCAGTTCAGGTCCTTCTGTTCTTTCTGTGTTAAGGTCCTCCAATGGCATTTTTCCGAGTTATATTGTAGCTGCTTTTGATGAAGGTTTCCAGATGGGTCAAAATAGTTCAAATGCAGTTCCACATAAGCATTCCTACACTAGTATGACTCGCTGTATAAAACAATCTACAGTCCAAGTGTCTTTGTTTTTAAAGATTTTAGTAAAATTCAAAGCAAACATTTCACACAAAAATAGAGAACAAAAATTGATAATACACACAAAAAAGAAAGAGGGAAACTTATAATATTCTGCTTAAATGCGAATATCTAGGTTACATTTCTTAATGTTTCCATCTATCATTCCATGCAACATTCTATGCAATGGTCAGAAAACTGTATGCCCTTAAATGTCTGTCTGTCTGACCACTCATGTTTTTTACTAGCAGTTACATAATTTTAATCAAATATTTTTAATCAATACATGTTAATGTTTATAATTTAATACATGTATATACTTAAATGAAGTTGTATCAATGGATTATTAAAAGCATAAGGAAAAGGAATGAAGGTAACTAAAGGATTAATTAAATGTAGATTAAAGCTTAAGTGCATGAGGGTTACCTCATCTTAAGAGGAACCATCAAGGTAATTAATAAGGTTAAAATGAAGTAAATGAGTAAAAAAAAACCCTTTAAAAAACAAGAACAAACTAGTGAGAAAGGCCAAACACCCCTATTATGAAGTGATGATAAGGTCAATGGGAAAACCCGTAGGACACCCCTATTAATGAAGCGATGTTTAGAATAATGGAAGAATCAACATGTATATGAAGATACTGCTGGCTGTAGTCGATTGGCTATGTATTAGATAAGGCAATGGTAACAGGAAAGTGTAAAAGGGAATAAATTGTTTTCTTGATTGCTCACTCCATGGACTGTGACATTTGTTCATATCTATGTGCAAATAAAGAATCGTTCTGCATTTTCATCTGGTCTCGGTCTCCATGAATGACTTCTTTGAAAACAGAGGAAAGGTTTTCTCCACAACACTATCTAACTTTAATCTAGGAGCCATTCTGCTGTTACACAGAGTTAAGCTTATGAACATTCCATTTTCTGTAATCTATAGGGGGTTAAACTGAATCTTCCATTATCTATGTTAATAGGTTGGGAGCATGCACTGATTACAGTGTGTTACCGCACACACCATATGATGAACCACCTGGATTGGGACCCGAGTAAACTATAATTATGTTCATGTTTAAGCTAAGCACACTATGGAAATTTACCATTAACATTAATTTAAAGGATTTGGCTCCTACAGTCATGTTCTTTCATGTACCCAGTAAGACTTGACAATTGTCACGTACACAGAAAATTTCATAAAAGGGAAGGAGTTGAACATAAGAAATATGGAGAAGAACAAGAATACAGTATAGTGAAATGAGGCTATTATTTTTGGGTATGTAAGCTGGCTATACCCTCTACTGAAAACCTCTAATGTCTTTTAATCAATTAGAGTAAATGTCAGATTTAATTCAGTACTGTTAATGCAGATTCAGTTGTCATTAAAGATGAGCCTCTGTCTTTGTTCTGTGACCTGATGGAATGTATCCCTCTTAATGAGAAGAAATAAAAGGATGCAATGAACAAGCTTCCTACTGTCTGGTTCCTCAGGTTGATTGATTAATTAAATGCTCAAAGAGGTCCTAGTTGAGGGCAAAAATTTTTTCTTTAATATATTTCTAATTTATTTAATCCATAGGGCAAACCAACTTAGAAAAAGAGTCAAAATCAGAGGCAAAAGGAGTTCAAAACCAAGAAGGGTCCTAGCACTATGCATACTACTTCAATGAACAATCTAACTGCGCTAACAAAGTCTGGTTTATTGTTTTGAATACAACCGAGGGAGAATGCAGCTGGGCCATTCCTCTATTTATACCTCAGTGCAGCTAAAAGGCAAAGGACAAATTAAAAAAAATAATAGCTAGTACTGATAAAAATGCTTCAAAACCCCCCATCAGCTCTTCTTAATGGTAAAAAGTACAGTCAGTCATTATCCAACCCGCTATATCCTAACACTGGGAAAAAAAGTACTCAAATACAAAATAACAATGTTGGCTATTACAGCATCACTGTTAACAGGATATTCCTCATTTTTGACATAAATGTTAATTTACTTTTATTATGAATTGATTTATTGTTTTAAAAAACTGCTTTTTTAAGTAACATTAAGTAACACACTCTAATAATTCTAGTGTACTTGCAGGTTAATAATCTTGCAACTACCTATGTCAGCAGAGAGGTGTTATGTGTGCTTTGCTACTACATACCTACAGACCTACAGTATAACAAGTAGAAGTAAGTACACAGTAACAGATTAAATAATGATGAGAAATGTACTGACAGATCCCAGACACAGGTACATAAAGAGTTATACTCTGCCAGTACAATACAATTAGATATTTGATAAATTACATGTTACTTTTTTTTTCATTTTTTTAACCACACTTTAACTACAAACCAGTTGATTCACTCCAAATAAGCAAGAGTTCATTTTTGTAAGTTCTACTTCAAAATCTTGTTAATGTGTTAGTGAGAGCACCTTAGACTTTGTGACACATTTCTGGTGGCCACAAAAAGTATGTGGGGGGCACACAACAGGCAACTATTGTTTATTGAAAGAGGAGACAAAGGACCATTTAAAGGGAGCCTTTCCTAATTCCAGTGAGGGAAACATCCACAAAGAGGCCAGATGGTATACTTTTTAGGTGATACCCCCAGAAGTACCTATTACAAGGATGGTGAATTAAAAGAGATCACGAGGAATGAAAGAATGCAGCAAGAATTCCCCAAACCATCATGTATCAGTAGAGGGTTCCCATGTCAAATAGATTAAACCCTGTGCTCTATTTTGGAAGGCATCCTGTGATATAACCATCAACAGTGCCTAGCCTTTTAATTAGAAATTGAGGCACAAGGACACTTGGGGCCAAGAATGACAGCATTGGAGATATGGTTTAGGATTTTTAGGGGGGGATTTCCTGACACCAGAAAGAATCTCACTGGATGTAACCTCAGAGTGAGTTTTACAGGTTACTCTCTGTTACTGAACGCTTAGGTTTGAAACTGGAGGCTGAATAGGGGCAAAGCTTTGACTGGAAGGGAGATAATATAGCATATAAATAATGAGAAGGTGGAAGACACTTTGATAGGTAAGTAGGAGAATGTGCAGGTATGATCAGCCTGTGCTGGCCCTGACTCAACAGAGGGTGTGATTAAAAGGCCAAAACACACAGTGATGTTGAGGTACACAACTAAAGATGTATCCCAAGTAACATCTGATAATCAATGACAAGTTGGTTGGGGGGGTTGTTTAAGACTCAGACATGGTGTTGGTAAATGACAGCATGTTTATATAGTGCAGATGACCTTTTTTAGGAAAAGGCAATTATAATATCACATCCTGTGTATTCAAATGATTTAATATTGCATGGACAAGTCTGGCGCGGCACGGTGGCACCGCTGCTGCCTCACACTTAGGAGACCCAGGTTCGCTTCCCGGGTCCTCCCTGCGTGGAGTTTGCATGTTCTCCCCGTGTCTGCATGGGTTTCCTCCCACAGTCCAAAGACATGCAGGTTAGGTACATTGGTGATTCTAAATTGTCCCTAGTGTGTCCTTGGTGTGTGTGTGGGTGCCCTGCGGTGGGCTGGCACCCTGCCCGGGGTTTGTTTCCTGCCTTGTGCCCTTTGTTGGCTGGGGTTGGCTCCAGCAGACCCCCGTGACCCTGTAGTTAGGACATAGTGGGTTAGATAATGGATGGATAAGTCTTTGTAAATTATATTGGGCTGTTTTCACCACCATTGTCTGTGTTATTATTTCCACCATTTCTCATCACCTGTCATTAGAATGCTTTGTTCACCTAAATGTTAGGGCCATGTTCTCAGAGGCCATTACAACAATATCATGACGCCATGGGTTTAAAGAGTGGCCATTTAATGTTTCCTTATCTGACATTGCAGAGAGTAAACCCCTTTTTGAAAGAAATATTTAATAATTATTCAATATTTTGTCTTCAGTTTTAGAATCGGGCTTTGATCTCTCAACTTTTATTTTTGGTTCTATTGTTTTACCAAAAGAAATTTTTGATCTCATGGTTTTGACTCAGCTCTTTGTTTCTGATTATGTCTCTTTTCCCAGCCTTACTCTTAGTCTTGTATTGGCTTTCCTATGGCTACCTCTGTAGCACTGCTTGATTGTGCCTTTGTTTTCAACTTGGTATTGCAGTCAACATCTGGGTAATGCCGTGTTCTTTTGATTCCTGGTTGCCAGATCATTTCTATCTGTTCTTTCCTTGACCACGTCTCTGCCTTTATTAATCATCTGCCAGTCTTTTTTTCACACGTAATAATCCACATACACTTCCCATGTCTCATAATTGTTATATTTTGATTATGCTAATTCAGTTTTTTTTCTCCTTCTTTATGTTGGCACGGCTGTCATAAGAGGCCGTATTTAAGGGCTGCACAAGCTAACAACTGAGGCATTGAGATATTTTCTATGTCTGTGGCTTCCCTTTCTTCTCAAAATGTATGATCATTTACTTGAAGTTTAGTTTGGTTTTATTAGTTCTTGAAATTTCTTGGTATTGTTAGACCTTTTGTTCTGCTTGGCATTTATGTATTGTTTGGCCTGTTTTATATTTTAGCTTTTAGTATTTTTTAATCTTTGTTTTTGTTATATTCCGCCTAATTGTATTTTAGTATTCTGTCCTTTATATTTTTGTCATTTTTCATTATTATTATTTTCACTATTATTCTATTTTTGCCATTATGTCCTTTTAAATGATCACTGATTGATTTATTTAAGTAAATAAACCAAATAATCTAATCCAATTATATGGGGCTCTCAGTTCTCCTTTGTGATCTAGAAACCCTAAATCACAAAATAATGACAGTCTTTCCTATAGTACAACAAATGTGTTTTATTATTTTAGCAACATGGGTGTTTCTTTGTCCATTACCAGGTTCCTCACTAGATTTACAATTTACTTTCTATCTTATAGATTTTAAGCATGTTCTAATCAAAATCAATAAATCAGACAATGGCTTCATATTTTTTTTTACTTTCTACTAACAGTATCCAGTTTCTCTTCTACAGACTTTTCCAGATTTTCAGTGATGTAGCTATAAAGACTAACAAGTTGTGACCAGAAAATTTCATTTTTCTGAATGCTGCGGCATGGCAAGTATTTAGCATATGCTTTAGCTACATAGTAATTGGCATGCTTTATTTTATAACAAGCTAAAAACAAGTTGCTTACAACATACATAAATAAAAATTAAGCTAATATATTGCAGCAATGTGCTGTATAAATTATCATCAGCAACAAGGGTATAGCCACCTTTCTATTTTAAGGGAAACTAATTAGAAATTTCCAAAAACTCCCTAGGACACACCAATATAGAAGTTAAAACCAAAGGCCCCGAAGGATGGATACCACATTAAAAAAGAAAGAGCTAGCTAATTATATCAAAACTGAAAGAAAAATAAAGAAAGAGATAGCTAATTAGAGTAAAAATGCAAAAATTACCAATAATGGTATTGCATTACCTCCCACTCCATTTAAAGTGTTGCATTCTGCCTTCAGCAAAAAGATTACAGATGCTTCAGTGTAACAAAAATTAGATTCCCAGAAATTATTTAGCATAATTTCTTGAAAAATTTTAACTGTTTTCCAAATATTGTAAATGCGAATTCTGCACAGAGGTAATTAAAGCTATTGTGATAAATCCTTCAAGGTTTCAGGAAGATTGCCCAAAAAGTTTTTATTTCTCAGCAGTGAGTTATTTGTGTGCCATTCTGTTGCTAATTTAAATAGTGCAGACAAACAACATTTAAAAAATGTTTATTTTTTATTAGACTAGGGGGCTCTGCCCCCTGCTCACTTCGCTCGCCAACCCCCAGGCAGGCGCTATGCACTAGCCACTTTGCAGCTCTGCCGCTCACGTATGGGGAAGTGGATGTACAATTTAAACAGATTGTTATTTTCATGGGAATTGTTACATATGCATAATAGACCTTACTATTTAACATTAGAGCAAGTAATTAACCATAGTAAAAAATAGTAAAATGTAATAAATTGAAAGCAAATTATGTTTTATGTTGCGTTAGAGGTATACGTTGCATTATACGTTTTTGTTTAACTTTGAAATTAACACGCAAATACTTTTTAAGTGTACACTTTTACTGTAAAACTTCAGTAAAAACAATATTTGGAATTAACTTTTCGTCAATATTGCATTGAATTTTGATTCTGTGTTTGGAGATACATCATGACAACGCAATGTATAACTGCCCATGAGAGAATATCGTTTCTTTCTCTCTAATAAATAAACCGACTTTTTCAAATGTTTGCCCCTGTGATTTGTTAATTGTCATAGCAAGAGCAATTGTAATGGGAAACTGTAAATGTGTTAATACGAATGGCATATCAAGATCTTCTTTGGTGTCTAATGTTATCCTTGGAAGATGTACTACATAAGATTGCCCATGTACTCATCTGTTGATAACCCTTTGGGATGAAATTCTTCAATAAAAATTGGACATAATAAGTGTTCTTTTATCGGGAACTTAAAGTGAGGAAAACATAAAAATTTATAAGAGCTGAGAGCACAGGAACTGTGTCTGACAAAAAGATTCACACGAATGAGAGGTGAGAGGACCGTAGGCAGTTAACCTGAAATGTTTGAGAGGAGGGCGGGACTTGAAAAATTCTCTTGGCAATAGTCCCGTCTCAAGATTTTCTTTTATAATAGAGAGATAAACTCATTAAAATAAATATAGTGATTGAAAAAATGGTTCAGAAACAAACAAATTCTTAGCACCTATGTGATGGGAAAAGGGAAACCAAGAATCTTTAATATCTACTTAAATAATTATTCTATCAAAGTAGACACAAGGGCCTCTTCTATAAAGGGAGAGTAGGTTAAAGAGAACATAGGTGGAGAAATGGAGTTTAAAAATCACATCTGAATGGATGAACTAAAATGCTAATGGAAAGAGTGTAATTCTGGCAATATAATACAAAAGGATAGTCATAATAACATAACCTGGAATTCTGTTTCATCTTATTTTTCCAAGTCTGTTTCTGTCTCCAGATTTAACAGTTCCCAGGGTGCTACTTTCAGCTATGGGCCTACCTTGCTTAAAATTTTGATATTGGAAGTTAATTGTGTGAATAAATGCTGTATAATGTTGTAAAATTTACACTTACCAAATTTCATTCTATGCCCCTGGATCCATGCTGCATGATTTATTTTAGTCTATTCATAATTGCAAACTCTTGTTATTTCAACTACATTTAAATTAATATTTTATCTATCTTTCCTCAAAGCTCATACCAGCTAGTGATACATAAATAAATGATGATCTTTAGTATAGATTGTAAATAGTAGGTGGCTGATGTCAGGTTCTTGGAATAGTGAATGATGATTTTTTTTCTTGATGTGTACTCGATTTTACTTATTGTTTAAATTACTTTTCTCTACTTTTTGTCAGCATTTAGTGCTTTTGAGCAAAGCTTTTCTTGTTGGTCTTATTTCTGCCAACCAAGACAACCTGTATAAGGGGCAGCCATCTTATCCTTATTCAACCAGCTGACTGGTATATGAGGCCTCTGAATTGCTCATTTACAGCCAGTTGACTTGTATTGGAGGTGTTTGTCGTTTCCCTATGCAGTCACTCAACCTGCACAGGTTATAAGAGGCTTTTGAATGTTCCATGGTTTTCCCTTTCTGAGTTTTGTTTTTCTCTTTACACATTCATCTAAAACAGTATTTTTAGAGAGGATTTTGAGCTCAGCATGTTTTCCATATTCTGGTTGCTTCCTGAATTAATGAGTTTGTTTTTGACCACAAATTGGTTTACCAAATACTGTAGATACTTAAGTTTTATTACTCATAGTAAAACTAACGTTTCAGAGAGAAAGAGAAAGAAAATATTTTTTGTGTTCTTTTCTTCCCAGGGCAATCATAATGCTCTTTAAATTTGATGAATATCAACTATAATTTTACCATTAGAAAATATTAATTGGGCCAAAAATGTCTGTTTGTGTCTCCTGCAACATGTGAAAGGTTTCTTTTATGGGTCTGAGCAGCCCTGCTTAGGGAGTTTAATAGTGTTGCCCTTACTAAACAGTCTGGTTTTCCAGCTATAGGAATCAGTTATAAGTGTCTGTGTAATGACACACTATTAATATAATTATAATTATATTAATAATAATTATAAACTATTATAATTAGAGAAGCCAGGAGATGCTGGTCAGATGAAGGGAGTTACAAGAAAAACTGTGGACAGGAAAGATGGCGTAGGTACTCCATGTCTTGTTTTCACAAATTGTGAAAAATGAAATGATGGCGAGACTTTCTTTAAGTACACAGGGGAACTTTATTTATCACAACTCTTACATCCACGGCATCCGTGCTCTATATTAACTCTAAAACAAAAACAATCGAGGTGCCTTTTTCTGGTGCTTTCCTTATGACATAGGTGCCTAAACAATGCCTGATAATAATAATACATTTCAATGACATATCTTAAAACAAAACTGCACATATATGTATTAATATTTTGTTGACACATAAATATTACACTCTATATTTAAGCATTTAACTGTATTTAGCAAAACAAGGGTGTTGTACCGTGTTGAATGTAGTGAGAAGTCAAGCAAAATGACACCTTTTACTAGCTAACTAAAAAGATTACAATATGCAAGCTTTCGAGGCAACTCAGGCCCCTTCTTCAGGCCAGATGCAATGATTACATTGATTACATCTTTAAGCAAAACAATAAATAGACCCTGTCTGATGTTCTCCCAATCTCTCAATGCTTCTTATGATTCCTTTTGTTACAATATAATCACTCTTTTTCTGTATCCTTTTCCATCAAACCCATAGTAATTATCTGATAACAGAACTGTATGAAACAGGTGGTTTCCAATATTATTTTTTTGCATTTACTCCTATGAATTTGTCTGCCATGTTTACTTGGATTCTGCTCATATCTTGTCCCATTCTTTGGCTTCGTCTTCCTTTATTTTCTGATCTTTCCCCTATGTTTGTTAATTTCTTTGCCTTTTGTGTTTTTCAGAATGGAGCTCTTTTATACATCTGTGCACTGTAACACCATTTCCAAGGCTTTATTATGGATCATCATGGTACCAAGTGGAGACCTGTGGGTAAAACCAACAAAAGGAGGCAGCATGGTAGCTCATGGAGTTGCAGTATGCAAATTAGTCTGCAACACATAAAAGAAACTGAGGAGCATTTTGATTTATAAATCTCTGACAGGAAATGTAAAGTTAATATACATTTTGCACTGACTTCTATTGCAGGGTTGCCCGTTAATTTGTGAGTAGAGGTTGCAGAAATCTGCGGAAGCTTATTCCCGACACATAAAA
>JANRMT010062821.1:3333116-3395190 GCA_026402145.1 Polypterus bichir lapradei | reverse complement strand
GTTATATCGCAAAGGTATTGTGTTATTTTGCAATTACGACTGCGTTATTCGCAAAAGAAGCCGTTGTGGAAGGCTTGTAGTAGTATCTGCACATTGCCGACTGGCAGCGACTCGCACACTCGCACATCCGTCGTCTGAGGACAAAGCGCAGGTTCACAACGCTAAATCATATATTTCAATAATAATATAAGTTGATAGAGATACAATATAAGTATATACAGAAGTTCCCTTTTAATGATGACATACAGCTCAGTTAAAACAACGGCTCGAGTGTAAGGTGTCTAATTCAAAAACCTACTAGTAGTAAAGATAACGCATTTTGAATTGTTTTAGTAAAGATAATGTTTAAACGGTGCGGCAACGTGCTCACCTTTAACTTCCACCTGACCATAATATGTGTAATTTAAATGTTAAGTGTATAGTGTATAGTTTTAATATTCCAGTGTGCATTGCCAAGTGCAATCACACCTTCTAATTTGAGATGATGGTGGTGAGGTGGATGTTCCAAGGGCTGCAGCCCGACTAGATAAAACGTAACTCATTTGACGAGGGTTTATTTGGCCATTAGTATGTTCTTTCCAGTGCAGGATTTATGTATAAGCTACACAAGCTATAGCTTAGGGCCCCCGCCTTCTTGGGGGCCCCCAAAACAAATTGTCCGAGTGAGCAATTGTCATATATACTTAAATATACTACAGCATATCTGGACTTATAAAGGGCCCCATGTCTCAAATAGCTTAGGGCCTTATCAAGTCTAAATCCGGCCCTGGTTCTTTCATGTGAGAGCCAAAAAACAAAACATGATTGGATTGATACTGCAATCTTATGTTTAGCTAACATTCACACTGCCTAACCGAAGTCGAAAAGAAGCTCAGAGCAAACAAACTTAAAGTAAAGATCGCTCTCCCCTTATTTGCTCTTTTAATATAATGTAACGATTTATTTCACTTCTACATTCCTTTACATTTGTAGTAATTATGTTCAAGTTGGAAGATGTGGATTCAATTAGGAAGTAAACAGATATAGACAACAACTGAAATTTCAGAGGCTGCTATTCAGTGTATTTTCATTACATAAATATCGTACTTGTATTTATTGATTAACCATTTTCTTACAGTTTTTGCTGTCACAAACTGTAACTTTGAAATTACCCATAACATTATACACAAAAATCCCATGTAATACTTTTTTTAAGTGATATCCAATGAACCTTTATATTTTTATTGTAGTCTCTCTATTATAATAAAAAAATCTTGAGATGAGACGAAACTAATCCTGCGATGAGACGTGACTTTTTGAGGAGACTTTTTGGAAGGAAGTCCCGTGAGATGGAGACTTTTACTATGAGATTCTTTCAAGTCACACCTTACTTACAACTATTTTCAAACAAGACCATGGTCATCAGGTGCATTCCGGCACTTAACCTGGACAGACACCAATCCATTAAAGGGCTTACTTATGAACACATACACACTTCCGAAGAAGTTTAGAATCACCCATTCACCTAAATATGGCAGCAGGAAATGATGAAGTCAAACGAATTAACGCGAATTGACCGGTTATGCTGCAAATTGATTAAATGCATATCAAATGACTATGCTGAAGCAGTTGGTGGTGATCGTGCAGAAGATGAAAACATCAATTTACAATATCCCATAGAATATCTACAAGTGTTAACACCATCTGGTTTTCCAACGGCAGAATTACTGTTGAAAGAAGGATGTAGCGTAATATTATTGCGTAATTTATGTATGAGTGATTGACTACGCAATGGAACAAGATTAGTTGTATTAAAAATTGGTCGAAAAATTCTAACATGTAAAATTTTAACAGGCAACAAGAAAGGTAATGTACAGTATTCAAGACATTGTCATAATTTGTTCATTAATACACTTCTTTTATTGCTGTTATATTTTAATACAGATTGATCAGAATGTCTTGTTACTCATGGATGACAAGGCTTTATCCACTTATTTTCCCCTATATGGTGATCATTTAGCAGTTTTAGACTTCTGCAAGAGGCAAACATTGCAGATCCATGAAATGTCTAGAAAAGAAAAGTTGCTACAGAATTTACGCAAGAAACTCAGTGTTTTGAAAAGACTTGAGCCTTGTTCAGATGAAGAGGATAAATGACCAATTAAACATATGGGTTGGTATGGAAATAGCAATGCTAAAAAGTCTGCATGAAAAAATTGAAATTGGGTGGCTTCAGAAAGAAAGTAAAACGAGTGATCTTAAACAAGTATGTACAAAAAGTGGTGGAGGAACAAGGAAATTACCAGCTTTTAAGAGTGCTACAAAAGAAGACATTCTAAATATGTCAAAAAATATTTTCTTTCCTAATGGTAAGTCATCACACGGTTCAGTTGAGGAATTTGATTTTGATATACCGACTTTGAGCATACATCTCTAATGGATGAAGACACAGTTGAAGAATTATATGACCAAACAAAACTCCCAGTACTGCGTTTTTATATGGCTACTTGCAATAAAGAAATCATAAATTGTGAAGCAGTTTGAAGGTCTAAGACTCTTTTAGAAGAGAAGGAAACACATAATATTCACAAATCACTGAGCAACTTTCCAGCATCCTCACCTGCAAAGTCTAGAGATCTTAATGATGGATTAGTCTCATACTCACAGAATGAAGCTATCTTTATAGAGCCTGATGCCTTGATATCTGAATCTTGCAAAGCTGGTTGCTCACATACCCTACAAGATTTTCCTGCAGATACTTCTAATTCTGCAAATCATTTTACATTTCATGGACATAAACTTCAAAAAATAAATGAAGGAGGTTTGGATTACAAAAAGAAGTGCCAAAAAGAAGATAAACAGTGTACTGAACATAAAATTTCTAATGATGCAGTATTTACCACATTGACCGATGACAGCAACTTAATTTTGATTCTGATATCTTATCAGACACAGTACCTCTTGAGTCTACAACATGTTACATGGAGTGTGAACGTATTTTAAGATGTGGAAATGCTATGGAAGATATAGCAGACCTTTTTGAGAAAAATACAGAAATTGACCATGCACTCTGAAGATTAAAGGACTTCTACCCTCAAGTGAAATAGAAGAAGCAGATGACTTTGGTGGAGTAATACATGATGCATTAGTAGAGTTTTGGGAGGAATTTTACAATAAATGCACACTTGGTAAAACATCCAGAGTGCCAATTCTGAGGCATGAATTTATACCAAGTAAGTGAAGAGCCATAGCAAAAATGATCTTGGTCAGATACGAGCAGTGTAGGTACTTTCCAGTACAGTTTGCCCTAGCTTTCATACAGCAGGCTTTTTTTGGAAGTATTGAGAAAAATAGTACACTTTTACCCCCTTTGGAATCCGAGGTTCTCCAAATGACAATTTCTAATTTCACAGAAGTGGAATTACTTGAGCTCATTGAAGTTCTTCAGGAAAATTCATGCAAAAGGCTACCCAAAGCTGATAATAATGGAGATAGAACATAAGGAGTTGATTCAAGAACCAATGTCTGCTATTGATATCTGGACCAAAGTTCTCAAAAATAGCATAAATAAAATTTATGAAGAGGCAGTACCTGACAGCAAGAAAGTTCAAAAGATGGTCCATTTTCCAAATGAAATAAGTCAAAATCAAAAATGTTTCAAACTATTTGGTAAAATTCATCAAGGAACTAGATGAATTTGCACAGAAGATTTTGATGTAACTTTTGTGAACCTTGAAGGTTTGGCACGCCGTCCAGTGTCTCATACTTGTGGTGGTGTTTTGGAATTGCCAGGTAACTCCGTACTAACCCCTACTCTCTCTTCTGTTTCTTTTTCCGGTTTCTTTGTGGTGGCGGCCTGCGCCACCACCATCTACTCAAAGCATCATGATGCTCCAACATTGATGGATTAAAAGCCAGAAGTCTGCATGACCACCATCATCAAGTCCTTCCGTGAGAACCCTAAATCCAAAGAGGACTGTTTCATTTATGTTAGGTAGAATGCCTAGAGGGGACTGGGCAGCCTAATGGTCTGGAATCCCTACAGATTTTATTTTTTACTCCAGCCATCTGGAGCTTTTTTTTTTTGTTTGTTTTTTCTGTCCATTGGACCTTACTCTTATTCTATGTTAATTAATGTTGACTTATTTTATTTTCTTATTGTGTCTTTTATTTTTCTATTCTTCATTATGTAAAGCACTTTGAGCTACTTTTTGTATGAAAATGTGCTATATAAATAAATGTTGTTGTTGTTGTTGTTGTATGAAAGTTATCCTGAATTTCACAGTGAATTCTTAGCCAGTCTAAAGTCAGGCATATGGGTAATGGATATTGTGTGACAAAACAAACGGTATGGTATGGCCATATAAATATGTTCCGTCTTTGCACTTTAGCAGCAAATGTTGGCATTGTTCTCTGTTGTGTTCCCCTAATTATGTTCCAAAGTGAATTAGGAGAAATATTTGGAATACCAGGAAATTCTGGTTTCATTAGTAGAAGAAAGTATTGTTCACGAATTATACAAGCAAGGTTTTACTTTCTGATATTAAAAAGATGTTCTTCTTCTAGGACATCGACTCACACTTAAAAATGCTATTAATGCATATATAGCAGTACAACTTAAAACAAATTTCTAGATTATGTCAGGACAAACAAAGCATTTTATTTCCTATTTAATTGTTTTCATATGGTGTGTTAAAGAGAGAAATATTTTTATGATTACTAAAAATAACAAGATTATAATATTTTGGCTAAATTATTTTTAACAATATTCTTTGTTTGAAATATTGACAACATTGTTATGTGAATACTGATTTAGTGTTCAGTGTGATGCAACTTTTCTCATAAAATCAGGTTTATAATGCTATCATTATTCTCGTGAAATGGTCAACACCTACTGTTTATTATCTGTATTTTCTTGGGCTGTTTTAAAAGTCCTTTCACTTTTTTCTTGTGGAAATGAACAACATTTTTGGTACAACAATTTGAATGCAGAATAAAGAATTATATATGCTGTTAGTGTTTATTTTAATTAAATAATTACCAACTTTTATACTCCTTCATTTTCATAAAGTTTTAAATTTTTGCGTAATTTGCAACTGCTATCTTTTTATAGTGAAATACTGTGAAAAAAATGCAAGAAATACTATGAGCATATGTGCTAATAACATGAGAGGCACAGTTATTGGATTGGCACTATTTTCTCAGAGATAGTCCTGTATTCAGACACTATTCTGGACACTGCCTGTGTAGTTTGTGTGTTCTTTCTGTGTCTGTTTTTTTAATTTTTCTGTACCAATTTCATGTCTTTGCTATGTCAGTCTTCCACCGACATACCAAAGATATAAGATAGTGTAACTGTCCATTCTAAACAGGTGCTATATAAGTAAATCTGGGTATGTGTAAAAATGTGGTCTGTGATGGACTGGCATCCCGTCCCATCCTATATTGCTTTGTACCTTGCACCTGATGCTGCCCAAATGTGCATAATGTCCATTTGACCTTGATCTGCAGTAGTAGAATGGAAAATGAATGGATTGTATAGTAGAATATGCCATTCATAATTGCATCAAAATGATAATCAAATAAACAGTGCCATCTATGTACATTCCCTTAAAGGTGTATTAGTATTTAGGCTAAAACCAGTTTTAGTCTTACCTAATTGCTTACATCCTACAAAATATAACTTTCAAAGTTATGCAATATTTTTATATTGCCATGAGAATGATGTAGTTTAATACTATCATATAAATATTACTTAGAAAAATATTCCCTATCTGTCTATTATATAGTGCCATCAACATCTATCTGTCTATCTATCTATCTATCTATCTGCTGTACTTTTCATCTGTCAAATTCATATCAGGACATTGCCTTCACAGAGTCAAACACTTCTATTTATCCCCAGTCTTCACTATGTGATCACAGAAATCCCCCAAATGGATTCTGGACTCAGTAGGTAGTCACCCCAGGAATACTGCATTTAAGGAAGTATAAATATCTTACATAGCTATTAGTAACATTCATACAATAAAAGCAGTTTTTCAGCCACCAGTACAACAACTGTTATCTTTCCCAGTGGTGTGATTATGTTGCATTACTATCTGAATGTATCTGTAAATTTGTCTAAACTCAGCAACATTTTACTTAATCATATTCTTTGTCTCTCTGAATGACAAACCCTCTCTATAGCTCCTTCAGACTATGCCATCTACCTACCTATCTGCTATGCCCCGAACACGATCTGGATAAATGGGTAGATCTGATTTGTGTTACAATATTGTGGTTTCATTAATACAGATAACTTACACAATCTCTTCTTCTAAGATCAGTTGTCAAATTCAAAAATGCTTTTATTTCAAGTAAATAATGACTAACTTATAATGTATGAGTATAGTTATTCACAGAATCACTGATGATGCTTTTTGAGCTTTATACTAGGCTCAGACGTTTTCTATTAGCTTCATAATATTTCACAGGCATTTTAGGAACTGATAATATTTATTCTAACATTGAAAACAAGAAAAGAGTGTGGAGTTTTATTTAGACACATTACATAATATTGTAAACTGGAATGAGTATATAAATGCATAGGATATTGATCCAGAAATAACAGTTAGTGAGTATGGTGGTGAAAGCACATTTGTATTTTTTCTAAAATGTTACGTGAATTACTAACATTCCAAACAGCAAATGTAAAACATAAGTAATACTTGTAACACCAAAATACTTAAACTTCACATTGCTCAGTGAACTTTCTTGTTTACATCATGGACACTATAAAGTGGTAATAATGTAATTAGGAATCACACATAATACTTTTTATTTTATAAAATCTTTTTTGTGCAACTGTTGCAAATATGAAAGATTGAAGCAATAGGTCAATGATTTAAAGAACATGCTGTAAATAATTGCAGAAAAATTATAATAAATATATTGGTCCATTAAAAAATTAAATGTATCTGTATTTCTAAAGTAAACTCTGTTTTATTGCCTTAAGTGCCTGGTAGAGTGTTACAGCATCAAAAGGGTCAGATGGCATGCTAAAGCCAGTCTCTTCCATAAGTATACAGCACAGCTCATGTATATCTTGATCACAGGGATATTCATTTTTTTGGAATGTTTTCCTCTTCACAGACTTCAGTTTCTAATGGACCAACAAAGACAAGTTCATCTTGATAGCTAAACATTTCAGGAAGAGTATACAAAAGAAAAGGTTTCCCACTGGGAAGGATGGCTAAAGGACTGGATCTCATACGATGCCTGCTCCAAATGGAAACAATATCATCGAACTCAGCCTGAAAGGCAATACATTATAAATTGTTAATGATCAAATTTAACATGTAATCAACTGCACTGTGCTTTTCAGTAGCATTATACTAACTGTGAGATCCATGATCATCAATTGCCATATACCATTAAAAGGTTTGCTGATTTTTTGTACTCATTGACAAAAGTAATGCATTTTCAGATCTATCAATATACCTGGCACAACATTAAATTGACTCCCTTCCCCTTTAAATCAGAATGACAAAATATATTTGCAATAATTAATAGAAAACTGTTCCACAAAGCATAATGGAGCAAATACATATTGTCATATTACTTTGTATGACATAGTTAAGATGGTGCTGGAAGTGTTTCTACAAAAGGAGTAGATTATGGACAAAGGCTAATTGCTATGGGAATATCATAAACAAATGAAAAAAAAAAAAGAATTCCATATCGGTATTAATTGCATAAAATTATCTGCAAAATCTCCACTGAAGTAACCATCCACTTGGATTTGCCTAAAAAGATCCATCCAAAACTGAAGATTGTTTTCTTAGTATGCCCCACCAAAATTTAATACATTGATTGGTTCTGCTTTGACCATATATAAAACTATTTTCTAAAGCATAAAAATGTGTGTGATTTCTTCTTAGAAATGTTTGCATTTTTTCAACATACACATTTTCAACCCCAAGATCAGCTCGAACAAGACATTTTTAATTGCTTGTGCAAAATAATTTGCGGTTTTTCCAACCTTTCCACTGTTACTTGCTCCTAACCATATAATAAACCTTGAAAAGCCATCAATAAGACCATTTTTTGAAAATACCATGGGGTTTTAATTTATCATTGGAGTCTAGGAGCCATGTATTGTTAGGCCCCATGCTAGAAAACTGATGGCATCTTAAACAACAACGTTTACGCTGTTCAACTCCTTCTGGGTCTAGTGTCTTTAATAGAAGTCTTATACTTTCTGAGTCAGTAACAAACCCTTTTGCTAAGGATTTTGCATACATCCACTTATATCCCTGGAGTCTTCCTGATTTATTGATTTTCTGTTGAAGAAACAGAGCTAAGTCTAGAGAATCTGCCTTGTGTTTCCATCTGTACAAGTTTAGCACTGCAAATTTCTTTGCAAAGTTCGATGGGAAACAATTATTCCATGATTGTGGGCCAAACATAATAAAATGTCTTTCTGTTCTTGTCCAAGATCAAAGTACATTCTTATTATGCTACTTAACATCATCTGTACTGAATCCACAATGTATATATGAATAAATAGCTTGAACACAGAACGAAAGAAAATTATTTAAATGATTTGATATAACTTCTCCTGTTTATTCATTTAGAACAGGGGTCCTCAGTCACAGTTCTGGAGGGCTGCAATGGCTGCAGGTGTTTGTTCTAACCCAGTTGCTTAATTAGAAAGCAAGTCTTGCCAATAATTTTAATTTCATGGAGTAATTCTCAGTCCTTCACTTTTTTTCTCTTCACTTTCCTTCCAAGCATTTAATTAAACCCAATAATGCATGATAAATACACACAGGTGTAAATGGTAACAAACTAAATGGAGAAATGCTGGTCTTTTTTTTTTTTTTTTGACTGACTGTTAGGTCCGATTGAGGGAGGGCGAAGTACAGCATGGAAGACTGACAGTGGGGTATTGATTGAGGCGGTAAGGGGAGGGCGGGACCCGGGAAGGGAGGAGGGGTTGGAGAGGGTGCTTAAAAAGGCAGTGTGTTTGGGGTTACGGGGTCGGCGTTCTTTTTCTTGATTGTTCATATTAAAACTTTTTGGTGAGACTTTACTACATCTGTCTGTTTTTTTAACTTCTTTTTCCAGCCTGATAAGGAGGTCGCTACACTGGTTGCTCAGAAGTGGGATTAATGGAGTAGGCAACCTAGGTTCAAGGATGGACGGGGAAGATTGGCCACAACCACCGCCCGACGTACTGGATGTCAAGATGGAAGAACTTTCGGACTAGGCTGAGGCTACAAGAGGTTTGGGGCCAGCGGCTGAGACCAGTGCTATTGCGCCGAGTGCAGAGATGGCTACACCAGTAATGCTACCTAAGTTAAAGCCTGGTCGTTTTGATGGTATTGGACCATGGGAGACTTATTGTGCACGGTTTGAAGTTATAGCTGCTGCGAATGGTTGGACCCTAAGAGAGAAAGCAATACAGTTGGTGGTGTCTTTAGAAGGAGAGGCGCTGAAAGTTCTGGAAGACGGGCCTCGAGAGAACCTTACAGAACTGTCTTGGCTTCTCCCTGTGATTTAGCAACGTTTCGGTTGAACCGAATCAGTCCTGGGGCTACAGCAGCGGTTGCACTCACAGACCAGACAGGCGGGAGAACATCTTGGTACTTTTGCAGCAGAGATTCAGGGACTAGTGAGTCAGGCCTATCCACAAATTTCCCGTATTGCTCAAGCTGAATTGGCACGCAACGTATTCTTCAGAGGGGTCACACCTGCTGAACTAAGACACCATGTTCATCTTACCCGACCGAGCACACTAGAAGAAGCACTAGAGGAAGCTCGAGAGTTTGAATTGGCCAGTTATCACATTCCGCTGCAAGAGCAGGTTGACAGTCGCCCAGTAGCCAGTCGGACAACACCTGCTCATTCTGCTCAAGTTTACGAAATGCTTGGGGAGAATGCAGGTACCAGGGCTATGGCAATGTGTTGGAGATGTGGACGCCCTGGCCATATACACTAGTTTTGTCCCCTTCGTGGGGTCCCTTTGGGTCCAGAAGAAGGAGAAGCAATGGGAAATGACAGGGGTTCAGAGTAAGGGGTGCGGCCCCGGACCCCACAGCGGCTCCCAGATGGAGAGGTATGGATATTGTTCCGCTTGGGCGTATAGGGAAGGGAGGGCAATGTCAGCTTATAATGACACTTTGGGGCCAGACAATAAAAGCATTAGTGGACACTGGGGCCTCTGCCTCCATAGTACGACCTGATACCCTCCCTCCAGACTACCTGGTCCAAGGAACCACTGCCTGCTTTGTAACCACTACGGGCGAGTCTGCCATTATGAGAGGGTGTACCATAGCCATCCTGCATTTAGGAGGGCGGGAGTGAACTCAGATGGTTTGGGTGGCCAACATTCAGGACTTGTGTATCCTAGGAATTAACTTTTTGTGCCATAGTAAAGCTCAAATAGATTTTGCCCAGAGAACACTGACAATTCCAGGCAGTTTCCCTCTTCATTTTGGAGTGAATAACATGAGGCTACCCCAGACTGCGAAATCTGAGTCATTGCCCGAGGCTGAACCGGTGGGGGCAGCTGCAGACTGGAGCCCAGCCATGGAGAATCTGTGGCAGACGAGCTGACAAGGACAAAGTCTAGATCAACAACAGCTATTGCGGTGCTTACTGTGGGAGTATCAAGACCGGTTTGCTACATCCTCAGCTGACCCCAGGTGAACTCATCTGGTTCAGCACAACATAGACATTGGTGACGCAAGGTCCATCAGACAACAACCATGGCACATCCCAATGACACGTAGAGGAGAAGCCGCTGCTCTTATTGAAGAAATGTCCGAGGTGGACATTATCGAGCCCTCTGAGTCTCCCTGGTGTTCACCGGTGGTCCTAGTGAGAAAGACGACCGGAGACTGGCACTTATATTTTGACTATCGGAAGTTGAACGCCTGCTTCACTGCTGTATGGGCGAGCGCCAGAATCCTGTGACACTCCAGTCGGCTCTGAATATGCTCGTCGCTTCCAGGACCAACTTGATACGGCCTATGACTTTGTTTGTCAACATCTGCACGAACATCTGGGTGTTTAGCCCTCGTCGAAAGAAGGGTCGGTCCCCAAAACTAGACAGTGCCTGGATCGGACCGTGTCAAGTGCTGGAACAAGCAGGGGAAGTTCTCTACTGAGTACAGATTCCATAACAAAATCGGCGAGTGTTCCTACATCAGGACCAACTGGTGCACTATTGTGGTGGAGGGGATAAAGACTCAAATATGCCAGTAAACTCTTTGGAGATGGCTCGACAGGAATGTACATTGCCTGGATGCCTTACTCAGGGAGGCGACGAACAGCCAAGCCCTGGTGCCCTCCTGAGATTTCCAAAACGAGCAGTCAGGCCACCAAGCCGCTATCAAGATTTCAAGAGGGTGCTTAAAAGGGGGGGGGGGGGTTTAGGTTACGGGGTCAGCGTTCTTCTTCTTGATTGCTCAAGTAAAAAACCTTTTGGTAAAACTTTACTACTTCTGTCTGTTTCTTTTACTTCTCTTTTTCGAGCCTGATGCAGAGGTTGCTACAATATTATAGTTCATTTCAGTGTAACATGCAAAAAACATCACTTGCCATTGTATGCTGAAGACTACTACTAATAATTATTTTAATTTACTAAAAGAATTTGCTAAAAGAAACTCTAATGCTTACCTTCAATAATATAACACACGATACTCATTTAAAATGAATACATTTAAAAATATGATTAACAATAAAATGCTGCGGTGGGTTGGCACCCTGCCCGGGATTGGTTCCAGCCTTGTGCCCTGTGTTGGCTGGGATTGGCTCCAGCAGACCCCCCGAGACCCTGTGTTCGGATTCAGCAGGTTGGAAAATGGATGGATGGATTAACAATAAAATGATACAAATTTACATTTAGCCTAAAATGTATTTCATCTAATAAAACAATGAAGTACTGTGTTTATTGCAATTTGAAAATACTGTACTTCCCTGCACACAGGTTTCTCTCTTTTTATCTTAGGCAGTTTTTAAACTTTAAATCTTAGGCTAGTTTCAAACTTTAGTGTAGCTGTGAGTGTGTAAGGCAGGTTCAAGCACGGGTAAAGCGCATGCCGAAGAAAATCCCTCAGTCCAAAAATTTGCTTTAAAATATTTAGTGAAAATTCAACGCAAACAGTCCAGACAAGAATAAAGAAAAAAAGTTGTTACACACGTAGAATAAAAGGCAAAATATTAGAAAAATGTATCTTCTCTAAACTTAACTTTTCTTGTCAAACATTAGTTGTTTCTATACTTAAAGATGCTTTACTTCTTCTTCTGTACGCTTTAAACGTATGGCGCTGCACATTCAATAAATCACATTGTCTTTCATGTTACTTGGCATGTAAGGTATGCAAGGCACTGTTTAAAACAATGTGCCCTCAATGTCTGACACCTGGCAAGGCAGGTCACTAACTGAGTATAATGTTTAGTCAGAGAAGTTAGAAATAATTAATAGTAATACATTTTATTTAATCATAGGCGCCTTTCTAAACACTTAAGGACCCCGAACAATAGATAAAATGCACATTATAAACAAAACTAAAATACAAAAATTAAAATCAGATAGTGAAATTGTAATCAAAGAGAAAAAGCAATCAAACAAATGAGTTTTCAGTTTAGATTGGAAAAGTGAAAATGATTTAATATTTCCAAGCTCATTATTATTATTTATAAGTAATTAGAATATACCAATTCTATTCAACTTATGGGGGTTGTAGGAACCTCCCATAGACTATGCACTAATATTTAGGCAAACATTTATAAAACTTAAATAACTAGCAAATGGCTCTTACAACATTTCTTTCATAAATAGTTGAGTACTCTGAATATAGATTGAACACTAAATGGAGTGGCATGTTTTGTCCCAATTATCTCTGTTGCACAGCCTTTATAAACAGAACATCTGCTTTTAGATTTGAATTTAATACCTCCTTGTGAAAACATTCCCTGTCACAGACCATACACTTTTTCATCTTTTCAAACAGTACATTTGTTTTTTTCAGCCTCTTTTTTTTGTTATAATGCATTTAGGACATCAGGGCTAACAATCAAACCTTGTATCTGAAGCCTAGTATCTCCCCCTGGACACTAGATGGCTGCCTCCCTGGGTTGCAGCATTATCTCGGACTTCCCCAGGGCTTCATGAGGGTTGGAGTCCAGTGCAGCCGTGTTGGGTTCCGCAGGCGCCGCCAGGGGGTGCTGCAGCAGGAGCTGCTGGATCCCTTTGGGCATTGGTCTCGCCTCACCTGGAGCGAAGGGAACCAGCGACCACCACTCAGAGACCAGAGTCGGGATGAGGAGGTCAAAGCTTGCTGAGGAGGAGTGATAGTGGGAGAAGAAGGTGCTTGGTGTACTGTACTGTGCTTGGGACTGTGTTGTGGCTGGAGGGATTACAGGGAAGACGTACCCTCCAGCTGAAGAAAAATAAACAGTTTATTTATTTTTACCCGTGCCTCCTGTGTGAATCTGTGTCAGGTTGGGCACAATATAGCGCCTTTTCTTACAAAAGATAATAGTTTATTACTGAGTAACAGGAATACCTCAGTCTCCCTGAGTTGGCAACTGCAACATTTATTAGACTAATCTCTCTAATTTAAAAGAAAATCTTGAGAAAATGTGAGACTATTGCCAAGAAATTGTTTCAACTCCTGCCCTCCTCTCAACCATTTACAGTTAACGGCCCATGCCCACGGTCCTCTCACCTCTCATTCATGTGAAGCTTTTGTCAGACACCGTTCCTGTGCTCTCAGCTCTTATAAATTTTTACGTTTTCCTCACTTTAAGTTCCCAATAAAAGAAGACTTATTACGCCCAAATCTTAATAAAGAATTTCATCATGAAGAGTTATCAACAGAAGAAATGAGTACATGGGCAATCTTAGCACAGAGAAATGATGAAGTCAAACGAATTAACATAAAAATTGCCAATCGGTTACACGGCAAATTGGTTAAATGCATATCAATAGACTATGCTGAAACAGTTTGTGGTGATGGTGTGGAAGATGAAATCATGAACTTACAATATCCCGTTGTACCGCTAACCCCGGGCGAACACTAAACCCCGAGTTACAGCACAATTAGAAAACTGCTAGTATAAAGCAGTTCAATATCTAAACTCTCTCGCAAAACGTGACCAACGCTCGTCCTTTTATTGATCCCCACCACCAGTGCCAGCATAGCATTAACAAGCCATATCACCAAATAAAAAAGCAAAAGAATAAACACATATTTTACATATATAAAGAAAAAACAAACAAATAAATACATAGCAATCGAAACCCCCCTTTCTGGTTTAAACGCGCGATGTTCATAAAAAAGAGAAGCCAGTTTATCCAAATGGGTTTACTGTCGTTATTGTTCAGGGTAAAGAGAAACCCTACTGGAATACGCTGGCCGTCGAGCCGATAACAACAAAGTTTAATCCTACCGGTCCAAGATATTCCTCAGTGAAATCAAAGAAAAAGAGTCCATCTTCAGAGACGCGTCTCCCTTGTGTCGCTTAGTCTTCAAAAAAAAAAAAAAAAAAAATAACTTATTCCAGTATATACTTTACTTGGCGCTACCTTGTCTCTTCTCTTTGCTCCACCACAAGATGTCTCCATTTCTCCCCTTCTTTTCCAGTTTTTAAGTTTTCAACACCAACCGCCCTGACCGAGTTATGACCTCTCCCTTAAAGGTGTATTTACAGTATCTTTCTTCCCTGCAATGCACCCAAAGAGGCAGCAAACTGCCCACAGAATAATAGCACATGTGGCATCCGCTACATATTCCAGACAAAGTGAAGGGCCAAAATAGGGCTTCATGTTGGTCACATGCACTATATCTGTTTTTTCCCCCCAGAGTCAGTTGGCCATTGAACGCAGTAATTAACAGGACCTAATTTGCTAAGTACTGTAGCTGGGCCGAACCACTTCGGAGCTAGCTTCGCAGCAAATTTAGTTGAAGCCTTAGAAAGGGGATGCGCCTTCAACTAAACCCGGTCACCTACAGAATAGAGAACTACTCTTCTCCGTTTACTGTAATATCTAGCCTGTTTGGCCTGGGGTTTCACCACCCGTTCCCTAACCTGTTTCTTTAAAAGTTCTAACAAATGTAATTGCTGGTATGAAGTAGTATCAAGACAGGGGGGAGTGATATGTCGTTCTAACAGCCCAAGAATTTGTCTTCCAAGAGCTAATTCCGCAGGAGACTCACCGGTACCCTCATGAAAGACAGAGTTTAGGGCCAAATGAAGTTCAGGAAGAATTTGATCCCAGTCTTGATGATGGTTTCCAACATAGAAGACAAGCATGGTTTTCAAATTGCGGTTCACTCATTCTGAGACGTTAGCCTGAGGATGGTATGCTGTGGTCTTCTTGTGCTGTACAAAAAACGGTCCATCTCTGAGCTTGTGAATTGTGGCTCTCTATCTGTGATGATACATCTGGGAACTCCCCAGCAGGTGAAAAGTTCACTTCTGAGGACAGTGCAAATGCGAGATGTTTTGGCGTCATGCAAGGCGAACAGCTCTACCCATTTAGTAAAATAGTCTACCACCACCATTAAATAAGTTTTTTTCATTTTACTAACTGGGAGCGGTCCCATTAGATCAACCCCCCAAGTTTCTCCAGGTATTTTCACTGTTGTGGACTGAAGAGGTCCTACTGGAAAACCAGGTGGGTTCTTGTACTTCTGACAAATAATACAAGTCTTTACATGTTTCCAAACATCCATCCTCACCGTTGACCACCAGACTACCTCTAATATCCTTTTCAGTGTCTTCAGACGGCCTAGATGACCCCCAAAAGGACTGTTGTGGAAATACGCAAGGAACTCCGGCACATGTGATTCAGGGACAACAAGTTGGTATTTGTTTTCTCCCAATCTGGATGGCACACAGCGATATAACACACCCTGAAGCTCCTGAAAGGTAATGTGACCCTTTCGCTTTGTGGAATTATTCTGTGCCTCCTGACAAACAGGACTGATGGACTGAGCTCGAACTATGTCCTGAAGATCCAGCGGCAGGTCTGTCCATTGAGTCGATACAGGGGCCACCGTCGAAGTCATAGGTCGTTCCAGAACCCGGGAAAGCACATCCGGTACCACATTTCCACACTACTTCCGGTAAAACACTCTAAAAGTAAATTGCTGAAGACACAAAACCCATCGGGTCAATCTGGATGAGGTCTTGGGGCAGTTAAAAGCCCATACCAGGGCACGGTGGTCGGTATATACTTCAAACAGAACCCCTTCAAGAAAATGTCGCCACTTCTCCACAGTCCAAACTACTACCAGACTTTTTTTTTCAGAGGCTGAATAATTTAGCTCTAGGCCACGTAGTGAGCGGGAAGCATATGCAATCACCCGTTCTTCTCTTAGTCTGAGTGAGGACAGCCCCAAGCCCTAAGTCACTGGCATCCGTTTGCACCTGAAAGGTAAGGCATGGATCAGGTTGCGACAGGACAGGTGGTACCAAAAGTGCCTGTTTGAGGTTTTTAAAAGCACCTTCGCATTCTGGTGTCCATTTCCACGGCACTCCCTTTCTGGTCAACTGATGTAAAGGGGCGGAGGTGTCAGCTAACTTAGGAATGAATTTATGGAACCAGCCTACCATCCCCAGGAAGCGCTGCAATGCTTTGATGTTGACAGGAGGAGGGTAATCCACAATGGCAGTGATCTTGTCCGGGTCCACTTTGACGTCTTCGGCTGACACCACATGCCCCAGGAAAGTGAGGTGGGACTGCAAGAAGAGACTTTTTCATGTTCAAGGTCAGCTGAGCCTGCTTGAGTCAGTAGAAGATGTCATCAAGGTCCACGAGATGTTATTCCAATGAAGGAGAGAAGACTGATATCGTCGATATACACATAGCAGGTCTTCCCAATCAACCCTCTCAATCACTTGCTCCATCAATCTCTGAAAGGAAGCCCCAGCGTTTTTAAAACGCTGAACCTGAAAATGAAACAAGCCTTCTGGAGCGATCACAGCAGTCTTTTATATGCTGTCTTCTCCCATACACACTTGCCAATATCCAGACTGAAGATCCATAGTGCTAAAAACAGCTGCACCACCCAATGATTCTAATATTTCATGCACCAAAGGAATAGGATAGGCATCATGATGAGTTTTAGCATTCAGTCCCCTGTAATCAACACAGAATCGAAAAGTGCCATCCGCTTTCCGGACCAATACTACTGGTGCTGCCCAAGCGGAGGATGAAGGTTCAAGAATTACCGTCCTCCAAAATGTGGTCAACCCATTCTTTAATGAGCCTCCTCTTCATTGCCGACACCCTGTAAGCCCTAAGTCGGACAGGGACCTCATCCACAGTATATATATGATGAGCAACTGCTGCCATGCATCCCAGTTTATCTGTCCAAACCGTAGGCCATCTTCTCAATAGAGGCTGCACCTCCCAGGACTGAGCACCTATGCTAGCTTCTATAGGACTCGGTTCTGCAACGGATTGCGCCAGATAATAAAAAAAGATTGGGCCACCGCAGCTCTTCCCGAGATCTTTCTTCGAACCTGAACGCAGCGTGTAATCTCCGGACCTCGGACGTAAATTCATGCCTGCTGCAATGATGGAGTCCAACCCCAGCAGCAGTGGCATGGTCAAGCAGTCATCCTCTAAGACATATACGTCCACCTCCCAGGAAACACTGTGCAATGCAAACCGCACCAGGACTTTGCCACTATAACCATACGCCCTCCCGTCTGCCAAGAAGAACTTCATTGTACCACTCGCCTTGGGCAGCTCGTGGGTTTTTTTTAATCTTTTCTCACAAACTGCGCTTCATTAAGGTAAGAGTGCTTCCAGTGTCCACTACCGCATCCCCAGTGGTGTCCCTCACAGTTACTGGAACGACCAACAGGAGTAACTGGGTCCGCACAGTGGTGAGCTCAGCCCCAGCGGATCGGTCCTTTTGTCGTTGACCCCGTCCACTAGGCAAACTACTGCCTGAGGGGGTCCTTATTTTTTGTTTATGTCCCCTCATGGCAGCCCAGTCTCTCAATTAAAGTACCGATTTTCACCAGAGATTGTACTGAGCCCACAATACCCCGTAAAGCCACAGCCAGCCGCGGGTTACAAGCACCGAGGACACGCCTCACGATGTCGCCTCCTGACATACTGGGATTCCATCTCAAACACAGCGCACGATATTCGAGTGCAAAGTCTCTGATGGGCTGTGTAGGGCCCTGGTGGGTGTTCATTAGCTGCTCTTCCACCTCAGCCTGATAATCCGCCGGCAGGAATGCTTCTAAAAATGCGGAGCGGAAAGAAGAGCAGTCGGTTATGCTTGTCTTTTCTGCCTGCCACCATGACCGCGCTGGACCGCTCAGCGAGGCGTTTAAAAAGCCCATCAACTCCACATTAGTTAAGGGGTGTAGTTCTAAAAACGAATCCGTCTGTTTCAAAAATCTGAGAACTTCTGCTGATGTACAAGAGGTTTCTAATTTAGGGAATTCTAAGCGTAGTGCCGCGGCAGGTGCAGCAGTAAGGGAGACCCTGGAAGTCGTACCTCCCATTGAGTTAGACTGCCGTGATTTCCTACAATAAGCGTCCATGCTCCTCCTTACCACGTCCTGCAGCTCAACTTCCCATTGCTGATCCCTTCTCTGGAGACAATCAATCAATCGCTGTTCTAACTGCCGCACCTGAACTTGCACAAATTCGCGCATCGCTTCTATAGCGCCTTCCAACGATCCATGCAGAGCCTCTTCGCGCGCAGCGGCCCCTTCAGCCAATTCCTTGATCTGATCGTGCATCTCTTCCATCCGTTCTTGCATCTCGCCCCACAACGACGGCAGGATGTTTTCGTCTCTTTGCACCTTAGGAGTAGAAATGTATAGCTAATCCAACAGGCTGGTTGGCGGTTGCTTCACCAACCTCTTCGTGCGCCCTGATTGTAACATGTTCGCCCAGCTTAACCCCTATCTCCGGCTCCTCGCTCGGGCCGGTAGCCTCCTGCGCCAAACCCACAGAAGACATTTGAACTATGGTGGTGAAAAATGCGTGAAAGGAGATAGCGGATGTATACTAGTCAGTTTCCCGTACGGGCCACCACTAATCTGTACCGCTAACCCCGGGCGAACACTAAACCCCGAGTTACAGCACAATTAGAAAACTGCTAGTATAAAGCAGTTCAATATCTAAAATCTCTCGGGCAAAGTGACCAACGCTCGTCCTTTTATTGATCCCCACCACCAGTCCCAGCTTAGCATTAACAACAAGCCATATCACCAAATAAAGAAGTAAAAGAATAACACATATATTATTTTACATATATAAAGAAAAACAAACAAATACATACATAGCAATCGAAACCCCCCTTTCTGGTTTAAACGCGCGATGTTCATAAATAAGAGAAACCAGTTTGTCCAAATGGGTTTACTGTCCTTATTGTTCAGGGCAAAGAGAAACCCTACTGGAATAGGCCGGCCGTCGAGTCGATAACAACAAAGTTTAATCCTACCGGTCCAAGATATTCGTCAGCGAAATCAAAGAAAAAGAGTCCGTCTTCAGAGACGTGTCGCTGAGTCTTCAAAAAAAAAGAACTTATTCCAGTAGATACTTTACTTGGCGCTACCTTGTCTCTTCTCTTTGCTCCACCACAAGATGTTTCCCTTTCTCCCCTTCTTTTCCAGTTTTTAAGTTTTAAACACCAACCGCCCTGACCGAGTTATGACCTCTCCCTTAAAGGTGTATTTACAGTATCTTTCTTCCCTGCAATGCACCCAAAGAGGCAGCAAACTGCCCACAGAATAATAGCACATGTGGCATCCGCTACACTGTAGAATATCTACAGGCGTTAACACCGTACAGTCTTCCACCACCTGAATTACTGTTGAAAGAAGGATGTATTGTAATGTTATTATGTAATTTATGTATGAGTGATGGGCTATGCAATAAGACAAGATTAGTTGTATTAAAAATTAGTCAAACAATTATGACATGTGCCCTGCGGTGGGCTGGCGCCCTGCCCGGTGTTTGTTTACTGCCTTGCGCCCTGCGTTGGCTGGGATTGGCTCCAGCAGACCCCAGTGACCCTGTAGTTAGGATATAGCGGGTTGGATGATGGATGGATGGATGGATTATGACATGTAAAATTTTAACAAGCGACAAGAAATGTAATGTAGTACATCTTCCACAGAAAACATTAGACACCAAAGGAGATCTTGATATGCCATTCGTATTAAAACGTTTACAGTTTCCTGTTAGAATAGCGTTTGCTATGACAATTAACAAATCACAGGGACAAACATTCGAAAAAGTCGGTTTATTTAATAGAGAGAAAGAAACGATATTCACTCATGGGCAGTTATACGTTGCATTGTCACGATGTAACTCCAAACACGGAATCAAAATTCAAAGCAATATTGATGAAAAGTTAATTCCAAATTATTGTTTTTACTGAAGTTTTACAGTGAAAGTGTAAGTTTAAAAAGTATCTGCTTGTTATTTTCAAAGCCAAACAGAGCGAAAATGTATAACGCAACGAATGCCTCTAACGCAACCTGAAACATAATTTTCTTCCAATTTATTACATTTTACTATTTTTTACTATGGTTAATTACTTGCTGTAATGTGAAATAGTTAGGTGTATTATGCATATGTAACAATTCTCATGAAAATAACAATCTGCTTAAATTGTACATCCGCTTCCCCTTCTGTAAGCTGCAGAGCCGCGAAGTGACTAATGCGTAGCGCCCGCTCGGGGGTTGACGAGCGAAGTGAGCAGGCCTAGTTTTTACAGATAATGTTTGGGTAATGTATTTTTTGGAAGAAAGAAGTGGATAGGACTGGTGATCTTTGTTGGGCTGAATGGCCTGTTCTAAGATAATAAAAACGGCAGCCACCACACCCTGCTGCCTATTTTCTGTCTGTCTGTCTTTATCTGCTAACATTGATGTTTATTCAAAAATTCTATCCTGCCTTTGGGCAGCTTTTTTCCAAACCAAGTCATCTGCACACGGCTGAAGAAACAAGTAATGAATAATAAATTGGCTTGTGTTCCAGTTTTCTCTGTTGTGTCCTAGATTGATTAATTATTATTTATTAATACATACATTTATTTCTAGTAGAATTGACTCTGCAGTGCAGTGATGGCTGCTCAAATCATTATTTATACGGCTTTCACTTAATGCAAAATGTTGTAAGAATTATTACAAGAACAAGAAACTATGAACTAATAACTCCACTTCTTTAGTCCGTATACTGGCAAATTTAAGATATATTTCAAAATCCTTCTTTTAACATATAAAGCCCTAAATGGCCAAGGCCTTCCTACTTATCTGAACTTATTGCTTACAAACCATAGCACACATTAAGATCTCAAGATGCTGACCTGCTTGGACTGATAAAATTACAATGGGAGGATAAACATTTAGTTACAGGACCCCAAAACTGTGGAATTGTCTGTCTACACCTATAAGAGGTGCCACTTCAGACTCAGCTGAAGACTCACTACTTCAGGTTAGCATACCCTGAGTAGAGCTGCTGATTAGCTGTGCATACTGCAACTCTGTTATTAGTTATTAGTACTAAAATATCCATCCATCCATCCATTATCCAAAAATATAAGTAATACAATATTTACAAACTATTACTAACCCTTCCCTATTCTGTTTCTTTTCTTAGTATCATCATGTGAACTTGGTGCCACTATTCTACTGCCAAGTTGTTTGCCTGCCATGAAAAATTCATCTCAGGTAAAGGAGCACTGGAATCATGGGGTAGAATGGTTGTTTCATCAGATTGGCCAGCTAGGCCCTGACTCTGCTATAGAATGGCCAAGAGGTGGGAGGCGGTTAGTTGGCCGAAGTCTCCAGGACTCTGACTGTGTTTGGCTTGTCTGACTCCTTTTCTACAATCTGGCCATGGTTCTGCAATTAGGTGATATACAGATATTGTTGCTTTTCATTTACAGTAATCCCTCCTCGATCGCGGGGGTTGCGTTCCAGAAAATAGGTGAAAATCCGCAAAGTATAAACCATATGTTTGTATGGTTATTTTTATATATTTTAAGCCCTTATAAACTCTCTCACACTGTTTATAAATATTCCCCGCACAGTTATACAGCGTAAACCCTTTGTATTCTCTTAGATATTAGGTAAGATTCATTGAAATTATGTATGTAAACATACTGTTTATATACAGTAACACCTAAATATTATTTTAAAGATACTGAGTGTCTCTGATATCACATATGTTACAGACATTACAATAGACAGGCCACCAGCAATAAATACATACAATGCAAGAAAAATTGTATACAGTAAATGTGTGTACAGTGACACTAAACGTATGTACATGTACAAAGTACTGTAAGTAGAAAATTAATTATGGTTACTCACCAACAATGACACGACGACTTGTCCGATAACGATGAGTTTAGTTTTACTGCACAACAAAGGAGAGTGTTACAGCTCTTCTAAAGGAGCCTCTTCAGGCGACTGTGTAGCACTGCCGTTGTTCTTCTTCCGGCAGTCTTTAATCCAAATCCCTAAAGCAGATTCCATCCAGACCAATGCCTTATTACGCCCACTTACAACTCGTTTTGAGCCCTGGTTAAAAGGACACTGCGGATGTAGATCTTATATTCTTTTCCTCCTTTTTAAATAAAAAGAATCGTGGACTCATTGATGCTGTAATGGCGTCCCACAGCGGTGTAGCTTTTCCCTTCCTTCAACATATCCAAAACTTTTACCTTTTCGGCAATCGTTAACATCTTCCGTTGGTGCTTGGGCGCAGACCCTGAAGCAGTAGCAGGAGCAGATTGTTTTGGAGCCATAATGAAGGGCTTGACTATGTACAAAGCTAAACACAAATGAGCACAAAAGTTAGCTCTTTACACAGCGAAACACGTTGGTACTGAATGAGCAAGACGAGACTTCCTGGTTAACGCCGCGGAATCGAATTTGGTGCTCTGTCGCTGAGCCATTCAGCACACAGGAACTTAACTGCATGCTCTGATTGGTTAGTTTCTCAGCCATCCGCCAATGGCGTCCCTTGTATGAAATCAACTGGGCAAACCAACTGAGGAAGCATGTACAGGAAGTAAAAAGACCCATTGTCCACAGAACCCGCGAAGCAGCAAAAAATCCACGTTATATATTTAGATATGCTTACATATAAAACCCGCAACAGAGTGAAGCTGCGAAAGTCGAATCGTGATATAGCGAGGGTTTACTGTATTTTAATTAGTGAGGAGTGCTGTGCAAGAATAAAGTAGTTTCTAACATTGTACTATATTTCTGAGGTGGCAATGATAACTTGGCCATCTAGCTCTTCTGTTCTGTTTTTTGTATTGTATTTACACCATTTCTTGACACCCATTGAATGCACAACGTACCTAGAAAGGGTCTCTCTCTGAATTGCCTTTCCCAAGATTTCATACATTTTTCTTCTTACAAGGGTTTGATTTTCTTTGCAGAGTTTTTCTTTAGTCTTTTTTGTGGAGGTATCCACAAACAGGGCCTGTTTAAGCAATTGAGGAATTCCTTGTGTGAAATAAATTGTTTTTGTTAAAGTATTATGATATTCTCTTGTCTCTCCAGTTGTTTGTATGTAAAAACTTAAGCCAGCATTACAAGACAAAGTTTTTTTACTGTTAAGTGTTCTCTGTCACTTTCTGTTTTGGTGACGGGTTTGTGTATGTGTGTGTGTCTCTATGTGTATGCGTGTTATGGGGCTGGCAACTGGGTTAAATAAGACAACATATTTTTCAGCAAAAATGTACTCCCTACAAAATATACTAGTGAACATGGATTTGGACAGAGAGATTGTGATTCAATGCTTTGATGGAATTTTGTGAGGGAGCAATTTTATATAGGGTATCATATGATATCATTTTCCTAATCTTTCAAAATGATTATCTCATGAAAGCCTTATTATATAACCAAAAGAGGCAGATATCCAAAACGTGGTGTGCAGATTACTGTTGAACTCACTTAAACATAAAAAACAAAGCCCACGGTATCCTTCTATTGCCCTTAAAAGGACAGGTCTCTGAGCCAGCTCTTTAATATTATTATGCATTATTAGAATGGCAGCACATCTGATGACGTGGAGAGCCAAACAGTATATGGTAATACCCAAAGAAACTCTCCTTCTAACCTCTCTTGTGAAAAGCTAATGAGTGCCATACAAAGTGACACACACAGATATGCCTAAGCCTTCTTCTCTCCTCCAGCACAACTTACTCGAAACAGCATAAAAACACCACAAGCAAATAAAAGCTCAAAAGAGAAGGAGGAAAGAAAAAAAAAAACACAGGATAAATAATACTAATTAAAAGAAACTGAAGAAAAACAAAAACATTCAGTAAAACACAGCAAAGGATTCCTTGAAGACTACATAAGCAAGAAAAAGAAAAACAATAGCACTCACTCCCTGACCTATGTGATCCCCTCCCTAAACACCACCCAATGGTGAGTGCAGTGAAGTGTTCAATAAAGTCTGAGATAAAAGGTAGATAAGCATTATGTATAGTGAATATCCATCTTCCAACCCGCTGAATCCGAACACAGGGTCACGGGGGTCTGCTGGAGCCAATCCCAGCCAACACAGGGCAGGAACCAATCCCGGGCAGGGTGCCAACCCACTGCAGGACACACACAAACACACACTAGGGCCAATTTTAGAATCACCAATCCACCTAACCTGCATGTCTTTGGGAGGAAACCGGAGTGCCCCGGAGGAAATCCACGCAGACACAGGGAGAACATGCAAACTCCACGCAGGGAGGACCCGGGAAGCAAACCCAGGTCTCCTAACTGCGAGGCAGCAGCGCTACCACTGCGCCACCGTGCCGGCCTATAGTGAATATGTTTTAGGAATTTTATATTTAGAAATATTAAACTTCCACAAATGAAATCCAGTTTTGCAATTCTAATAGCTTGCCAAGCACTGACGTTGGTGTGAAAACATCCATGGAAAAAAAAGAAATCTCACATTACTTGAGATGTGTTAAATGCATGCTTTTTTGCTAAAATATTGTTATAGAGATACTTCCTGAATTATCAGCATGTACATAAATAGGACACCAAAATCCTCATGGGAGTCATTTCTTAAACTGAAAACAGGACTCTTGACCTATGAATTCTAACTTTAGAAGTACAATATTTGATTTTAATTGAATATGCATGTTTCTTGAACTGCAGTGGGATGGCACCCTGCCCGGGGTATGTTACCTGCCTTGCGCCCCTATGTTGGCTGGGATTGGCTCCAGCAGACCCCCGTGACCCTGTAGTTAGGATATAGCAGGTTGGATAATGGATGGACGGATGTTTCTTGGATATTATGTAATATTTCATTATGTTACTTCAAATATTACAATACCAGTAATGGTGCACGGCAAATACACTTGACTTGAGCATTCCTAGTTTTCATACTCTTTCTCTGTATGTTTAGCATTCATTCGCTCAGAGGTTGATGCGCTTGCTGCTTCCTGAGCAACTCTTCTTTTCACCACCCTAGCGGCCCGCTTCTTCTCTACTTTCATCTGCATCTTTTCACGTTAAATCTAATTAAGTCAGTGTTTGATTTGCAATTACTTAGTACGTTTTCTTTAATTTTTCACTTAAGCTGGCACTTAAGTCTTCAAGGTAGGTAGGGGAAATGATGGCAAAGGGTGTTGTAGTTGATTCTACAATAAAATAAAATAAAAATAAAATGAGAAATAACCTTGGAGGTCAATCATCACCCTGAAAGCAGATAGTAGATGTCACATAGTATATGTGTACCAAATTTCAGGTCAACAGGTCAAACGGTTTGTGAGCTACAGGTGATTTAAAATCCTGGACAGACAATATATATTTATTTATTTATTATATTTATATATTATATATAAAGATATGACTGCTGAGCTGAGCTGAGCATGAAGATTATAAAGTAAAACAAACTGACAGTTTAAGATCTGGTAATTATTACATTGATTTAATATAGTATAACTTTTTCATATCAGCTTATTCCAAATCAGGGTTGCAGGGGCTAATGTCATTGCATATGTAATTAAATTTTATAAATGTAGTTGGAGTAAAATCATCATTAGGGCACAGGACTCCCCATTCAGATAGCAAAGTATTACAGAGGTCTTCACACAGAAAGCAGAGAACAGCACTATAAAATTAATAATAATCTGATTGTTTCATAGAAGAAAACAAATCTGAGTTTTAATTCTAGCAGTGCAACCAACTCTCTGAGAACAACTTTCATAAAATGAAATTCTTGCTGGTATAAGGTAGAATAGCACTAGTTCCTACAAAGAGAATACAGAATGACATTCAGACTTGTATTTAGTAAGAACCGCATAATGTATACACTTATGTTTTTTTTAATTTGTCCACGAACACTTTTCAGTAGGGCGGCACAGTGGTGCAGTAATTAGCATTGGTCAAAAATCTTCATTTCAAATCTTGGCCTGGGTATAGAAAAATTAACAAGTAGAATCCTTCCCTGTGTGTTGAGTCTCATATATGACATAAATCTTTCAAATGTATTATTACTTAATATGTGTCTTTTTCACTGACATTTATAAAACCATAAAAATTAAAGTGGAAAACCATGAGAAGTTAGTATTTTACATCCTGTGTGGGTTTTTCTCCCAAAGTAATGCTGTTAGGTTAATTAGTAACTCTACTTTGGTCAAACATGGCCCTATAATGAATTGCTGCCATGTGCAGAGTTGGCTGTAACCTTGCACTCTATGCTGCCAGTATAGGTACAGATTCCCTGCAACCCTAAACTGGACAAATGGTTTAGGAAATTAATAGTGTCAAAGTTGGGAGGGAGTTTTATTTTTTACCATTCGAGAGTTAGCCTAGACCTTTGCCTGGAT
Organism: Polypterus bichir lapradei; assembly: GCA_026402145.1. Taxonomy (NCBI): domain Eukaryota; kingdom Metazoa; phylum Chordata; class Cladistia; order Polypteriformes; family Polypteridae; genus Polypterus; species Polypterus bichir. The sequence goes on along the minus strand of JANRMT010062821.1, from coordinate 3,368,371 downwards.
TGGAAGCAAAGCAGCCTTCAGGGACTTGAATGAAGTCTTGTTCTAGATAAGGCAATAAATGTGTCAAGAGAAGAAAAAGAGGCCAATTCTTAGTTCCCTCAGCCATTCCCAAGCACCATGGAGCTTTGGCCATGGTCTAACCAGATGTATGGATACCTGGCCCTATAAGGAGATAACTGCACTCCTCCCAAAGGATCAGAGATGACCTAGAACCACTAGCTGGTCAATTAGCCATAACTTCGAAAGTAGTCTTTTGGAGCCCATCAAAATTAACCTCCTGCCTGGTTTTGGAGTCGAGACTGGGACAATGTCTCATCTGGTGCATGGGAGAACAAAGTCCAGGGTAAGGCAGAATTGAACAGTCATGGTGGGATTCAAAAGAAGTAGTGTGTAAGACAGGGATACAAGTGAGTGAAGTTAGTTTTGTTATGTTTTGTACTTCCCTCCTGTGTATTTTTGTGAGTTGTTAACCTGATCAACCTCTGTTTGAACTTTGTTGAGTCTGTTGTTTTGAGACTGGCAAGCAAAGAACAATTGGTAACTATCTCAGTACCATGATGTGAAGGCAAAAGTCACCCCTAAAAGAGGCCCCAGTCCTACTGAAGGCACATTCACATATACACACAAAGACAGACAACTCTCCTCTCACTCGTGGTGGCACTATAATATAATGGAAATATATATATATATATAAAATTTTGCAGATTAAAGAAAGAAAGAAACTTTATTTATACGCGGGGGAAATTTGGCTTTTCACCAAATCTCTTTAAATAAATAAATACATATTAGATAGATAAGTGAATTAATACATAAATAAATAAATACACACACACGTTGCTCTGAACACACACCAGAATGACTATAAAGCGAGAAAATTAAAAACAAAGAAAACGTCTGACTTGGCTGTCACAGTCCCAGTGAGGCATTATGCAGGCATACTGCTACTGGTATTTCTTGACCTACTTTTGCTAAATAATTCTTTGGCTGAATTTACTTAGTGTTAGTGTGTCAGAGAGAGGATAGGCAGCAATGTACACAATGGCACTTAGTTTTGTTTTAACTCTGTCCTTTGCTAATACCTCCACAGAATCCAGAGTGTATCCTATATAACTGAACTAACTTTGTGCTGACTTAACAGATGAAAACAGTACGTGCTTACAGCTTCCCATAGTCTGACTGCGTACGGTATCCATTTGTCCTAGTCTTTTTTTTCATATTGCTTGCTTGGCAGTTCTGTGTGTCAGCTTCTGTACTTAATCTAGCTAGATGAGTAAAAATCAGGTTTTACAGTATAAGATATATTTGCACAGAGCACGGTGACATATTAAACTTATGCTTACACTTAGTATTGGACCCAGGATCACTCGAGCTATAAAAAGAGAGCTAAAAGCATTTGTCCTGAGTGTCACTCGGCAGTGGTATAGACATGGCTCACATAAGTGTTAGACCCGAGGATTACACAGGCTGTAAAAGTGGCAGCAGTGTTAGTGCCAAGCGTTAATAGGTGTACATACATCTTCTCCTAGCCTCGTAATGGTGTCTCCTAAGAAACGTCCCTAATAAGTGCCTGCTACTATAAGAGATGCCCCATCACTCTCAGCTTTTAAATCCTGACTGAAGACTCACTACTTCAGTTTAGCATATCCTGACTAGAGCTGCTGATTAACTGTACAGACTGCATCTCTGTTGTCAGTCATTAGCACTAAAACATAAGTAACATGATAGTTATAATTTGTTACTAACCCTCACCTATTCTGTTTCTCTTCTTGGTACTTAAATGTGGCACTTGGTGCCATGGCCCACCTGCCAAGTTGCTGTGCCTACCTAAGGTAAAGTCATCCCTGATGGAGGATTGCAGGAATCATGGGAAAGAGGGGTCCTTTCATCAGATTGGCTGGCCCAGCACTGTTTCAGCTGTGGAATGGCCAAATGGGGGAGGCAGCTTGATGGATGAGGTCTCCAGGACTCTAAACAAATCCAAATCATATTATGTGATATCATCTACTGGGAAATTCTGTTACGTACTTCTAACATTTTTATTTTTATACTGTATTGAGGATTTGTTCTGTTCTGTGTATTGTATTGTATTGACCCCCTTCATTTTTGACACCGACTGCACGCACAGCCTACCTGGAAAGAGGTCTCTCTTTGAACTGCCTTTCCCGAGGTTTCTTCCATTTTTTTCCCCTACAAGGGTTTTTTTTGGAAGTTTTTCCTTGTCTTCTTAGAGAGTCAAGGCTGTGGGGCTGTCAAGAGGCAAGACCTGTTAAAGCCCATTGCGGCACTCCTTGTGTGATTTTGGGCTATACAAAAATAAATTGTACTGTACTGTATTGTATAAGCAGTGATGACGAGGTGATTCTGTCTTCAGGCAGTAAAATTGAAATGGCCAGTGAAACCAAAAGTAACGCTCGCATCACTGCACAAATGTGCAGTATGCTGTTTATATTATTATTATTATTATTCATCATTATTATTATTTGTATCATTATTATCCTTTCCACACTTTTGACTTTGCACTTTTAGACAAGATTTAATAAAAATGTCATTTTTCAAGCCAAAAAATGCAACACTTTTAAAGTGTTTTTTGAGAAAAAATGTAACTCTAAGGAGGTTAATTAGCTTGTTCATTCAGTGGGGATCTCTTGAAGCGAACGTTGCCAGCCCAGCACACCACAGTATAGAAAATTGCACTGGCCATCACAGAGTTACAGAAGATGCGAATGATGTCACTACCCACATTAAAGAAATGTAGTCTCATGAAGAAAAAGAACTTGCTACAACAACAACAACAACATTTATTTATATAGCACATTTTCATACAAATAATGTAGCTCTAAGTGCTTTACATGATGAAGAAAAGAGAAAAAAAAGACAAAGTAAGAATTAAAATAAGACAACACTAATTAACACAATAAGAGTAAGGTCCGATGGCGAGGGAGGACAGAAAAAACAAAAAAAAAACTCCAGACGGCTGGAGAGAAAAAATAAAATCAGCAGGGGTTCCAGACCATGAGACCGCCCAGCCCCCTCTGGGCATTCTACCTAACATAAATGAAAACAGTCATCATTGTATTCAGGGTTCTCATGGAAGGACTTGATGATGACGGTCATGTGGACTTCCGGCTTTTAATCCATCAATGTAGGAACACCATGGTGGTTTGATTAGGTGTTGGCGGTGCAGGTCGCCACCACAGAAAACTGGAAAAAGAAACAGAAGAGAGAGTAGGGGTTAGTACGGATTTTAGAGCCACCATGAATAGTTATAATAATAAATTGAAAATACAGAGTATCAGGATTAAATTAAAATGAAGTTATGCGAAGGCCATGTTAAAGTAACGAGTTTTTGGCAGTTTTTAAAGTGCTCCACTGTATTAGCCTGGCGAATTCCTATTGGCAGGCTATTCCAGATTTTAGGTGCATAACAGCAGAAGGCCGCCTCACCACTTCTTTTAAGTTTAGCTTTTGGAATTATAAGGAGACACTCATTTGAAGATCTAAGGTTATGATTTGGAATGTAAGGTGTCAGGCATTCCGAAATATAAGATCGAGCGAGATTATTTAAGGTTTTGTAAACCTTTCAATGATATAAGAGGTCTAACGTTTGCTATGTTTCTTTTCTTTTTTTTTTTTTTAATTTTATTAATTTTATTGCAATCATTCCATACAAATCAATCAATTTTTACAAGAAGTAAAATTAAGAACAAATCGACCCCCACCCCTGAGAGAGAGAGCAAGGCAAACGGCGTAAAATTTAAGGCTTGTAAACATACCTAAATTAATAAGTTTGATAAGCCAATAGAGATGAATGCAGAAGACAAAGAAATACAGAAATAATTGCTTCTTCTGTGCTTTAAGAGCTTATTTTAAAATATTACTGATTAGATCCTGCCATGTTTTGAAAAAAGTCTGTACAGATCTTCTGAGTATTTGATTTTTTCCAATTTCAAACAGTATAAAACATCGGTTTTCCACTGACTTAAAAGTTTGGGTTCTTCCAGTTTATTAGAATAAGTCTGCGTGCCAAAAGTGTAGTGAATGCAATCACAGTTTGTTTGTCCTTCTCCACTTTAAACCCATCTGGAAGAACCCCAAACACAGCTGTTAATGGGTTAGGAGGGATTGTGAGACCAAGGCTGTCTGAAAGGTAATTAAAAATTTTGGTCCAGAATGATGTTAGTTTGGTGCAGGCCCAAAACATGTGACCCAGTGAGGCTGGGACTTGATTGCAGCGTTTGCAGGTTGAATCATGCCCTGGAAACATTTTGGAGAGTTTTCGACGAGACAGATGTGCTCGATATATAATTTTGAGTTGAATAATTGTATGCTTTGCGCATATGGATCTTGAATGAATTCTCTGCATTGCTATTTTCCACTCATATTCTGATATATTAATTAAGAGATCTTTTTCCCAGTGTCCTCTTGGATCTTTGAAAGGGAGGGATTATAAAATGATTTTATATATTGCAGAGATGGTGTCTGAGTCCTTGAGATTGAGCAATATTTTTTCCAGCATGGATGAGGGTGCAAGATGAGGAAAATCGGGAAGGTTCTGTTTAACAAAGTTCCTAATTTGAAAATAGTGAAAGAAATGTGTAGCTGGAATGTTAAATTTGGAATGTAATTGTTCATAGGATGCAAAGACGTTGTCTATATAAAGATCTCTAAGCAAGTTAATCCCAAATTTTTTCCAGGTATTAAAAACTGCATATGTTCGCGAAAGTTGAAAGAGGTGGTTCTCTTGCAGAGGTGCCACAGATAAAAGCTTCTCTGTCTTGAAATGCTTTCTACATTGGTTCCATATTCTGAGTGAGTGAAGCACAATTGGGTTATTAGTATATTGCCGATAACTTCTGCTTATTGGAGCACAGAGCAGGGAATATAAAGAAGTACTGCAGGATTTTACTTCTATTGCGGACCAAGCCTGTGTATGTTCTTCTATTTGTGTCCAGGTTTTTATCGCTTGTATATTTTCTGACCAGTAGTAAAACTGAAAGTTAGGTAGAGCCATGCCACCTTCTGCCTTTTGTCTTTGTAGGGTCGCCCTTTGGATACATGGATGTTTTGAGTTCCAAATAAATGAGGTTATTATTGAATCTAATTGCTTAAAAAATGATTTATTGATGTATTTGGGGATGTTTTGAAATAAAAAAAGGAGCTTAGGAAGAATATTCATCTTAACAGTGTTAATTCTTCCAGCTAGAGTGAGATAAAGAGTTGACCATCTATGCAAGTCTTGCTTAATTTTTTCCATGCAGACGGCAAAATTTTGTTGATAAAGAGCTTTATGTTTACTTGTGATGTTTACCCCTAGGTATTTAAAAGAGCACACTTTTTTTCAAATTAATTCTGAGGCCAGAAATCTTTTGAAATTCTGTTAGTGGTGTTAGGACTGCAAGCACAGTATTTTGTGGATCTGATGTATACAGTACCATGTCATCTGCATATAGAGAAATTTTCCGTTTCAGTCCTTCTCTGATAATCCCCTTTATCTCAATAGCATTTCGAAAGTGAACTGCCAGTGGCTCAATGGCGATTGCAAAAAGCAGTGGTGACAATGGGGCACCCTTGTCTAGTACCATGTTCTAGTTTGAAGTAGTTTGAATTAATGTTGTTAATACAAACTGAAGCTTCTGGACTAGTATACAGTAGTTTGATCCATGCACAAATGTTCGGGCCAAACACAAATTTCTCCAATGTAGTGAAAAGGTAGTTCACTCAACCATATCAAATGCTTTTTCTGCATCCCACGTTAATAATATCTCCAGGGTGTTAGACTTTGTGGGTGAATATATTACATTAAACAGGCATTGAAGATTGGAAGCTAAGTGTCTGCCTTTAATAAATCCAGTTTGGTCTTGTGATATTACAGAAGAAAGCACTTTCTCAATCTTTCTAGCTAGGACTTTGGAGAATATCTTAACATCATTAATCAGAAGTGAAATTGGTCGATTCCTTGCATAAATATTCTGTACAGTTCTCGTCTACCACTAAAAGTGGATTAAGACCCCAGCTGCAAGATGAGTATGCGGGGCATAGTGATCTGTGGAAGAATAATTTTTCGGTAACATAGCATTCATCTTAAAGAAATAGCATAAAGGGTTAATAAATGTGGGAAACCAAATAAACAAAGCCAAGTGAACAACAAAATGTACACTGAAATATAAGATTTGGTTTAGGAAAAATACTGAGATGGTCAAGTAAATAAAGAGTGTACCAGAAGAAAGGTTGATGTAATATACAAAATGTACTGAAGGATGACTAAGAAATCAGCAGATGTCCTATAAACGAGAATGGAAAGTTGTTATATGCACAGAAATTTCAAGGGTGGTGTCTCATCACAAAAGGTAAAAGAAGAACCAGAATATAATATAACAGACTTTTATTCTATATAGATATTTGGGTGCAAACCAATGAACCAACCAGAGTAAAATGTATGCATTGATTGACACTGTATGTAAATTCAATAGTTTATAAAATGAACCTCTATCCTTTGTTTCTCAGACCATTCTGACCATGTTGTAATGAACTGCTTTTGAAGAATGCTCCCTCCAAAGCATTTTGCAGAGGAGTAATTAAAAGATACAATGAACAGTTTTTCTCCTACCTGATTACTGAATTGTCCTATTAGAGGATGATTCTTTCTTTAATATGATGTTAAATTTCAACAACAGATTTTAGCTCCACGATCAATGGGGAGTGGTCAGAGATAACAATAGCATCGTACTTACAAGATTTAATTGTAGGCAAAAAATTGTTATCTATAATCAATACTTCAGTAGTAGTGATGCACTGGTGAGTAGATGGAATATGCTCTTGAGATTGGGTTTAGAAATCTTCAGGGGTCTGATAAGTTGTGGTCAGTTACAAACTGTGTAATTGTCTTTGCAGTGTCATCATCCCTATGGCAGGAGACCTATCTAGATCTGGATTTAAAACACAATTAAAGTCGCTAGCCATTATAATTTTATGAGTGTTCACATTGGGAATGGATGCAAATACGTTTTGGATGAAGTCCCTATCATCCACATTGGGTGTGTAGATATTTATCAATTTTTGGTTTAAATAAATTGCCCATGACGTTCACATACAGTATCTTCCTTCAGGATCAGATACTACATCTGATACTACAAATGAGATTGTTCTATGTATAAGAATTCCTACACCTCTAGTTTTCATTGTAAAGCTGTAATGGAGTATTTGGCCAGTCCAGTCTCTGTGTAGCCAAAACTGATCCTTGCTTAATAAATGGCTCCCCTTTAAAAATACTATTTTAGCATTTAGACCTGTTAGGTGAGAGAATGCTTTCTTTCTCTCTTTAATTTGTGATTCAGACCTTTAACATACCAGCACACAAAGTTAACTGTTTGGTCATTGAAACATTGCTTCTGGACTTTTGTTGTCATTGTGTAAGACAGCTTTGACCTTAATTTCCAATTTTCCCAGGAGTTATTGCCATGAAACCTATTGTTACATTGGCACATATAATTATAAGGATTTAAAGGATAGATTAGAGATAGCTTGCTCTCTTCCTCTCTCCCCCAGTCCCCCCCCCCCCCCATTTTGTCTCTCCACATGAGGCTGAACCACAATTCACAAAGTCCCAGTCCTCTGACATACCTAGAGACATAGCACATCCAAAACAAAACAAGCCTCCCAGCAGCAGAGTATAAAGATTAAAATAGAGATATCTATTGACAGTCCAAATACTATAAGCATTAAATATTTAATTTATTTCTTAAACAGTCTTGTGAGAGTAAACCCAGGGAATGATGTTAAACAGTAGCCCTGGATAAGCATAGTAAGCTCTAATACAATAAACACATACGGGATCAGTATTTTTTTTTAGCTCTTTTTCTGTTTCCTCCATATAAGTAAGAATGTAGAGCTTGCCTTGAATGTCCACTTTCAGTTTGTTAGGATAAATAAGGCTGTATATGATCTTGGCTTTCCGTAAGCACTGTTTAATGTTGTAAAATGTGGTACATACATTTAGCTGCTGTTGAGGGTGAGAAATCAGGGAAAATATGAATGTGGTTATTTTCAAATATAATCTCTTGTTTCTCACTGAGAAGTAACATTATTTGTAATTCAAACTGTAATTTTTCAAAACACACCATAAGAGTCCTAGGTTTAGAGGTATTTGATCCCTGTATGTGGTAAGCTGCTGCTATCTTGGTGTCTGATTTGAAGTCCTCTCCAATTATTTTCGAGAATAGTTCAGCTATGAATTTCACTGGATTTCAACTTTCACAATTCTCAGGGAGACCTTTGATTCTAATATTAATCCTTCTGCATCCATCTTCCAGTGCAGCAAGTCTGTCTCCAAGTACTTTGCAGCAGTAGATGCCAGTTGTTCAGCTTTTTCAATTTGAGTCATGAACATCTTCCAACTGATCGCCAAGTGCTCTCAGTTTATTTTCAAACTTAGACGCATTTTCCTGTATTTGTTCCTCAATTTTTTCTAGCATACCTTTAAAGGTTGCCTCAAAGTAATTATATAAACGTTTTTCCTGGTCTGTAATATCCTGAAGCAGCTTCTCGTTTGTCTTGTCTATGTTCTTTATTTCCTTCCTTATATAATTTATTTCTTTCTTTATATAGTTCGTTAAATCATTCTTGAGCTCCTTTATGTCTTGAGTGGTGGCCATTGCGATGATCATTACATTCAGTTCAGTCAGATCGTTTCAGTCTTCTCTATGCTCCGCGGGTAAAGTGGCAAGCCCAGTTAAAGTCAATGTTCCCGACTCATGAGGAGTAGTTGACAGCATGGAAGATAAGACCATTTTTAGTTTCAATGAATCTTCTGGAATCGACAAGCTATCCTGACCTGACTTGCTTGCACATTCGCTCCCACTTTCGCTCTCGACTGGAGATGATGCAGCAGATATCATATCCCGGTAAATCTGTGCTTTCGCCTATCTGTTTTAGGTCTGTCTCTGAAAGGCCGTACCTTGAGCATGGACTTGATGCCTGTCTAGGCTTGGAGGAAGCTTTAGCTGTTTTTTTCGTTTTTTTCTGAGTCCTCTTCCTGACACTCATGTTTATATATACTTGCATATACTGTAATTGAACCCCCTCTGGTTGGGTAAATACAGGATACCTCAGGATGATAAAAAAATAACAGAAAAAATAACACCACTGCTAACAGAGTTCCACTTCAGACATCCATCTCCCGTAACGGATGAGACCAAAATTGCTAAGTCCTCATTTGCGGAGGGAGGAATATAAATATTAATAAGGATGATATAATTTATCTCCCAGAGCAAATAAAGTGGACAAATTCCGACAGCCAGAATTTTAATTTCTGACTTACAAACTGTAATTTTAACTGTAAAATGCTCCTTTTCACAACATTTCTTATTAACATAGATGACCAGTCCCTCTTCTGCCTTTTTTTGCACACCGTACTGGGTTTCTGTCAGCTTGAATAACATGAAATGTGTCCACCATTAAAACAGTGTCAGATATATCAGGTTTAAACCTGCGATCCAAAAAGCACAAAATGCTCTATACTTGTATGCTCCATGACCCACTATAAGCAGGTAAGGTCCTGATCTGACACCAGAAGACCACTGCTGTTAAAAAAAAAAAAACTATTTGATGCATATTGAACAATAAGATCAGGAAATTATCAGATGCTCATATGGCAGCTAGAAAATATGTGGCAGTTGAAGGTTTATCATTAACACAAACAAAAGTAAGAATGCCAATAAAACAGTAGACTGACATGCCCAACTTCTGGTCAGCAGCACCACTTCCTAATTTGGTTTGATCTGTAAACACAAACACACCTCTTTACATGCTGAAATGTAGCTTTGAGGACAAACAGCAAAACAATGTCTTTCTAATCAAGACTAAATTCATGAGCCACATAGTGAGGATAAATTTGTTTGATCTACTTAAATTATAGTGATGACAAATTATGTGAACAGCCAATGATGAAGGTGAAATAATATATTTCTTAACATGCATTAGCCATAGACACAAAGCAATACAAAAGCTTTAGAATAGTCAAATCTATCCAAAGTATTCAAAGCCACTAGACAACAACCTGTAAATTAATTTGTACATTTTCTTGTACCTATTTGTCCCATGTAGGGTTGCAGGAGCTAGAACCTATTCTAGTAGCATCATACATAAGATGGGATATAACCCCACATGAAACAGTGGTGTATCACATTGCACACACACACACATACATCCATATTCACCCCTGCTAAAATAAATTGCAAGTGTGAGTTTCTCTAAAGGAATACCAGAGAAAACCCACACAGATATTTGAAGAACATATAAACTCCTCATGAACAGTGGCTGGAAACAAACCTGCATTTCTTGAGGTGTAAGCCAGTAGTACTAACCACTGAGCCATAATGTCACCTTACTATAACCATGATTAAGGTGAAAGAATAGTAAAATGTTTTTGCAGAGGAAGAACAGGATAATGCATGAGCACACATAGAGCAAAGCAAAGTACAGTAACTCAGACTTAGCAGCAGCTGAAATGGAGAAGATAAGATAAACAGGAAATATGTAAGCATCATTCCTGGAAAGACAAAATTGCCATTTTGAGACTGCAGAAGTCTTTTTTGGAAAGCCATAGTCGACTTTTTTCTGTAATTTTGCTCAGATGATCTATGATGAACTGTGATTGAACTCTCACATATGTTTATAAAAGTATTCTCTATGTATTTGAGTAAATCTATACACATTTATCTTGCATTATCTTAGTAGACTGGATATATCACATTGTAACCTTCATTTGGAATGATACATCTATAACTGAAACAACAAATAGGAATATCTTTTCCCAAGGATGTGGATACCACACAGATAAACATCCTTGACAAGATAAAGAGTTTTGCACATACTGATTAAAGCTTCTGGGACATGCTGTCCATCATCACCATGGTCAGTTTTACGTGTGTAACATCACAAGGTCTGTAACCCCAAATGGTGTATTTAACATAAAGGACAGAGCCTTTGATTCCATTTCATCAAAGGAATGCCATTTAACTTTAACCAAGAGATACCATCAGCTTGACTTATGAGTCAAGGTAAGTTGTCCAAAGGCATGCTCCTTCCATTGCTCTCTGTCTTTCTTTATCCCTCAGATTATTCTTTTGGTGCTCTTCTTCAGGTGTCATCCCCTTAAGGAAAATATTGTTTAAGATTTGACTTTGAAGTAACATATTTTATTAAGACTTAAATCCAAACATTACTATTCATTTATGTTTTTCTATCTTGTATTTAATTTACATTCTCTGCTTGTATTATTCTATATTACACAATAATGGTTTGCTTTTAAACCTTTATGATTTGTCTGCACATCTTCATTGATTTAAGTAATAAAGTGAATACAAAGTTTACTATCATGGAATTTTGCCTTAATATGGCTGATTTATAGAATAGCACAGTCTTATCTGCTCATGAATATCTCCTTCAACCAAAGACAATTACTAGCTTAGCATAAGCAGACCAAACGGTTAAGCAACACCTGTGCTAATCACCAGAGCAGGTGCCTACTCACCATGTTACTTTTAGAAAACATTTTTTACTCAGCTGCTAACCCACATACAAATATGACAATCACCCACACTAGGTGCTCTTACCACAATAATTTTAATATATTATTACAAAATTCCTGTGTTTGTCATTTTGGTTCACCTATGCTACAGTTACTGTTAACTATATTGTTTATATTAGTGTTGCATATCTGCTTTATAATACCTGTATTATGGTGATATTTCCCTCTACTTACCCTTTACCTTTTTTCGTCTGGGATAAGTGTACTTATCAGGTTCGTTACCGGGATTGGTCTACTGTTGCACCTTAAAATTAACACCCACATACATAGACATACGCATACACACAGACACTAACCGCAACAGTACAGTATGAAAAGACGTATTGTGAGGTTTCTAAACTCTTTTGGGACTCCCCCTAACAGGACGACACGGCAAAGAGCATCCTGAAGCGCGATCACCGCATTTGTGGAAGACAACTTATCCTTCGCTGGGGCAAATGCAGGCTCCCAGTGCTGCACCAACTTGCTGTGAAATCAAATCCGAGCTGACTGCGGTCATGCTGTAAGGTCCTATCGTCGATGGGTGATGCAAGGAACATTATAAATGAAGAGTATTACTTGGCCACTAACCTGGCCATGACCCTGCCTGATTGCTGTGTCTGTGTATAAGAGAGTGGTAGATCCCGCTACAATAAATAACCGTGCTGTTCCTATTTCAAGCTGAATAAAGCTGGTTTTCCTAAAGTACTGAGACTCAGCCTTGTGTTTTGGAGTGCAAGACAGTGACTCATACATCACATGGTACCAGGAGTGGAGCTCTTGCACCGATTGATCCCAAAAAAATACAGCAACCCCAGGAGCAAGATGAGGAGGCTCTGGCAGCCACACCTGCACTGGCGCGACCACATCATGTGCTGCCAAAGATGGCTCCCTCAGACGACCCTGAGTGTTTCCTATTCTGCTTTGAACATTTGGCAACATTGATGCGCTGGGACAGGGTAGCCTCGGCAACTATTTTTGCCCCCGCTTTTAACCAACGAGGCCCTCCAAGCTGTATGGAATCTCCCTCCCAAAAGCCTTGATGATTATGATCCTCCTCTGCACAGCTGTTAGCCCGGTGGTCAAGGTTACGAGGACAGATATGAGGCTTAGTGGACCAGATTCAAAGCTGGACCCGCAGAGTCCCTTTCAAGTGCATTGTGGAGAAGCTCGCTATTGATGCAGTCCTGTCTGGAACAGACGAGAGCCTATATGATGAAATGCTATGGAACAACATCCACTCGCTGCTGTATCTGACCCGCAGATTAGAGGGTGCACAAGCCACCTGGGAACAATGGGGCTACCCAGGCTTGACCCCGATTTCGATCAAGCCAGCACACACTTTCAGGGTTGCCAGCGCCATGATTAGAAGATGCCAGAATGTGAACTCCATAGTGGGGACTAAATGCAGCTGCTTTCGCTGTGATCAACTGGGACATCTGGCCCGGGAGTGTCATCTCCCATTTGAGCAAACAATGGTCTGGCCCAGGTATATGGCTCGCAAGTTTCCCCCAAGATGTTAAAGGAGGACAATTTTAAGGTCTCTAATACGTTGGCCGGATGGGAATTCGCGGCATTGTTGGACTCTGGTAGCGACCTCTGTGTATTCCATCGTGACTTGCTCCAACAGACTCCTTATAATTCCACAGACAAAGTCAACATCCACTGCGTCCATGGGGACATTAAAACATATGAGACTATATTACTCCCTCTGAAATTTAAAGGGAAGAACTTTAAGGTTTGGACTGCCAAATCAGACACCTCACACTGGCCACTCCTAATAGAATAAAGGAATGCCCTCATTCGCATGGGTGTTGGCCACCTGCAGAGCACCTAGCCCCGTAGTGGATAGACAGGGGTTTGCCTCAGACAATGTCAGTCAAGGAAACAGATTTGAAATTGAACTGGAGATGTCCAGCGAGCTGGGAGACGAATCCTTAAGTGAAGTCCCGAGACAGCTGGCAAACGCACCAACAGCCTCCACAGACCAGAGACTCAATATGGACATAGATGAAAATGAAATAGTGTTGGGAGGTTAGTGCGATGCTGCATCGGACATGGTAGCAGTGGGAGGCGAGCATCAAGCATGCATCAAGTACGGAGGAAGCAGAGACTGGCATCCAGGCGGAGTTTGCTTGCCAACAACGAGCCGATAACAACTTGGATTTTGCATTCAGACAAGCCCACGTTGCAAATGACTTTTATTATCTGGAGAGAGAGGACCCAAATTTTAAAAGACCACATTTTTTACTTAAGGATGGTTTTCTGTATCGGGTTATTCTGATTGCATGGGTGATGGACATATCAAGCAGTTGGTAGTAGCAAGTAAGCATAGCGAGAAGGTTTGAAAAATTGTTCAAAGTCATATTTTGGGGGGCACCTAGAGACAGGTTCATGCCTTCCTCGCAGGGTATTACAGGTGGTTCATTCCCTAACTGATCCCCTTACTGACTTGACAAAGGGCAGAAAGAATCATAGTGTTGTCTGGACCGACAACTGTAACATTTTCGAAGAAATTAATTCTGTAAATGGAGGCTAGCAAGTTTGGTTTGAGAGCGGTGTTCTCACAATGTTTGGAAGCACATTTCTCAGCATAAAGCTGCTACCCACTGAGCGTAATTATTCCACAATTGAAAAAGAATGCTTGGCGATTAAGTGGGCAGTGGAGGCCCTCTGTTACTATCTCTGGGGGCGATGGTTTACCCTGGTGACTGACCATGCCCCGCTACAATGGCTGTACAAGTAGAAGAATACAAACGTCCCGCTCACACAGTGGTCTATAAGTTTACAGGCGTTTCCTTTTGATGTTCGTCACCGTCCCAGGGCTGCACATACCAATGCGGATGTTCTCTCCCGCCTGGCTGAGCTCGGCTTGGACTCTCTTTGCCCAAACCAGTGTGAAAAAGCTGTGGGGGGAGATGTAAGGTTTCTAAACTCTTCAGGGGATCCCCGCAATGGGATGACATGCCGAATAGCATTCTGAAGCGCGATCGCTGTGTCTGTGGAAGACAGCATACCGAACCGCAGACTCCCAGTGTTGTAGCAACTCGCCGCAAAAACAAATCCTAATAGATTGAGGTCACGCTATGAGTGCCTGCTGTCAATGGGTGATGCAAGGAATATTGTAAATTCAGGGAACCATATTACTTGGTCATTAGTTAAGTAGCAGAGGGGACTGTTAATCAGTTTCAGATGCTTTGGTGTTAATGAAATTAACAACAGGTGCACTAGAGGGGCAACAATGAGATGACCCCCAAAACAGGAATGGTTTACAGGTGGAGTCCAACTAACATTTTTCTCTCCTCATCTTTTCTGACTGTTTTTTCACTAGTTTTGCATTTGGCTACAGTCAGTGTCACTACTGGTAGCAGGAGGCAATACCTGGACTGTACAGAGATTGCACAGGTAGTCCAGCTTCTCCAGGATGGCACATCAATACATACCATTGACAGAAGGTTTGATGCGTCTCCCAGCACAGTCTCAAGAGCATGGAGGAGATTCCAGGAGACAGGCAGTTATCCTAGTAGAGCTGGGCAGGGCCGTAGAAGGTCTTTAACCCATCAGCAGGACCGGTATCTGCTCCTTTGGGCAAAGAGGAACAGGATGAGCACTGCAAGAGCCCTACAAAATGACCTCCAGCAGGCCACTGGTTTGAATGTCTCTGACAAAACAAATATAAACAGACTTCATGAGGATGGCCTGAGGGCCCAACATCATCTAGCGGGCCCTGTGCTCACTGCCCAGCACCATGGTGCTCGATTGGCATTTGCCATAGAATACCAGAATTTGCAGGTCCACCACTGGCACCCTGTGCTTTTCACAGATGAGAGCAGGTTCACCCTGAGGCCATGTGACAGACGTGAAAGGGTCTGGAGAAGCCGTGAAGAATGCTATACTGCCTGTAACATCATTCAGCATGACCGGTTTGGTGGTGGGTCAGTGATGGTCTAGGAAGGCATATCCATGGAGGGATGCACAGACCTCTACAGGCTAGACAACGGCACCTTGGCTGTCATTAGGTATCGGGATGAAATCTTTGGACCCATTGTCAGACCCTATGCTGGTGCAGTGGGTACTGGGTTCCTCCTGGTGCATGACAATGCCCAGCCTCATGTGGCAAGAGTATGCAGGCAGTTCCTTGAGGATGTTGAAATTGATACAATTGACTGGCTTCTACGCTTGCCTGACCTAAATCCAATAGAACACTTCTGGGACATTATGTTTTGGTCCATCTGACGCCACCAGGTTGCAATTCAGACTGTCCAGGAGCTCATTGATGCCCTGTTCCAGATCTGGGAGGAGATTCCCCAGGACACCATCGTTGTCTCATTAGGAGCATGCCCCGACATTATCAGGCATGCATACAAGCACGTGGGTGCCATACAAACTACTGAGTACGATTCTGAGTTTCTGCAATGAAATTTCACCAAAATGGACTAGCCTGCCACATCATTTTTTTACTTTGATTTTTGGGATATCTTTGAATTCAGCCCTCTGTAGGTTGATAATTTTCATTTCCATCAAACAATGTGGCATCCTTTCGTTCCTAACATATTACCCAGTCCATATCAGTATATATATCCAACATGATTTTTTTTTCCCATTGAGATCTGATGTGTTTTCTAAGTGTTTCTTTAATTTTTTTGCCAGAGGAGAAGTGGAAACAGAAGGAGACAGGAAGAGAAAGAAAAGAAGATAAAGTTCTGTGCTCTTTATTTTTGCTGTGCTGTGCTTAGTGCTGGTGGGAATCGGGTGAAAAGTGTTTCCCCCCTGAAAATAAAGCCTTGTGTGTTGCTGGATTCGTGCCTGTGTCTGTTGTGTCGGGTGTTTGAGGAGCAGGAGCAACCCTTGGTGGGCCAGAAGTGGCATAGTCGGCAGAATTCCTGGCCATCTGCTGGCAGGGAACAGTTTTGAAAAAATTTATTGTGCCAACCCCAACACAGCAGTGCAACCGCACACACATGGCAGTGAGGCAGCACGCACTAATACTGGTTAAAGAAGCACACAAAACTTGCAGAAGATGGCTGCTGAAGTCCAGTCTCATCAGTTATGGGCAGGGAAAAATACAGACAGACTGGGCAGGGGCCAGGAGCACACTGTCACCAACAGCAAGGGAGCTTACCTGGAGGGAGAGGTGGTCAGCTGGGAAATCAAGTGCATCTGGAAGAAACCCAGCAGGAGGTACGTTCCAGAAGCAGGGTCTATAAGCCCTGGCATTGTTAATCCTTATTTACATGTCTATACTGTACCTTCTAAGTGGTGGACCCCCAGATGCCTGTCTACAGGCTGCCCTGGGGTAGATGACGCCAACCCCACCTTGGACTACAGAAGTAATGAGGATCTCACCGCCCTGTTCCCATATGAGGACGAACTGCGCCGTCCCGATGCTTTATGGAATGACCGGAGTCAGCGATGGTCCTCCAACTGCCTGGAGCCCTGTCCAATGGACACTGACTTGCCAAAAGGGAAGGGGAAGGGGGGCAATGGATGCATCACCTCCTGAAATGGTAAGGAGGTATGGGACGGTGACTGAGATCTCCACCAATGGTTTAATGTAGATGGAGTCCAGTCGGCGATTAGCTAGTCCCCGGAACTCCATCTCCCATAAACCTCCGGGACTTCTGACGGAGCATGCGCTGGACAGCCGCATGCATATCAATTCGCGGCCAGCAGATGCCCTATCCTGTCGCCTTCCAAACTAACTATTGATTTTGATGTGTGGGAGCTGGAGAGGATACTCCAGCCCGTACATGCTTTATTGCAGCTCATCAGAGACCTAAAGAAGATGTTCAGGGAAATGAGGAAGACCACCATGGCACCAATGGAGAAGGCAGAGTTTTATCTGTGGCAACTTGGGTCGAACTCCCTTCCCAGGTAAATTCTGTGGTACAGGTAAGTGTCACTGGTACTGCACAGAAAAAGGGACATTTGACCAAATTACCTCCGGATGCTATATCTGAGGGAAGGTGAATAGCCAGAAGTCCAACAGTGGATGTGGGCATGATGATTGACTGCCCAGCAGAACACGAGAAAGAGGGTAGGCTGGATTAGACAGAGTGGTTTATTAGTGCTGGCGCCCATGCTCCTCAGTCCCAAACCAGGGCAGCAGCCATCAAATGGAAGTCAAAGGGTGAGCAGACAGTGCAGGGTCTTTCTTCATACCATGGAGAGACCCAGATTGTGTGATGGACAGCTGGGGCTTTTACCCAGCCCAGCTGGGACGCCTGCATGATAGATGGAACTGAGGGAGAGAGCTTGTACGAGGCAGTACTTCCCCTGGAACAGCAGAGGACAGCCCCCCTGGCTTGGTACAGTGCTAAGAGCTTGGAGTTTGGAACCTCAGTCCTGTTGAGGTTAGTGATCACCGCCAGGGAGCACATGGGGAACTGCTGAGCCCTTTATCCACCGGAAGGAGATCTCACTTCCAGGTGGTCTGTAAAAGGAGTTGCCTCACTCCATTTGAAGGGCCAGAGTCAGGAGGATGAGGACAAAGTTTGCTGGAGGACAAGTGGAGGCACAAGGAGACAAGAATAAAAAGAAAAGAAGATAAAATACTGTGCTCTTTATTTGTGCTGTACTGTGTTTGGTGCTGCTGGGAATCAGATGAAAAGCACACCCCCCGGGACTTTTGAATTGCTTGTGTTTTTTAACGTCCATATTCTAAACCTCTGCAGACAGCATCTGGAGAAAACAACAGCTACAGCACCAAGAGTACCTCAGCTAACTGCTGCATTTATCAATGCTTGATTGTGAAAGATTCCTTAATAGAAGCTATTTATCAGCAATGGTTGATAAGTATCCAAACCCCGGGGTTTCTCAGGGCTGGCAGTCGTGTTAATGATACGGATCCTTAAGAAGCAAGTAATGGACTTATATGATGAACGTAAATGCGTTGAAATATGGATGCATAAATGATTCTTTTTCTACTCTATCTCTCCTCCTTTTTTTGCCTTTCGCTCCTCTTGTTTAAATACAGAATGTCCCCGATGTAACAGGTGGATTCAACAGATAATTTCCGTATTGGGATTGCGGTCTCCCTTCATCATCCTTCCCCTTTTAACTTACGGGGACAACATGTACTGATACACACATATAAGATAGAAAACAGGACAATGAAAACAGAACACACTCAGCACAGACAAAAAATAAATACTTATTATTATGTAGCCCCACTACACTGTAAGTAGAACAAGTTTTGCACAATGCATTTCCCAGCATTGAACCCGGTCCATTTGTGGAGCTAATGCTCCCTGTTGGACATAGGGGAGCGGGAAGGGATGAGAAAAGAAAGTCAGTGGAGGGAGAAACAAAGAGGTTGAAGGTGAGAGGTAGAAAGTGCCTTTGTATAAAACATTAATTTCCGCCTTTGATTCCCTGAGACTCTAAGCAAGTACTTAATCTTTTTGTGATACAGCTGTAAAACCTACACGTAAACACTTGTAAAGTGGATCCTTGTCAAAAGCACTTTGAGCAATTGGAAAGTCACTCTATAAGATGCCTTCAAATGTAAGTTGCCTGACACCCTCCCCATTCAAAAACAGATTTTACTGATATATACAAGAGTTACAAGTTTATGCTGGTGTACAGAAACAATGTTTTTCCTGTCATAGAATCACTTTCACTTGGTGCACATGAGCTACCTTGTGTTCCCTTTCATAAGCTCTCAAGAGATTACTTACTGTATTTGTTTAGTTGTAGAAGATCATTTGAAGTGTGACAATGAAATACCTTGAATTTAAGATGCCCTCCAATTTTAAGTTTGGAAACGTGAAAAAAACATGATTAAAATTAGAGGCAATATTATTTTATTATTATCATTCTTGTTCCTCTTCCATCAATTAGGCACATGAAAACACTGATTTAAAAACTGTCTGTAGTTTACATCCCTACAATGCCCTAAGTACAATGAGTATTAAAACCACTACACCATATTATCCTATTCCCTTTACTCCTCACCAAAGTACCAGTATCTAAAGTATAAGCCAATAGTTACATTTATTATCCCCATGGTTCTTTTATTTTTTTACAAATGTTAAGAAAAGCCCATTCTTTTATAATTCCAATTTCTAAAACCCTATGCACTTTAGCTTTTCTTTTATTGTAAAAGCAAAGTTTATAGTTTTTATCCTTCTTGGTAAAATAGACTTACCAAAATGGAATTGCTGCCCCAGATGCCCATTTCTGTCTGTTACTCGTTGGCACTGCTCCCAGCCCACAAACTTATTTTTTCAAGTGATGAGACATGTCTGCTCCATTCTGAGTATAACCTAACTACATTTATTCATCCAGCCGCCAGATGCTTGCCAGGGAACACCAATACCAAGCCTGACTTCAGAATTGGGTCATGGTATATGGATTATTAAGAAATTCTTTTGGATTTATTTTATCAGGGTCATTTATAGATTGTTCAAGTACAAGCAAATAAAATGATGTTCCTGCACATGGTTTCTGAGCTCACTCTCAATAATATGGTGAGGAGCAATATGAGAAGACCTCCATTTACAACTACTGTGCCTATGAATCAAGAGGAGACGGTTAAGGTTGTTTTTGTTCATTAAATTAAGAATAGTTAAGTGCCTTCTACTGAAGATATACCTGTAATGGCCCACTTGGCTGAGGACCAGGTGGGAAAACCAAGAACATCCTGCAAGGATTATCCCTCTCTTGAGTAGCCTGGAAAAATCTGGTAATTTCCCAGAAGAGGCTGAAGAGAATTGATGGGGATAAGGTGGTCTGGTCATCCCAGCTCAGTATGTTACTACCATGACCCTAACCCAGTAAGGCATAAAATAAATGATGATAATGAACTTTGTGCCCCATTATAAAAAATATTGAACTGTGGAGGAAAAAAATGATTCAACATTAGACATGACAGAAAAATAAAAGTATTTGAAAAATGCTTTGTATAAATTGCGGGATAATGTTTTCAGGACAATGTGCTTTCTGTATTAGTGTCCTAGCATCTCTTGTAAAACTTATACACGTAATCTTAGAGGATCATTAAATCTTAATCTAAAAAGAGCTTTTGAGGGCTTATGCAAATGCATGTGAGCCTGTCTGTATGCTTTTAATGCTTCCAGTTGCTTCAAGAGATTAGCGATTACATATTCAAGGACGTCACTCAAAGGCAGAGATAATATTTAAAGTATATTTAAAGATCCTCTCTGTCTTCTGCAAGCATGCAGCTGGTATTCCATTGGGTACGCTATCCATAGGAAAGCATTTACTCTGACAAACAAAGTGTAACTCCTGGATTCCTACAAAATTTAATAGCAAAATGCTGAAAATGAAGGAAAGAAGACAAAGTTTGTTTGTAACCTGTAAATTGGGAAGCATAATACCTTCTTCTTCTGCCACGAAGAGTGGTTATGTTGCATCCCTTGAAACTGACAATCAAATCAAAAAGTGGACATCATTGCAGGAGGTGAACTGTGACTCAGATCAGATTTACCTCCAACATACTGACTTCCTTCATGAGGATACAATTTTTCTATCTCCATCCACACTAAACTCTCCTGCGAAAAATGGTATGCTGAACATTAATGTTGGTGGGAAGACATACAAGATTGCCTACAAAATTGCAGCAAGGTATCCAAAAACAAGAATTGGCAGACTTGCCACATATACAGATCAAAGCAGGAAGCTAGACCTGTGTGATGATTACACTGTACAAAACAACGAATATTTCTTTGACAGAGATCCAGATATTTTTCATTATGTTTTTAACTTTTATAGAACTGGAGTTTTATGGATTAAGGATGAATTTTGTCCAAGAAATTTCCTAGAGGAGATAAACTACTGGGGGGTTAGAATCAAAAATAGCCAAAGATGCTGCCGAATTTCATTTGAAGAAAGGCAAGATGAGCTTAATGAGCAGTTAAAGGTTCAGAAAGAACTACAAGCTGAAATTGAAAGAGAAGAAAATGAAGACCTTTTTAAGGACATGAAATATGGTGAAGAGAGGAAGAAGGTATGGAATCTCATGGAGAAACCCTTTTCATCTATCACTGCTAAAATAATGGCTGTTGCCTCAAGTCTCTTTGTGTTAGTATCTCTGGTTGCAATGACGTTAAATACTGTTGAAGAAATGCAATACAAAACTCACTCAGGATATCCCAGTGGTAAAACTTACCTTGAATATGTCGAAACACTATGTATAGCCTTCTTCACAATAGAATTTCTCTTGAGGCTTTTTTCTACACCAGATATTAATCGATTTGTTAGAAGTGTTTTAAATGCTGTTGACTTAATAGCTATCCTTCCACTTTATCTTCAGATAGTATTAGAGACCTTTGAAAATGAAGACTATGGGAGACATGATCATGATATTGAGACAGTTGCTAGGGTGGGTAAAGTTGGACAAGTCCTGAGAATAATGCGATTAATGAGAATTTTTCGGATACTAAAGCTAGCACGTCATTCAACTGGATTACGGGCTTTTGGATTTACCCTAAAACAATGTTACCAGCAAGTTGGATGTCTCTTTCTTTTTATAACTGTAGGCATTTTCACATTTTCTGCAATGGTTTATACTGTTGAGCATGATGTTCAGGAAACCAACTTTACCAGCATTCCACACGCTTGGTGGTGGGCAGCAGTAAGTACAAATTAAGTTGCCTTATTTTTCTTTCAAAATATATGGAATTCCTAGCAGCATTTATATATATCAGATCATCTGTTGCGTATATTTTTTTTATTGTGTAGTATTTGAATTTAACATGATACTTGTTTGTGGTTTGCATTTAAGGGCGGCACTGGGTAGCACTGCTGCCTCACAGTTAGGAGACCCAGGTTCACTTCTGCATGGGTTTCCTCCGGGAACTCCAGTTTCCTCCCACAGTCCAAAGACATGCAGGTTAGGTGAACTGGTGATTCTAAATTGTCCCAGTGTGTGCTTGATGTGTGTGTGTGCCCTGCGGTGGGCTGGCGCCCTGTCCGGGGTTTGTTTCCTGCCTTGCTCCCTGTGTTGGCTGGGATTGGCTCCAGCAGACCCCCGTGACCCTGTAGGTAGGATATAGCGGGTTGGATAATGGATGGATGGATGGTTTGCATTTATATGACAGATGAAACAGGAGAAAATCATGTTGGATGTCTGGATATTGAAATAGATTATCACCATTTATGAGAAAACAACCACAATAATCAAGCGGTAGTCAGTAAAGAGTATTTATTTTTACCCTAAGACATTATCAGAGACATTAACGAAAGTGTAGCTATAGCAACATGTAAGGGTAAAGTTCAAAAAAGAAAACTGAGAAAGATTAAGGGTAAGATTCTGTGTATGAGTACCTTCAGCTCTCAATGTGAAATTATTTTTTATAACTAAGTTCTGATTAGTTTAGATAACTTAAAAATGCTTAAAAAAGTAATAGTTTTTGTTTTGCACTTATTTGATTATATTTCATAGCACTGTTTGTCGTCATTTTACAATGTTTAGGCATGGGCACTGCCATGTTCTTTAAAATAATGACATCCATTGCCAAACAAATTGGCATGTTGTGATGTCATGTGAGTGGGTAGTATGACATCATTACGCCATCACTATTTAAGATGGCAGTGTACATTGTCACATTTACAATCTTTGTTGCATTATAACATTAGTAGGGGGCTTTGCCCTCTGCTCACTTTGCTCGCCAACCCCTGGGCCTGCGCTATACATTAGCCTCTTTGTGGTTCTGCCACTCACGTATGGGGATGCATGAGTAATTAACCATATTAAAAAATAGTAAAACATAATAATTTGAAAGTAAATTATGTTTCATGTTGCATTAGAGTTATTCGTTGCGTAATATGATTTCATTCTGTTTGGCTTTGAAATTAACATGCAAATACTGTTTAAACTTACACTTTTATTGTAAAACTTCAGTAAAAAAAATGTTTTGAATTAAATTTTCGTCAATATTGCATTGTATTTTGATTCTGTGTTTGGACTTTCATCATGGTAATGCAACGTATAACTGCCCATGAGTGAATTTCTTTCTTTCTATTAAATACAATGACTTTTTCGAATTCTAATGTTATCTGTAGAAGATGTACTACATTTGCTTTCTTGGATACATCCTTCTTTCTACAGTAATTTGTGCAGTGGAAGACCGGATGGTGTTAATGGTTGTAGATATTCTTCTGGATATTGTAAGTTGATGTTTTCATCTTCCGCACAATCACCACCAACTATTTCAGTATAGTCTATTGATACGCATTTAACCACTTTGCTGTGTAATGGATCAACATTTTTGGCATTAATTCATTTTACTTCATGGTTTCTTGGTGCCAGGATTGCCCGTGTACTCATTTTTTCTGTTGATAACCCTTCGTGATGAAATTCTTTAATAAGATTTGGATATAACATGTCTTCTTTAATTGGTAACTTAAAGTGAGGAAAACGTTAAAATTTATAAGAGCTGAGAGAGCAGGAAGTGTGTCTGTCAAAAGCATTCACACAAATGAGAGGTGAGAGGACCATGTCCGTGGTTGAAAATGGTTGACAGGAGGGCGTGACTTGAAAAAATCTCATGGCAAAAGTCTCGTCTCACAGGACTTGAAAAAATCTCTTGTCAAAAGTCTTGTCTCGTCACAGGATTTTTTTTCATAATAGAGAGATATAACTCTTAGATAACTAGGGAAAATATTTTTTTGTTGTTTTTCTCATACTGTATTTGGGTTATGACCTCTGCCTCTTCCTTTTGCCCTTCATTTCTTTGTCAAAATATTCTTTTCAGAGTTGGTGGTTTACTAAGTTTTATCAAGCATAAAAAAACAAAATGAAACAAAACGTAAAAATAAAATAATGAGCACAAACACACCATGCATATACAGTGGGATGCAAAAGTTTGGGCAACCTTGTTAATAGTCATTATTTTCCTGTATAAATCATTGGTTGTTACGATAAAAAATGTCAGTTAAATATATCATGTAGGAGACACACACAGTGATATTTGAGAAGTGAAATGAAGTTTATTGGATTTACAGAAAGTGTGCAATAATTGTTCAAACAAAATCAGGCAGGTGCATAAATTTGGGCACCACAAAAAAGAAATGAAATCAATATTTAGTAGATCCGCCTTTTGTAGAAATTACAGCCTCTAAACGCTTCCTGTAGGTTCCAATGAGAGTCTGGATTGTGGTTGAAGGTATTTTGGACCATTCCTCTTTACAAAACATCTCTAGTTCATTCAGGTTTGATGGCTTCCGAGCATGGACAGCTCTCTTTAACTCACACCACAGATTTTCAATTATATTCAGGCCTGGGGACTGAGATGGCCATTCCAGAACGTTGTACTTGTTCCTCTGCATGAATGCCTTAGTGGATTTTGAGCAGTGTTTCGGGTCATTGTCTTGTTGAAAGATCCAGCCTCGGCGCAGCTTCAGCTTTGTCACTGATTCCTGGACATTGGTCTCCAGAATCTGCTGATACTGAGTGGAATCCATGCATCCCTCAACTTTGACAAGATTCCCAGTCCCTGCACTGACCACACAGCCCCACAGCATGATGGAACCACCACCATATTTTACTGTAGGTAGCAGGTGTTTTTCTTGAAATGCTGTGTTCTTTTTCCTCCATGCATAACGCCCCTTGTTATGCCCAAATAACTCAATTTTAGTTTCATCAGTCCACAGCACCTTATTCCAAAATGAAGCTGGCTTGTCCAAATGTGCTTGAGCATACCTCAAGCGGCTCTGTTTGTGCTGTGGGAGGAGAAAAGGCTTCCTCTGCATCACTCTCGCATACAGCATCTCCTTGTGTAAAGTGCGCCGAATGGTTGAACGATGCACAGTGACTCCATCTGCTGCAAGATGATGTTGTAGGTATTTGGTGCTGGTCTTTGGGTTGACTCTGACTGTTCTCACCATTCGTCGCTTCTGTCTATCCGAAATCTTTCTTGGTCTGCCACTTCGAGCCTTAACTTGAACTGAGCCTGTGGTCTTCCATTTCCTCAATATGTTCCTAACTGTGGAAACAGACAGCTTAAATCTCTGGGACAGCTTTCTGTATCCTTCCCCTAAACCATGATGGTGAACAATCTTTGTCTTCAGGTCATTTGAGAGTTGTTTTGTGACCCCCATGTTGCTACTCTTCAGAGAAAATTAAAGGAGGAGGGAAACTTACAATTGCCCCCCTTAAATACTCTTTCTCATTATAGGATTCACCTGTGTATGTAGGTCAGGGGTCACTGAGCTTACCAAGCCAATTTGAGTTCCAATAATTAGTTCTAAAAGTTTTGGAATCAATAAAATGACAACAGTGCCCAAATGTATGCACCTGCCTGATTTTGTTTGAACAATTATTGCACACTTTCTGTAAATCCAATAAACTTCATTTCACTTCTCAAATATCACTGTGTGTGTCTCCTATATGATTTATTTAACTGACATTTTTTATTGTAACAACCAACGATTTATACAGGAAAATAATGACTATTAACAAGGTTGCCTAAACTTTTGCATCCCACTGTACAATGCATATTTAAATATCTATTTTTTAAATTAGGTTCTTAAAGATTCCAAATAATAATGAATAAATATTATTAGAAATGAATACTTGAATTGATAAATATTGATGTTAATTGAAAATATGGATTTATTAAGTTAAAGGGATCTGGAAAATGGAAATATAAAAACTAAATTTCAGCCTAAACATATAATACAGATTTTCTAATTACTTATAATCTGCAGACCACTCACATGTAATACAGCAATGTAATATAGCAATGCCAAAAAGTTGCTTTTATTTCATAGATCACAAGGAGGATGAGTTGATTTAGAAAGGACAGTATGAACAGCAACTTATCTTGGTCAATTGATTTGTGGTGCCAGATAAGGAATAAATTGGTAAAAATAATTAATATCATTTATTTACTTTGTCCTAAATAACAACTTTTTAATAACATTTTTTCAAAGGAGTTCTAACGTTTGCAAATAGTTTAACATCCCAGGTTTAACAATTCAATAACCTGTGTAGAAACTGAGTCACACAGCTAAATTATTAACAAATTTGTTTTCGTTGTTTTTATCTTATAATGGTGACAGGATAAATCTTGTCAAATAACTTGGTGAGCTAGTCTAGTTTGAAATGTTTAATCTTAACATTTTACTTCGAGCTGAAATGCAGAGGGATTTGCTCTAGTGACCGTGTCACTTTTCTTATATTTTTGACATTCTTACAGCTCTCAGTAATCCAACAAATATACCCTTCGCAATACCCATAGATTGAGAACCAATTAAAATAGTGTTATGTGAAGTACAATAAACTTAATGCTAAACTTCTTTGCACTTCTGTTAGAGATTTATGCTCTAATGGTGAACATGAATGGTTGTCCATGGCCACTAAAAGTTCATTTAGCATAAAACACTGTCACCAAGACCGCACCCCTGCATGGACTAACCTGGGCTGCAGGGTCTGCAGAATTAATCAAGATGTATGAAAACTATTTGTTCATTGTTTTTCAAAAAAATATTCCTTCCCCTAGACTAGCACATCCAGTCCTCTTTAACTTCTTTGCCGTTATCCCTGAGTTAATTTGTCCACCATAGTTTTCCATACGCCATCATCTCTCACCAAGTTTACTCAACTTCAGTCAGCAGCAGGAAGTGACAGAGGGCACGGAACAGAAAGTATTAGTACAAAATCATGTCACAACCCATCACAAACAATAAGGTTTTATCTCATAGTTCAAAAAGTGCTATAAGCCATATAATATACAATCACTAAAACACAAGGAGGATCAGAGCTAAATCAAAGCACTTAATACCAAATCAACAATGGAGCTGCAGGATACCTGTTAATGCGCTGAGGGGCAACAGCTAAGGAACACTGATCTATAACAACAGCTGTAAATTGGTGAAGCATACGTGCATGTGCCCTGTGATGTATGGGGATCCCATGAAGAGATGGTTGCTGTTTTGCATGCTTTTCAAGACTCTGTAAGTTAAAAAAGATAAATGAATATTCCAAACATTACTATGACAATAAGGATATATAGAGGGACAAA
Source organism: Polypterus bichir lapradei (assembly GCA_026402145.1). NCBI lineage: Eukaryota > Metazoa > Chordata > Cladistia > Polypteriformes > Polypteridae > Polypterus > Polypterus bichir. The sequence continues at coordinate 3,340,816 of JANRMT010062821.1, read as the reverse complement.
TATCTGTTTAAAAAAATTGCATTGGTACAAAATGTCATTTTTAAACATCTCAAAATTACTTTATTTGTCGATTAATTTTCCCATGCCATTTATTCCAGTTTACAGTAACAGGGAGTCAGAGTCAGAGCCTTTCTCGAAAGCATCAGGAGAAAGCTAGAAACCACTCTCAGGTACTAAACAAAGTGACCATCAAGGTATCTCTAAGTGTTAAATTGGCTTGTCATAAATTCTTACAAAAGACATATAGTAACTGAATATAAAACATCATGGTTAAGATAAAGCAGAGGATGTGACACTTTATATTCCCATGTCTGTCTTTGTCTCCAATTAGTGCAAAATTGAAATGCTTTTTTCCCAAATGCTAATTATCTTCTTCTTATTTCGGCTGCTCCCGCTAGGGGTTGCCACAGTGGATCATCTTTTTCCATACCTTCCTGTCCTCTGCATCTTGCTCTGTTACACCCATCAACTGCATATTCTCTCTTACCACATCCATAAACCTTCTCTTAGACCTTCCACTTTTTCTCTTGCCTGACAGCTCTATCTTTAACATCCTTTTCCCAATATACCTAGCATCTCTCCTCTGCACATGTCCAAACCAACGTAATCTCACCTCTCTGACATTGTCTCCCAACCTGAGCTGACCCTCTAATGTATTCGCTTCTAATTTTGTTCATCCTCATCACACCCAATGCAAATATTAGCATCTTTAACTCTGCCACCTCCAGCTCTGTCTCCTGCGTTCTGGTCAGTGCCAACGTCTCCAACCCATATAACATAGCTGGTCTCACTACTGTCCTGTGCACTTTCCCTTTCACTCTTGTTGATACCCGTCTGTCACAAATCACTCCTGACACTCTTCTCCACCCATTCCCCACCCTACTCTGTATTGTTGATACCATGTATTTAAACTCATCTACCTTTACCAGCTCTACTCCCTGCATCCTCACCATTCCACTGACCTCCCTCTCATTTACACACATGTATTCTGTCTTGTTCCTACTGACCTTCATAACCCTCCTCTCCAGAGCATATCTCCACCTCTCTAGGGTCTCCTCAGCCTGCTCCCTACAAATCACAATGTCATCAGCAAACATTATAGTCCACGGGGACTCCTGTCTAATCTCGTCTGTCAACTGTCCATCAACAATGCAAATAAGAAAGGGCTCAGAGCCGATCTCTGATGTAATCCCATGTTGAATGCATCCGTTACTCCAACCTCAGTCCTCACCACTGTCAAACTTCCCTCGTACATATCCTGTACAACTCTTATGTACTTCTCTGTCACTCCAGACTTCCTCATACAATACCACAACTCTTTACGAGGCACCCTGTCATATGCTTTCTCCAGGCCCTCAAAGGCACAATGCAACTCCTGGCCTTCTCTATACTTCTCCAGCAATACCCTAGGAGCAAACATTGCATCTGTGGTGCTCTTTCCTGGCATGTAACCATACTGCTCCTCATTAATCATCACCTCCCTTCTTAAACTAACTTCCACTACTCTTTCCCTTAACTTCATGCTGTGGCTCATCAATTGTATCCCCCTGTAGTTACTACAGCTCTGCACATCCCCCTTATTCTTAAAAATCGATACCAGTACACTTCTTCTCCACTCCCCAGGCATCCTTTCACTTTTCAAGATTCCATTATAAAAAGTCCACTGCCATCTCTCCTAAACACCTCGATGCTTCCACAGGTATGTCATCTGTACAAACAGCCTTTTAATTCTTTATCCTCTTCATGGCTGTTTCTTACTTGCTCATTGCTAACCAGTTGCACTTCCTGATTCACTATCTCCACATCATCCAACCTTCTCTCTCTCTCATTCTCTGCATTCATCAGCCTCTCAAAGTACTCTTTCTCTTTTCTCTGCTCAACATACCCTCCTCGCTTGTGAGTATGTTTTAATCTTTATCCTTTATCACCCTAATCTGCTGCATATCTTTTCCAGCTAGGTCCCTCTGTCTAGCCAATCAGTGCAGGCCCTTTTCTCCCTCCTTTGTGTCCAACCTCTCATACAACTCATTATACGCCTTTTCTTTAGCTTTCGCCACCTCTCTCTTCACCTTGCCACTTATCTCCTTGTACTCTTGTCTAATTTCTGCATCTCTCTGACTATCCCACTTCTTCTTTACCATCCTCTTCCTCTGTATACTCTCCTGTACTTCCACATTCCACCACCAGGTTTCCTTTTCCTCCTTTCTCTGTCCAGATGTCACGCCAAGCATCCATCTTGCTGTCACCCTTACTACTTTTGCAACCCTTCATTGCCACCCAGTGCCTTTCTTACCTCCTCCCTAAACTCAGCCTTGCAGTCTTCCTTTTTCAACTTTGACCATTTGATCCTTGGCTCTGCCCTCACTCTTCTTCTCTTCTTCTTGATCTCCGATGTCATCCTACAGATGACCATTCTATGCTGCCTAACAATGGCTTTCCCCTGCCACCATTTTGCAGTCTTCAATCTCCTTCAGATTGAACCTCTAGAATGGGATATAATCTACCTGTGTGCATCTTCCTCAACTCTTGTACGTCACCCTATGTTCCTCCCACTTCTTAAAATACATATTCACTACAGCCATGCCCATCCTTTTCTCAAAATCCACTATCATCTGACCTTCTTCATACCTTTCCTTGACAACATACCTATCCATCACCTCCTCATCTCCTCTGTTCTCTTCACCAACATACCCATTGAAATCCGCTCCAATCACCACTTTCTGTCCCTTGGCTACACTGTCCATCACTTCATCCAACTCACTCCAGAAATCTTCTTTCTCATCCATCGCACACCCATTTTACGGAGCATATACACTAACAACATTCATCATCACACCTCCAATTTCCAACTTCATAATCATTACTCTGTGTGACACTTTTTTACCTCCAAAACACTCCTGACATACTGTTCCTTCAGAATAACTCCTACCCCATTTCTCCTCCCATCCACACCATGATAGAACAATTTGAATCCACCTGGTCTTATTCCCCTTCCATTTAGTCTTTCGCACACACAATATATCAAGCTTCCGTCTTTCCATCATATCTGCTAACTCTCTCCCCTTACCATTCATATTGCCAAGATTCAAAGTTCCTATCCTCAGTTTCACTCTCTTTCCCTTACTACTCTCCTCCTGCCTCCGGACTCGTCTTCCCCCTCTTCTTCTCCTTCTTCAGCCAACAGTAGCCCAATTTTCACCAGCATCCTGTTGGCTAACAGTACTGGTGGTGGCCGTTGTTAACCCGGGCTTTATCAGATTCCAGTATGGAAATTTGTATTCTTGTCTGCATATTGATCGGACAAAATTTTACACTGGATGCCCTTCCTGATATGACCCTCCCCCCATTTATCCAGGCTTGGGGCCAGTGCAAAGAAACAAATTGGTTTGTGCATCCGACATGGCTGGGTTCCAAATGCTAATTGTCTACCTTATTTAATTTACTGTAATGTTATGATCAACTTTTAAATATAAGAGTTATGATGAATTTGTAAATTTCAAGTAGTCTGAGAGAAAGAGAGACAATGGCAGACTTTTCCTTTTCTCTTTCCATAATAACACTAAGCATTCAAGCTAAATGTAAATCCAGGATACATCTGAATTCTGTCCAGGGCATTTCCTGGGCACATTCTGCACATGTCGAAACAGGTTTTTCTCCTGGTACTCTTCTTTTTCATCCACATTCAACAACATGTCATTTGAGTTAATCATTGACTGTGAATTAGCCCAGGGAGATCATGCTTCAGCATGTAAACACGTGCCCTGCAGAGAATAGGCAACCCAAAGTGGTTGCTTCTTTGTTTACAATGCAACTGGGACAAGCAATAGTTCACTAACAACTCCAGTTAACCAAGATACTTAAAACGTTTTCTTTTAGCATGCATGTGTGTGCTATAAATTAATAGGGCTTCTGCTCTCTGCATCTCATTGAAAGACCCATTTTCACAAAGCCAGCGAACTCACCATACTGGACATAAGACGTCCACTGCTAATTTCTTTGTATTTTAGTAAAAATTTTGACACTTACTACTCAATTTTGAATGTTCCATCTGGCCCCAGTTTTCAAGATTACAAATGTTCATTTGTGCTTTCACATCTTACATTTTTGTTTTACTTTGACTTTTCTTGAATATACCAAAGACTTTTTTGTTGATAGTTCTTTTTTTCCCATGTACCAATATTATGCTGTCCAACTACTGTATAACCCTACTCTCTCCTGCTGCCACTTTTCTACTAAATGATCCAATGGACATTTACGTCTAGAGACCAGTTCACAGAAAAAGTCTTCTCTGGAGATGGTAAAACTCAACACACAATCTATTGTTCTACCTTAAAACAGAGTACACAAAAATAGACTGAAGGTTCCCTGAACACTTTCATTTCACATTTTTAAAATCCCCACTATTTGCCTGAGTCATCTGATAACTTTAAGATTTATTTCATCCTAACAGAGGAACTGGGCAGGATGGCCCTTTTGCTTTATTTCCATGCTTTCTATCCTACAGTTGCTGCAATGGTACTACCACATGTCAATTTTACAGCAAGAAATGTCTCATCATCAGCTTACAAAATCCTCATAATTGCTTAATCCCTATATACTCATGACCTATTTCTTATTGAAGACTGTTACATTATAAGTGATAATACAATGCACTTCATTATAAGGAAGGGGAAGTTAGCCTGGTTAACTAGTGCTTAAACAACCTCAGTTCTCACTCAACTCCCTGATAAAAACATCATGGCATCAAATGTTACATTAATTCAAGACTGAATTGAAATTTTCTTTCTGCTTCAGTTAAAACTAACCACGAAACAATTATTTTAAATTTCACCCTATCCAAAGATGATATTTTCTGAGCTATTTGCCATAACCATATTTCAGTTTTCAAGTTTGTTTGCTAGCATGTGTTAGCACAATAAAATCCAAAATCCATATCTGCCTCTCCTCCACAGCCTAGTGACAGTAATATAGTACACACAACCTATCAAAAAAGATGAATATGGCATCATGTATTCAATGCAAAATATACTAGCCAAAAAAAATCTAGCTGCATTTATATAATGGGTTAAGGTAAGAAAGGTAATATTGTATTTTTTTTTTTTTTTTACCTGTTGACCTTTTTTCATTACTGAATTACTAGTGTCCCATCCATCAGGTACTCTATCTTTGTGATAATTATCCATTTCTCTACTAGAGTTGTACTTTTGGTGTAGTATTTTATTCCATAAGTGCAGTAACTTCTTGCTGGGTTGGAACCATGAATGCAGCTTCTTTGTATTTCCTGATTAAGTGAGTATCATGAATAGCTGCTTAATCAGACATTAACAGCATGGGTTGTTGAATTATTGAATCCATTGGCCAAGGAAACCATCTACATAGGGGGCTGTGGATTGGGATTCACAGACATTGTTGTGTGTCCTTATCACAGGAGAAGGGATCATTGGCCAAATTTAATAAAAGTTAGAAACAATATTCAAATTTGAATGATTCAGTGCAGATTTAAAATTGCTACATATCAATGGTATATTAGCATTAAGGCCTAAAATTAGAAATACCTCATCATAAAAAGGACTTAAATATATGTCACCATCAATACAAAGTTAACACTGGTGTCATTCTTATTCCAACATATTCTGAACAGTAGCTCATCATGTACTAACAAATTGCATTTCACTCTGGTTTCGGGTTTACCTCTATCACATTTACAAATGATATGCAATAGTGTTGACTTTCAAAAATGTAAGGTTTTGCCTTGATAAAATATATTTATTTCCAGAGGTCTTGGTACATGAAAACAGTGCAATGAAATTCTTATCTGTATAATTTCACAAACAGAACAGGCTGGCACTGTCCTTGTCCTGTGGTCGAACATTGCTCTGTTGTTTAGGTGAGCTATCCATCCATTTTTTAAACCTGCTTATATCTTACATTAAAGCAGCACAACATTGTGAGCAAAACAGTCAAGATTCTTAAACATTGTAACAAATTCCATGCTAAATATTTTGTATGCACTTTCAAAGTCATAAAATTCATTAAAACAATTTAAAAGGAACATTTCTTAAATATTTGGCAACACTATACACCCCTTTCAGACCCAGGACATTAAACCAGGAGATGGAAATGTAATTAGACCTTAGTCTGTAATCCATAAGCATGTGTAAATAGCTTGTGAATCACAACTGTGTTAAGATCTTAGTTAAAACAGCCACACTTACCCAAGTATCCAAATTCTTATGCTTTGAAGTTTTAGTAAAAACAAAAATTGGGGGGTGGCGCCCCCCCCCTAGTGGTGTTAAAGGAAAAGTTCCATTTAAGGCACTTGTTTCATTTCTCCAAGTACTAGCCATACAGTAGTACTTGAGGCATGTTAAGCAAGTTAAACACTGCCAGAAAACTGTATATCATCACCTATTCTGTTTGCAAACAGACAGCCCATGCTAGCAGTAAGACTATTTACTAACTGGCTTAATTAGCTCTGTTCTACAGTTAAGAAAGTTCACTTACGTTAACTTCCAGGGGGTAAAGGCTATACCACATTCTAGTTATCTATAAGAAGCAGATATTCTATACAAATTAAGCAAACATGAATTTAACATTAAACATTAGCTTTCTAAGATTGGCTCTTACAATAACCAAATACACTTACAAAATAGGAATTAAAAAAAAGTCTAAATCTCCAAACTGAGGCAAAAAAAAAGAAATCAGGGAACTCTGTAAAGGCTGAAAAACTTAATATTTGAGCACAGTATTAAAAGAAAGCCAAAAATGTAAAATGTAATATCACGGCCAGGTGAACAACACAGTAAACAAAAATACATTGGATTTCATGTATCGGAGCAAAAAAAGTAACTCATGATTGTGAGAAAGCAAACCATAATTCAAAAAGCAAAACCATTTGAGAAAACTGTAGGAGATAATCTAATCTCTCATTTCCAATAATTACTCATGTTAATGTATACTTTTCCATTTTAATTTGCAAACCCAGGTACATACTGTCATGATTACTGGTTTTCCTTCCCACACAAAGCACATTATATATATATATATATATAAACAGATACATACATACACATACACAGCTGGGCCATTCCAGCAGCAGATGAGGCAGTGTTACAAAGAATACAGGTCCCTCTGAAGGTGCGGGCCAGCTTCTTGCTCCCTCTTCTATAATGGGAGCCTCTTGAACCTAACATTGTCAGTACCATAACCGAGATGAGCGTGGTTGAAGGGGACAAACACACATGAAGCAAGTGGCTGGTGAAAGGTACAAGTACTTTTATTATAAAAAAAAATTCCCAAAACACTGCCTCCAAGGCAAGTTATCAAAAAAAAAAAAAAAAGTTCGATAAATAATCCATAAGCACAAAGTAGTGATGGGCCGCTCGATACTCAGGTTTCGACACTGTGTCGAGCTATCGAAGCACCGCTTCGAGGCTTGCTTCAAATGTGCCCGTCACGTGATTTTGAGCACGCTAGCGTAATGACGTCATTGATATTCGCGCAGTCAGCAGTCGATTTGGTCAGTAACTAGTCTGCTGAAGTGCTTTGGTTCAAAGCGTAAAAGCGATTGTCTGTGCTATATTGATAAAATACGCTAACGCTAGTTCAAATCCTAGTTGGGGCTCCCATATGTTGAAATAAGGATTTTGTATAAAACAGTTAAGTAGTACTTGTCTGAAAGTTAACAAATATATTTTGGA
>JANRMT010062821.1:3295362-3318116 GCA_026402145.1 Polypterus bichir lapradei | reverse complement strand
TCCAAAATATATTTGTTAACTTTCAGACAAGTACTACTTAACTGTTTCATACAAAATCCTTATTTCAATATATGTCAGCCCCAACTAGGATTTGAACTCGGGTTAGCATACTTTATCAACATAGCACAAACAACCGCTTTTACGCTTTGAGTTAAAGCACCTTGCAGATTAGTTACTGACCAAATCAACTGCTGACTGTGCAGATATCAATGACGTCATTACGTTAGCGTGCTCTAAATCACGTGACGGGCGCATTTGAAGCAAGCCTCGAAGCGGTGCTTCGATCTCCAGTGCTTCGATAGCTCGACGCAGCTCGACTCTTCAGGGCTCCTGTGCTGACGTTAGTGATGCCACCCCCACACAACATACCACCGTCATCTCATGCTTTGGCCTCCCAACAGACTCATTTTGTGATGTACCCCCCTTGTTCTTGCAGTTATTTCTCAGTCATTTTTTTCTACTTGTATGTTATTGTTGCTATTACATTGATTGTTAAAAAAAATAGACGTACTGTGTTTATATTTAAGAAACTGTGCTACTTCCTACAGGTCTATTATGGAAAAAAAGACAAAATAGTTTTACTTGGTGTCAATGGTAATTCTAGTTATACATTTGATGGCTAATTTCATTCAGAAAGGAAAGATGTTAAGAGATGTTAGTTAGCGGGCTGGCGCATCACATGATGATGTCATCAGTGTGAGTCAGCACCGGCTTGCTATGGTGTGTGTATTCTTACAGCAGTTTGCAACACAACCAGCTTTGAACTGATTGCTCAACTACTGTCATTATTAATGTGAGAAATAACTGTCTTCACCCAGAGAGAGCACGCCATCCTCCCACTGCTGCCAGTCACAGGCTCCACCCGGCGAGAGGATCCTCTTGAGCGTAGTGATCACTGCTGCTCAACAGAAGTGATCCTCATGCCTCCATCTTGAGCAGTGGCCATACACTACTCCTGAGGCACTGTTCCCATCCGCGTGCTTGCATGCGTGTATCTATCCATCTGTCTGTCTGTTACTCTCTTTTGTACCGTTTCTCATTTTTTTTTCACCCTACCCTTTATAGGCTGGGGGAGCGGTTGCAGATGCGATCTCCATCGCCTGATTGCCGTCCCATACTGATAACAAGCAAGGCAACGCACAGACGGCTGACCGCCTCGCACCAACATGGAGATGAGGAGTCTTCGGCAGAATGTTTGCAACCTGCTCCCACTCCCCAATTCTTATTTATTAAAAATGGCCACTCTTTTTACGCCGCAGACCCGCTTTACCACCCCAAAGCCAACATTTTCTTTCTTATACAGTATTTATACTACACTACAATACCAACAGTGAAGAGGTGGAGGAAAGAAACACAAAATGAAAAAGGAACAAGACCAGGGGTCTCATGCATAATGCTGTGCGTAGAATTCGCACTATAACATGACGTAAGCACAAAAGCCGAAATGTGCTTATGCACAAAAAATCCAGATGCAGGAATCTGTGCGTACTCCAACTTCCACGTTCTTCCACGTTCTTCCACTCCATAAATCCTGGTCAGAGTGAAAAGTAACGCACGTGCACGCGCCTGCTGTCCACCCCCAATTCCTCCCAAATTTACGCCTCTTTAAATATGCAAATCAATATAAATAGCCCTTAAGCTCAGCGTTCTGTGAAAAGACAATGGGAAAAGCACGGGGGAAAATATAAGAATTTCAGCAAATAACAAGTGGTGGCAAAGAAAAACATACTATTTGTTGATTTAAACAGTGGTATAAATAACAAAAGGAAGCTGATCGACTGACATAGCGTGTCGGAGAAACTCGAAAGATCAAGTTCACAAAGTCGCACAGTGCCCAAAATAAAAAAGAAGTTGTCACATATCAAAGTCACTGTGAAAAGGCGAGTTGTAGCCCACTGTCTGAATGTCATATGAAAGCTGATTAGGGTACAGAGAAAAAAAAGGCACATGGGGGAAAAGCACGAAATGTCAACTTTAATCTCAAAATTTCCACTTTAATTGCGTAGTTTATTTTGTCATTAAAGTAGAATATCATAAACTTCATCTTAAAATCATTTAATTAACCAGTTTCTCAGATCACATCGTAATTAAAGTAGCACGTTAAATGCTTTATTTTGTATTTGATCTTTTGCTCTATGTGTGTGAATCACTACGTGCTTCTGCTTTCTCTTTCTCTGACAGGATAAAGAATCCATTACATTCGTGATATTACAGCTCTCTGAATAATTAAAATACTGAGATGTATACGTGATATCTTTTTCATGATGATAGGAGTTAAAGCATGTTATTAAACAGAATAACATGGTGCGTGATTGTGCGCGGCCTTCGATGAAATTATTGTAGCAGTACTGTCTCTTTCAAACGTACTAACCTCCAATTTCTGTACTTACTTTTCTTTCTCCAAATACCCAATCGCCACACAATCAGCTCTGTAATAGACATTAAGCCATCTGTAAGCTTACAACAACTTTTCTTGAAAACTTTTAAGGAACATTGAAATATCTTTGTAGTACATGTTTAATTATTCTGTCCATCTATCCTTCCAGTGTCACGTCAGCCCCAGTAAGAATACAACACAAAGTAGGATCAATCCGTGAACTAGCTAGCGCTGTGAAACCGTGTCCTCAGATGTTTAATTATTAACAATACAGATTAGTTAAATGAAGTTAAAGTTTTATCTATAGAATATAATCAACATATTTTGTTGCATTTCATCTTAAAAATTATATTGTCATCACATGTAAATATGCGCTTTATAAAGTGGCGCAGGTTGTGCAATATTATAACTGTAGTGCAAGTTTACAGTCAGGTGATTGTACTTATAAGTACAAACAGTTCTACAAGGAGCAATTGATTGAGTGCATTTATAATTCTTGGGATGAAACTGTTTCTGAACCACGAGGTCTGTACAGGAAAGGCTTTGAAATGTCTTGCCATGGCTGAACGGCAAGCATGTGCTTGATGCTGTATACCGATAACTCTCAGCTGCAGCTGTGATTCCCCACTCAGATACAGTGATATAAATACTCTGAGTGGTGTAGTGAGAGTAATATGGAAAAAGATGATCCGCTGTGGCAACCCTTAATGGGAGCAGCTGAAAGAAGAAAAAAAAGGTGCAGTGAGAGTAACAACGCTAAAGCAGTTATGGTATTTAGAATACTATGGCTATTCCCTGGACCATTATATTGTTACAAGTTAATTACAATCAGATGCATTACACTAATAAACAATATGCGGTTACTTTCAGTGTATTTATAAAGCCTCAGCAGGAATGTGGATCTAAGAAATAAAGAGTAACCACACAGGAACAGTAGCACTGCTTTGATGCTGGGTGCCACCAGTCTGCAAAACCGAGCAGAGAACTTGCGTACAACCGAGTATGAGGTACCGTGGAAAAGTGCGTGGCTTTACACCAAGTGTAGGTTTTATACACCACGATTTGAACGTGGAAACGTTCTTATGCAACATTACTGTGCGTACGCACCGTTTATACATGAGGCCCCAGGAGAACATGAGGGAAGGACAAAAAAAATAAGGAAAAATATGAAAAAATCCTAAAAAATAATACTATATGTATTTTTAATTATTATATAATAATTATGTTTCCCTGTTGTTGGTTTCTAATGTATTCCATATTAGCCCCTTATGTGAGGGTAGGTGTGTTTATAAGTGAATCCTGCAATGGGCTGCTACTCTATCCGTTGTTGGTTTCTTCCTTTTTCGTGATTGTGTTACCATCGTCTCCAGCCGCAACAGCACTGATCTGGACTGAGCAGTTTCAATAATTAAACGATAGATGGATGAAAAGTAAAAGTCTAGTGTAAGATATTGCACCATGACATTGTCTATCTTTATAATGAATACTTTTTACTATACTGTATAAGCACATAGTTACAACAAGCTAACATGCATATTAGAAATTTGGGATCAGTGTGTATTAGAAAGTCAAACACAGCACATCTACCTTTATAGTCAGTCTAAAATTTGCTAAACTCACAAGAAATCAAGACTATTATATACATTCCACAGACACTGTTATCTGCTGTGCATTTTGGATAGCCACATCAACTGACCTGATTACAGCCAAGGGTGAGCAGCCTCCATGCTGTGGAAGACAAAAGTGGATATCAGTACGGCCAACATAAGGAATGAGAGTTAAATGTATGGGAGGCAAAGATTAAAGGATCCAGTATCATGGCCCTTGATTTCCTATAGCTGCAATGGATACTTTGAACCTTCAAGGAGGATATTTCTTTGATCAGACGCACATATATAAGTATCACATATAAGCCTCTCAGAAAGGAAGGAATAATCAAGTGAATACATACTTATAAGAAAGAGAACTCAATTAAATTAGACTAGCATACTAAAATTACAATCACAAGAGAATTAAAAGAGTGAGGTAGGCAAATATGTTTACTTTCACTATGTGTGCTTAATTCTGCATGTTAAAAGTGTATAATTAGATGAACAAAAGAATGCTAATGTTGAAAATCCTTTATTACAGCAGAGCTACAGGAACTCAACAAGAGAATATAGGTTCAGCTTTGCTAACTGAGGAGACAAAGGAATTCCTGAGTTTGTAAAGACAAATATAATAAATATATACTGTACATTACTACAGCTATCCATCCATCCATCCATTGTCCAACCTGCTATATCCTAACTACAGGGTCACAGGGGTCTGCTGGAGCCAATCTCAGCCAACACAGGGCGCAAAGCAGGAACAAACCCCGAGCAGGGCACCAGCCCACTGCAGGGCACACACACATACCAAGCACACACTAGGGACAATTCAGGATCGGCAATGCACCTAACCTGTATGTCTTTGGACTGTGGGAGGAAACCCACGCAGAAATGGGGAGAACATGCAAACACCACGCAGTGAGGACCCAGGAAGAGAACCTGGGTTTCCTAACTGCGAGGCAGCAGCGCTACCACTGTGCCCACTACAACCAGGGAACAGTTAATCATCGTACATAATGTGGGAAGTTGGTATGAGACTTACTTACTTCAAGTAAACAACTTTATACATTATCAAATTGTCTCCATTTTAGAGTGTGTCTGCCAGCAATCCTTTGTTTTATAGAAACTTTTTTTTCCCTGCTGGAATCCAGGCACTTCCAGGCAGGTGGCACAAGTGCATTGAGAAGGGTGGAGATGACATTGGAAAATGACATTATCAGTTTTCTTAAGGTTTGTTCCATTTTCGAATAAATCCAATTTTCTAACTTTAGTTTGACTCCCCCTACTAAACTTTTAATAGACCATTGTAGGTTTTTAAAAGTTTATCGTTTGATTTTTCCACTTTTACAGAACATTGCAGGTGGTTCATCAGTCCATTTCAATACAGAACAATATGAGCATTTAACATTTATGAACCCTATAAGAAGTTCTTTATTAGATGTATAATGATTTACAATGTTCGAAGTATAGTTAAACCCTTAATTACAATTTTTGAGCCAAAGAAATTATCTTTTTTGATTTGCAGGTGTGATAGAATAATTTAGAGGTAACAATAGTTAAGTATTTTGGCTTGCAGTGCACACTGAAATATGTATATAAGCATTTGTTTTAAGAAATGTCATGAAAAAGAACTGAAATGATTAAGTACACAAAAGACAATTGTGTGCCATAGGAAGGTCGATGTCCTATACAAAATGTGCTCAGACAGCAGTAGATGTCCTGAAAACGACAAGATTGGACAGTTTTCATATACACAGAAATCTCAAGTATAATAGCTAAACCTAAAGATATAAGAAGAACAAGAGTATTTAAAAAATTACTTTGATTTCTAAATTTACATTTATTGATTTATCCAACACCTGTATCGAAAGCAACTTACAGCATTTGAGATCTAACTGGTTACATTTGTTTTCTCCTTCCAAATGGAGCACTGGCAGGTGAAGTGACTTGCTCAGGGTCACACAATGTCAGGATTTGAAGTCCAAAGCCTTAACCACTGCACCTCACTGCCTTTTCTAAGTTTTCGGATGTGTAAACCAGCAAACCAATTAGAGTAAAAAGTATGCATTGATTGACACTGCATATAAATTCAATTGTTTATAAAATGGACTTCTACCCTTTCTTTTTTTGATCATTCTGACCATGCTGTAACAGACTGTTGTGATGGATGCTTCCTCTTCAGCCTGGCACAGCAAGAGTAATAAATGACGCAGAGGGACAAGCTTTTCTCCTGCCTGATTATTGACTCAAAAAGGTTTTATCAGACTTGTCCTAGTAGAGCATACATTTTTTTTCTTTAATTAAGGTGTCAGTTTCTACCACATGGGCAAACAGATGTTTCTCTGCTCATATCAATATATTCTGAGGTACATTTGGTAACAGAAGCCCTGTGATTTTTTTCCAGATGTTCACGCGTGTATTTAACAACCCATTCACTTCCAGATTTCTTTGTATATATGTAGCACCTGCAAGTGTGATCACTTTAGGATATGTATATGTAGCAACCAAATTTTAATCAACTTCATCAGAGCATTTTTGAGATTTGGAATAATATGTTTTTCTATTGTAGGGGGGTTTACCCCTAAATATTGATATGTAGATGTATCGAAATATCCTTTCTTAGTTGATACCTACTATCCTAGATGTACAGTACCATCTTGCTGAATTTCAACTTATTAATTAAAAATAAAAGAATGCTTTTGTTGATGAGTTTCTCAGTCAGTCAATTTTGCATTATATATAGAGGGACATTTTATGTAAATCTGTATTGAATTATTTTTAGCTATTTATGAATTATTATTTGTACTAATTTTAATTTGTTTGATTTTCTTGCATCTATTTCTTTGACATCTTGTAAAACACCTTGAGCTACATCCTGTGTAAGAAAATGTGCTACAGAAATAAATGTTGCTGTTTTGTTGTTGAAAAAAGTGTGCAGTCTTTCATTCCACACAATTTGCTTCAGTTGAACTGATTAAAACACGGCAAACTGTCTTTTTTATAAGACAGAAAAGAAAATGGACCTTAATTGATGTTTTTTCCTTTTTATAGGTGAGCATTTCCACAGTGGGATATGGAGACATGTTTCCAGAAACTCACCTTGGGAGGCTTTTTGCTTTTGCTTGTATTTCCTTTGGAATCATCCTGAATGGAATGCCAATTTCAATTCTTTATAATAAATTCTCGGATTACTATGCAAAGCTTAAAGCCCATGAGTATACATCTACATTGAAAAACAGAGGGAAGGTAAAATTTTCAAGAAGAGCAGCAAAGAAAATATCCGCTGTTGTAGGAGTGAAATGCAACAACATGGATTAGAAGTTATATAACAAAAGTACTGTCAAAATTAATATCAAATAATTACTGTATGTAGGAAAACTTAACATTTCCTGCTAGTAAACTGTGAATTCCCAATAGTGGGATTGGAAAAATGGGACAGACCTAAACATTTTTAGGCTTAAGAAACCTCACAAAAACATTTTTGCTATATAATGTTGCAAAGGTGCAATGGTTAGCATTGCTAGGTTATAGCTCCAGGGTCCCAGATTTATGTCTCAGATGGGGCAGTATCTGTATGAAATATTAATTTCTCCATTTACTTCACTTCCCAAAAATGAGAAGGACAGACTGGTTTCCAACTCTGCATTGTTGATTGTTGTATAATAACCTGGATAGCCTTGGGTCATCTGTGACACTGAATCAGAATGGTAAAGTTTAGAAAATGCAGGAGGACATAATGAATATATAATACTAAACCTTTAGAATGCAATCCATTTATTATAGGCAACTTTTGTACTCATACTGAAAGATGAAACCAGTTATGTGTCAGCAGTTAAGGCGTATATGTTCAAAATCATTTCATTATATCAAAAAACACTCTGAAAAAGCTTTTTAAAAGTAGCAGGTATAGTTATAAATTGACTTGGGCATATAATGCAAGACAAATCATGAAAGTTTGGACTTTTAATTGAATTTTCCTTTTTTAAACAGGATCTTTAAATTTAGTTTTGCACACTTCCATCAGTCCGTACATTTTTTGTTGCTACTTTTTCCAAGTCAGGGTCAAGAGAAATAGGAGATTACCTCAGCAACAATGTAAGCAAGGCACTTTAGGTTTTGACACTGCAAACACAGATGCGCACTTACTGACGCCGAAACAACATAGATTCGCCATTCACCCAAACACCATGTAGTGATACAATGTAGTGAAGGAAACCTAGCAAGGAATTAAACCAGAGTTGAAGCGCTATGAGGCACAATCCTTGCATTCTACATGATAACCTATATTTTTTCTTTTTGGGCAAAAAATTTTCCCTTCCGCTGCAAATTAAGTTTGTTATCTGAATGTAGACATTTCCATACGAAGAAATGCAGGAAATAACTTAGTTAGCATTATGCATGTACACCGTACATTTGACAAATTGTAGTGTGATTCTTGGCTAGTTTATGTTTGGTTCGTTCAGTCCAAACAACAACATTAACATTATGAAGCATTTCTGAATACTAGTTTTCATGCGCTAGATATGTCTTTAAACTGATACTAGAAAGTTTTAGAAAATGCTGAAATACTTTGTGTGTGGTTACAAGTATGACTAGGCCTTTCTAGGAAATGTTCTCAATAGAAGAACTCCTGTTTTCAAGAGGAGGTTTGTCATTTGCTTTCATTTATCTTGCATATGTCACTATTCAGCCTGTCCTAATTGTGACATATTGTGACATATGAGAAACACTAGTAAAGGTTAGGAGGTGGTTAGCATTCCATCTGAGGTCGTGCACAAATGCAGTCAAATGCACATACTTCATCTAATTTAATACAGTCATTGACTCTAACACACTGTTGCTTTGAAATGGCTGCCTTGTTTACATGTGTTTCTGATATTCCAGTATATTTGATGAAATCACTTTCCAACTGGTTATCTGCCTGTTATTTATTTATTTATTTTAGTAAATTTTGACATGAAAAGCCTGATAGTTTTTGAAACAAAGAAAGCAGGGACCTAACCACAAAATACCCAGGACTAATTTATCTTTATTTTATTTCAGACCTTTATTTATGAGCACTGCATTCAAATAAATTACAAATCATTAAAATAATATTATGTGATGCAAAAGATAAACAGATTGACTGTATGTACTGAATTCTCACAGAGTATAAAAATAGGAAAAACAGTAGCATTTACACCAAAGAAGGCAACAAATAGAACAAAGAAAAAATAAGCTTTGACTCTTTTTTTCCCACATTTCTCTTCCTATTTTGCTTCAAATAACACATATTTCAGTTATAACATAGGGATCATTTTAGTTTTATTGCTAGAATAAATTTTCTCTACCTTTTATTCTCCAGACCGATACTTGAGACACAGGACTAGGCATATTGTTAAGCCAAATAGTCAATGGTGTCAGACACCCTGTAATGTTCCTGAGTCAGAAACTACTGGACAGGGAAACAAAGTATGAACTGGTGGAACAGGAAACCTTTGCGATCAAATGGGCAATAACACAGCTAAAATACTTCCTCTTGGGCCGTGAACTTTACTTTTGCCACTGGCCATACTGCTTTACAGTGGATGGCAGTGAATAAAGAGTCAAACCCACGCATCACAAGATGGTTTTTGGGTCTTCAGCTTTACCAGTTCTCTGTCCTCTACTTTCGAGGTTCTCTCCATCTACACTTCCTTTTCCAGCCATCCTCATCCATCCCCTTCCTGTGTCTGCCATATAAATGTCTGTTTCATCCTCTGTAATCAGTTATATCCTGAGCACTGCTTGTAACAATGTATTTTTTTGGTGCTTATTTCAGCTTTTTTAAGTGTCCTGCTCTCCTTATTACTATATATATGTACATATATATGTATATATATAAATACAGTATATATATATGGTACATGTGTTGAATATGATGGTGAACAGGTTGACACATTCCTGTACATCATTTTGAACATATGAAGTATGTGTTGTAAATAGATTGTCTCTGCCATTCAAATGTTAACATAATTTTGACTCACCCTATAAATAAACTGCTCAAAAAAATTAATGGAACACTTTTTAATCAGAGTATAGCATCAAGTCAATAAAACTTTTGAAATATTGATCTGGTCACTTTAGTAGCAGAGGGGGTTGTTAATCAGTTTCGGCTGCTTTGGTGTTAATGAAATTAACAACAGGTGCACTAGAGGGGCAACAATGTGATGACCCCCAAAACAGGAATGGTTTAACAGGTGGAGGCCACTGACATTTTTCCCTCATCTTTTCTGATGTTTTTTCACTAGCTTTGCATTTGGCCACGCTCAGAGTCACTACTGGTAGCATGAGGCGATACCTGTACCCTACAGAGGTTGCACAGGTAGTCCAACTTCTCCAGGATGGCACATCAATACGTGCCATTGACAGAAGGTTTGCTTTGTCTCCCAGCATAGTCTTAAGGACATGGAGGATATTCCAGAAGACAGGCAGTTACTCTAGGAGAGCTGGACAGGGCCACAGAAGGTCCTTAACCCATCAGCAGGACCGGTATCTGCTCTTTTGGGAAAGGAGAAACAGGATGACCACTGCCTGAGTCCTACAAAATGACCTCAAGCAGGCCACTTGTGTGAATGTCTATGACCAAACAATCAGAAACAGACTTCATGAGGACAACCTGAGGGCCCAACGTTCTCTAGTGGGCCCTGTACTCACTGCCCAGCATTGTAAAACTCGATTGGCATTTGCCATAGAATACCAGAATTGGCAGGTCCACCACTGGTGCTTTTCACAGATGAGAGCAGGTTCACCCTGAGTACATGTAACAGACATAAAAGGGTCTAGAGAAGCCGTGGAGAAAGCTATGCTGCCTGTAACATCATTCAGCATGACCAGTTTGGTGGTGGGTCAATGATGGTCTGGTAAGGCATATCCATGGAGGGACGCACAGACCTCTACAGGGTAGACAATGGCACCTTGACTGCCATTAAGTATTGGGATGAAATCATTGGACCCATTGTCAGACCCTATGCTGGTGTAGTGGGTCCTGGGTTCCTCCTGGTGCACGACAATGCCCGGCCTCATGTGGCAAGAGTATGCTGACAGTTCCTGGAGGATGAAGGGATTAATACCATTCACTGGCCCTACGCTCACCTGACCTACATCCAATAGAACACCTCTGGGACATTATGTTTCGGTCCATCCAACACTAAAAGGTTGCAATTCAGACTGTCCAGGAGCTCAGTAGTGCCCTAGTCCAAATTTGGGAAGAGATTCCCCAGGACACCATCCATCGTCTCATTAGGAGCATGCCCCCCTCCCCATGTTGTCAGGCACGCATACAAGCACGTGGGGGCCATACAAAGTACTGAGTATGATTCTGAGTTGCTGCAATGAAATTTCTGCAAAATGGACAGCCTACTGCATCATTTTTTCACTTTGATTTTCGGGGTTTCTTTGAATTCAGCCCTTTGTAGGTTGATAATTTCCATTTCCATCAAACGATGTGGCATCCTTTTGTTCCTAACACATTACCCAGTCTGTATCAGTATAGATATTCAGCAGGATTTTTTTCCCATTGAGATTTTTTGAGCAGCTATATTATATATGAATATATATAATATATATGTATACTGTATACATATACAGTATATATATATATACATAGAGGGTGATTAAAGAAGATTCATTTGATTTCAAAGTGCCATATTTTTGCAACTGTGAGGCACCTAGGAACCAATTACATACCCATTGAAAGAGGGGGGTCACAGAGTTTCTGACTGTCACCGGAAGATGACTCCCTTCAGTCTGAGAGGAGATGGCAACCCGTGAGAGGAAAGCATTTTGCATTCTCCACTTTGATAACAGTGAATCCGTCATAACTATGCAACGTGATTTTCATTGGCATTATCGCAGTGAACTTCCAACAGCTCAGAGCATTCGTGGTCGGTACCAACAGTTTCATTGGCACCGGGAAGTTTGAGCATTTCTCAACAACAAGCTCCCTCATGGCTGGACTGACCATAAAGGAGCTCACGATATGGCACTCCTCTACTCTTCTAACCCTCAAAATCACCAGATCTCATGCCATGTGACTTTGGGGGTGGGGGGGTACATTAAAGATTCTGTTTACGTGCCACCACTCCCAACAACACTGGAAGCTTTGAAAGAGCTGTGAGTACAGTGACACCAAACATGCTCAGTCATGTATGGGATGAATTTGACTATCGTGTTGATGTTGTCCATATCTTTTTGAATCACCCTGTGTGTGTATATATATATATATATATATAAGGTTGGGTATCTCCTTTCTAAGAATGGAACACCTACTTTTTCATGGCTCATCCAAGTCACTCAAGTTATTTAAAATCCTTCCTTTATAGGAACTAGATTTGCTGAATGCAGAGGAGAGGTGCTATACTGTAATGCTGTGTGTGATTTTGTACTCTTAGTCGCAGAGCACAACCAGATACTCTTAAATGCAGGTGTCAGTATTAAATGCATCAGGTGGGATGCTGCTCTACCACCAAATGCAGTTCTACAGAAATGTAAAGAAATGTAAACAGTGAAGATGGAGACCTACAATTATTACAACCTTGTGACTAAAACTTACATTCAGGAAAGGAAAAACTTTGTGTGGAAAATACATGTAATGTATAATTTGGTTTTTGATATATGTTTTTTGGAATCAGGCTTCAATTCATATTCAAATTTAGTTTTCAATTATGTTTAGCAGGAGCTAGTATAAGAGCATTACAAAAATATTGAAACAGCTACAGTACTTTGACATCTTGACGGTTTCCAACAATACAGCACTGAGATGCCAAAACATTGTGAAAAACAGCCTGTCACCAGGGTGTGTTAGTTATCTATCCATCCATCCACCTTCCCAACCTACTTATCTATCCATCACAGAGAGAACACACATACACACTAATTTTTAGCAACAGAAATTCACTTAACTTGCATGTGTTTGGACTGTGGGAGGATACTGGAGCACCCTGAAGAAACCCACACGGACATGGAAAGAACATTCAAACTCTATGTGGGAAGCACCCAGGATGTAAATACTGGTCTCATATAATTCAAATACTGTTCACAAATATGAGTTCACATCATTTATTAAACTTGTGTTATATCTGCACAGCTTTGCTACAGTGCCTTGCTTTGTGCTGTCATTGCATACTTGAAAAAGTACACATAGATTTAAAAAAAGGGACTACTGAAGTAAAAGGTGATTGCATGCAAATTGAGCGTTGTGCTGTCTTCATTTGAACAATATAACACCCTGCATTTAGGAGAAGCAAAGACTGGTATATAAAATATCAGGGGTCAAGTTTATAAAACTTTTGTACACACAAAAACAGGCCTGAAAGGTCATTACAGAACTTTCCACGCAAACATAAGCATTTGTATAGGAAAACATTATGGGAGAACCTATGTATGTTGACAGAAATTCTGAGCCATGTATATGCAACATTATGAAGAAACTGGGAAAAGACAACACCTTTAAAAAGTTGGAAAAGCAAGCCAAACCAATTAAATGATGACTCAGACACATGAAAATTCATATCACTGAGCCATTTTTTATGTACACTGATGTGATAGACATTACACCACAAAGGTGATTTATATGATGTATAGACTCTGTTGTAGTTGCCTTTTGTAAGAGTCAATAATGTGTATTTGCACTGAAGCACTCAGTTTATATTGTCACTTCTCAGGATAAGAAAACAATGTAAGCACTTGTTGTCAATACCTACATTAAGAAAAAACACAGGTGTGCTTCACTCTCTGTGTACAGAAAGCTCCAAATATCATGTCTTACAGCCCATTCATAGCTTGATGGTTTGACACAACATTTGGCAATACCTGAATACTATACAAATGGTCATAAATGAAAGGAATGAGCTTTTAGGGACCATTAGTTTTTTTTTTTGTTTTTTTTTTGCCCATGATAATGACTAGCTTATGAGTCAATTTAAGAACCCAAGAGCCATTCTCTTGAAACTACCTGCTGAGCTGAGCCCGGCATTAGAAAGAAACACTGGCCAAAATTGGGTTATATCTGTTCATTTCCTGGTTTTAACAATGGCTGACTTTCTAGCAACAGGCACCTACCAGTGGAAACTGTCCAACAGGTCAAGAATATCTCAGCCAAGCTTCAGCTCCAAATGCCAGCTCTTCCTGCTCAGTTAATATACCGGTGTGGGTGTACAAGCCAACATAAAAGGCCATTTGCAGCAGTGTCCAGTTTTCCTAATGTGACACCGCCAGAACTCTCTATTCTTCTGATCGGAACAATTGACTGCCCTCATATTGCAATAAGGGCTTCTAGCAAGAAGTAATCTGCTTTGGTTAATCTTAAATAATTTTATTCCATTAACGTGTAATTCATCTGTGCCGTTAAGATGATGTTGACACACCGTATGGCACATGATTCATTGATTTTGAGGCAAAGTAGCATTGGCAGATGACTTGCTACTACATTATATATGATTGCTGAATTGTTGGTAAAGTAACTGGGTGAACCTTCAGTGTTTCACATAACCTATACTAGTCATTGTAACAGCAATCGTGTCATTATTTGTCCTCGGCAACAGTGGCTACCCACTCAGACGCTGGTGCCTTATGCCTTTTCCCAACCCCACAGCACAGAGTAGAGGCGCCACAGTACCATTGCTAGCACACTATAAGTCTCCTGAAATGTAGCTGTTGGTATCTGGTTGTGTCATGTGGGAGGTTGCTCTTCAAGTCAATGAAGATCTGCAGCATCATGATTGCTTATGTATGAGATTGATTAGCATGGACAATGTATGGCTGTTTCAGGGTGGCAACTGCGCGGCATTCAAGGTGCATTCACATATACACATTTACACATTGTGATTTAAAAAGAGTAAATTACATACAAATGTGTGTATGCCAAGTTTTTGCTTGTCGCCGTAATTGGTCAAGAGCACCAAATTCCATGGTGTGCACCTGGCAACTTGCCAGGTCAATGAACACCACCTCCATAGCCAAGATGCAGCAAGTGCAGCATCATCTTCACTTCATTCAGCAGCTGAAGAAGGCAAGCCCACCTCCCCCTATTCTCGCCTCAGTGTACGGGGGCACCACTCAGAGTGTTCTCTCCATCTGCATCACTGTCTGGTTTGGGAATTGTAGTGTGTCTGACCATAAGGTCTTATAACAGATAGTGCACACAGCAGAAAAGATCTTTGGGACCTCTCCACCTTCCATTAAATATACAATCATGGCCGAAATTATCAGCTCTGCTGGCATTTTCCCAGAAAATGCACCATTTTCCCAGAAAATTGTTGCAATTACAAATGTTTTGGTATACACATGTTTATTTCTGGTGTTTGTCAAAATGTACTTGAGTAAGCCAAAATTCTTCTGGGCAAACGTCTTGTGGACAGATGAGACCAAGGTAGAGCTTTTTGGTAAAGCTCATCATTCTACTGTTTACAGAAAACGGAATGAGGCCTACAAAGAAAAGAACACAGTACCTACAGTCAAACATGGTGGAGGTTCTAAGATGTTTTGGGGATGTTTTGCTGCCTCTGGCACTGGATGCCTTGACTGTGTGCAAGACATCATGAAATCTGAAGACTACCAAAAGATATTGGGGTGCAATGTAGGGCCCAGTGTCAGAAAGCTGGGTCTGCGTCAGAGGTCATGGGTGTTCCAGCAGGACAATGACCCTAAACATACCTCTAAAAGCACCGAGAAATGGTTGAAAACAAAGCGCTGGAGAATTCTGAAGTGGCCAGCAATGAGTCCGGATCTAAATCCGATTGAGCACTTATGGAGAGATCTCAAAATTGCCGTTGGGAGAAGGCGCCCTTCAAATCTGAGAGACCTTGAGCAGTTTGCAAAAAAGAGTGGTCAGAAATTCCAGTTGAGAGATGTAACAAGCTTGTTGATGGTTATAGGAAGCGCTTGATTTCAGTTATTTTTTCCAAAGGGCGTGCAACCAAATATTAAGTTGAGGGTGCCAATAATTTTGTCCAGCCCGGTTTTGTGTGAAATGATGTCAGATTTGGCTTTTTTTCTCTGTTTTTTGTGTTGTTCCAATGCATATAAAGGAAATAAACATGTGTATACCAAAACATTTGTAATTGCAACAATTTTCTGGAAGAAATGGTGCATTTTCTGGGAAAATTCCTGGGGTGCCGCTAATTTCGTCCATGACTGTATATTTAAAAAGCAATCCATCCACAAAACCTATAGCATTGTAAAAGATGCTCCCACCCATCCCAGGATCTATTTGTCACACTTCCTTCTGGCAGAAGGTACTGTAGCATGTGAAAAAGTTCTGCCGAGTTCTGTAACAGCTTCTATCCCTTGACTGTGTGGACTATGAACTATGTGTGGCTCACCAGACCTCAGATCTGCTCCTAATAGCATATTTATATGCAGTACATTTGTTACATGTTACTACTGTTATTTTTTGTTATTAGTTATTATTTGTTTATTACCATTTGTTTCAAATTATTCCTCTCTATAAACTTTTTTTTTTAATTTTATTATAGTTCCTTACCTGTCTTGCACTTATTAAAAGATGGTGTTTATGTACTGTATATGCTGCACTGTGGACCAGGGGAACATTATTTTGCACCACTGTATACTGCAATACTTGTGTGGATGGTATGATAATAAAGCCACTTTATAAGTTTTTATTTTGGCGTATGTAGTTTCCTGTTTTTTGGTGTGTGCATACTTTCATGCTCAAATCCATGCAAAGTTTTATAAAAGAAACTGCTTGTGAGTGACTTCAGGTCTTTGGAGACCTTCTGTGCTCACAACTATATACAGAAAACACATTAATATATTACACAATTATAAAATAAACGCTTAAGAGATCTACAAATGAGAGAACAGAAAGTGGGCAGCAGATGGAACAACACTTTAGTGCTACTTCCTCCGGTGTCCTGCATCCTGAGTTAGATTCCATGGGTGTATATTTTTTCTCAGAATACTCCAGTTATACTCTCCATTCATCCATCTTCCAACCTGCTATATCCTTACTACAAGGTCACAGGGGTCTGCTGGAGCCAATCCCAGCCAACACAGGGCGCAAGGCAGGAAACAAACCCTGGGCAGGGCGCCAGCCCCCCGCAGGGTGCGCACACACACACACCTACACACCAAGCACACACTAGGGACAATTTAGAATCACCAGTGCACCTAACCTGCATGTCCTTGGACTGTGGGAGGAAACCGGAGTACCTGGAGGAAACCCACACAGACACGGGGAGAACATGCAAACTCCACACAGGGAGGACCCAGGAAATGAATCCGGGTCTCCTAACTGCGAGGCAGCAGTGCTACCCACTGAGTCATCGTACCACCCAGTTATATTCTCATATACCAAAAATATGCGTTTAAGATTAATAAATTTGTTCTGTAGCGCTATGCGTGAGTCCAATTAGTGACTCCTAGAATCAGACACACTGTTCTGTTCATTTATGAGTATACGCTGATGCTGAAATTAATGAAAGAATTTTCGATAGGGAGGATAACTAATAGTAAATAACACCTGTTCTGTTGCTATTTTAAATTTCAATTCATTCTCCAAATCTCTCAGGTTGAAGCTACCATATAAAGAATAACATATTTTAAAAAGTAAAAGTTCCAAACATCGTGAGAGTTTTCCAAAATTAATTGGGAAATGAAGTCTTTAGCAATCACGTAAGATGCATATACAGCATATGTGACGTCATAAGACGTACGCTCGCTGTGGTAGAATTTTGAAACTTTTTTTGTAATGTAATTACTTGAAGATATTACAAAATATAATCTAAAGTATATAATTCTTACAAAAGCCTTTCATCTGGGGTGCAATATATACATAATATAGGCATGAAAAAATTGATACAGAGGCACATTTTATAGTTATGTCAACTTTAAATTTAAGTGCATTTACAATTTCCAGTGTTCTCATAGCTTTGGTGTTCTTGCAGCCATCTATAGATTGGAGGTAATGAATAAGTTCAACCTTAAAATGTTACAGTATGGTTTTCCTTTAGACCATTCCACTTTATGAATATTATATTGTCCAAGAATTATTAATAGATTTATCAGATATGTTATCTTGGGATTAACATCATTCCTTTTGAAACATAGAACTATATCACTATCATTTAAGTTTAGTACAAGATTAACTTTAGCCCATTCCCCATACATATTAAGGTGTGTAATAAGGTTTTATATAAAGCACTTCTACCAAAAGAAAAAGGGTTGGGGACCGTCCCCGTATAATGTACGTTGGACAAAAGAAAAATGCAAAAGACTTTGAATCTGATCAAAAAGCATATACAGCAATTGACAATGGTAACAGAAAAAGACGGTGTTTATATACATGGACAAAATAAAGGACGGAAATGAGTTGGCAGGAGATGACGTCGAAACTGTTGGACGGATACGACGTCATCAAACGGGGACTGGAAGAGAGGTAATGAATGAAGTGATGTCATCAGATGTACCCGGACGTATTGTCATAGCAAGGAGTTGGAAGTATCATAATCGGGAGGTGCCGGAAATGACATCTTGGCAGCCATCTTGGAAGTAAGGTATGTTTTTATTTGTCTTCTTTTTGTCTGACGAGAGAGAGAGAGGTATTAGTTCCACAAATTAACCCCTTGTCTCGTGATATTTCACTCACCTTTGGGCTTGTTGACTGCCTCCTAAGCGCAAGTGTGTGACAGATGCCTTTATAAAATCAAGGAGAACAAGGCTAAAGAAGGGCGAAACTAAATCTAAATATTTTTATAACTTGGTTATAAATGGTGAATTGTTATTGATAAATAAACTAAGAATAAATGGGATTCAAACTCATAACCCTGAAGATATTTAAAAATATAATACTGAATTTTACAGTGAACTTTATTCAAGTAAAACTGGTTCTATTAAAAATATATCTAACTTTTTGAACAGTACCAGACATCATTCATGCACTGATGAGAAGTTCCAGTCAAGATGTGAGGAGGGGCTTTCAATTGAAGAGATCAAAAACAGTATAACAAAGTTAAATTTAACAAATCTCCGGGGAACGATGGTTTCACAAATTAATTTTATAAGGAATTTGAAGATATACTTGATTTTCTTTTAATAGTTTATAAAGAAGCAATTGACTTAGGTTCTTTGTCTTCTACAATGACTCAAAGCTTAATTACTTTTACACCAAAACCAAAAAAAGATCTTTTATGTCTTGAAAATTAGAGACCAATCACACTTTTGAATATTAATTATAAAATTATCGCTTGCATTTCAGCAGAAAGGCTTAAAAGTGAGCTTGACAAGATAATTGATACTTCTCTGGGGTTTATGATGGGCGGACACATTTATAACAATATCAGACTAGTCTTAGATATGACTGATTATAATGATTACATTGAAAAAGATAGTTTAATTCTTTTTGTTGATTTCTACAAAGCATTTGACACTATTGAACATTCTTTTATTTTTGAGACATTAAAATATTTTGGTGTTTATTTTCAACAAGTTGTTATAACACTATACCAAAATGTAAACAGTCCAGTTAAATTAGGCAGAGGATCATCACAAAAATTTCATCTAACTTGCGGCCTTTGCTAAGACTGTTCTATGAGCCCATTTTTATTTCTTCTAGTAGCACAAATTATTTTTTACACTTAAGTTATAACCCTTTTGGGGGATACAGACAAAAGAAAAATAAATCAAATCTTCAGCTGGCAGATGACACAGTAATTAAGCTCTAGAATGTTTAAGATCTTTTTTTTAAGTGTCTGGTCTGACACTTGATATTAAAAAATGTGAGTTATTTGCACTTAGGAGCTATGAAACTGAAACTATTTGTGAGATTCTAGTGAAAAACCCTGTAATGTATCTAGGTGTGAAAATATGTAAAAATCAAAAGTACAGGCCACTCTAAATTTCTCTCCAATTTTAGAAACAACTGAGAAAAGGTTCCATACTTGGTTACTCAGGGATCTTTCTCTGAATGGATGAATTCTGCTGTCTACATCAGAATGTTAATAAAGGTTGGTATAAACTCCAGCCATTTTGGATGTACCTTTGTCTATGATCAAAGCAGTAGACACCAAATTATTTAATTTTATATGGAGAAACAAGCCCCACTATTTAAGAAAGACGTAATATATGGACTCAAAAATAAGGGTGGTTTAAATGCTCATATTTAAAATGAAACGGTTACAACATTTTCTCAATAATAATACACACATTTGGCATATATTCCACAAATTAGTCTTTAAACAGATAATTTGATTGGAATTTCTTCTTAAAAGCAACTTTGAAAATGATAAATTCCCCTAAAACTGTCTAATTTTCATAAACAGGTTCTTTCAGTTTGGACAATAATTTAGAAACATAACTTTCACCACATAGATATACCATATGGAATAATAAGGATATAAAATTCCAAAATAAATCTATATTTTTTAAAAACCTATTTGAAAACAATATTTTATTCATGAAGCAGACTATTAATAAAGAAATAATAATATATAACATAATATAGTTAACAAATATATAATCCATCCATCCATTATCCAACCCGCTATATCCTAACTACAGGGTCACGGGGGTCTGCTGGAGCCAATCCCAGCCAACACAGGGCACAAGGCAGGAAACAATCCCCAGGCAGGGCGCCAGCCCACCGCAGCAAATATATAATGATAAAGGCTAAATTACATACAAGTGTAACAACAACTAAATTATTATAAGAAAGAGGGATCCAGAGAATAGCATTATACATTCTTAATAAAGCTCCTCAGAATCTATCATGTTTTAATTGCTTTAGTGTTTTTTCTATTTTTTGAAAGCTATATCTAATATAATAATGTCCATACAGAAAGATGCAATAGAAGTTCTAACATTCTGAACTTTACATTTATGTATATGAAATTTCACAAACAAGGAAAGAACAGTTACTACATTTTTTAACATATATAAAAAGAACAATAATTAAACAGACAGTGATTCTAGACAGTAACAGAAATAAATCTTTCCAAAACATTTAAGAATAGGACCAGAAGTAAATGAAATGTAAGACGGGATTCATCTCCATTTTTTCCAACAACTACATTTTGGGGATATATTAATGCCATACTTATGAATTAATGTTTTATTTGAGTACTATTTATTTATAATTTTGAAATAGATTTCTTTAACCTTGTTTGGTAGAAAAACTTCTATGACACAGAACAGGCAATTTTAAAATTTAGATCAAAACCTATCAGTAAAGTGTGTTGTGCATCTTGTGTGGCACAATGACAGGCTGGGCATCTGCTGTTGTGACATGTCATGGGCTTATCATTTAAGCTGTTGGTTTAGGAGGAGTACACACACATATGTTTAATTGAAATATAATGGAGAGGGACTGCTCATTAGTAATACAGTGGAACCTTAGTTCACGAATGTCTAGGAAAACACCAAAAAAATCAGTTTACGACCTAAAAGTTTGCCAAACTTTTGCATCTGTTCACGACCACAGACTCGGTGTACGAACAAGTCAGTTTCCCTTTCGGTTTGTGTGTGCCGATGATTTCTGCATGTTCAGTCTCTCCCTGTGCATTCCCTGTGCAGCGAGAGAGACACACACACAGACACACGAGAGAGAGACACACACACACACTCGCGCATGTACGAGAGAGAGGGAAAGAGAGAGAGAGACACGGCTGGACGCATAAGACCTGGAAGGCAGTTAAAGAATAAATCAGGCTTGTTTTTAAAGAGACAGATCCGAGTATTGTTTTAACCTCATTATATTTAATGAAGACTTTTTTCTATTGGATTTTAACCTTCACTTCACTTCTGTTTACAGCAATCGGTTCGTAGCGTACATTGTTGCTATGTTACTTTTCTTGGTGGTTTATTAAATTATGGATTTTTCAAATGTTAATTTTTTTCCCTGTGCTTAAAACTCATTAAAAAAAGTGTTTTTAGTGAGTGGTTCGTAGTGCTACAGCGCAAACTCTTGCAGTGTTAGTTTTCTCTGTTGTTCAAGGTTTTCTCAGTGTTATTCATGTTTTTACATTTAGTTTACTATTACGTTGTACATTCTATGGTATAATTAACTACATTTGTGCTTTAAAATCACTAAAGAAATATATTTACATACAGTTTGTATGGTCTGGAACGGATTAATTGTATTTACATACAATCCTATGGGGGAAATTACTTCGGTTCCACTGTAATGTACTTCTTACTGCTGCAGTTATTGTCTGTTTGTTCTTTACCCTACAGCAGGGGTGCCCAATGCGTCAATCGCGATCGACCAGTAGACCGCAAAGGGAGTGCAGGTAGATTGTGTTGCATTCAAAAAAATTTTTTTTAAACGTTAGCCTGTCATATATCCTCCCTATGGCATTTGCCACTTGATTGACATACAGGGCAGCCAGTCTGAGATCTCTTTTCTTCAAACACACTGGTCATCCCGCATGCACGATCAAACACGCAAGCTACTGCAAAACTTCGGCTGTGGTCTAGTTAGCCTTCCAATTTATATCGACTAAAGAAAGGATTTAAAAAATAAATGTTTGAGGAGGGTATGGGCTGAATGTGGAATTGGAAGAGGATTTTTTTTCTCACAAAGTCACAATCGAAGTGCTTTTGTCTGACGTCCAAGGTTTGATCCCGATGAGAGATGCAGTGGAGTGTGTACGCCTGATGAGCCCAAAATAGGGTGAAACACATGTAGCGTACTCTTTGCATTATTTAACAGTTAACTATGTAACATTCTATGATCTGCTTCTCGCAACTGAGAGGGCACCCGTGGCGAATGTTTGCCGACTTGCAGACCAACCACACGCATTACCTGGTAACCA
>JANRMT010062821.1:3265461-3287193 GCA_026402145.1 Polypterus bichir lapradei | reverse complement strand
TCCTCATTTATTCCAATGGCTTTTAATCTTACAGAGAAGTTTAACTTTATACCCATAGACTTAAATTAAGGAAGTGTGCTGTTATCACTTGAATAAATCTATATGATTTATTTATTTTTTTTACAGTACGTGCTTGCTGCTATAGTTCATATTTGTTATTCATTTGTTCTTAGTGATGTGTTTTTAATGTTATTTCAAGGCGTCTCTGTAAAACCTGCTGAGAAACCAACTTCATTTAACAGCTGAACTTCATTTAACAGCTGTAAAATAAAATATTCTTCACTGAGCAGAATTTAAACAGCATGAAATAGTTCAGTTTATGATTACCACCATGTGGACAGAGGGCAGTGATATTCTTTCTTACAAGTTTAATCAACATAACACACCGCTGTTTGTGTGCAGATTCCTCATCTCATGTCAATGGCTTTATTCACCCATAATGATACAGAGCCAGGTCATTTTTATAACTTAAAAAAAAAGAAATACAATACAATACACTTATTCATATATTTTTTTATTGAAGAAATAAATGGTATTTTTAAAAATAAAAGTGAAAGGTTTGTGAACAAAGTTTCTCAAAAAAAAAATTTTACACACCCATATTTATAGGTATATATACTCAGCAAAAAAAGAAACGTCCCCTGACTTTCAACTGTTTTTACTTTCAGTAGACTTAATGTGTAAATATTTGTATGAACACTAAAAGAGTCAACACCATAAGACATAAACTAAAAATGTTTCACAATGTGTCCCTGAATGAAGGGAGGCTCAAAATCAAAAGTACCAGTCAGTATCTGGTGTGGCCACCAGCTGCTTGAAGTACTGCAGTGCATCTCCTCCTCATGGACTGGACCAGATTTGTCAGTTCTTGCTGTGAGATGTTACCCCACTCTTCCACCAAGGCACCTGCAAGTTCCTGGACATTTCTGGGGGGAATGGCCCTAGCCCTCACCCTGCGATCCAACAGTTCCCAGACGTGCTCAATGGGATTGAGATCTGGGCTCTTCGCTGGCCATGGCAGAACACTGACATTGCTGTCATGCAGAAACTCACGCACTTTTTGCCACTCCTGTCTGGTCCAGCGAAGGTGGGTTTGTGCCTATAGGCGGCGTTGTTGCTGGTGATGTCTGGTAAGGACCTGCCTTACAACAGGCCTGCAAGCCCTCAGTCCAGCCTCTCTCAGCCTATTGCGGACAGTCTGAGCACTGATGGAGGGATTGTGTGTTCCTGGTGTGACTCGGGCAGTTGTTGTGGCCATCCTGTACCTGTCACGCAGGTGTGATATTCAGATGTACCGATCCTGTGCAGGTGTTGTTACACGTGATCTTCCACTGCGAGGATGATCAGCTGTCCTTCCTGTCTCCCTGTAGCGCTGTCTTAGGCGTCTCACAGTGTGGACATGGCAATTTATTGCCCTAGCCACATCAGCAGTCCTTATGCCTCCCTGCAGCATGCCTAATGCACGTTCACGCAGATGAGCAGGGACCCTGGGCATCTTTCTTTGGGTGTTTTTCACAGTCGGTAGACAAGTCTCTTTAGTGTCCTGCGTTTTCAGAACTGTGACCTTAAATGCCTACTTTCTGTAAGCTGTTAAGGTCTTAACGACCATTCCACAGGTGCATGTTAATTAATTGATTATGGTTAATTGAACATGCATGGAAAACATTGTTTAAACAATTTACAATGAAGATCTGTAAAGTTATTTGGATTTTTAAAACATTATTGTTGAAATACACAGTCCTGAAAAAGGGACGTTTCTTTTTTTGCTGAGTATATATTATTAGATGAAAATTCAGTAATCATAAAGATCTATTAATGGAAAATGCATTTAACTAGAACACAACTACAATGAAAATGGCAAACAAGGGGAGGTGTTAAAAACTATTAGGGAAGGAGAAGACAAATATATTTACAGATTTTTACCTTAGTATTTAAAAAAAATGTTAGCCAAGGTTTTGAACACAATAAAAGTGAATCACTAAATTTGTCAAAAAAGGAAAAATGCTATTTTAGCTTTATGAACAAGATGCTACTCAGAGTCAAAGAGTTGTTATCCAGCAATATTCCATAAAAAATGTGCTCTATTTAAACTGTTATTTTTCCTTATCTGTCCTTTATTATTTGTTCACTAATAATATTTTTACATCACCTTTGCTTACAAGTGCAGCTCAAATTGCTCTACAAAAATATACAGTTACAAAGAAAATTGAAGGTATTATAAAAGTGAATGAGAAGCAAATGGAGGGGTCCTTTTCCTTTATAATAAATACACTGCCTGGTCAAATGGCCGGGGACAAAGACAAACTTGCAGCCTTCAAGGATACTGGAGATAATAAACATCTGGGGGTCCCAAGCCAAAGCCTGCACAGCCCCCTCTGCACATCCCAGCATACATAATTGTGGCCGTCTCACTCCAATCACAATTCCATTTCAGGATGTCTTGTGAACTTTTCTTCTATCACAGGCAGTTGGGGTTGATTTAAAAGACGGTGGAGACGCAGGGGGGCATTATTGCAATAAACTGGAAAAAAACAACAGAGAAACACAGCAGAGGTTAGTGCCCAGTGCAGAGCTTACAAAGTGTACACAGTACCATTTCTAAACTATTACAACCAATGCAAGTAATTAAGAAAAAGCCAAATTAGATAAGTGGGCTTATTTAATTTTTTCGAAATGCTTGACATTTGTAGCCTGGCACTTCTCTATTGGCAAAGCATTGCAGAGTACAGAAAGTTGCCAGTTTTTATGGTTGATCTTGGAATAAAAAGCAAAGCAACATTTCAGAAAAGAGATGCTGGGAGCAGACACTCCAAAATACAGGCAGGGTCTAAAATACTCAAAGCCTTCTAATTATTTAATAGAACCTTGAAATCAATTCTATGTGAGACAAGCTGCCAGTGTAATGAGACCGAGACAGTTTTCAGAAGAAAAAAAAAAAACCCAAAAAGGCCAATACCTCGTGATCACTTGACAAAGGCACAGCAGATCAGAGCAGGGATTAAGATGGAGGATATTAGAAGTGCTGGGCAGGAAGGGCAGCCGCTACTTCAACATGGCACACATCTCTCCGTCCTTCTTGCTGAACTGCTGCTCCATAACACGACCGGACTCTTCTACTTCACTGTAACTGTTAAAAACATAAACACAGTAGATATTCACTCATGGAGTTCAAACATTAATAAAGTGTACTCTGACTTCTTGTTCTGCCTCCTTCCTTGGTTCACCTGTAGATCAATTATTACCGAAGTAAACCATCACAAAAGATAAAGTTCTGCTTAGAGTAAAGTCTGACTAATATTTTTTTAAATTATTGTGGTTTTTTGTTGGATGTTGAAAGAACCCCAGCTTAACTGTCATTATATGTAGCATCATTTTTTTCCCTTTACATTACACATACAGTAGACATTGTGTTATAATATGTATATCTGAAATTCTAATATGATGTGCTCAGGTGTCGGTACTTACATGAAAACATCTTCCGTTTTTCTGTCCTACCTTAGTTTTGTTTTAAGTTAAAATTAAGTCTCAGCTCTTTCAAAATCCGACAACAAAAGCACAGTAACTTAAGAAAATAAATGTTATTTTGCAAAACAGAACAATATCCCTGTTTAGTGACTGCTGGGACTGATGCACCTCAGTCTCTGTGTTTGTGAGGATTCACACTCTGAAGCTTTACTGTCTAAAATTAAAAAGCCGTGTTAGTTACTGGACAGAGTGAGCAGACATACAGTACAGTATTCAAGGCAGCAAAATATTACAGATCAAGTAATAAATATGGGGAGGCTTTGCAGGAATTGTGCACAAATTACTTTTGAAACTGAAAGCCTCAGTAGTCTTACCTCTAGAAATAGCAAATCTAACATGAACTGCACATCATCTCGAATTGGGAATCTTAAAAGCAGAAGAAAAGGACATCCAGTTGTGTCTCAGAATTTGGATACACTGGCATCTGTTCAGCCACATGGAAGGCTGGTTATCACTGGGCATCCTGTAGGGTCAAGAAAAAAATACAATAAAGGGGCATTGTACTCTAACTACAGCAATAAGAAAGAAGTTATTTCTAAGGAGCAAGCCTTCTCCATTATATTCAGTAAAATGTGTGTGTACTCCTCCTAAACCAACAGCTTAAATGATAAACCAATGACAAATGACAACAGCAGGTGCCCAGCCTGTCATTGTGCCACATCAGACGCACACCACACTTCTCTGATGGCTCTGGATATAAATTTTAAAATTGCCTGTTTTTTGCCACAGAATTTTTTCTACCAAACAAGGTTAAAGAAATCCATTTGAAAATTATGAATAAATAGTACGCAACTAACAAATTAATTCATAAGCATGACATTAATATATCGCCAAAATGTAGTTTATGTACAAATGAAGAAAATACCCTCACATTTCTTTATTTCTACTCCTATTCCAAAATGTTTTAGAAAGATTTATTTCTGTTACTGTCTTGAATGACAAACCAATATCTCACTGTTCAAGTATTGTTCTTCCGTATACAATTTTGAAGACTAAATGTTAGAAAATGGAGTAACTGTGGTTCCCTTGCTTCATAAATTTCATATTCATAAGTATAAAGTACAGAACGTTAGACCCTCTGTTACATCTTTCTGTATGGACATTAATATGCTAGAAATAGCTTTTAAAAAACGGAAAACACACTAAAATAATTAAAACGTGTAAGATTCTGATCTGCTTCATTAAAAATCTGTAACGCTATTATCTGCATCTCACTTTCTTGTAATAACTTAGCTGTTGCTACTCTTGTATGTAATTTAGCCTTCATTAGTATATATTTGTTAACTTTATTATGGAAAAAACTATTGTAACGATGTAATGTGATATCAATATAATAAAAAATATTGATGGCTTTGGAGAGCACACTTTACACCGGTCAAGTGTCAGACGTGCTCTCCTAATTCTATTCCTAATTCGACACCTCGATTACATTGTTTTGCTTGATTATTAGCAAATCACTCTTTTTCATCACTCTTTACGATGAAAAATACGAACAAATGTTAAAGGAAACACGCCACCAAATGCTAATAGGGTGTTACGAAATAAATTAAATGCATCCATTAACCCAAATACGGAAAATGCTGCGACTTTCACATTTAAACCACGAGATTACGAATGTCGTATAGCAACTAAAAGGGACAATCCTTATGGCGTTTTTCATCAATACGACGTACTTACAAAAAGCTATGCGTATCCATTATAAACTTCACAGACATACGTCGCATTTCATTTCGCTCCCTCGTCATTCGAATGGAGTTAAAATTTTCAAGCGACAAATAGTCTTCCAAGACGTTATAAAATTCAAAAGTTGTCATCTTTTCCAGTAAGAAGTCCACTTACAGTCGGAGATAAACGTCAACACAAAAATAACTCGCAAGTGCAATTCAAACCTGACGAGTGACGTGTGTCGTAAAACATTAGACATGCGCAGAACAAATCGTGCAGCGTCGTGAAATGAATTTTAATTAAGCAGAGAGCGCGTGCGCGAGACAAATCGGATGGGGACTCATGTCGCAAAGTTGAAAAACGCAGATCGGGCAGGGTCGTAATAGTAGGCACCGCAGATCGGGTAGCGACACGGCGTCTAGTAATTCTATGTCTATGGGTATTGAACTACGTCATCGCTCACTTTACGGTCCTGCCCAATCTGATTAACGCAGGCGTAAACACTTTACGGCATGTTAGGCTTTCAATGTGCGCGTGCGCGCACGGATCGGACAGGCTTGCAGCTTGGGTAGCCGCAAACCTTATTCATAGCGACAAAACTAAAACTTAGGGATTTTTGAACGAGGTGCATTATTGTAATTGCTGCGATGGTGCTAAAGCTGTACACGATAAAAATATATGTTGTGGCGTTCACAGTGTTTTGTGTTTGTAGAAGTCCATAGTTTTGTTATAGCATTCCTTTCATACGGAGCAAAATCTTTCTCAAGTATTTATTGACGGTATAACCATGTCCGTACAAAGCGACTGCGACTATTTGGTCAAAAGAGCAAAAGACCTGGTGAACGAAGACCCCTGGGCTGCCAAAGCATGGTTGATCACCGCCAGAACTCTCTATCCTTCTGATTTTAATATCCAGGTAGGGTCTTCTTGTTATTTGCCTAATAAATTACGTTTCAGAAAATTAAATAACCGTTCAGTGTGTGCAATAAGAAATGTTTATTTTTGTATTCATTTAATGTATTTGGGCATTTTTTTTACTTTATTACTTAAAATATTGTAAACTACAATCAGAAGTCTATAATTCTTGCAAATACCATAAATCAAGGGTGCAACACGTACACAATATAGACATAAAAAAAGAAAAAACATGTATACAGAGGCACATTATACAGTTATGTCAGCTTTAAATTTATGTGCATTCACAATATCCCGTGTTCTTAAAAGCTTTGGTGTTCTTGCAGCCGTTTATAGATTGGAGGTAATGATTAAGTTCAATCTTAAAAATGTTACACTGTGGTTTTTTTTTAGACTATTTCATTTTATGAATATGATATCGTCCAAGCATTAACAGATTTACTAGATATTTTATATTGGGATTAACATCATTCCTTTTGAAACACAGAAATATATCACTATCATTTAAGTGTAATACAAGATTAACAGAATAACCCGGCAAGTTTTGCAAATCTGGCCAGAACATTTTATTGACATTCCCAAAAACGATGAGATGTTTCTTGGTATTTATCACAAAATATATATTTGTCATCAGATTCAATCTTAAATCTATGTGCAATAAAAACTTTTAAGAGGATAAATCATATGTGTCACCTTGTTCATGATTTAATCTTTGTTATGTAATAACCATAATTTATTCCAATTAATACTTTCTAGTGTAGCATTCATCTGAGAACTACAGTACAGTAGGAGTAAATGACAGGCAAAAAATGTTCATAATATGTTTGTTTTAACATTTGGGAGTTCTAATATCAATTCCATCTAAAAGAAGGGATGAGGTGAAATCTGTGGCATCTACAGTTGAGATTCCATGATAACCCACCAACTGGATAACCTTTTGGGGAATAGCTTTTCTTATAATACCAAATTCATAATGAGGGATTGTAACACTGTACTCACTAATAAATTCTTCATAGCTGAACAGTTTCAGTTCTTTGTTAATAATCTGCTTCACAAGAAAAATATTTTTCAGTAGGTTTTAAAAAAATACATATTT
Source organism: Polypterus bichir lapradei (assembly GCA_026402145.1). Taxonomy (NCBI): domain Eukaryota; kingdom Metazoa; phylum Chordata; class Cladistia; order Polypteriformes; family Polypteridae; genus Polypterus; species Polypterus bichir. The sequence goes on along the minus strand of JANRMT010062821.1, from coordinate 3,279,992 downwards.
ACAGTGGAATTTTATATCCTTATTATTCCATATGGTATATCTATGAGGTGAAAGGTTATGTTTATAAATTAGTGTCCATACTGAAAGAACCTGTTTATGAAAATTAGGCAGTTTTAGGGGAATTTAAGAATAATTTCCAATCCCCCTACTTGACCATGTTTTGTTGTGGTAAGGAATGAGATCTACATACCTTGTGTTACACTAAAGGCTTGGTGCACTGAACATGTCCTGTCTTTACACTACACAGTTAAATCCCCTTGCTTTCCCTGACACCTGTAACTTGTATATACTTTAGATATCTGCCTTATTTTTACAGTTACCATGTGTAATTTGTAGGTACTTAGTAGCGAATAAACACAATTTACCAAATTTCCTTGGTTTTTAAAATAAACCACTCAGCTTTGTGTAGGCATTTCACCAGAAACTTTTGGTTTTTGTTTCAAATTCCTCAATTTCTGGTGTACCAATTTCTTTTTAAACTATTAAAATATTGAAAGAATCCAGGTTTGGAAAAGTTTTGAGTTTGAGGTAGGTACAATTTAGCGCTCTACTAGGGGAATGCCATTCTTCAAAAAAAAATGCAAAACACATACACACTTTTGTTATTATCAATTTTATCTCATGTTGGAGTTAATTTAGAAATAGGTTAGTGTGGAGACACAGATAGTTTAGAAATAGAATCAGTACTCTGAGAATGCAGCAATGTGAATAATAAAATGTAATGAAATAATTTAATTTATAGGGTCACTAATTTTTAACAGGAGACCAGGAGATGAAATGATGGCAAGATTAATCTTTTTTTAGTACAATGCTATGCACCATCCTGATAAAGATTTGTAGCTTCGCATCCAGTCTTAGATTGAGATGTGTACATCTACAGATGTCCATCCAAGCATTCACCTATTTTCTGTTAAGCATATACTGTACACAGTTTGTGGTTGCTGGGTAAACCTTGCACCCATCCAGATTCACACTTACCGTGGGACAGAGGAAACTGTCTATTGGCTATGTTAAAACAACAGCTGCAGCAAGTAAAAAATCAAATCAAGCTTTAAACCAAATCACTATTTTGCTTATCTGCCCGGTAATGAAATGAGCTGTTAAGACTAAAATAAAATATATTTAGTGTTTCAGTGCTTCAAAGCGCATCTCACTATATTAATACAACTGTGTTAATAGAAATTCTGGTACTTGTGTGTTATAACCCTGCCACTCAACCCAGATAGTGCTTCTCCATTCACTATGGAGAACTAAGCTCAATGGCGATGACCCTTTTGATGTTATACTCAAATGACATTAGGAACTTTATAACAGAACTAATTGTAGCCGCCGATGCCTAAGGCGAAGTCAGGCATGGGTGAAACGCATGTCAAAGAAATCTCACAGTCCAAAAGTTCATTTTAAAATTTAGTGACAAAGGCAAATAATCCACACAAGAATAAAAGGAAAAATAGTTACACACGTAGAATAAAGGCAAAAAAAAAGAAAAAATGTATCTTCTATAAACTTAGTTTTTCTTGAGAAACTTTAGTTATTTCTATACTTAAACGTTCTTTATTTTTTTTCTATACTTAAAGGTTCTTAATTTCTTCTTCTGTATGCCTTCAACATTTGGTTCAACACTTAAATAAAAGTACTATTTTACGAGTTACTTCACACTCAAAAGGCCCGTAGGCCAGTTGGCACATAGGCATGTGCCCAGGCACGGTCACGTACGCAAGCACGATCACGAGCACAAACAGGGTTAAAAACCGTATGCCTCTATACCTTACACAAGGCAAGGCTAAACACTAACTGGAGAACATTGTTCACTCAGAGCTGTAGAAAATGACAGAAAAATACCAACACAATTCTATTTATGGGGGTTATAGGAACCTCCAATAGATTATGCATTGTAATCTAGTAAAATATTCATGAATCTTATAGAACTAGGAAAATGGCTCTTACGGTAATGTTTCAAAAGTAATTAAAAAATCTAATTTTATGTATTCTTGTTTTGTAAATAAACAAATTTAAAACACAATTAAGTTTTTCTCTTGACTGTGGTGGGGTTATAACACATGAGTACCGAAAATGCCTAATCACAGAGACACAAGCACAGTTAGCAAGACTGCCAAAGAAGCATAATTCAAGGTTTACTGTGAATCTGCAAACACTACATTTGTGTAGTTCTTTTGGTTTTTGAAGGCAAATGAATGTTCATAAGAGTACTTCTTATGTTGACTTTCACTAAGATCATCACAAATTATGTCATACATTTGAGTGGTACATTGGTGAAAGGGATGCAGTCTAACAGGAGTAATTGAATGCAAGTAAGGTTACAGATTTATACACAGATACAGTGGTACCTTGAGATACGAGTGCCCCAATGTACGAGTTTTTTGAGATACGAGCTGTTACTAGGTCGTTTTTTTGAATTTAGTTACGAGCCAAAATTCGAAGTACGAGCCATCAAAGAGCTTGTCGCTGCACTTTCCGAGGAACTGACAATGGAGGAGTTGCTGGAACTACAGACGCAGCAACATACGGAGGTTCTGTAGGAGATTGGTATTGCAGAGGAGCCAGAGGCGCAGGAGGTTATCTTATCAAGTGCGATAAAAGAAGTGTTGGCAGTGTAGGAAAAAATTTCGGACTTAATTGGAAAGAAATACCCTGAAAAAGTTGCAGCTGGTCGTTCAACGGCGCTATTTAATGACACTTGCCTAACTCATTTCAGAAACATTCTAAAGGGGAGGAAGAAACAAAGCTCCTTGGACAGGTTTCTATTGAAAAGCCCTACGAATGAAAGTGACGAAAGCGTGGCAAAAAAGAAAAAAAAACTAGTGAAGAAGAAAATTAAGTTAAGCAAAAGTGAAGTGAAAGAAAAAAACATTACAATATGCTAATTGGCTCTGCCAACATCTGTTTATTTCTTTAGATTCTCTTTTATATATTAGGTTTTATTTTGTTTGTATACAATATTTATTCATTATAAATACATTTTTCTTATGTTGAAAACATTAATCTCATTTCAGTTAATTTCAGTGGGGAAAATTGATCTGAGATACGAGCATTTTGACTTACGAGCTTGGTCAAGGAATAAATTAAACTTGTATCTCAAGGTACCACTGTATAAGTAATAAAGCATAACTTATGTAAAACACCTAGAAAATAGCAAAATGAAAGCTGTTTTACATTATTTCTGAAATAATGGCTTGTTAAACTTGTTTTATTTCACACAGGAAGCCCCAAAGAGGTGACAAATTCATTCTCTGACAGATCAAAGCTCATATGTATCAAGCATCTCAGAATTACTTTGAGGAACCGTACTAAAAGTCCCAGTAGGGTAAAAGTTTGTCCTACTTTAGGTTGCAACATTAGAAGCATTTATAAAGTGTCCCAGTCCCAGTGAGGAGCAGAATTTCAGATATGAGAATGATGTCACAATTTTACGGAATCCGTTGCTGTAAATTGTAACTTCTTATGATGTTTTGTAGTTTTTCGGTATTAATGCTGAGGCCTTCTCACAAGGTAGATGATGTATATGTAAGTAATAATAATAATTACAACAATAAATCAAAGTAGAAGATGAAGAAAATGAAGGAAAGCATAATAATGTATGATATTGCCCTAAGCTGCCACTTTGCAGCATCATGAATAATAATGTAAGAGACACTAAGATGGAAAGACCAAGACACACACTCTCACACACACATACACACACACCAGATGAGGGTAAAGCCCGATAACAGGCACGTTTGTGTACCAATGAATGCTCCATGGATTATTTTTGCTTTGTAAACTATGCTTGCTGGGATAGACTTCAGCTTTCCTGTGACTCTGCTCAGGATAAAGGGGGTTTAACGGATGGATGGATGGATGGATGGAAGGGTGGGTTGATCCACAGCTGTACTTTCAGATGAATCACCTTCCTGCTGTTATGCCAACAGAAAATGCCTCATAAAGTAACAGTTTTACTGAAACTAGCCACAGCTGCTGTTGTACTGTTTATGCAGTCATGTTCAATCTTTCATTGTTTTGACCATCTTCCACTATGCTATCTCCATGATTCCCCCTTATCTTAAGTAAGCCTCAATTTATGTCCTCCGTTCTTGAATCTTCCCGAGCTTGTAAAATGTAACGGTAATGTTCCATTGATTTGTGGAATGAAAAGTTCAGCATACTTGTGTAACAACAACAAAAACAATTTATTTTTTGTCTAGCCCAAAATCACACAAGGAGGGCTGCAATGGGCTTTAACTGCCCCTGGTTTTTGACAGACCTCTATCAGTGACTTCCTGTGAAGACAAGAAAAAATACCAAAAAAAGAGCCTTTTAGGGGAACAAAAATTGAAGAAATCTTGGGAAATGCAAATCAGAGAGACACACTTTTTCAGTTAGGTTGAGCGTAAATACAATACACATAACAGAACACAAGTAATCCTTTTCACAGAGCTAGATTGCTACCTTAGGAAAACAATAAAGTAGTTCAATAGTAATAGTACAAACTACAAAGAAAACCAACGGTTTACTGCAAAATTCAAGCAACTTTGTCAAGCTAAGTAAGCTGCATATAGAAGTGGGGATAGAACACACTGATAAGAAATCAAATTGACTAAAAAGAGTTATGCTGAAAAGCTGAAAAATAAGTTTTTAGACAATGACCCTGTATCAATGTGGAAAGGACTACAAAATATTACAGATTACAGGAAACCATCCCCACATATTACAGTAAATCACCAACTTGTTGACTAATTGAATGCCTTTTACTGCAGGTTTGATAAGTCCCAGAATACAATGGAAATTTTCTCCAACCCTTTCAGTGTACAGACTTATATGATACCCTCATTATACCTAAACCTGAACTAAATATCTCTGAAGAGGATGTGTTTCAGCTTTTCAAAGGACTACGTGCTAAGAAAGCAACAGGTTTGGATGGGGTATCGCCCTCCTGCTTACAAATCAGTGCTGACCAACGGGCCCCTTTCTTTACTCAGATTTTCAACAAATCATTAGTGTTGTGTGAAGTTCTCTTATGCTTCAAACAAGCTATAATCATAACAGTCCCCAAAAAATCCAGTATAACGAGACTGAATGACTACAGGCCTGTTGCTCGGACATCTGTGTTCATGAAAACCTTTGAGAGACTGCTGTTAGAAGCTCACTTGAAGGACTTCACAGCTCCCTTGTTGGACCCCCTTCAGTTTGCTTGCTGAGAGAACTGGTCAGTGGTTGATGCAGTTAGGATGGGTCTGCACTACATCCTGCAACATCTTGACAACCCAGGGACCTATGCAAGGATTCAGTTTGTGGACTTCAGTTTTGCATTCAACACAATAATCCTAATTTCCTGACCAATAGGAAATTCACATCTAGCTATCATATGATCAACATAGGCGTCGTCCAGGGATGTGTGGTCTCCCAACTGCTATTGTCCCTCTACACTAATATCTGCACCTCTAAGAACCCCTCTGTCAAACTTATCCAATATGCGGATGACACAACAATCGTTGGGCTCATAAGGAATAGTAAAGGAGTCTTCATACGGACAGGAGGTTGATCTGATGGCCCTTTGGTGTATTCATAACAGTCTGGACCTAAACACTTTCAAAGCTGTGGAGATGACAGTGGATTTTAGGAGAGTTCCCACAATATTATCCCCCTCTCCATACTTAATATTGCTGTGAAAGTTGCGGAAACCTTAACATTTCTGGGATCTATAATTTCCTGGGACTTGAAATGGGAGACCAATGTAGGATCCATCATAAAAAAGGGCATATCAGCGAATGCACTTACTTCACCAGCTGAGGAAGTTAAATCTTCCACAGGAGCTGCTGATTCAGTTTTACACTGCAGTCATTGAGTCTGTTCTTAGCTCTTTCATTACAGTGTGGTTTGGCTCAGTGACTAAACATGACATAAACAGATTACATCGAATAGTCTCTTTGCTGAAAATATCATTGTTGCCAGTATGCTCACCTTACAGCACCTGTATTATTCCAGAGTCATGAAACGTGCTAGGAAAATTATTACTTGCCCATCATATCCAGGCCGCAACCTTTCTTCTATCAGCTAGGTGTTATAGATTAATATACGTCAAAACAAACAAGATATAAAGACAGTTTTTTTTCCCTTTTTCCCAGATGCCATCAAGCTCACAAATGGTTAATTTCATCACCACAAGCCTCCCAAGATCTTGCAATACTGTTTACATATTGTAAATACTTGGTTGTAGTGTTTTTTTTTTTTTTTAAATCTGAGGTGTGTTTGATTATATAACTTATAATTGTAGATAGGGATGCACCGATACCACTTTTTTGGAAAACGAGTACGAGTACTTGCATTTCAGTACTCGCCGATACCGAGTACTTACCGATACCGAGTACTTAATAAAAACATGATTTAAATTTACAGGTAACAGCTTTAGTCATATAATTCAACAAAAAAAACAAGGGACTAGTTTGGAATTAAGAACATTTATTTAAAATGAAAAGCATGTTGTATGCAACATATTACAGAATAAATAATTATTAAAAAAAATTTAAACAGTGACAGTGCAACTCAAGTATTTTTTTCAGTTTGTTGTAAACTCTGCCGCTTTGGACAACACAAGGGGCATTAATAAACATCTTTGCTATTTAGTGCACAATATTTGAATAAACTAACAACATCCACCAACATAGAACTGTGGCAGTCAGTGCAACTGAGGTAGGTATTAACATCAAGTCTAAGACGACTCACTTAATGGAGCCTATTTAGAAAAAGTGTGTGGCAGGTTTTTTTTTAAGAAAAGTAGCTTTTCTGCATTATCAGCAGTCAGCCTGTTTCTGTTTTCATCTATAATGTGTGACACTGAGCTAAAAAGCATTTCACTTTCCAAACTGCTACATGGGGCTGAGAGGTATTTCTGGGCCATTTTAGCCAAAGTGGGGAACCTGATTTTGTTGACACCCCAGTACTTCAGAGGACTGTCTTCACGAGGGCTTGGGGCCTCTCCGAGGTATGTGTCGAGCTCAATGGCAGCACCTGCTGCCAGCGGCTGTGCTGCCTGGGGCTGCTCCTTAGCGATTTCTTCAAATACAGTGTCCAGACTGCTGCTAGTGCTGGCCTGGGCCTTGAGGAACAGTTTAGCAGGAGGTTCTGCAGCTTCTGCCCGACTCCCCTCTGCCTCAGCTCTGGACATCATCTGCAGCTCCTGCTTCAGATGCAGCTTGGCGTCCGGAGCAGTGTTGTTGGAGAAGAAGCGATCTTTATACCTGAACAAAATTCATGAATGTATTAATATGTGGAAAAATAGGACTGATTTTAGTTTCCCCTAAACCACTGTCACAAATGCCAGCCATTTGGCTTTCTGGTAGTAATAAGGGAAATATATTTCATATTATATATATTGCATACATTTGTATTTGTGTATTTTAGTTACTATTAGTATTACTAGTATAATATTTCAGATGGAAATTAATCTTACATTTAGTACTGTAGTTTATCATTGAATACCTATAGCACACAGACTTTACCTTGGGTCAGTATGGTGGAGATGAAGTACAGTGGGTTGGTCTCGACGTCACTGAAGCGCTTCTTGACAGCTTCCAGTAAGGTTGCTTTCATTGTCTTGATGCCGTGGTCCTCGTCTGTTTCTCTGTTTAGAAGTCTCACTAGCACAGTCACAGCAGGGATGACATCAGAGGCTAGTGTGTCGTAGCTGCTCACTTTTTTAGTTAGTTCCACAAAGGGGGCGAGGATGGCAACAGTCTTCTCTATAAGAGCCCATTGGTGAGTGGTGAGATAGTCAGGGAGTTCATGCTCGGACACATACACCCCCAGCACTCGCTTTTGCTCAATGAGGGACTGGAGCATGTAATACGTGCTGTTCCAGCACGTCTGTACGTCCTGCTGCAGTCTCTTTATTGGCTGGTTGAGCTGTCCCTGAATGTCCTCGAGGCTGGAGTAGGCTAAGGCGGAATGTTTAAAATGCCCAACTATTTTCCGCCCCACTGCTATAGCATCGGCTATGCTCCTCTGTGCTAATAAGCCCTCGTGAACAGCCAGTTGGAGCGTGTGCGTGACGCACGGCAGACTTGGGAGCCCTGCGTCATTCATGGCTTTAATCATGTTTTTGGCATTGTCACGAAGCACAACATGTACTGATGTTTTAGGTATACCCCATGTCTGGAGCATTTCCTCAAACACATGCGCTATAGCCTGGCTGGTGTGCGAGCCGCGGAATTGTTTCGCATGTAATATGGCTTGTTGCGGCGTTAAACTCTCGTCTATCCACTGGGAGGTTAGGCTAATTAGCGACACGGGGCTTACACTGCTTGTCCAAATATCCGTGGTGAAACTAAACGCAGAGGAGGCTTGCAGTAGACTGTGGATATGTTTTTTCACGGAGTCGTGTAGTTTAGGCAGCTCCGTGTCAGTAATGTAGTGGCGGCTTGGGACATCATATCTGGGCTCCAGAACATGGAGGAGATGCAGGAATCCCACATTTTCTACCTCCGAGAGTGGCTGGTCACTCAATGCAATGTACTTGATAATTGCCTGTGTTATTTTCACAGCACGTGGATTGTCTGTGGACATTTTCTCTCGTCTTGCAAGAGTTTGCTGCAGTGTGGGTTGTGTTGGTTTAGAAGCGTGGGTAAACTCTTTGTACTTGTTGTCGTGTTGGAATTTTAGGTGCTTGATTAAATTACTTGTGTTAAATGCGCTACCTTTTGAGCCTCCTCTGGACAATTTCGCTGAGCACAATTTGCAGTCCGCCTTTGTTTTGTCGTCTTAATTCACTTTGAAATAGTTCCACACGGCTGACATGTCTCGCCTCGCCTTCTCCCTGCTCTGAGCTGCAGCCGGGGCCTGTGGGCGGGCACTCGGCACCTGTGATTAACCCCTTACACACCGCTCAAACATAGACATTTCTCAGACCGTGGTATCGGTCCCCGGTATCGGGGGACTTTTAACGAGTACAAGTACTTTAGAAAATGTGGTATCGAGGTCGATACCAGATACTGGTATCGGTATCGGTGCATCCCTAATTGTAGAGTCAAATTCCTTGTATGCGTGCATACTTGGCCAATAAAACTTATTGTGAAAAATGCAAGAATAGATTGTATCACTCACTAATCACAGAACTATCATATATGAGAATACAAATTTAATGTATTTTGATATATAGTACTATAGTTGAACAGTATATAACAATTTTAAAGCTTCTGTTATAATTACCATATATACTCGCGAAGTTCTCCCGCTGGTAAGTCGGGGCTTGATTTTAACTTATAATTTCCGGTATTTTGTAATGTTGGTTGTATAAGTCGAATGTGAAAAACTTGCGCAATTGGTCCAAGAGATTATGATATGCTAATGCTCACCTCAGAGAGTAACTGCAGAGCACACTGACTTTTTTTTGTATTGTGCCTACGTGACCACACAGTAATACCCACACTATTCTGAAGCGAAGTTTTATGTGCATGTCACACACTCCTACTACTTTATCTTAAAAGCATCCCCTATCTTTGATGGGGCGTTCAGTCAGAAGAAAATATGGTGGTTTTAAATTAAAAGTTGTTGAAGTAGCGAAAGAAATTGGCAACTGTGCTGCTGCAACAAAATTCAATGTGTCTGAGAAACTGGTGCAAAATTGGAGGAAGCCAGAAGATGTTAATTATTTTTTTATTTTTATTTTTTTTAAGTGTTGTATTTTTGAACGGGCGTATAAGTCAGGGTCTAATTTTATGATTGATTTTTTGGGTTTCCAGATTGGGCCTATACGCAAGTATATACAGTATTTGCATATTATATATAGTGTTAATGGAAGAGATACAATATTGTACTTGTTATTTCTGTTTTTGCCATGTCAAGTAGGTATTGAGTATCATGAATTTCATTGGTATTGATATAGAATACAGAAATTCTGGTATGTTGACAGTCCTACCCATGACAATAAATCTAAACTTGAAACTCAAACCCCATTAGCAGAATTCTTATATTAGAATATCAATGCAACATCAACCAGTAAATGCTGAGGTTAGTCAGCATACTTTTGCTCATAACTTGTCATTTGCATCTGCTCTGTAAAGAATCATTTGTTGAAAAAGTTTCAACAGATATTTAACCTTCACTGTTGCAAGGTTAATTCTTGTGTCTATGCATTTGGTGAATATTATCTGCATATTAAATTATTTAGTTTATTGAACAGAAATAATTGCCAGGGACCATCAAACAACCCCCCACCCCTAGGAGTTGCTATAATAGTTTGGGAAACCAATACATATTGTTTGCACTGTTTCAAGGCTACATACCAAAAGCATTAACAATTACACAATTAAATATTGAAAAGCAGGAACATAAAATCATGATTCATCATTTGTGCACAATCATTGCAGTTACGGATTAGTTTGGGCATAATTTTGTGATACAAACAAGTCAACCCCACTGCTGTTACCTGGGGAGGAGAAGTCATTAATTAGATTGAAAATGTGTATAAATTTGGCTTTTAAATAGCAAAGGACAGACTGAAAAAAACTTCTAGATCTATATTTGATAGGGTCGGTCGTTAAAATATTTTACATTGCACCTTGTCATAGAATGTATCATTTATAAATTCTTAAATTAGTCTATCTTAACCTTCAGACCAGATGGATAGAAATATTAGCGTGATCAATTTGCATTGAATATTACAGTATAATATAGGCTACAACAGGTAACATACAATTAATTAAACAATAACATACTCTGCTTTGCAGGAAGTATGAGTGAGATATAAGGAATTGAGTGATTCAAGACTGTGTCATGTCCTCTTTAGCTGCTCAGATATAGGTAACATATGCACTTTGCTCTTTCAGCTTGGATATCCCTCCATGGGAAACTAAAAAAGCTTGATGACAAGTATATAGCAGACCCCCGTGAAGTCACAGTTCGCGGCCTCAGTCATTTGTGGATCTTTCCTTAGAACCTAACTAATAATTGTTAGCTGAAACCACAAATATCCTCTGCAATTTTTATGGCTTTTTTCGTGGCAATACCGTAATGTAGAGGGAACCGCGACTTGATGAAAGTAGCCAATAGAATTTGAAACTGCAACTCCCAGCAGTCCCTGCAGTGGCTCCAATTGGTGGTCTGCTCAGGGTGCTGGGGCTGTTGAGGTCAAAGGATGTCAGCGCGGCTTTTAAAAAGGGGGCCGGTGACCAAAAGCCAAAAAAAAAAAGTTTTTGTAATTTGTGTTTCAAGTTCCCGTCTGTCTGCCTTCTGTTGGGTTACCTGTACTTATTCATTTTGTCCTGGATGGTTTCGTGTGTCTGTATTGTCTGCCTGTGTACATGAGGACTGTAAATGGATTCATGGCCATCCTGCAAAGAAAGGAGCGCTCCTGAACCCGTCTTCACTATTCCAGGAACTACTGGTAGGACTATCTGTACATTCCCATTCAACGTGCGGATCTCTGGACTATCTATTTTCATCATTATATTTCATCAGTTGTCGTTTTTCATGAACTTTTTCATGATTTACAGTGTGTGTTTTGTTTGTGCTTTGTTGTATCTAATGTGTAATCGCCATAAGGGGAACAGGGGTGGTATTGTTGTTTTCTTATTTCATTTGTTTTCATTACATTCTCTATTTGCTGTTTGATTGGCGATTTGCTTTGTTTTTGTCTCTGTTTGGGAGTGCGTGTGTCGGGTCAAGACTGGAATCTCCACCATAAAAATAAAATCACCGTCTTCTCAATTGTGGCTTCTCGTGCAAGGCTACACTTACTTAAAAGTCTGAACCGTACTTGTCCTTTTTGGCTGATTGCTTTGTTTTTCTCTCCTCCCCCAGACAGGGGTTGTGCTCCCCTATGATGTTTGTCTATTGTTTAATTGTTAACTAAATGCATGCTGGGCACCTTTTACTTCTGAAAGAGACATGTTTGTTTGAAGTGTTTGAATAAAGTGTTTGTGTGCCCCAAACTGCACTAAGACTAGCCTACCAGTGTTACCTCTGTATGCTTGCTTGCAGCCAGTTTAAACACAGTTGGCTTAGTGATTTACATCCATGGCGTCAGTTGCACTTTGTACATGTTGTTCCAGTAGTTTTTAAAATAGTTTTTAAAGTTCGTTAGCAGTGTGTAAAATGATCAGTGTTGCAGTAATTGTGATGCTCTTTGCATGAAAAAAAATGTTTTTATTTTAAAATTTCACTTTTTCTTTGCTAATTGTGATGTTTACTTAAAGTGCAGCAAAAAAGTATTTGGCGTCCAGGGATGCATTAACCCCCAAGTATGTGGCAACAAACTGCACCGTCTAAGGCTTCTGGCAATGAAAACGCACTTGCATGAGTTACAGTACATATAGCGGTAACATCGGTATTTTACATTCTAGCACTGCGGGAGACATAGCAGTACAGTATAAGGTTTACCTTTACACTCTTTATTTTTAGGTAATGTATTAAGCTGAGTCTGAAATTAAGTTAAAGTGTTTTGGGGGCATATTTAGGGTTTAAACTATGAAAATAGGCATTTTTTTAACCACATTCAAAATTTGTGTTTTTTCACAATTCGCGGGTGCTCTAGGAACGTAACCCCCACAAATTTTGGGGGTGTACTGTACTCTTTTCCAGAGACAGGACCCACTGATATCCCGTTTTCCACTTAGACCTATACCTTGATAGCCTCTTATGTTTCACAAATGGATTTGCATTCGTAGACACTGCTGCATGTAGCATCTTGTTCTGGATGTTCTGCTAAACTGTGTGATGTGACTTTTTTTTTTTTGTAGTCATTGTGTGAAAGCAGCATAATGGCAAGGATGAGACTGAAACTCGGTCTAACTCGGTGTGCAGAGCTTGTCCAGCATGTAACCGAAATTAAAATAAATTACTTGTGTAACTGGTTTGATGTTAGTTATTCTCATGTGTGGTCATCTGAGTGAGAGAATGTCAACAACTGTAGAATATATTGGGGTGACAACACGGTGCTCCCTATTTACTTGCAGTTTTTAACAAAAGCAATGCAACAAAAACGGCAATTGCCACATAAAGCGATAGTGTTTATTAACTCAGCTCTGCTCTTGGTTTGTTTGACTCAGAACTCCTTCGGTCAAGTTGTCCCTGCCATAAGTGATGCCTGTTTCCGGGCGATTTTCCTTTTGAATCCTGGGACCAGAAGGAGCGGGATCAGTTGCCCTCAGTGAGCGGTTTCTCGAGACTGTTGGGGAAGAAAATGACAAGACAGTTAGCAGTACCACCCCCTCTCAGCTTGGGGTGGTATTATATACCTGGGAAGAGCTTGGATGGTGATCCTCAGACATGCATATGTGACATGTTATTCTCTGCACTTTGAAGAGCTAGCATATATATGGAATGATTTGTACAAAAATACGGGTAAAATCATGTCTCTTATTGATTCAAGATGGTACACACATTTTATGTTCCAACTAGCAAAATACCCGCGCTTCGCAGCGGAGAAGTAGTGTGTTAAAGAAGTAATGAAAAAGAAAAGGAAACATTTTGAAAATAATGTAACATGATTGTCAATGTAATTGTTTTGTCACTGTTATGAGTGTTGCTGTGATATATTTTTTATATACAGTAATCCCTCGCTATATCGCGCTTCGACTTTCGCGGCTTCACTCTATCGCGGATTTTATATGAAAGCATAACTAAATATATAACGCGGATTTTTCGCTGCTTCGCGGGTTCTGCGGACAATGTGTCTTTTTACTTCCTGTATATGCTTCCTCAGTTGGTTTGCCCAGTTGATTTCATACAAGGGACGCTATTGGCGGATGGCTGAGAAGCTAACCAATCAGAGCACGCAGTTAAGTTCTCCTGACTGAGAAGCTAACCAATCAGAGCACGCAGGAGCTATGCAGTGTTAACCAGGAAGTCTCATCTCGCTCATTCAGCATCAACGTGCTTCGCTGTGTAAAGAGTTGTGCTCTTTAGTGTTTATCTTTGTGCATAGTCAAGCCCTTCATTATGGCTCCAAAACAATCTGCTACTGCTTCAGGGGCCGTGCCCAAGCGCAAGAAGAAGATGTTAATGATTGCCGAAAAGGTAAACGTTTTGGATTTGTTGAAGGCTACGATTCTTTTTATTTAAAAAGTAGGAAAGGAATATAAGATCTACGGCTGCAGTGTCCTTTTAACCAGGGTGCAAAACGAGTTGTAAGTGGATGTAATAAGGCAGTAGTCTGGATGGAATCTGCTTTAGGGATTTGGATTGAAGACTGCCAGAAGAAGAACAACGGCAGTGCTACACAATCGCCTGAAGTGGCTCCTTTACAAGGGCTGTAACGCTCTCCTTTGTTGTGCAGTAAAATTAAACTCATTGTTATCGGACAAGTCATCGTGTCATTGTTGGTGAGTAACCATAATTAATTTTCTTCTTACAGTGCTTAGTACATGTATGTACGTTTAGTGTCACTGTACACACATTTACTGTATACTATTTTTCTTGCAATGTACGTATTTATTGCTGGTGACCTGTCTATCGTAATGGCTGTAACATATGTGATATCGGAGACACTCAATATCTTTAAAATAATATTTAGGTTTTACTGTATATAAACAGTGTGT
>JANRMT010062821.1:3135606-3191176 GCA_026402145.1 Polypterus bichir lapradei | reverse complement strand
GTATATATATATATATATATATATATATATATATATATATATAAAATCTTCTGCTTTCGGCCGCTTCTGTTAGGGGTTTCCACAGCAGTTCATCTCTTTCCATATCTTCCTGTCCTCGGCATCTTGCTCTGTTACACCCAACACCTGCATGTCCTCTCTCACTATATCCGTAAACCTTCTCTTAGGCCTTCTTCTTTTCTTCATGCCTGGCAGCTGTATCCTTAACATCCTTCTCCCGATATATCCAGCATCTCTCCTCTGCACATGTCCAAACGAATGCAATCTTGCCTCTCTGACATTGTCTTCCAACCTAAGCTGAGCCTTTAATGTACTAATTTCTAATCCTATCTATCCTCGTCACACCCCGTGCAAATCTTAGCATCTTTAACTCTGCTACCTCCACCTCTGTCTCCTGCTTTCTGGTCAGTGCCAGCATCTCCAACCCATATAACATAGCTGGTCTCACTGCCGTCCTGTAGACCTCCACTTTTACTCTTGCTGATAACCGTCTGTCACAAATTATTCCTGACACTCTTCTCAACCCATTCCACCCTGCCTGCTCTCTCTTTTTCACTTTTCTTCCACAATCCCCATTACTTGTACTGTTGATCCCAAGTATTTAAACTCATCTGTCTTCACCAACTCTACTCCCTGCATTCTCACCATTCCACTGACCTCCCTTTCATTTACACACATGTATTCTGTCTTGTTCCTGCTGACCTTCATTCCTCTACACTCTAGAGCATATCTGCACCTCTCCAGGGTCTCCTCAACCTGCTTCCTACTCTCAATACAGATCACAATGTCATCAGCAAACATTGTAGTCCACGGGGACTCCTGTCTAATGTCCTCTGCCATCCTGTCCATCAGCATTGCAAATAAGAAAGGGCTCAGAGCCAGTGCCTGATATAATCCCAGCACCACACTGAATGCATCTGTCACCCCTACCGCAGTCCTCACCACTATCACACTTCCCTCGTACATATCCCGTACAACTCTTGCATACTTCTCTACCACTCTCGACTTCCTCATACTTCCTCATACCACAACTCCTCTCAAGGCACCCTGTCATATGCTTTCTCTGGATCCACAAAGTCACAATACAACTTCTGGCCTTTCTATACTTCTCCATCAACACCCACAGAGCAAACATTGCATCTGTGGTGCTCTTTCTTGGCATGAAATCATACTGCTGCTCATTAATCATCACCTCCCTTCTTAACCTAGCTTCCAGTACTCTTTCCCATAACTTCATCCTGTGGTTCATCAGTTTTATCCCCCTGTAGATACTACAGCTATGCATTTCCCCCTTTTTCTTAAAAATCATTACCAGTACCCTTCTTGTCCGTTCATCAGGCATCCTCTCACTTTCAAAGATTATATTAAACAATCTGGTGAAAAACTCCACTGCCATCTCTCCTAAACACCTCCATGCGTCCACAGGTATGTCAACTGGACCAACGGTCTTTCCATTCTTCATCCTTCTCATAGCTTAGCTCTCCTTAGTTCCTTCTTGCTAATCCGTTGCACTTCATGATTCACTATCGTCACATCATCCAACTTTCTGTCATTCTTTTAATTCATCTGCCTCTCAAAGTATTCTTTCCATCTGTTCAACACACCCTCCTCACTTGTGAACATGTTTCCATCTTTATCGTTTATCACCCTAACCTGTTGCACATCTTTCCCAGCTTGGTCTCTCTGTCTGGCCAATCAGTACAGGTCCTTTTCTCCCTCCTTAGTGTCCAACCTCACATACAACTCATTATGTGCCTTTTCTTTAGCCTTTGCCACCTCTCTTTTCACCTTTCGCCTTATCTCCTTGTACTCTTGTCTACATTATACATCTCTCTGACTATCCCACTTCTTCGCCATCCTCTTCATCTGTATACTCTCCTGTACTTCACCATTCAACCACCAGGTTTCCTTTTTCTCCTTCCTCTGTTCAGATGTCACGCCAAGCATCCTTCTTGCTGTCACCCTTACTACTTCTGCTGTAGCTGTCCAGCTGTTTGGCAACTTTTCACTGCCACCCAGTGCCTGTCTTACCTCCTCCCTGAACTCCACCTTGCAGTCTTCGTTTTTCAACTTCCACCATTTGATCCTTGGCTCTGCCTTCACTCTCCTCCTCTTCTTGATCTCCACTGTCATCCTAAAGACCACCTTCCTATGTTGCCTAACTACACTTTCCCCTGCCACCACTTTGCAGTCTTCAATCTCCTTTAGATTGACTCTTCTGCATTCGATATAATCTACCTGTGTGCATCTCCATCCACTCTTGTATGTAACCCTATGTTCCTCTTTCTTCTTAAAATACATATTCACCACAGCCATGTCCACCCTTTTGGCAAAATCCACTATCCTCTGACCTTCTTCATTCCTCTCCTTGACATCTGTTCCAATCACCACTTTCTGTCCCTTGGGTACACTGTTCATCACTTCATCCAACTCACTCCAGAAATCTTCTTTGTCCCCCATCGCACACCCAACTTGCAGGGCATATGCATTAACAACATTCATCATCACACCTCCAATTTTCAGCCTCATAATCATTTCTCTGTCTGACACTCTTTTCACCACCAAAACACTCTTCACATACTGTTCCTTCAGAATAACCCCTACCCCATTTCTCCTCCCGTCCACACCATTATAGAACAATTTGAATACACCTCTGATCCACCTGGCCTTACTCCCCTTCCATTTAGTCTCTTGCATGCACAATATATCAATCTTCTGTCTCTCCATCATATCTGCTCGCTCTCTCCCCTTACCAGTCGTACTGCCAACATTCAGAGTTCCTACCCTGAGTTCCACTCTTTTTACTTTCCTCCTCTCCTCCTGCCTCCGGACACATTTCCCCCCTCTTCTTCTATTTCTTCGGCCAACAGTAGCCCAATTTCCACCAGCATCCTGTTGGCTAACAGTACTGGTGGCAGCCGTTATTAACCTGGGCCTCGACCAATCGTTTGTGATGGAAATCTGTATTGTTGTCCGCATATTGTATATATGTATATTATATATGTACTGTATGTGTGTGTGTGTGCATGTACTGTATATACATATTTATGTGTGTATATAATTGTATGTGAATTATGTACTAGGTGTACTTTTTTGAGTGTGTGTTTCATTTTTTGGTATCATAGCACACTTGCACTCTTTTTATCCATGTTGAGGCTCTGCGTAATAACACCTTTACTTCCTCCATAATGGTCTGATTTTGTGTCTCACCTTCCCACTGTGTGTTTCTGGGACAGCAGAAGGGATTGTAAGCCTGGCACAAAATTCTGTACATTACCTATACCTCTTGGATAAGGAGTCAAACAGGCACCACACCCACCAGGGTAACCAACTATTTCATTTATTACTGTCCTAGAAACATTACTGGTCTCTCAAAGCAAGCTACCTCCATCCAACATATACTATGTTTACTGTACAATTTCATGTTGTCATACTGTTGTAATGTATTTTTTTTTTTTTTTTACTGTTTTATTTTACTTTTGTTACATCTATGTTAGGAACACCAGGGCAGTTTCCTACCAAGTGTTGCCAGGAAATAAAGGTCATGCATTATGTTCAGTTTTAATTGACTACTGTAATTTGTCTTAAACTTGTTTTAAGAAGATGTGTTTCTTTTCTACTGCAGCTATTATTTTTGGTTTAAAAGTTTTTTTTTTGTTTTTTTTTTAAGTTTGTGATGTTTTGCCACTTATTATCAACAATCTGGAGATGTGTTTGCCTTCGAATTTATTGCTTAAGTACCTTCACAAATCAGCTGAATTTTACATTGCCTATGTTAGCAAAGCAGCAGTTGCTGAAAGCCAGCACCAAGGTAAGTGAAATGGAAGTTTTTACCTGTCTTATCTATTACCTGTTACAACAAAATAGTGTTGAATGGATAGTATAATTTTGACTATGGTCAAAATTAATGTTTTTTACTCCAAAACTGAATACAGACTGTAATAACAGAAGAGAGGTGCACTTAATTGGTTTTAAATATTGTAGCAATTGAAATCACTGTTAAGTCTTGGTGAGACGCCTTATGCAGCCCTGAGCTCTTCTTACCCACCAACACTGCTATTGTCACCTAAGCTCCACCCTCCCCATTAAGGCAGTGAAGACACCTTTTCTATTTTGTCTCCCACTTTAATGTCAAGGCTCTGAAGCATGTCAGTCATTTCCTCTCTTTTTACCTATTGTTGAACTAGCATGTGCTACTTCTGTATGCTGCACTATTTCCTTTTGTATATACATGCGATGTTCTGCTCCTACTGTGCTGGTATTTCAGTCCATTCTCATTGAAACTCTTTAATTGCCTGACAGCCTGGTCATTTAAAATATAGCCTGCTCAAAAAATTAAAGGAGCTATTTGGCAACACATCAGATCTCAATGGGGGAAAAAAAAAAATCATGCTGGATATCTATACAGTACTGATATGAACTGAGTAATGTGTTAGGAACAAAATGATGTCACATCGTTTGATGGAACTGAAAAGTATCAACATACAGAGGGCCGAATTCAAAGACACCCCGAAAATCAAACTGAAGAAATAAAGCATCAGGCTAGTTCATTTTGCTGAAATTTCATTACAGCAGTTCAAAATCTTACTCAGTAGTTTGTATGGCCCCCAAATGCTTGTATGCATGCCTGACAACATCGGGGCATGCTCCTAATGAGACAAAGGATGGTGTCCTGGGGGATCTCCTCCCAGATCTGGACCAGGGCATCACTGAGCCCCTGGACAGAGGTGCAGCCTGGCATTGTCAGATGGACCAAAACATATTGTCCCAGAGGTGTTCTATTGGATTTATTTCAGGTGAGCGTGGGGGCCAGTCAATGGTATCAATTCCTTCATCCTCCAGGAATTGCCTGCATCCTCTCGACACATGAGGCTGGGCATTGTTGTGCACCAGGAGGAACCCAGGACCCACTGC
The DNA here is from genome assembly GCA_026402145.1 of Polypterus bichir lapradei. Lineage (NCBI taxonomy): Eukaryota > Metazoa > Chordata > Cladistia > Polypteriformes > Polypteridae > Polypterus > Polypterus bichir. The sequence goes on along the minus strand of JANRMT010062821.1, from coordinate 3,186,244 downwards.
ACCAGCATAGGGTCTGACAGTGGGTCGAAGGATTTCATCCTGATACCTAATAGCAGTCAAGGTGCCATTGTCTAGCCTGTAGAGGTCTGTGTGTCCCTCCATGGCTATGCCTCCCCAGACCATTATTGGCCCCCAAAGCAGTCATTCTGAATGATGTTAAAGGCAGCATAATGTTATCCATGGCTTCTCCAGACCCTTTCAGGTCTGTCACATGTGCTCAGGGTGAACCACCTCTCATCTGTGAAAAGCACAAGGCGCCAGTGGTGGACCTGCCAATTCTGGTATTCTATGGCAAATGCCAATCGAGCTCCATGGTGCCGGCAGTGAGCATAGGGCCCACTGGAGTATGTCGGGCCCTTAGGCCACTCTCATGTTTCTGATTGTTTGGTCAGAGACATTCGCACTAGTGGCTTGCTGGAGGTCATTTTGTAGGGCTCTGGCAGTGCTCATCCTGTTCCTTCTTGCACAAAGGAGCAGATACCGGTCCTGCTGATGGGTTAAGGACCTTCTACGGCCCTGTCCAGCTCTCCTAGAGTAACTGCCTGTCTCCTAGAATCTCCTCCATGCCCTTGAGACTGTGCTGGGAGGCACAGCAAACCTTCTGGCAATGGGAGATATTGATGTGTCATCCTAGAGAAGTTGGACTACCTGTGCAGCCGCTGTAGGGACGCTTACCGTAGCCAAATGCAAAACTAGTGAAAAAACATCCAGAAAAGATGAGGGAAAAATGTCAGTTGCATCCACCTGTTAAACCATTCCTGTTTTGGGGGTTGTTTCATTGTTGCCCCTCTAGTGCACCTGTTGTTAATTTCATTCACACAAAAGTAGCTGAAACTGATTAACAACCCCCTCTGTTACTTCAGTGACCAGATCAATATCCCAAAAGTTTCATTGACTTGATGCTATATACTCTGATAAAAAAAAAGTGTTCCTTTAATTTTTTGAGCAGTATATTTAGTTACTAAAATATTTCAAAATAAAAGTATTTCAAAGAAATTAACAAAATATAAGTGCAAAATATTTCCTGAAACACTTTAAACCTAAAATTTAGAACAAAACACACTTCAATATATCCTCAGTAGCTAATAAAAATAATTAGTGAAATGCAAATTGTAACAGTGTGCACAATACATATACTGTATTGTACATTAACCCCATTTAGTATGAAATGTTGCAATACACTTTACAGAATTACAATCATTCGGCCTGGACTTGTTTCTGCTTGTGTCTGTTCATTAAACAAGGTCTGGAAAGCTTTCTTTGTGAATTTGTGCTATCTGAAAATGCTGCATTTGTTAACCCATTGAAATTACTTAATCTGAAGCTTTTTTAATGTACATATATTGGGTTGGAAAATGACTAATACAGTTTCACAACTGTCAAGTTCTGAGCACCTGAAATTTAGCAGGATTAGCAAGGGATAAATAATTGGAAGATTCAATGTTTTGCCTCCTGCTAGTGACACAGATGCAGCACCACTGTACGGGTAGATTATTGCCAAAAGTCTGTGTGTGAGCATCATGCATTTTGTAAGCATTTAACTCCATACACAATGCCTGGTCTGTGCTCTCTGTACCTTTTTCAATAAAATCCACATAAAAAAAAATTTGTGATATTTTCAAGTTTTAAGATTGCTACATTTTGCATAATGCTGATATAGAACCGTTTTAAAAATATGGTAATAAACTTCACAACACTACAACAAACACTCAAAATACGTCTTTCATACACAGAATGAGGCAAATTCCTGAGTTAATAACCATTTGATTTTATTTAGACTTTCTTGTTTACCTACCTGAGAGTGTTCTTGTATTTTCTTAGGTCAATTCCATTCATATATGACAATCCTAGGTGAAGGAGGAGAGATCCTGAAAGTTGTGTAAAAGAGTTGTGACCTTCCATATTGTTGTTTTTGTGTAGATAGTTGTTTAGCAGAAGTGATCAAGTTTTGCTTCATTCTTATTACTGTTTTCTCTGCAATATTTACTATGTTAAGTGTGCTGTAATATCAGTGGATAGCTGGAGCTATATTACAATATTCACAGCTTGAATCTTGCCCTGGAAACATTTTGGATAGCTTTAATTGAGCTTAATGTGCTCAATACAAGATTTTAAGTTGAATAATTGAGTGTTTTGAGCATATGGAGCTAGATTGTATTATGCATATGTCTGTCTTCCACTCCTTTTCTGATATGTTAAGTGAAAGTGCCTTTCCCCATTGTGCCCTGGGATCTTTGAAAGGAAGGGACTTTAAAATGTTTTTAAAAAACTGTGAAGATGATATATGAGTCTTCAAGACTGATTAATATTTCTTTTGGGATAGAAATAGATGGAAGGTGAGGACAATTGGGCATATTCAGTTTAGCAAAGTTTCTAGCTTGAAACATCTATGTAGAAGTGTCTAAATGTTTTATTCCCAGATATTTTCCAAGCATTAAACGCTATGTATATGGGTGAAAAAGAGTGGTTATCATGTACAGGTGCAACAGATATGAGCTTTCCTGTCTTACAGTGTTTCCTACATTGGTTCTGTATTCTGAGTCAATGAAGGGCAATTGAATTATAAGTGTATTGACGATAATTTGTATTTACTGGGGCACAGACCAAAGAATATAAAGAAGTACCGCAATTCTATTGCAGACCAGGCAGGTGTATGTTCATCGATTTGTGTCGATGTCCAGGTATTTATGGCCTGTATATTTACCACCCAGTAAAAAAACAATTAAAGTTAATTGCTCCCTTCTGCTTTATGTTCTTGAAGAGTCTCCCTTTGGGTGCCCAGATGTTTTGAATTCCACATAAATGAAGTTATGATTGCATATAATTTCTTAAAAAATGATTTCTTAATATATATGGGGATTGCATTGTGGACTTTCTGCTTGTGGATTTGTTGATATGAAACCTTATTGGCCTTCTCTTCATGTTCATAATAATGAAGTCATGATTTAAAGATGAGCTGTTCCATTTGTTTAGTAATCTAGAGGTTAAAATGTAATTGCAAAACCTTTCTCTTCCTATAAAATGCCTCTTTTGGAGACCTGGTGTGTTCTAGATCTATTCTGGTAATTTTGCTAATTAATTCAGATGTTTTTTTGGTTTCCAATTTATTATTGTGAGTAAGATATGAAATGATCCGTACTCTTAAAAATGCCTTCAAAGTTTCCCAGAGTATTCCTGCAGAAACCTCAGGGGATGCATTTGTCTCCAGAAATAATCAGTTTACTTGGATATGAATTCTGTATAGTGCTCATCTGCTAATGACAGGGGAGTAACATGCTAGCTACGAGATGACTGTGTATGACATAGTAAGCTAAGCTGCTTGATCAAAGGGGCATAGTCGAAGATAACAATAATGTTGTAGTTACATGATTTGATAATGGGCAAAAAGCTGTTGTCTGTGAAGAAATCAATTCTTGAGTAACAATGATGAACTTGTGAGAAGAAGGAATGTACTGTTAAGGTTAGGATTTAAAAACCTCCATGGACCTGCTAAGTTCTGATCCATTGCAAACTGTAATTATTTTTGCATTATTAAATGTTATTGCCACTGTACCAGAAGACCAATCCAGGTCAGGATTTAAAACACAATTAAAGTTATCCGCCTTTATAATTTTATGAGTGTTCACATTAGGAATAGATGTGAATACATTTTGGATGAAATCTCTGTCATCCACATTAGAGGCATAAATATTTATCAGAATCACTTTAGTATTAAATAAATTGCCCCTCACAATGACATATCACCCTTCAGGATCACATATTATATCTGACACTACAATTGGGATAGTTCTGTGTATTAAGGTTCCCATACTCATAGTTTTCTTTGTAGTGGGTGCCACATGCATTATTGGCCTTTTGTTAGTGTAACTCTCCTAATGAATACCAGAAAAAAGGGTTGCTGTAGGTTTGCTCCATAATGCAGGTCTGTGCCTTTAAGGAGGCAGATTTAACCTGGAAAATGAGGAAGAGAGAGAAGGGGGGGCATCGGGCAGTAAGGCAAGGAGGTACAATGTGTTAGCACGGCAAAGTCTGCAATGGGAGCCACCTGTTAGAAGATTGGATTTTTTGTCATCAGGATACAAGAGAGACGTGTCTCAGAAGATTAACTTTTTTGTATCTAATCTGGAGCAACCAACTTACAATATCACGAAGAATATCTCCGACCGTTAACACCGTCCGGTTATCCACCGCACAAATACTGTAGAAAGAAGGATGTATCCAAGAAAGGTAATGTTGTACATCTCCTGCGGATAACATTAGACACCAAAGGAGATCTTGATATACCATTAGTATTAAAACGTTAACAGTTTCCCATTAGAATAGCTTTTGCAAAGACAATTAACAAATCTCAGAGCCAAACATTCAAAAAAGTCATTTTATTTAATAGAGAGAAAGAAATGAAATGCAATCACGGGCAGTTATAAGTCGCGTGGATGCAAATGTAACACTTCACATGAAAATTTAAATCAGTTTAAATTGTACATTCACACCCCCATACGCGAGCGGCAGAATCGCAAAGAGGCTCGAGCACCCCTAGTTTTTAAAAAAAAAAAAAAAAAAAGACAGTGGATTAATGCTGGGTACTTATTAACATATCAAAGAACTAAATTTATAATTCAGATCACTATATTATGATATAATTACTGGAAAGCCAATTTTATAAAAAGGAGTTTTAGACATATATCTTTTGGTAAGTTATTCCAAACTTTAGGTGCATAAGAACAGAAAGGTGCCTCGCCAGTTCTTTTATGCTTTGATCTTGGAATAACGAGCAAACGAGAATTTGCAGATCTAAGATTGTGATTTGGTACATAAGGAAACAGGCATTCTGAGATGTAGGTAGGGGCAAGATTGTTTAAAGCCTTATATACAAAACAAAGCATTTTAAAAATCGATTCTAAAGGACACTGGCAGCAAATGTAAAGATATTAGTATTGGGGATTTATATTGGGGTTAAAATTCTTGCTGCTGCATTCTGGACAAGCTGTAGCCAATTTATGTCCTACTTGGGTAGTCCTGATAGGAGAGCATTACAGTAATCTAGTCAGTTAAATACAAATTCGTATATTCATTTTTTGGTATCTTTAAATGCAATAAGAGATTGCACCCTTGCAATGTTCCTTAGATGGAAGAAAGCAATCTTGGTAATATTATTAATAATGTGATCAAAATTAAGGTCAGAGTCAATAATAACACTTAAATTCTTGACCTCTGGGTTAATTTGTAGGGCCAGATGATTAATGTTGTTTCTAAGATTCTCACTCACAAGTTTTATTTTTTCCTTGTTTAGTTTAGGGAAATTCATATTCACACATTCTGTTATTCCAGTAAGGTAATGGATTAAATGATTTAGACCATGTGGGTCATCAGGCACAATGAATAGATAGAGCTATGTATCATTAGCATAGCTGTGGTAATTTACATTATACTTTAAAATTATCTGGCCTAACAGAAGTATGTAGAGTGAAAATACTAATGGTCCTAAAATTGATCCCTGCGGTACAATTAATAGAATATCATGTATATTTGATAAACAATCGCCATAACTGACAAAGAATTTTCTTCCAGTTATATATGATTTAAATCACTTACTAAGGTGGTTAAAAAGAATATCATGATCTTGGGTATTGAATGCTGCGCTCAAGCCCAACAGAACAAGTACAGATATTTTATTTGGATCTGCATTAATTTGCAGATCATTTACTAATTTCACTAGAACTGTTTCAGTACTATGATTCAATCTAAAACTGACCAATACTTATCAAGAATAAAATTTTTATTCAAATAATCACTTAAAAGCTGAAAAAATACATTTTCTAAAATTTTACTGAGAAAAGGAAAATTTTAGATTGGCCTGTAATTGTCTGATAGAATAATCAAGGTTATTGTTCTTGAGCAGGGGCTTAATTACAGCAGTTTTGAAAGAATTTGGGAAAAATATCAGAATCTAATGAACAATTTACTATTTCAAGAACATTATTGATAAGTAGATCAGAAACTGTTTTAATGAAGCTTGTAGGAAATGGGTCTAATACACAAGTGGACTGTTTTAACCAAGTAATTATTCTATGACATTCAATTAAAGTAATTTTAGTGAAGCACCTTAGTTTGCAGTGCCAAGCTTGTTTACTGTCAACAAAATTTATATTTGAATTTGGTTTTATAGTAAGTCTGATATTAATTATCTTTTCTTTGAAATATACTGCAAAATGTTCTTTTTTAGCCTCTGATGCTTTCAGTGCTAATGAAGCTGGCTTTAAAAAGCGATCAGCAGTTGCAGATAAGACTTGGATTTTCTGCTCTGTTAGTAATAATCTTCGAAAAGTACAGTATCTCACAAAAGTGAGTACACCCCTCAGATTTTTGTGAATATTTTATTATATCTTTTCATGGGACAACACTGAAGATATGACACTTTGATACAATGTAAAGTATAACAGTGTAAATTTGCTGTCCCCTCAAAATAACTCCGCACACAGCCATTAATGTCTAAACCGCTGGCAACAAAAGTGAGTACACCCCTAAGCGAAAAATGTTCAAATTGTGCCCAACTAGCCATTTTCCCTTGCCGGTGTCATGTGACTCATTAATGTTACAAGGTCTCAGGTGTGAATGGGGAGCAGGTGTGTTAAATTTGGTGTTATTGCTCTCACATTCTCTCATACTGGTCACTGGAAGTTCAACATGGCACCTCATGGCAAATAACTCACTGAGCATCTGAAAAAAAAAAAATTGTGGCTCTAAATAAAGATGGCCTGGGCTGTAAGAAGATTACCAACATCCTGAAACTGAGCTGCAGCATGGTGGCCAAGACCATACAGCGGTTTAACAGGACAGGTTCCACTAACAATAAGCCTCGCTATGGTCAACCAAAGAAGTTGATTGCACATGCTCAGCGTCATATCCAGAGGTTGTCTTTTGAAAATAGACGTATGAGTGCTGCCAGCATTGCTGCAGAGGTTGAAGGCGTGGGTGGGGGTCAGCCTGCCAGTGCTCAGACCATATGCCGCACACTACATCAAATTGGACTACATGGCTGTCATCCCAGAAGGAAGCCTCTTCTAAAGATGATGCACAAGAAAGCCCGCAAACAGTTTGCTGAAGACAAGCAGACTAAGGACATGGAATACTGGAACCATGTCCTGTGGTCTGATGAGACCAAGATAAACTTATTTGGTTCAGATGGTGTCGAGCGTGTATGGTAACAACCTGGTGAGGAGTACAAAGACAAGTGTGTCTTGCCTACAGTCAAACATGGTGGTGGGAGTGTCATAGTTTGGGGACGCGTGAGTGCTGCCGGCACTGGGGAGCTACAGTTCATTGAGGGAGCCATGAGTGCCATCATGTACTGTGACATACTGAAGCACAGCATGATCCCCTCCCTTCGGAAACTGGGCCACAGGGCAGTATTCCAACATGATAGCGACCCCAAACACACCTCCAAGACAACCACTGCCTTGCTAAAGAAACTGAGGGTAAAGGTGCTGGACTGGGCAAGCATGTCTCCAGACCTAAACCCTATTGAGCATCTGTGGGGCATCCTCAAACGGAAGGTTAGACGCGCAAGGTCTCTAACATCCACCAGCTCCGTGATGTCGTCATGGAGGAGTGGAAGAGGATTCCAGTGGCAACCTGTGAAGCTCTAGTGAACTCCGTGTCCAAGAGAGTTAAGGCAGTGCTGGAAGATAATGGTGGCCACACAAAATATTGACACATTGGGCACAATTTGGACATTTTTCACTTAAGGGTATACTCACTTTTGTTGCCAGCGGTTTAGACATGAGAGTAGAGTGTATTAAATACTCCCATAATCGGCTACTTGCACTGCAGCCACGCACACACCTTAGCAGCTGTTTGTCGACAGATGGAGAGGGCGACATGCCGGCACAAGACTAAAAGAAAGGTGAAAAGGTTTTAGAACTGGTCTACCATCTATTGTACTCAGAAATGTTTCATCGCTGTCAAATAAGATTGATGAACTGTCTGCGTTTATAGCAGGTCATGAATATGCAAGTTAGGTTGCATTTTGTGCTTTAAAGCTGATATAACTGACACTGTTTTTAACCTGGACAGATTTCGTCTTATTTGAGCAGACAGAGACCCAGTGCAGTGTGGAAAAATGACAGGGGGACTGATCATCTGTATGAATGAGGAATGGTGTAAAAAGGAGCATATTACAGTTAAAACTACAATTTGTAATTTAGACATTGAAATTCTGGCTGTCGAAATTCACCAGTGTTTATATTTGTTTATATGTTTATATTCCTCCCTCTGCAAATGGGGACTTAGCAATGGAAATAATTAAATTGGACAATGAGCCCTATCTTAGTGAAGATGTCTGACTTCGTCTGCAAAGAATAGGGAAATAGGCCTTATTTTAGTAGCGTGTTATAAACTGCCCAAAGCAGACAGTAATTTTAACAAACTTTTTTTTAGTAATATTAAAAAGGCACGTTTACAGCTGGGGTATTATAGTCATGGGAGACTTTAACTTCCTGACTATTAACTGGAATAACCTTGCAAATAGTGGTGCACACGAGCAGGGAGTTTTTAGAAGTAATCAGAACGAATGTGGGGGAAAGCTTGTCAAGATTTTGTAATTTGTAATTATCAGGATAGAATTGAGGGTGTGAAGGTGATTGAGCCACAAGGATCAAGTGAATATTATATAATACAATTCTCTTAGTTTTTAAGTGTGTGGATGCAAAGTCTAAAACTTTTAAGTTTAACTTTGGTGAGGCAAATTTTGAGCAGGTGCATCAAAGTCTAAAGATGATAGACTGGAATAAATTTTTAAGTGTGGAGACAGCCGAAGAACAGTGGAACAGGTTTAAAAATGTTTTACATATGATACAGGACAGGTACATACCCACATATGGAATTAGTAGGGAATTAAAAAAAAAAAATACACCGGAGTGGGTTAATGAAATGTTGAAAAATAAGTTGCAGAGGAAAAAAACAGACTCCAATGTGAATTGTAGGGTATATGAGAACAAGAGGGCATCCATTAAGATGGATATAGCAAGGCTAAAAAACAGTTAGAGAGGAATAGATCACATAAGGCGAACGGTGACCCAAACAGATTCTTTTAGTATTTTAATAGTTAAAGAATAGCCAAGGAGGAGGCGAGGTGCATCAAGAGTAGTAATGGGGAATTAAAAAATAAAGACAGTGAAATAGCAGATGTTCAAACCTTGCATTTTTCAGAGATCTTCACAAGGAGGTACTGAGTGATTTGGAAATTGTAGAGGAAGAAGTACTGCTTAGATTAAATTGGCTGAATTCAAATGAATTACCAGGACCAGATAATATTTAGCCTACAGTTTTTAAGGAGGTCAGCAAGTACATGTATAAACTCTTGACTCATATTTTAAGAAAGTCACCGTGCACCGGGGGAAATTCCGAAGGACGGAAAATGGCAAAAAATTATCTTGTATAAAAATGGTGAGCAGACAGATCCAAGCTTAACTTGCATCACAAGTAAAATCATAGAAGGAATTATTAAGGAAAAGAGTGAGAAATACATGGCAAGAACAGGTGTTTTACTGAACAGTCAACATGGGTTCAGAAGAGGGAGGTCATATTTTGCCAACATGCTGGAATTCTATGAGGAAGCAACTAAAGTTTATGATCAAAGTGGAGCATCTGATATTATTTATCTTGACTTTCAGAAAGCATTTGATAAGGTGCCACATGAGAGGCTGAGCATCAAACTAAAAGACGTGGGGTTTCAGGATGTTGTTTGTAGATGGGTGCAAACTTGGCTCAGACATAGGGAGCAGAGACTTATAGTGCGAGGAACCCTATCGGAACTGCGTGATGTTAAAACTACAATAACCAAAGCCTACGAAAAATTCATAATCCTGATCCACCTTAAATTCCTTCACACCTCTCTGTCAGCATCTTTTGTGTTGTAAATGTGTTGATCAGCGCAAGCAGCCTGCTATCCCACCCTCCTACTGATGGAGCTGAGTCTGTCACAACATTCTCAGCACGCAGGTGTGCTTATCTGGGTGTGAGGTGCCTGGAGTTGTTTAGGGTAAATAATATAACGTTAATTGGAATATATACATTTCATGTGTGTTCTGTGTCTACAACGATCTGTGTAAGTGCAGGATGAAAGGAATTGCGAGGCAAGAAATGCTGTACACATACCTAAAAATGAAACTTTTTCCATGTTATACTAATGAAGATATGATGTTTTTAATGTGTGAAGACTTTAGTTCAAATATCAAATAAACACGTGTGCTTTTATTCAAGAATACAACTAAAGTAAAAAAACAAAAAAAATCATTCAATTTACATGTTGTTATCAATAAGTTAGAAACCCAAGCTGAAATGTCAGTCAACAAAAAGTTGATACGTATTTTTGGATGGTGCAGAGGTAAGAACTGCTGCCCTATAACCAAAAGGTTCCGGGTTCAAGTCTGGACGCTCTGTGTTTTGAGTACTGAGCTGCTATTATTATTACTATAATATAATAAAAACATGCATTTGATTTGAGTCTGTAATACCCAGTGTAAATTTTGGCTACTTGTAAAAGTTACAAGTAAAAGTTTTTTTTTATTATTCAGTTTTATTCTGTCAATGACGTTCACATGGTCCAACGAACTTGCCTCTCCCTTTCTGAGTTGATGCCTGTAAGAGCCAATCCTAGAAAGTTCATGCTTTAAGTTAAATTCACATTAGTGTTTGCTTAGTCATAGCCATAGACAATGGTTTAGCCTTTTTCCCCCTGTAAGTTAGTATGAGAGAGAATTTTTTGCTATAATTAAGATAACAGAGTGATAATTGAGTCAGTTGTTGTTTAGAATAGGTCCCAGTTCACAGGGAACCATTTTCAACATAGAAATAGGATAGATATAAAGTTTTCTGACCGTTTTGAAATGGTTCAGGAACATTTAGAAATGGTTTAACTGAATAAGCTTACTTAAAGAAATGAAACAAGAATTTTAAGCTTTAAACAGAACTTTTCTTAACTTTTTTTTTTTTTGCTATATCAATTTTTTCTTTTGTGTGTGAACTGTTTTACTTTGAATTTTTACTAAAGCTTTTAAAAACAAAGATGTTTTGTCTGTGGAATCACTTCGTGTCAGGCTTTTGCTGAATCCCATTTTGTATGCCAGAGCTGCAATGCCATTTATCTCCATACTTTTCACAAGAGCAGCGATGACCACAGTTGGTGCTGTGATTGGTGCTTGCTCAGAACTATTTGTTGTACTGGCAATCAAAGATCTATCTATCTATCTTTGTGGAACATGTGAAAAACGACAGGTCTGCTGCGATTTCGGACTTCTGCCAACATTTTGTTGAGAGCTGTGTTTTGAGTTACAACCCAGGTCATAAAGCTTATGGAGCCATTACTGGACAAAGACAAAACTGTAACAACAGACAGGTTCTTCACATTTCATTCTGTAACTGCCGGAGTAAAGTTTTGCTACCTGTAAAATATAATAAGAGAAATAGCAGCTCAGTACTCAAAACATGGAGGGCCCAGACTCGAACCCGGAACCTTTTCATTATAAGGCAACAATTCTTATCTCTGCACCATCCAAGAATACATATCAACTTTCTGTCGACTGACATTTGAGCTTGGGTTTTTAACTCATTGACAGCAACATGTAAATTTAATTTTTTTTTTTTTTTACTTTGGTTATATTCTTGAAAAAAAGCACACATTTATTTGATATTTGAACTAATGTCACATTATACACTTCACATCATTATTAGTATAACATGGAAAAACTTTCTCTTTTAGGTATGTGTTCAACATTTCTTGTCTTGCAATTCCTTTCATCCTGCACCTACACAGATTGTTGTAGACCTGGACCACACATGAAATGTATGTAATCCAAATAACGATATATTATTTACCCTATACAACTCCAGGCACCTCACACCCAGATAAACACAGTTGTGCTTGATAATTTTGTGACGGACTCAACTCCATCGGTGGAGGGGATGTGATAGCAGGCTGCTTGTGCTGATCGACACATTTGCAAAATAAAAGATGCTGATGGAGAGGTGCAATTGAATTTAAGATGACCCAGGATTACAAGTTGTTTTATAGGCTGTAGTGATTCTAGTGTTAAATATAATCATGCTTCTTCCTTATTCTTAGAGAAGAGGTGGTTTAGCAATTCTAGCATTTATTTTTGTATTTTGCTTCCTTTTATGTTAAGAGTAACAAAGCATTGTCTCTTGTATGACTTTCAGAGATTCCTACAGATTAGAACATTAGAACAATCTAGACAAGAACAGACCATGCAGCCCAACAAAGCTCACTAGTCCTATTCACTTATGTATATGAAGTAGTTATACTTGGGATATTTTTAATGTAAAAGTGTGTAAGGATCTATTTTTAACAAAGTCATTTATCTGAAAGTAGAAAAACTTGTTAAGATTGGTGTGTAACTGCTAGTTCCATAGTAAGTGACACATAATCTGAGACTGCAATGTTTTTGTAACTACATGAATACTCAAGTGACAGTATTTATTACTATCAGTAAATAAATAGATCATTCATGAGTTACTGTGATGTACTGAAGGAAAAAAAAAATACTATCTTTAGTGTAAGTAAAGAAATCTCATGTGTTCAGATATGAATACTGTAATTCAAAATGAAGGTTCAGACTTGAGATATGTAGAGTTTTGGCGATACTCTAATATTTAAAATATTTCAGAATAGCAAATGAAAAAAAAAATTGGTATCAGAATAAACACAGTATGGAACTAATGCATATGTAAATGGTAAAAGAAATTATTTGTAAATCTCTAACTTTAAAGAGATACGGAGGGTCATCATTAGGGAAACTGGGAACGGCCAAGCTCGCATATATAGCGTGTAAAAATCGATCAAGAAATAACAGAGTTATAGTTGAAAATAATTAAGTGGTACATTTTTTGGCCCACGGTGTAGTGTGTTGCCGATTAATTCAGTGAACAACAGACCAGCAGCAGTCAGTCTCCCAGTTCCCACTAAGACTGAGCACAGTGGAGTGGGAGGAGTCTGCATTCTGCAGCTCACGACTGCCGGGACGGGGCAGACTTCATTGACTGACATCTGTCAGACAACAGCTTTGAACACCAACTTGAAATTGCAATGCGTCAGTCTGTTGCATCCGCATTATCTGTACCAAGAAACTTGCCATCACAAAATGATGACAAAAAACTGGATGCATCAGTAAAAGCTGAAATGGCTGTGTTTCAGAGCAACGGCAAGCGCGGGTGTTGTTTAGAACAAGTGTATCAGTATCTGATGACTGTGCCGCCCACTTCAGTGGAGGCGAGCGTGCTTTCTCAGCAGCTGGCTTACTCTGCATGAATGTGCGCTCTCGCCTAAATGGCCGCACGCTAGACACATTGTCCTTTCTACGCTCTTATTACCGCAACTAAGTAGATACATGTGCTTATATGACACCATGAACTGCTTGTAGATAAGGTTAGTCTCTTATTGGTATCAACATATTGCAGTAGTTTTATTAAAAATATGTGTTGGTCATTCTAAAACCGTTCACATGTGAGATGCCCGTGCACTGTGTCATCCCTGGGCGCCCGGGATTCCCAAATTTCCGGGAATGGATTCACTAGTCATCATATACCTAAGACAAGTGACATATTCAAATTTAAATGTTGACTGTCATGTTAAGCCTTGTTAAAGCATTTTCATTCTTTTGATCCCTATACTAGTAACAGCTATTAGCTTGGATAACTTAAATAATTACTTGCATTCTCTTTGGAATTATGTTTTCCATCCAACCTGCCTATCTTAAAATTTTCTAGCAACTATCTGTTTCATTAATTTTTTCCTATGTTTTTCACAATATACAATATATTTTCATAAGGAAGGAGAGAGGTTGGGAGCAAGCACAGAGAGTACATTGTCACACCCACCAAACACCGAACCACCTAAATTGGGACCTGAATGCAGCGGGTGACACCTCGGCACCACACTGGAGTAGCATGAGGTTTTTTTAATGGTGGCTGGACTGCCAATCCTGCCGGCAACCCCCAAGTTCTCCCTGTAATTTGGAGGACCTGCTTACAGGGCTGAATGCAGAAAAAACGTCATACCCAGTATGAAGCAATTGCAGGTTAAGGTCTTTGCTCAAAGGCCTAATGGATTAGAGTCACTTCTGAAGTTTACAGGATTCGAACTGTCAATTTTCTGATTACCGTCACAGACCCCTAGCCTCAGAGCCACCAATCTGCCCATACAGGAAAGGTTATCTTTTATTTGCATCCCTACAAAAGATTTAAGAAACCCTTTCTAAGACAGAAGCATTTTTCTTTTATGTAATATCTGTTTTTTTGACTGCAGGTCCTCAGGATTCAGGTAATCTTAAATCCCCCAATAAACGGAGCTCTCAAAAATACATTATAGAAGGGTTAACAGAGAAGTCCTCTCAAATTTTGGATCCCTGGGAAAGATTACTAGAGATTCTGATTATGGTTGGAGCTCGCTGTGAGTGGCAAATGGACAAAGGCAAAAGGTGTGTAGGTTGTTTTTTTTTTACTTTTTGGTATATAATTGTTCATAAACACGAAGAATAATGTAGGTACACAGTGATTATTAGGGGCGGAAATTACCAGACACCATGATACAATTTTATCATGATAACTGGGTCATGATATGATCATTTTTGATTTTTTTGTGCTTTACAATATGTTAGTTATTGAAATTCAGTTATGTTGTGTATTGCAATTTATTATTTCCTTTCTTCCTTTAACTGAAGCTAAAGTAATAGTTATATCTTCCTTCATTTACATACATATATAAATCAATTAAATCTAATAATAATAATCCTTTACACACTTCATGTCAGTTATGCTTTGTAATAATGTAAATGTATATCAAATATCTCTATCTCCATGAGGCACCCATATCAGATTCCCAAAGCACCTCAACTGGCTCCTTTTGGTACAGAGGAATAGTAGATCTACTTTGAGCTCTCCCAAATGTCTACGCTTTTCAACTTATCTCTAAGACTGAGTCCAGACACTCTGCAAAGGAAACTCATTATTGCCTCTTGTATCCCCAGTTTACTTCTTTAGGTCACTACACACAGCTTGTGATCATAGGTGAGGACAGGAACTTAGATGAACCAGTACATTAAGGGTGTTGCCTTTCGGCTCAGCTCCCTTTTCAGTACGATTGACCAGTACGATGTCCATATCACTGCAGAATCCATTTCACTCTAATCTGCCTGTCAATCTCCCATTCCTTTCTTCCCTCATTTATGAACAAGGTCACTAGATACCTAGATACTTAAACTCTTCTGCTTGAGACAGCATCCCATCCCCAACCCGGAGGGGGAACTTCCCTTTTCTGACTGAGAACCACGCCCTTAGACTTGGAGGTGTCAATATTCATCCTGGCTGTTAACACTCAGCTACCATCTGCATGGTGTGTGTCTGAGATCACAGCTTGATGAACCCAGCAGGACCACATCATCCACAAAAAGCAGAGATGCAAGGCCACTGAACCAGACCCCCTCACTCCTTGGCTGCACATACAAATTCTGCCCATAAAATTATGAAGAGAATATGTGACAAAGAGCAGCCCTGAAGGAGACCCACACCCACTGTGAACAAGTCTGACTCATTTCCACTAATACAAATCAAGCTTTCACTCCAGTTTTATAGTGACAGAATAGCCTGCA
Organism: Polypterus bichir lapradei; assembly: GCA_026402145.1. Classification (NCBI taxonomy): domain Eukaryota; kingdom Metazoa; phylum Chordata; class Cladistia; order Polypteriformes; family Polypteridae; genus Polypterus; species Polypterus bichir. The sequence continues at coordinate 3,170,582 of JANRMT010062821.1, read as the reverse complement.
GCAGCTGACAAAGTACCCCATACTCCCAAAGCACCTCCCACAGTACACCCCAAGGGACTTGGTCGTATGCCTTTTCAAAGTCCACAAATACATGTAGACTGGTTCCATCATACTTAATCACAAAGTGATTATTTCTGATTCTCAACTGTCATTCATGTATTCATGCAGCTATTCTATATTCTCAGTCTTGCTCTACATTATGTGAAACTAGGTGACAGATCCTTCAATGGGCAAATTACTATAATTTCATTTCAATTTGCTTTGAATACTTTTGAAACAAGATCTGTTGTTTTTGACAAGAAATCCAGTTTAAAATAGACCATGTGCCACCTTGACTGGCAAAGAAACTGGGAATGACTTAGTCTTAGCAATCAAAACTGTTACTATAATTTAAACTACAATGAAAGCAGATCACCCCAACTTGCCCCAAGACTCATTGCTTCGAATCCTTTGAGGTCAAGTCTAAAAAATAAAATAAATAAAAATGTTCTTAATTAACTAATTAAGAACATTTATATTAGGTAGAATGCCCAGTGGGGGCTGGGTGGTACTTTTCCCTGGAACCCCTACAGATTTTTTTTTTTTTCCCTTCACCTTAACTGGAGTTTCTCCCAACCGGCCACATGACCTTATAATTGGACTTGCATTCAGTGACTTAAAAGGCCAGTTCTATATTTAAGTGCTATTCTTGTCTTAATTGTATTTTTTTGTTATGTAAGTGGGCACTATTTATTGTTATATGCTGTTTATTCATTATTTTCATTATCTATTTTTAAGTTGTTTTTCTTTTGCTTGTAACAATTTCTTTGACATCTTGTAAAGTACTTTGAGATACATGATTTGTATAAAAATGTACTATACAAATATATCTTTTTATAGAATTGATTATAGTATCAAGCTGGTTAAATTTGCAGATGATACCAACATAGGTGGATATACAGATCATTTGCAGTCTGTTAAGTCATTACAGGACTTGGAGAGCATATAGGCTTGGGCAGATTTATAGCAGATTAAATTTAATGTCTGAAAATGTAAGGTATTACACATAGGAAGTAAAAATGTTAGGTTTGAATACACAATGGGAGATGTGAAAATCAAGAGTACATCTTATGAGAAGGATTTTGGAGTCACAGTGAACTCTACACTATTAACTTCCAGACAGTTTTCAGAAGCCATTAAGAAGGTTAACAGAATGTTAGGTTATATAGCATGATGTGTGGAGTACAAGTTCAAGGAGGTTATGCTCAAGCTTTATAATGCTCTGTTGAGGCCTCATCTGGAGTACTGCGTGCAGTTTTGGTCTTCAGGCTACAGAAAGGACATAGTGCTGGAAAAGATCGAGAAAAGAGCAACTAGACTCATTCCAGGGCTAGAGGAGATGAATTATGAAGAAAGATTGAAAGAGCTGAGCCTTTTTCAGTTTAAGCAAAAGATGATTAAGAGGTGACATGATTGAAGTGTTTAAAATTATGAAGGGATTTAGTAGAAAGGATTAAGATTGTTATTTTATAACGAGTTCATCAAGAACAAGGGGACACAGCTGGAAACTTGTTAAGTGTAAATTTCGCACAAACATTAGGAAGTTTTTCTTTACACAGAGAACCATAGACACTTGGAATAAACTACCAAGTAGCATGACAGACAGTAAGACTTTAGGGACTTTCAAATTAGACTTTTTGGATTATAAGAAATTGATGTGAACTGGGGCTGTCAAAGTACTCAGAACTTGAGGTTAAAAAAACTCAAAATATTCTAATATATTAACACACAGTTTAAATATTGTGTTCTGTATATACATGTTTTTATATATTTCTTTCTTTTTTTTATTATTTTATTGAATTTATTGTAATCGCACAGCATTCCTTATAAATAGATCAATTTTTACAAAAATAGTATAGTTTTGAGACTTTTGAATTTTAGTACTTTCATAATCTCTAACCTGCTCTGCATGTGTATCACGCCAACGTTTTTGAACCTCTTTACGACGTTCTACTTTGTCTTCTACTCTATGACTTTTATTTCCAACCCCACTTGGAGCTGAGAGCGTAGGCACTGTGTCTGACAAAAGCATTCACACAAATGAGAAGTGATTGGACCATGTGCATGGTTGTAAATGTTTGAAAGGAGGCCAGGACTTGTCAAAATCTCTTAGCAAAAAGTATTGTTTCGCGGGAATTGAAATTATCTCAGAGAAAGCCTCGTCCCAGGATTTCCTTTTATAATAGAGAGATTTACCCTATACAACACCAGGTACCGCACACCCAGATAAACAGACTTGAGCTGGGAGAACTTTTACTCCCGACTTGAGCTGCGGTGGTGGGGGACGGGATAGCAGTCTGCTTGCTGCTTGTGCTGATCGACACATTTGCAAAACAAAAGACGCTAATAGAGAGGTACGAAGGAATTTAAGGTGGCCCGGGATTATGAGTTTTTTCGTAGGCCTCAGGGATTCTAGTGTTAATTGAAACAGAGATAATGTTTTCGTTTCACAAGTGCACACGTACACCAGGCAATGACAGCATGTTGTAAGCCATTGAGTTTGCATTGAGCATAGGCAGCAAAGTCAGATTGTTATTTATTTATTCATTTATTTATTTAAAAACCTAGCTTATCTACCTTAATGCAGCTGTGTTATTTCTGGATCAGGCAGCTGAAACACAAATATTTTATTAATATAGTTATGATTCATGCATAAGTATAAAGGTTGTAAACTATCATTAAATACCGTTAAAACTAAAATTCCTTATCATTGTGTGAAACCAATAAAGGTATACTGGTTAAGGTAATATACTGCACAGCACTTATTTGAAGGACTGAAAACACTGTATTCAAAAGAGTAACAATAATGTATAATTAATTGAAATAATCCATTATTGTAACTCACTATAAAAAAATTCCACTTAAACAGAAGAAGTAAGCAACAAAATTATTTGAATTAAAACTGTCAGCACCTTGGCAGGTTTGAACATCTGTTTAAAAGAGTTTCTTCTACCTCTTCATCTTTTCTCACTTATATATGGGGTCGATGTGATTGATCAGCCTTCACCAAACAGCTTGGTCCTGCATCTCTTTACCAGTCAAGCCCTTTTCCTTCCTATCTTCTTTTACTTTATCCATCCACCTCACTTTGGCCTCCAACTGTTTTGTCCACATACTCATTTTCTCTCATCACATGTCCATACCACTTCAACCTAGTTTTGTGTACTTAACAGTAATAAATAATAATTAGAATGACTATTAAAGTTTTATTAATTTTTACATATTATTAATATTATTATGATTATTGTTATTATTATTAAGTTTTATCAAGATTACTCTAAATAAAGTAAAAAGTGCTTCATCTGTCTTGGGAAGGCAAAGTTGCATAATTAAACTGAATTAAACTTTTTGTTAAAAGAAATAAAGTGTCAGTTAAGGCTTTATTTCTGTTGACACATATTAAATCTCTTTCTTGATTATTTGTTTGGTTAAGTTTAACCATGCACTGTATTTTTAAGTAATTATTATATTTGCAATTTTTTGTAACTGTGATGTTGTGATTTTTACAAGTGATAGTATAATTACATTCATATTTTCTATTTTAGAGGGTTTGCAGATATTTTATCTCGAATGAAAGATCTCTGCAGGTATATCAACAACTTTGAAAATGAAGCTCATTTGAAATACAGGAACCAAGTGGTTTATTCAACAATGCTGGTCTTCTTTAAACATGCATTACAGTATGTGAACATGGTGCAAGGATCTCTGTTTCAAGGCAAGTTTCTTTGATATTCTTTAAAAGAAAAGTCCATAATTTAAAATGCGTGATACTGTTCACTATTCTGTATAGTGTAACTATGAATAATTCCTTAATACAGGGTTTCTTGGGGGCACTAGTGCATTGTTACAGGACAAGCACCAACACTGACTCACTTTAGAGTTATTTACAAATTAAGTGTGCACTGTTTTAAAATTCAGTTAATAGCTTAATGTTATGTTAAATGTAAGTTTAAATTTTACAATTTTGCATTAAATTATGTTGGCCAGTTTAGAGACCATAACTATACTAACATGTATGACTGGGTAATTAATGAAAAAACAGTGCACTCAGAGAAACTGCTGTGCACCCATAGGTGAAATGTACAAATTCCAAAATGACAATGAATGGCCCTGGATTTACATACAGATACAGGACTTGGAAGCTATTAAAGTAGCACTGTTCGCCACTGTGTCTTATGCAGAATAATGTGGCACAAACTATTATCTTGACAATGGTAATTGTTGTTGTTTTCTTTTTTTTTTACTTTGTATATTATACATACTCTATGTTTTATGATCTTCATCATTTTTAATGGTTCCAAGTCATGTATTTGTATACGCGCTGTTCTTGTCTGTAACCATCTTTATGATGAGTAAAGGGTATTTATATTATAACTTCCACAAGCATACTAAGTACTATATCTGCAGTCAGGCAACTTGAACTTGAATCCTTCTGTTTCTCCACTATATACAGGAAGTTTACACACTAGCACCAAGGAAGAATCTGTAAGGAGCTCTTTAAATGCTAAGGAGAGCTGAATTAGTTTGGTGGAAATGGATGCATTTCGACTAACCATTGAAACTGTACTTTCAGTTTCAAACTCAATAAACACTGAAGTAACAACTCCATATTTGGCACACAGCTTTTTATTTATTGATATTTTATTATCCTAGTACTAACCTCTGCTCTCAGAATAATATGATTGCAAAATTGAATTCCTCCAATAATCCTAACAGATGCTAAGATCACATAGTATAATGTATTTATAAATTTGAATGTAAAATGTGCTATTCATTGAATACACATTATTATAATTAAGGCAACTTAGTCAACGAACACGCACCAGGAAAGAGCGCTGGAAAGTTGACATATATTGTTTAATGTTCAGAAAAAGACGTGGAGAAAAAAAAAAAAGTTGAACTTCACAAAATTGCTTTTTGCATTTTGATTTTTCTTAAATATTATATTGAATCTAGTATTCGATATATTGCCCAGTACTACCATCATGTCCAGAAGATTTTTGGAAATGCTCCACAAAATAAGCCCTTTTTAAGCCAAAAATGCATTGTCTGACATTTACCAAGCATCAGTGAAACTACTAATGGAGTCATGAGTTGTGATCAGATAAACCGAAAATGAAATATTTTGGTAATATAAGCCATTGTCATTTTAGATGCAGAAAGGGAAGACCTGCAAAGAAAAGCACCTCATACTTACTCTGAAATATGCTGGTGCATCATTAATGCTTTAGGGTTGTTTTGCTGCGAGTGGTCCAGTGGCATTTGTGAAGATTAATGAAAGTAAGAATTCAACTTCATACCAGGAAGTGTTAACCCAAAATCTGGGTACTTCTGCCAGTAAATTGAAACTTGGCCGTGAATGAACCTTTTAACAAGATAATGAACAGAAACACACATCAAAATCAACACAAATCTTTCTGAGAACACAAAAATAAATTCAGATTTGAATCCAAATTGGAAACCTGGGGAGTAAATTGAAGAAGTTAGTCCATGTTTTGTCTTGGTAGAGTAATATATTGCTCTGCTTTCCCCTTTTGTATTATTAATACTGTATGTAGCCTCTGTCAGAACGCCTCAAATCCCACAGACTTACCACTGTTTATAAGGAATTATAGTATATAACTTCTCCCCACATTCCCTTCTACATCTATAACCTCAGGCAATTAGGTATAGTAAAAGACAAGCAGCAGTTAAGTTACAATTTAAACAATGTATTATTGGCAATATTCATAAATAATAACAATATGCAAAGTACATTTGAATTTTGGCAACCATACAACCTGATTAAATGGTGATGTGTAGTTCAGGCGGCACACAGACTTGTTTGTTACTTAATGTCTCTAGTTAAGGCATCATTTGTAGTCAGCTTTCAGCCACATGTCTGTTCAATATGGCTGCCGAGCTGTGCTCTTCATTGTGTTCTTCTTGTTAGTTCATGGTGTGATGGTCTTCATCAGTTGTTAGTAAGAGAGATACTTCTTCGTCAGCAGAGGTTAGTAAGAGAGACAGTGTGAGATAAAGCAAGCAAATTTATAGGTTTTCTGTCCAACCCATACAGCCAATAGGGCACCATGGTATGTAAAGGCTTTTGATACAAGCCAATTCCAAACAGCCATGCTTCAGACCAATGGGGCAAAGAACATTGTAACACCTGCCATCCCCCAAAACCATATGTTAAGGTGCAGCTTGGCAGTTAGGCAGTCTGGCTTTGTGTCGGGGATGAGAGACTTCAGAAAAAAATTTACAAAACTTGTTTTAGGCACTTCCCCCCCCAAATCCTGCCGTAAAATTCAAAGAGACTCAGTCCTGGGGGTTGTAAACATGAATGCGTCTCACTAATATAACACTAAAATTACATTGCTTTGCCTAAATTACAAATAAAGACGTACAAAGTATTTATCAACTTGTATGCAAAATTTCACATTACAACAGTCCATAAGCACAAGCTTTAATGTGTTTAAAGAACTAGGAACATTTTGCTTTGGAGATTGGTCCAAGTACCCTTTGAAAGACTTCTACCTATTTAAACTATAGAAAGAAGTTCATTATGGTTATCTTCACCTGGCTTAATTAAACCTATGTTTTCAATGAAAAAATGTGTTTCTAAAGAAAGATTTTTGTTTAACACTAGAATTACCAAGGCCTACGAAAACACTCATAATTCTGGCTCACCTTAAATCCCTTCGCACCTCTCCATCAGCGTCTTTTGTCTTGTAAATGTGTCGATCAACACAAGCAATCTGCTATCCTATCCTCTCACCAACCGCCGCAGTTCAATTCATAAAGAATGTTTGCATTACTCAGTGTTTATCTTGGAGTGAAGTGCTGGAATACATACATTTCATGTGTTTCGTGTCTACAACAAGCTATGTAAACACATCGTTAAAACAGAAATGTTTTTCATGTTTTAGTAATAATTGACAAAATGTAGACATGAACTGTATAATGTGTGAAGCCTGAAGTCCAAATATCAAATAAACACTTTCACAAAAGGTGCACGTGTAATGCGGCAGCTTCCGTGGCGTAGACGTAAGAATTGCTGACTTGTAATCAAGAAGTCACCGGATCAATTCTGGCTACCTCCCAAATTTACCGTTTTGAGTAGTGAGCTGCTCTTATTGTTAATATTAAAATACATTTCATTTGCATCTGTAACAGCCGGTATAAATTTATAGTACTTGTAAAAGTTAGCGGGGTTTTTTTTTCCACTTTTATTCTCTCAGTCACGATCACGATACAACCCCTCCTACCACTAACCCAGATCCGACGTTGTTAGTTTTTATTTGAAACTGGGAATAACTGTGGATGTGAGTGGTGTTTTAAAACAATGGAACTGGAAATTCTCTGATCTGGAGGGATAAAAGCTGACACACAAACGCTGGTGAATCTGCCTTCTTAGTATCTCATTGCCAATTTTTTTTATTAGTTTTATTGAGTGTACCTGCTCACTCTGAATTAGTGTGCACCTTATGGTCCTTGATGTCAAAGCCGCACTGACAGAAAAACAGAGACATAGGTATATATGATACAGTGGCTTGCAAAAGTATTCGGCCCCCTTGAACTTTTCCACATTTTGTCACATTACAGCCACAAACATGAATCAGTTTTATTGAAATTCCACGTGAAAGACCAATACAAAGTGGTGTACACGTGAGAAGTGGAACGAAAATCATACATGATTCCAAACATTTTTTACAAATAAATAACTGAAAAGTGGGGTGTGCGTAATTATTCAGCCCCCTGAGTCAATACTTTGTAGAACCACCTTTTGCTGCAATTACAGCTGCCAGTCTTTTAGGGTATGTCTCTACCAGCTTTGCACATCTAGAGACTGAATTCCTTGCCCATTCTTCTTTGCAAAACAGCTCCAGCTCAGTCAGATTAGATGGACAGCGTTTGTGAACAGCAGTTTTCAGATCTTGCCACAGATTCTCGATTGGATTTAGATCTGGACTTTGACTGGGCCATTCTAACACATGGATATGTTTTGCTTTAAACCATTCCATTGTTGCCCTGGCTTTATGTTTAGGGTCGTTGTCCTGCTAGAAGGTGAACCTCCGTTCCAGTCTCAAGTCTTTTGCAGACTCCAAGAGGTTTTCTTCCAAGATTGCCCTGTATTTGGCTCCATCCATCTTCCCATCAACTCTGACCAGCTTCCCTGTCCCTGCTGAAGAGAAGCACCCCCAGAGCATGATGCTGCCACCACCATATTTGACAGTGGGGATGGTGTGTTCAGAGTGATGTGCAGTGTTAGTTTTCCACCACACATAGCGTTTTGCATTTTGGCCAAAAAGTTCCATTTTGGTCTCATCTGACCAGAGCACCTTCTTCCACATGTTTACTGTGTCCCCCAAATGGCTTGTGGCAAACTGCAAACGGGACTTCTTATGGTTCTCTGTTAACAATGTCTTTCTTCTTGCCATTCTTCCATAAAGACCAACTTTGTGCAGTGCACGACTAATAGTTGTCCTATGGACAGATTCCCCCACCTGAGCTGTAGATCTCTGCAGCTTGTCCAGAGTCACCATGGGCCTCTTGGCTGCATTTCTGATCAGCGCTCTCCTTGTTCGGCCTGTGAGTTTAGGTGGACGGCCTTGTCTTGGTAGGTTTACAGTTGTGCCATACTCCTTCCATTTCTGAATGATCGCTTGAACAGTGCTCCGTGGGATGTTCAAGGCTTTGGAAATCTTTTTGTAGCCTAAGCCTGCTTTAAATTTCTCAATAACTTTATCCCTGACCTGTCTGGTGTGTTCTTTGGACTTCATGGTGTTGTTGCTCCCAATATTCTCTTAGACAACCTCTGAGGCCGTCACAGAGCAGCTGTATTTGTACTGACATTAGATTACACACAGGTGCACTCTATTTAGTCATTACCACTCATCAGGCAATGTCTATGGGCAACTGACTGCACTCAGAACAAAGGGGGCTGAATAATTATGCACACCCCACTTTGCAGTTATTTATTTGTAAAAAATGTTTGGAATCATGTATGATTTTTGTTCCACTTCTCACGTGTACACCACTTTGTATTGGTCTTTCACGTGGAATTCCAATAAAATTGATTCATGTTTGTGGCTGTAATGTGACAAAATGTGGAAAATCTCAAGGGGGCCGAATACTTTTGCAAGCCACTGTATTTGGAATAATTCCTTTTATGACCTGTATAGTACATTTCGAAAAACATTGTGGCACTGATGCAACATTATTCATGTTATTCATATTCATTTGCATACCTTCTTGCATTTGTAATCGGTGACTGCGTTCTTTTTTTTTCTTTCCCCCCCAACCTTGCCCAATTTCCACCTTTTGGTGCATGGTGGTGTTTCTTTTGTACTCTAGGACATGCAGAGGAAAGAATAGTACAGAGAGGTCAGTTCCACATTATATGCAATCATCAAATTCAAATGTTAACAGTTCCCACACACTCAAGGACCGTCCTTCCTACATTTACAACATGTGTACATGTTGCAATGTACATATTTCTCTGTATGCTGTAGTTCCAATTACATTGAAGTAACACCTGACACTTACTGAGTTTGCTCAGGAAAGCGGCAGTCTTGGAACAGAAGCTTGTCGATATTGCATCTTCTTTTTCTTTTTCCATCGCAATTTCTTGTAAAAAGCAACAACGAAGTTCCTCTGCAAGGTGAGCAAAAAACACTCTACTTTTCTCAATGGACCCCGTGCATGCCTTGCACAGTACACATGCGTTCATCGCAGCCAAGTCAAGCATGTTAAGGCACACAGCAACCAGCCACCTGCGTGCTCCTGATCACACTGAATAAGCTCACGCCTTCTGATCCATGATGCCTGTGCAGCACTGGTGAAAAAGAAAGAGATAAATATTAGTGATGCACCGATATGAAAATTCTGGGCGATACCGATAACCGATATGTTTTTGTCCATCTTTGCCAATACCGATAACCAATGGTAGATATATATTTTTTTTATTTACTTCAGGTATGAATGTTTTAGGTATGATGAAAATATATTATGCATTATCAAAGAAACAACAGTAGCATGTGAAACAGAGATTAACTTTTTATTAACTTGCTGAATTTTATGCTCTTCTTTGCTATACAAGCAGCCAGTACTTTATACAGGGGAAATGAGCAAGATATGGCTCATCTCTATAGAAAAAATACTCCTGGTCATATACAAAAATCTGCTTAACATACACATTCTGAGTAACTTAAGCCCATGAAGACACCATGCCATTACATAACATGGCATTGGGTATATTAACAAAAAATGAATGCATATTCTTTCTGCTATAATCAGACATATATTACTTTAAATAAAACTAACATAAAGGTTACAATGAGGCCTGTAACCCTGAGCTTAAGTTGGCTTCTTTAAAAGTACAAATGGTAGGTTTTTCTTAACAAAAAGAAGCATTTCTGCCTTTTCACCAGCAAGCCTGTTTCTCTTTTCATTTATTATATTTGACACAGCTGAAAAAAGGGTTCACTGTCTACACTGGTACAAGCTGCCAATTGGTACTTAATCACTGCCTTTGCCAAGGTTGGAAAACGGGCTGCATTGCTTTTCCAATACTGGAGGGCGCAGTTATTTCTGGAGATAGGGGTCTCGCTGAGATAGTTATTTAGCTGAATAAAAAAGTTTATAAATGTTTACCTATATTTATAATAAAAAAATAATAAATATTATTAGGTTGACCATATTAGTGGTAAAGAAAAACAGGACAACCACTTGTACGAACCACCGCCATTAATAAAAACTCGTGATGTTGAAACTTGATGTATAATGATTTGGGTCATATGTGGGTATGTGTATAATGATATGGGTCAAAGTGTAATGCGGATGCACTTTTGAGAGATGCAGCACAAGCTGTTCCAAAATGAAATACTTTGTAACACAGGTGTGCTTTGAAATGTTGAGAGACTGCTGTGTATTTCAGGGTGATTTTGTCTTAAAGTAATGTTTACATTAAAACTGGAATAACTCTTGTCTTAAAATCTTTTGCAGTTTAGACACAGGAGACACATCTTTCACAATGTACAAAACTTGAAGTTGCATTATACCATGCAGGTGAACATGTTCCTCCTTTTTGCTAAGTGCCCACTAAATTAAATTCATTCACTAATTTTCCACAGCGACTCGACTATCTATAATGGGAAAACCCACAAACTGCACCGCTGCAATGACAGTTTTGTAGGCTATTTGGCAAACATAAATTGTAAAAACCTGACGAAAAAAGCAAGGTGATGCCGTTAACGTGTTGCCTTTCTTCTCAGCTTATGTTTGTAGAGCACTTTGCCTTGCACTCTTAAGTTATACACAGTCCCAGCAAGCTGCCTCGCAGTGCTGACTGTGAGTTTCCAGTAAATGCAGGATGATACTGATTGGATATTTGGATGCTGCAGTGTATGGTTTGTGTTTTTTAAAAAAATAAATAAATAAATAAATCCATAACAGTGTTTTTTTAATTTCCATTCGGGACATCTGGTCAACCTAATTAGTATGATTATTGTTAATTTTATAATCCTGTTATTTTACCTCGGTGGCAGTCAAATGTGGTTTTGCAGCCACATATGAATTTTTTTCAAGAATTTCTACATACATATCCAGCAATGAAGCAGCAACATCTCTCTGAGTGCAAATCTTTTTCTCTTGTGGTTCGCTGTTGCTTTCACCATCTCCTTCACCAGCTGACATCTCAACCAGTTGTTTCTGAAGTGCTTCTTGCGCTTGTTTTTTTGGTATCTTGGTCAAAAAATCGATATTTGTACCATGAATCAAGGACAGTTCGATAGATAATATAGTGGCTCGGAGAATGCACTACTGAAGCGTTTTGTGACAGTCTCTAAAAATATGGTTTTCGCTGTCTGAACTCTGAAATCTGTCTTGCCACACTTTTTAAGCAGACGTGTGAGCGCTTCAACAGTCGGAGTCACGTCCGCAATTGTAGATGAATGCGTGCTTGTATCTTTAGTAAGTTGCTCGAATAGTTTGAGTAGAGTAATCATGTTTTCCACAAGTCCCCACTGATGCACTATATGAGAGGCAGAAAGCTCGTATTCAGCACTATACGCAGCAAGAGTGCGCCTCTGATCAACAAGACTTTTCAGCATATAATACGTTCTGTTCCAAAGAGTAGGGATGTTCTGCTGAAGCATTCTTGTTGGGGTACCAAGGTCTGTTTGTATTTCTCTCAGCCATGAAATAGCGAGCCTTTAGTGCTTAAAATGAGTAACCATTTGCCTCCCAATGGCAACACAGTCAGAGATGCTTCTCTGGCTCAATAAGCCTTCATTTACAGCAAGCTGCAAAGTGTGAGCCATGCAGCTTAAATTTGAATGCTGCTTTCTTCCATAGCTTTTGCCATATTGCAAGCATTGTCATGAAGCTCAACATGCACATTACTTTTTGAAATGTTCCACTTAGCTAACATGGAATCGAAAGCTTGTGCGATAAAAGTCACAGAATGAGAACTGGAGAACTCTTTAGCATGCAACACCACTCTTTTTGACTCAAAATTGTTGTCAATCCAGTGTGCCGTTAGACTCAACATGCTCATGGGGCTGACGTCTGAGCTCCGCATATCTGTAGTGAAGCTAATGCTGGTGGCATTGTTTCTTAAAAGCTCGTGGATATGAGTAGCAATCACATCATATAATGTGAGACATCTGCAAAGTATCGCTGGCTTGGAAGAATGTAGCAAGGTTCTAAATGATGTAGTAACCGACGAAATCCCTCGTCCTCAACTAGGGAAAAGGCTGGTCAACGAGTGTGATCATTTCAATTATTTTAGTAGTTATGCCTTTAGCTCTGGCGCTGTCTTGAGAAAACATCTTTACGTTTTGAAGGCTTTGCTGTATTAAGCTACCGCTAGTGAGCCTGGCAGCGCCTGATTTAACTTTCTTTTTGGTAGCATTAGCTGCTAGAAATTCTGTTTATAATTCGTTATGGTGGTTCTTCAGATGGGTAATTAAATTTGTGGTATGGAAAGATTTAATTCTGCAGCCTCCTCGCATTATCTCATTTTTGCAGATAGAGCAGATAGCAACTCTGTTATCTTTCTTTTTCACAGAAAAGTATGACCACACGGCTGACATACTGCTTTACTAAAGATATCTGCCCAATGAATAAACAATGCGTGTAGTACTCCTGTCAGCAAAACTAGGAAACCCTGTGGAGTTTTTTTTTTTTTTTTTTTTTGTGAGCGCAAGTGGCTGCTCTTGCATGCGTGTTTTTCTGCAGTTTAATGTTTGCCTCGCCGAACAATAAAAACAACATTTAATTATTTAGTGAACTGACAGTGTTGACAAGCCAGAATTATATCGGTTAGCTGTATCGGTTAAAATTTATACATCTGACCGATTTCGATGTCGTCATTTTTAATGAACATCGGCTGATAACAGTACAGTTCCCGATATATCGTACATCTCTAACAAATATGTGACATTTTGAAGAAATCATTGTATGACTTGAATAGTACCAATCAGAAAACATTGTAGCACTAATGCAATATTATTTGAAAACAAACAGCGTCAGATTGGGTGTAAATTTATGGTACTTGTAAAAGTTAGCTTTTTTTCAGTTTTATTCTCTTAGTCACGTTCATGCTCTCGCTCCCTCCCACACCCATCCCCTCGATCTGACCCTAACTAACAGCATCAGCAGTATGATAAAAGTCAGAATGAAACGTCAGAGTCTCTGTTTACTATCTACATGTGACAGAAAGACACTTTGAGTATCCTCCGGGATTAATGTGCGTGCTGCGATATTTGATGAATGGTTTGATATGATGAAGCAAAATGCAGACATACAAATGCATTCACGGTGCTTTTATATTCAAGCATTGCATATTCCCAAACATAATGACATGATACATTTTAAAAGTCTCACATACCATCTTCTCTGCCCTTTTTTTTTTTTTTTTTTTTGTGCCTTCACAACAGCATCAGAATGTACAGCAGCGTATCTGAGCCATAGAGATGGTGAAAATGTCTATTTTGTGAATAAAGTGGTAATTTCGGCTTTAATCTCGAAATGTCCACTTTAACCTTGTAGTTCACTTTATCATTAAAGGAGACTATCATAAACATCATCTGAAAACCAACTCAGTTGTTAACCGCTACATGCTTCTGGGGCTTCCTCCTGACCTGACAGCAGCAGCAAGCAGCAATAGATTACCACACAGAACACATTAAATGTATGATATTCCAACTCTCTGCCCATTTAGAATCTTTAGATTTATACTTGATATCACTTTCATGATGAAATGCATTAAATTATGTTGTGACGTGCGAGACCCTGTCTTGCACCCCAAAACACGACTCTGAGTCTCAGTACTTTAGCAAAACCAGCTTTATTCAGCTTGAAACAGGAACAGCATGGTTATTTATTGTAGCGGGATCTACCATTCTCCTATACACAGACACAGCAGTCAGGCAGGGTCATGGCCAGGTTAGTGGCCCAGTAATCCTGTTCCCTGCATTTATAATGTTCCTTGCATCACCCATCGACAGCATGTCGTATTCACCTTGCGATGAGCTGATGCCCCTTTCAAGGATTGTTTCTGCCTCATGTCCTATGCTTGCTGGAATGGGCGCATCCCTGGACTGATGGATTTAATCATGACACATCCATCCTTTTCAGGTATATTGTTTCAAGGTGTCCACAGAATTTAATTGGTGTTTCAGTCAATTCACAACACAGTGAAGCCGAACCTGTTCTCACTGTGATGATATCTCGTACTGCCATCTGGTGGAATCTTCCAGATTTATGTAAAGTATGTGCGCAAGTATAAACAGTACAACGCTTGCGTAGCAGTAGTGTCCACTGGAGGTTGCGTCGTGTCAAGTGAAGTATAAACCTGGCCTAATTGTAATTGTGTGATACAAAAATATACAGTGGGGGAAATAAGTATTTGATCCCCTGCTGAATTTGTAAGTTTGCTCACTTGCAAAGAAATGAACTCTCTCTTTTTATGGTAGTTTAATTTTAATGGAGAGAGATAGAATATCAACCAAAAATCCAGAAAAAACACACCATCATGGGGTGAGGATGATCACGAGATCATCATCATCTTAAGTTTGCCAGGGAACATCAGGGCCTGTGCATGTGCCTTCTGAGGCAGGGAGACCTTGGAGGCTTTGCAAGATTTCAGTCCATTACAGCGTAGTGTGTTACCTATGGTGTTCTTGGTGACTGTGGTCCCAACTTCCTTCAGATCATTAATAAGCTTTTCCTTTTTAGTTTTGGGTTGATCCCTCACTTTTCTCATGATCATCCTCACCCCATGAGGCAAGATCTTTTATGGACTTCCCGACTGAGGGCGATTGATGGTCATTTTATATTTCTTACATTTCGAACAATCACACCAACAGTTGTCACCTTCTCACCACGCTTCTTGCGGATGGTCTTGTAGGCCATTCCAGCCTTGTGTAGGTCTACAATCTTGCTCATGGTGGTGGAGAGGTTGGAATGGAAGAAATTGATTCTCTGGACAGATGTGATTTATATACATAACTAGTTTAGATCAGGAGTATCTGTGATTGATTGTAATCTGTGTCCCACATGGGCACATAGCCTTTCTGTGGGAGCCAGAATTCTGGCTGGGTTGTTGGAAATCAGATACTTATTTCACTCAATGACATACAAATTAATTTATAACTTTTATGTAATGTGTTTTTTCTGGATTTTTGGTTGATATTTTGCCTTTCTCCATTAAATGAAACTACCATAACAATTAGAGACTGTTCATTTCTTTGTAAGTGAGCAAACTTACAAATTCAGCAGGGGATCACATACTTATTTCCCCCACTGTAGATAACAACCTGATTAATCTACTTTAATTGCTTGTCTATATATTTTCTGTTTTGAGATAGGTATTTTGAGTCAGACGGAACAGTGCATGAAGGCACTATACTGCTGACTCCCAAGGTGCTTTGTAAATGAAATCTTGGTCCAAGTGGGTGTTATCTCATCCTTTAAAAATCTGAAAGATCCATAATTTACTGGGCTTTAACCCACAATTGCTCCATCCAGGGTATGACGTTAACCTGCATCCAGCCCTACACGTAGTTATTCCAACCTGCAGGGAAAACTTGGGGGTTTGTGGTAGAATTGGCACTCCAGCCACCATTAAAAAATAAAAATAAAAATTATACTTAAGTACAAAAAAGCACCAATAAAACACACACAGTAAAGTCCATGAAGTAAGGCAATGGATGAAATGTACTGATGAAGATAAATAGTCTAGAGATCCGCATGTTGAATGGGAATGTAAAGATAGTCCTACCGGTAGTTCCTGAAATGGTGAAGATGGGTGGACGGGTTCAGGAGTGCTCCTTTCTTCTCATAATAGCAATGAATCCACTTACAGTCCTAATGCACACAGACAGACCCCAAACACGAAACGATCCAGGACATAACGAATAAGTACAGGTAATCCAACAGATGGCAGGCAGAGAGACAGGAACGTGAAACACTTTTTTTTTCTTTTGGTCACCGGCCCCTTTTTAAAAGCCGCACTGACATCCTTTGACCCCAGCAGCCCCCTGCACCCTCAGCAGAAGGCCAATCGGAGCCACTGCAGGGACTGCAGCGAGTTACAGTATCAAATTCTAGTAGACTATGCTCTCAGATTGGCTACTTTCACCATCCCAAGTCGCGTTTTCTTCTATGGTTGCTTCCTGTTCTCTCTACGATGCAGTATTGCCACGAAAAAAGCCATAAAAAATTGCGGAGGATATTTGCAGTTTCCGCTAACAATTATTAGTTAGTTTGTAAGGAAAAATCCACAAATGACTGAGGTCGTGAACGTCTTCACAGGGGTCTGCTGTATTCTCCAGTAGAGCACAGAGAAAGCTCTCCAAAGGTTTCTGTTCCTTTTGAATTCAGTATCCTTTCCACTTTTGTTGCCTGTCTTTTTAGTCCAATTTAGGCATATAATTGTAAAAGGATGTACATTGTAAAAATGTGGTCTGTGTCTATATAAATACACGTGCTGTATAGGTAAATTGTGGGGTGATCTAAAGCAGACCCTTTGTGTGGAAAAATAATAGTATAATCCAAGTAAGAGTTAGGCAGGTAATTTTATTAAATTCAACAAAATATGCAAAAGCGGGGTGAAGGTAAGGAGTATACATAGTATAAAATGGAAAACAAAAATAGCAAGGCCTGAGCCACTCCTGTCCTTATTGGGGCCATTTATCTGAATATAAGAAAAATGCTCCTCCCTACCTTTCTTTTCCTCTTCCTCACCAGGCAGGTCCTTGTCTCTGTTCCTCTCCCAACTCCAGGCCTGTCTGACTGAAGGTCTGGAGCATCTAAAAGTTTAATCCTGGGAGTACTTCCCATGCTACTCTAATATGGCAGGAAACTCTTCAGTTTTGTTTTCATGGTGACTCTGGCATTCACTACAATCCCGTGAAGCCTCTACTGGAATCCCAAGTATAGCAACAGAATACTCTTGCTGTCTACTATTGGAGTGGGGTCTTATAGCTCCGTTTGAACTAGCCTTGGGCCAATTAAGCTATCATCATGGCATTCCAGTCAGGTTGATTTAAAGGCTAAAATCTAGTTATACCAAATCAGACTATTTTTCATCTTCAATTTGATCTTGTAGCCAACAATATTTAGTCAGTTAACTAATAAATGTGCCAGCAAGATCTTGGTATATAAAGCAATCAAAAATCTGCTGACTCTGTTAAAGAAGATATTGGAAGTCTTCTTGGAGATTATATGAACTTAACTTTTATGTAAAAAAAAAATCTATGTACAAAAAGTTGATGAAGACCATTTCAGAATGTAATGAAAATGGAAGCTGTTTCACAAATCATTAATTAAAAGTTTTACTCAATTATGAAACAATGTAATTATTTTTTTCTTAAAAATTTTTGTTCGTTTTTCATGTATGTCTGAGGTAATGAACATGTAGGAGCCCCCCTCTGTGATGTGAGAGAATGCGCTAGGCAAACCTAACTGACCTTTGTGTGTGGGTTGAATCTTTTTTTTCTTTGCATTTCTTTTTTCCTTTGTTTTCTTTAAACTCTTGTAATCTTTAACAAGTTTTCATGTGTATTTATTTGCATGTTGCTTTGTTACTTGTTATTGTTGAGAGTATTTAAAATGTTATTCCTTTTACATTGTTCTTTTCATAAAAACAAGAAAACAAAAATAATTTAAAAGAGGAATTATGCTTGACTGTCTTGAAAATTTTGATTAATTAAAGTCCCTGTTTACTTTTGCTAAAGAATGCATGCATTCCTCATTAAAGCACAATACCAGCATAATTTATGTCCCCTTTTCTGTTGAAAGGATCCAACACTCCAAACCAAGCACCGTGGATTCTGGTAGAAGATCTGTCAAATGTCTATGGTGATGTTGACACAGAGCGCAACAAGCACATACATAAGAAGCGTAAGCTTGGTGATGGCAGGGAAAAACAAATGGTGAGATGTAAGAATGTTAAATAAAAGTGAAAGTAAAGGAGTCTTTTGTGTAGGATTTTATATACATTATTGTTAATAATAACAGCATAGTGAAAAAATTGTAATTATTTAATTTTATTAGAAGTGGCTCAGTTGTTTATCTCAGCATTATATGGGGTTAAAAATCGGTCTTCCAGTTTTTGGGTTTTTTTTGACTATAACATATCCACTAACTCAATTGTATATAGCAGCTAGTATTTGTGTGTCATTGAAATGTTTTTGTTTAATCCACGAGTCTCCAGTCTCAGTATTAGAGTGTTACATTGTTTGTTCCACATTAGAAACCATTCACTGCCTTTATTGTGACAAGTTATTAATTTATGTGCCTTTTTGCCCTCTTGTTCTGCCTTGTCAAGCATTTCTGATATTGTATAACAGGTAAGCATATCCAGAAATAACATACATTTTTTTAAGCACTTACTAACATATTTAACATAAAATTAGAGTTGAGAATCCTCATTAAGCAGGCAGTGAACCAAACTCATGGACTGAAGATGTAAAATGCTATGAGCACAAACACCATGCCATTCTCCTGTGGATAAAGTCACAGCTTCCACTTTTTTCATTAGGGAAATCCCCGAGATCAGCATTTCAACATGGCATACCAAGCACTCTTCACGCTTAGCTCCCAAGATAAGTCATGGTATCAAGACCACTGTCCTAGGTACTTGGATTATTAGACAGGACTTCCCTTCACAAGGAGAGAACACATGAGTCTATGCTATCTCTTCATTAGAGAAGGCAGTGGATGAACTGACTTGGAGACCTAGCTCTTTTAAAGCAAATAGAAAACCTAGGGAATACTGTGGTTTAAATGCCTGTCTGATAGCACTGTTAGTTGGTGTTCCTGGGGCTTTATAGCTATCATTACCCAGAAAGGATATAACCAGGCCTAACCCTCAAACGTATATGGAATTTCTGTATCTGAATCTTAAACTCTGATAGATTCTGTTACAGCTATGCAGTAAGAATAAAACTATTCTTCATATTTTTTATGGAAGTATAATCTCACGAGATAAAATGTCAGTTTCACACCTTTCACACCAGTTAAATGGTTATGCAGTCATGTCAAAAAGTAAGTACAGTAATACCTCCTCGATCGCGGGGGTTGCGTTCCAGACCCTCCCCCCGCAATAGGTGAAAATCCGCGAAGTAGAAACCATATGTTTGTATGGTTATTTTTATATATTTTAAGCCCTTATAAACTCTCCCACACTGTTAACATTATTAGAGCCCTCTAGACATGAAATAACACCCTTTAGTCAAAAGTTTAAACTGTGCTCCATGACAAGACTGAAATGGCAGTTCTTTCTCACAATTAAAAGAATGCAAACATATCTTCTTTTCAAAGGAGCGCCGTCAGGAGCAGAGAATGTCAGAGAGAGCGCTCGCTAAGACAAGCAAACAATCAAAAAATCAATACGTGCTTTTAAATATGCAGAAGCACTGGATAAGGCGGCATTTTGTAGAGGAGCGTCCGTATCCTCTAGGCCAGTGTTTTTCAACCTTTTTTGGGCAAAGGCACACTTGTTTCATGAAAAAAATCACGAGGCACACCACCATTAGAAAATGTTAAAAAATTTAACTCTGTGCCTATATTGACTATATATAAAGTAATTCTCTTGAATAGGAATCAAATAAACACAAAGAAAGTATTTTATAATTACTTTATTATGAAATATTAAGTAAACAAAATAGTGAAAAATTATAAAATTCAGTGCGCAACCTGGGCCTGTTTGGCTGAACACAAAGCTGATATTCTGGCTGGAATCGAAGAAAGACACACACGTAGCTCTTCGTCAACAGCTCTCAGTCTCTCTCTGTATTTGGTTTTTATAGCAATCATGCTTGAAAAGCTAATCTCACACAGATATGTAGTGGAAAATGGGAGCAATGTCAAAATAGCTTTATTTGCCAGAAGGGGGAACTCCTTGGCGGTATCCAACCAAAAACTGTCCAAAGGTAGATCAGCAAATCTTAGCTTGAAACCACGATTTTGTCTCAGTTCAGTTAGTTCCTCCTGCTCCTGTAAAGTCATGTCCTTTCCACCAACTGATGCTGAGCTATAAGGGTCCCTAACCCAGTCAAGGCATTCAGTGGAGACTGAAGAGAAATAAAATGACAACTTCTCCTCAAGAGTTTTTAAATGTTTAACTATTATCTCACACAGTGCAGCAGTGTGAACACCTTGCCATTGCTTGGTGAGTGTGAACATTTCAAGATTGCCACTTTCCACGTGTTGATGCCAGAGTTGCACCTTTGAACGGAATCCATTTATTTTATCTGTACTTGTAAGCAGGTTTTCACTTCGGCCTTGCATTCGTGTGTTCAGTTCATTCAGATGATAAAATATATCTGCCAGGTATGCCAGCCTTACACACCACTCATCACTTGCAAGCTGCTTTGCGTAATCTGACCTCTCATTTGTCAGAAACACTTTAAGTTCCTCCCGCAGCTCATACACACGAACCAAGACCTTGCCACGCGACAACCACCGGACCTCCGTATGCAACAGCAAGGTTTTATGCTTCGCTCCCATCTCCTCACACAAAGCTGAAAATATGCGACTTTTCACGGGTCGTGACTTTATAAAGTTTACCATGCGCACAACATCATCCAACACATGAACTAGGGCTGCTGGTAAAGTCTTGGCTATGAGGGCCTCGCGGTGTAAAAAACAATGCGTAACAATCACATCTGGATTTCTTTCCTTCACTCTGCTTACAAAGCCTTTGGTGCGCCCGACCATGGCTGCAGCTCCATCGGTGCAGACACTTGTGCAGTATTCCCACTTAAGTCCTCCTTGTTCAAGGTATTCTGATGTGACCCGAAAAATTTCTTCTCCTGTTGTTTTGTCTGGCAATGCCTTGCAAAAAAAGAAGTTTTCTCTAATTGCATCACCATCAACAAAACGCACATTGGCCAAGAGTTGAGCATGTCCACTGATATCAGTAGACTCGTCAAGTTGCAATGCAAATTTCTCACTGATACGGATCTTTTCCAAAACCACACTTTCGATGTCTGCAGACATGTCATTAATACGTCTGGAAATTGTGTTGTCTTAGAGAGGGACTTTGGCTATTTCCTTAGCTGCTTCAGGTCCGAGCATCTCCTCTACAATAGCTTTGCAGGCAGGAAGTATTAATGTCTCTGCCACAGTGTGCGACTTTTTTGACTTGGCTATAAGTTCAGCAACTTGATAGCTAGCTTTAAGAGCTCTTTCATTTACCTTTGTGGTTTTTCTCATGAAAGTTGCCTGTTTCTCCATGTTGTCACGCAGGCGAATAAAATAGTCCGCATTCTTGTTTTGAAGCAAAGGATGTTTCGTTTGGAGATGGCGTTTAAGTTTGCTTGGGACCATAGCACTGTTAGCTAGCTTTTCACCACACACCACGCACAGTGGAGTTGGTTTGTTTGTATCTCCAGTGCAAGTAAATCCAACTGAAATATAGCTTTCGCTATATTGCCTTGCGCCAGAGAATTTGCTTGCGTTAACCATCTTTGCTTTCTTTTGAACCCCACTCATACTTGGGCTCTCATCTGCCTCCAAATTTTGTTCAGAGTCCAGTTCTTTCCTTTTCAAAAACTTGTCCATCACTGCAGTATCTCACTGTCACTGACAGCTCCAGATGACAGCTCTGTCTGTGCATGGGCCTGGCCCCTGGTGGATCTGGTCTGTCAGGGCAGGGCCTGGGCAGTTGCTCCCCTCGGTCGGGTTGTGCCAGGGCAAGATAGTGCTGCCTCTCCTCTCTGGTTGCTCCGCCCTCCTGGATCCGATGCCGGATGACGTCACAGGCAGTGACGATTTCCGGGCATCAGGGAGCCAGGAAGTGGAAGGTGTCCCAGAGGGGACCGGGGGAGTCTAGGCGTGAATTTCAAAAAACACAAAAAAAACACAGTCTGTCTCAGTGTCTTGTCTTGTCTGCACCTACGGCACACCAGGCAACATCTCGCGGCACACTAGTGTGCCGCGGAACAGCGGTTGAAAAACGCTGCTCTAGGCAAACAGCCCCTCTGCTCACACCCCCTCCGCCAGGCGCAGAGAGAGTGAGAGAGATAGAGAGAAGCAAACAATCAAGCACCGTACGCGAAGCATATCTTATATCATTGAGGAGTTTTAGTTAATATGTAATACATGCTCTGATTGGGTAGCTTCTAAGCCATCCGCCAATAGCGTCTCTTGTATGAAATCAACTGGGCAAACAAACTGAGGAAGCATGTACCATAAATTAAAAGACCCATTGTCCACAGAAAGCCGCGAACCAGCGAAAAATCCGTGATATATATTTAGAAGTACTTACATTTAAAATCCGCGATAGAGTGAAGCCGCGAAAGTCGAAGCGCGATATAGAGAGGGATTACTGTACATCTAATTGAAATTGTTTCCATAATATATAAAAACATTTTAAAGTCTCTCACTTTCAAAGATCCCAGAGTACAGTGGGAAAAGGATCTCTCACTCAGCATCTCAGAAAAGGAATGGAAGACAGCAATGCACAGAATTCACTCGAGCTCCATTCACACAAAGCATACAATTATTCAACTTAAAATTCTATATCGAGCGCATCTGTCTCATTTAAAATTGTCCAAAATGTTTCCAGGGCAAGATCCAACCTGTAAACGTTGCAGTCAGATTCCAGCCTCATTGGGGCATGCACTAAATTAACATCATTTTGGGCAAAATATCTTTATATGTCATTCACTCAGCCTTGGTGTCACAATCCTTCCTAATCCACTAACAGCTGTGTTTGGTGTACTTCCAGATGGACTTAAAGTGGAGAAGGACAAACAAAACTGTAATTGCCTTTACTTCACTATTGGCATGTAGGCTTATTTTGCTCAACTGGAAGAATTCTAACTCACCTCTTTTTAGTCTGAGTAACTGATATTACATATTATCTAAAATTGGAAAAAATCAAATTCTCACTTAGAGGATCTGTACAAAACATTTTCAAAACCTGGCAGGGTCTGATCAATAAAATTTTAGAATAATCGTTTAAAGCATTGAGAAAGCGGATTCTCTCCTCTTTAATTTTTTATTCTATTTAGTTTTATTAATTTATTTATTTACATATTTTTACTATTATTAAAGTTTTACTCTGCTAACCTAGCTCTCTTTCTCATGGGGTTCGATTTGTTTCTCACCTAGTTTTGTTAATTTTGACTTGTGTGTATGGAATGTTATTTGATTTTAATAAAATTAATAAAATGTTAAAAATAAAAATTTTCAACATTTTTGAGTAGGCAAACAGTATATCTTCATGCTAACAGTGCCTACAGATAAAGGTGATATGCTTGAATAAAAACAAGGAAAATTTGTCTTATCAATAATTTATTTAACAAAAATACCAGTAGATGCAATGGTCTACTGGAGAAAAAGTAAATATACCCTTGAATTCAGAAGCTGGTGTTGCCCCTGTTAGCAGAAATAACTTTTTTTTAGGCTTTGTGCCCAACTACAGCCCAGTCTCTGAAATCAGGTCATTGAAAATTGTGACCACTCCTCCATGCAAAATTCCTTCCATCTCAAGATATTTATGGGTTTTGTTGTATGTGCTGCACATTTTAAATCTCCCATGACATTTCAACAGGATTCAAAACAAGGCTTTGACAAGGCCATCCCATAACCCTCCTAACTTTCAGAGAGATGGCCTTACATTCTTCTTCAGCACACTTTGATATGATGCAGAATTCACAGTTGACTCGATGGCTGTAAGATACTCAGGCCTTGAGGTAACAAAACAACTCCAAAACATAACATTTCCACCACTGTGCTTCACAGTTAGTATGAGATTCTCCTTAAGTGCTGTGTTTGGTTAGCACCAAACATGTCTGCTGTTACTGTGGCCAAACAACTCTATCTCTGATTGATTGTCCAGAGGCTTGTCTATGCCTTTGTGTTCAGTGGCACACCTTTTTTCTGATTGTAGAAGCATACACTTTGATACCTGCTTTTGCAAGAGATGCATACAGATCCCACATTGGAATTGTGTGGTTCTTGGAAATTTCCTTTGATATCAAACAGTCAGTTCTTGAGCTAAACTTGCTGGGCTGGCCAGTCTTGGACAAATTAGCAATTGTTTGAAATCAACACCACTTGTAGTTGATTTTCCTTACAGGGGATAGCACTTCAACTCCACAAAGCATATACTGTAGGTACATATAGTGAATATAGATGCATATTGCCTATTCATTATGGAGCAGATTATCAGTTACATCTGTTCAAGGGGTTACATGAGAACTCACAGTTTTTCAGACAGTAGCCTGTATTTCTACCTTATTAAAAAAAACTTTCTAAAATTCAACATATGATAAAGGCAAAAGTTAAAATGAATTAGAATACAATACTCTAAATATCTATAAGTACTGTATATTTAACATAGCAATGCATTTTTCTTTGACAACCCATCCATAAAAGGAAAAAGAGGAGAGCGATTTAGCATGTGGCTAAAGTTTTATTAAATGTGGTTTTAGTATCAAGGGGTACAATTCATAGTAAAGTTGTGTAAATTATTGAGTTAACTGGTTATAATGTTTTTTTGTCATAGTATATGGGTAGATTATTATGCTTTATATTATTAATTAGTTCGTTAGATTTTTAGCACATACAGTGGAACCTCGGTTCACAAACGTCTCTGAACACGTGCAAATCGGGTCAAAAAGTTCGCCCAACTTTTGCATCTGTTCACGACCACACACTCGGGTGACGAACAAGCCAGTTTGCTTTCCGGTTCGTACGCGCCGGCTAAAGGGAAAAAGAAGAGAACAGGAAAGAACGGGAGGTTGCAGGAGAAGGCAGGAAGCGGGGGGAAGAGAGAGAGATAGAGAGAACAGGCGAGAGAGAGAGAGCAGGCTTGCGTGCATTCTATGGAATAATTAACTATTTTTGTGCTTAAAAATGTTTAAAGAAAATATATTTACATACAGTTCGTACGTTCTGGAACAGATTAATTGTTTTAGTATACAATCTTATGGGGGAAATTACTTCGGGTTACATCCAAATCGGGTTATGACCACAGTTTTGGAGCGAATTATGGTCGTGACCCGAGGTTCCACTCTATTTGTTCAATGAAAGATAGTGCTAAGAACAACAGTATACCAAGAAGGTCATATTTAGATTTATTATTTAAAAAAAAAAAAAAAAAAAACTGAACTCAGGTCAGCTTCCTCAGTAAAAGCTGAGGGGTGCTACATACGCAATGCAAAAATGAACAAAATTAGTTATCTGGGTGCGACAGGAGCTTCCAGCTACAGCTAAAGTCACTTCAGTACACATGTATTGTGTCAGCTTGCCTGTGTCAATCAAACCGAGGAAGCTCTGCAGTCTACTTGTGAGTTTACGCTATTGGAAGATAAGTAAATAAATCAAGGTAAATAACATTCAACCTGGCTTTTATGTAAGTAACATGTAAATGTTTCTTATGTAAAGACCATCACAAAACATAATCAGAAACAGGAGTTTGCGCAATACGTTGGCGATCTCTGTAAGCCATGCTGTTTCTTTGAAGGATGGGTGTGGGGCAGACTGACTGGCAGGATGATGCCGGACCTTGTCCTGCATCAAAACGGTGCCATCTTTTGCCTTTATGCCTGGTGCTGCTGCATTGTTCTTATATGTGAATGGATGTTTCTTGTGGGGAGGGCTTCTGTTCTTTCTCTCCGATCTGAGTTCACCTCTGTTATATCTCGTCTTTATTTGAAAACAACAGTGTCAGTTCAGGGCTAGTGTGAACGCGACTAAGAGAAAAAAACTGGATAAAAAAATGCTAACCTTTACAAGTACCATACATTTACACCGGCTGTTACAGACTCAAATCAAATGTTTGTTTTTATTGTATAACTAGCAAAATACCCGCGCTTCGCAGCGGAGAAGTAGTGTGTTAAAGAAGTAATGAAAAAGAAAAGGAAACATTTTGAAAATAACGTAACATGATTGTCAATGTAATTGTTTTGTCACTGTTGTGAGTGATGAGTGTTGCTGTCATATACAGTGGACCCTTGACTTACGAACTCAATTTGTTTGCGAGGGCTGGTTGTAACTCAAGTTGGTTGTAAGTCAAGACTATTTTTCCCATAAGAAATAATGGAAATACCCATAATGCGTTCCGAACCTCCCACAGCAACACTTACTTAACCTTTTCATAATAAAAAAAGGGTTGTATAATGTGCATAATTTACCAAAACACCAATAATTTTTCTAATGTACTAACCAAAAAGTTATAAAAAGTGCCTAGCCTACCAGAAACAACAATTTCATAATGTACTCACCATTTAATTTGACATCTTTGGGCTGCAGGAAGGGAGGAGGAGGAGAATGAAACGGAAGGTGGTTATTGTTTAGAAGGAGCCTCCTTATGCAAATCTTTTCTTTGTAAAATTGTCGAGATGGTGGATTTCGACATGCTGTATATATTAGCGAGATCAGTCACGAACGCCACTCTCATATTTCCACACAATTTCCTTCTTCGTTTCGATTGTGATCGCTGTTTCTCAAGTTAATAATGACAGTAGTCGAGCACTCAGTTCAAAGCTGGTCGTGTTGTTAACTGCTGTAATAATACAGTCCAAAGCAAGCCAGTGCTGACTCAGCCTGATGACATCATCATGTGCCGCGCCAGCCCACTAGCTAACATCCCTTAACAATTGCTTTCTTTACCTTTGTTACCTTCTCTTCCTTCCTTAGCAATTATGCGTCTTGCTTGCCATGGTCTTAGTGAATTATATATATAGACTAGCAAAATACCCGCGCTTCGCGCTTAAGTACTGACTTAAAATTTTTATTAAGAAGAAAATTAAACCTTTTTAAACTGAGGGAAAATATACCAATAATTATTTGTTAAGGATCTCTTTGTATGCCACATTTTGAGTTCGGCCCTCCGGTTGTAATATGACCAAGCTGTGCGCTGAGCTTACTCTTGAGCATGCAACGTACAGTTGGCCATGTGAACAGCAATCTTGTTTCAAATCTCACAGCTTGGATTGTTGCTGTCATAATCGGTTTGAGTTTCATGGTTTGTTTCAATTACGACAGTTTTTGCAGGACTTGTTGTGTTGAAGTCACATTCGGCATCTGTCAAGCGTTATAAGCATACAACCGGTTTCATCGATAACTTCACATCCAGCATTTGAGAGTTTAAACATTCATAAACATCAAAGTGTCCACTACTGAAATTGTCACCTGTGAGTCTAAGATGTTTAAGAGGCACTGGCAGTTGTTGAAAGGTCTAAAATATTTGGCCATTTTGGTACACTTGAAAGCGACAACTGAACAATTCAGCGGTAGCCATCAACTCACATGCAGAACCATAGGTGAAGGGCTTAAGCATTTCACTCTTCTAGTGCTCCTGTGTAGTATAATTACCTCCTGTACCGTCATCAGTCCACACCTTGAACCTGTCCCAGTCATTCAATACATAAAACACAATGTTCCTCCGGATATCAAGAGTGAGCCTGATATGGCCGTGCAATATGTAACACAGAGAATGGAAAAGGTAGGTGCCATCTCCGGGCATGGAAACCACTCGGTAAGTGACAGTTCTTTGATCCGTGGTGATCACCTCGATAGACATGTTAATGTGGGTATGGTTGGAATGATAAAGGAAATGGGTACCTGAACAATGTAAAGTAAGTCTAAAATACCTAAACAATAACTATAATTGTAATAAATGAACAATAAAACAGCTGAGAAGCCGTGGATTAAATAAAAAGGCTGTAGTTATCAGCAGGGAGACGTGAATCCCGTGGCGAAGCAAAGAAGGGAATGTAGAGACCGGAGCGACAGACGGCCTTAGATAGGCAGGCAGCCAACAACGTGGGAGGTGTTGGGATGGGGGACCCAACGCCACCTCACACGGTGACCGAGCTGCAGGCTATGGACGTATATATGTACGTAAGTAGGATTCAGTTAGCGTTGAGAACCTGCGTACCAAATTTCTTGAAGATGGGTCCATAAGTAACAAAGACCGTTGAAAAGTTCAATATGGCGGCTGACAGTGGCATCATACCACCGAAATAAGTACATACATTGGTTTCGGTTAGTGCAGGGAAGCCGCCTACCAAATTTCGAGAAGATGGGGCCATAAATAAGAAAGTTCAACATAGCGGACGTTGTTGACCGTTATGACCATTACGCGTAGAATTTCGAAATGAAACCTGCTTAACTTTTGTAAGTAAGCTGTAAGGAATGAGCCTGCCAAATTGCAGCCTTCTACCTAGTCGGGAAGTTGGAGAATTAGTGATGAGTCAGTGAGTGAGTGAGTCAGTGAGGGCTTTGCCTTTTATTAGTATAGATAGTAACAATAACAGCAGCTCACTACTGTAAACATTTATTTTGGGACACGTGAAGACTCGAACCGGCGACCTTTTGAATAGGAGTCGGCAGTTCTTACTGCTGTACTACCAAAGAAGTCACGACAACAAGCCACACTAACCCGATTTCTTTTTCTTCGGCTATAGTCTTGAATAAAAGCACACTTGTTCTGTTATACTTGTACCTTTTGTGAAAGTGCTTATTTGATATTTGGACTTCAGTCTTCACACATTATACAGTTCATATCAAAATTTTGTCATTAGTACTAAAACAGGAAAAAAGTTTGTCTTTTAGGTATGTGTTCAACATTTCTTGCATTTCCTGATTTCCTACACTTACATAGATCTTTGTAGACACAGGACACACGTGAAATGCATGTGTTCCAAATAACAATATATTTTTTAGCCTATACAGCTGTAGGTACCTGACTCCCAGATAAACAAGGCTTCAGTTGGCAGAGGTTTTTGCTCTTTCTGCGGCAGTGGGAGGATGGTATAGCAGGGTGCTTGCTGATTGGGCTTATCGACACATTCACAATACAAAAGTCGCTGAATGGAGAGGTGCGAGCGGATTTAATGTGGGCCGCATTTCTGAGTTTTTTTTGTAAGCTTTGGTAATTCTAGTGTTAAGAGATGGACATAGTCAGCAACAATACTGAGGTAGGCTGTGGCATTTAAATGATGCTCAGCTGGCACTAAGGAGTCCAAAGTGTGCCAAGAAAATATTCCCCACACCATACCACCACCACCATCCTGAACCGTTGATACAAGGCAGGATGTATCCATGCTTTAATGACCAAATTCAGACCCTAACATCCGAATGTCACAGCAGAAATTAAGATTCATCGGACCAGATAACATTTTTCCAATCTTCTATTGACCAGTTTTGGTGCACCCATGCAAACTGTAGCCTTAGTTGCCTGTTCTTAGATGACAGGAGTGGTATCTGGTGTGGTATCCTGCTGGTGTAGACCATCTGCTTTAAGTTTTCTATGTTTTATGCATTCAGAGATGCTGTTCTGCATAACTTGGTTGTAACAAGTGGTTATTTGAGCTACTTTTGCCTTCCTATCAGCTCTAACTAGTCTGGCCACTATCCTCTCCTCTCCTCTGACCTCTGGTATCAACAAGGCATTTTTGCTCAGAACTACCGCTCTCTGGATATTTTCCCTTTTTTAGACCATTCTCCGTAAGCCTTAGAGATTGTTGTGCGTGAAAATTCCAGTAGATCAGCAGTTTCTGAAATACTCAGACCAGGCCATCTGGCACCAACAACCATGCCATGTTCAAAGTCACTAAAAGCACCTTTCGTCCCCATTCTGATACTTGCTTTGAACTTCGGCAGGTTGTCTACATGCCTAAATGCATGTGATGGGCTGATTAGATATTTGCATTATGAAGCAGTTAAACAGTTGTACCTAATAAAGTAGCCAGTGTGTGTTTATGTGTGTATGTATATTTGTGTGTGTGTGTACAGTGATCCCTTGCTATATCGCTTCGACTTTCGCGGCTTCACTCCATCGTGGATTTTAAGTGTAAGCATATCTAAATATATATCACGGATTTTTCGCTGATTTGCGGATTTCTGCAGACAATGTGTCTTTTAATTTATGGTACATGCTTCCTGTTTGTTTGCCCAGTTGATTTCATACAAGGGACGCTATTGGCGGATGGCTGAGAAGCTACCCAATCAGAGCACGTATTAAATAAAACTCCTCAATGATATACGATATGCTTCTCGCGCGGTGCTTCGCACACTTAAAAGCTCTAACAGCCCGTATTGATTTTTGATTGTTTGCGTTTCTCTGTCTCTCTCTCTCTGACATTCTCTGCTCCTGACGGAGGGGGTGTGAGCAGAGGGGCTGTTTGCACAGAGGCTGTTTGCTTAGAAGATACGGACGCTCCTCTAAAAAATGCTGAAAAACTACCTTCACTTCATTATGGCCACTTTATCGCGGTGCTACGCATACTTAAAAGCCCAATTGATTTTTGATTGTTTACTTTTGTCTCTCTCTCTGACATTCCCCACACTCCTTTGAAGAGGAAGATATGTTTGCATTCTTTTAATTGTGAGAAAGAACTGTCATCTCTGTCTTGCCATGGAGCACAGTTTAAACTTTTGACTAAACGGTGTTATTTCATGTCTAGAGGGCTCTAATAATGTTAAAAAACGTATTTAGAAGGTCGTAAACAGGTTTTCTGTGCTCTAACTGTGAAAATATTAGATTTATAAATAAAGAATCCTACTTTGTGGAAATTCATTTATCTATCTGGAGCGGATTAACCGCGATAAACGAGGGTTTACTGTATAACTGTGCGGAGAATATTTATAAACAATATGGGAGAGTTTCTAAGGGCTTAAAATATATAACAATAACCATACAAACATATGGTTTCTACTTCACGGATTTTCACCTATTGCGGGGGGTTCGGGAACAGTCAAGAACAGTCACAGAGTTGTTGTGAAGCCACTCCTTCTCCAGAGTGCTAAGGACCTCAGACTGGGCCGAAGGTTTACCTTCCAACAAGACAATGACCCCAAGCACACAGCTAAAATAACGAAGGAGTGGCTTCACAACAACTCTGTGACTGTTCTTGAATGGCCCAGCCAGAGCCCTGACTTAAACCCAATTGAGCATCTCTGGAGAGACCTAAAAATGGCTGTCCACCAGCGTTTACCATCTAACCTGACAGAACTGGAGAGGATCTGCAAGGAGGAATGGCAGAGGATCCCCAAATCCAGGTGTGAAAAACTTGTTGCATCTTTCCCAAGAAGACTCATGGCTGTATTAGCTCAAAAGGGTGCTTCTACTAAATACTGAGCAAAGGGTCTGAATACATAGGACCATGTGATATTTCAGTTTTTCTTTTTTAATAAATCTGCAACAATTTCAAAAATTCTTTTTTTTGTCTGTCAATATGGGGTGCTGTGTGTACATTAATGAGGGAAAAAATTAATTTAAATGATTTTAGCAAATGGCTGCAATATAATAAAGAGTGAAAAATTGAAGGGGGTCTGAATACTTTCCGTACCCACTGTATATATATAAAATGTAGTATCTGCCAAATAATACCAAGAGTACACACATAGTTTACCTGGGGTTCATCTTTCTATTATTTGGCAGATACTCTATCACATATCTATGATCTGCTTCTTGCAACTGAGAGGATGTGGCAGATGTATGCTGACTGGCCTAACAACCACAAGTGTAATCGAGTAGGTAACCACCCAAATAATCAGATTACAACTCAGGTGTTAGTCATAAAGCCTTTTTTTATTATTTAGATGTTCTTCTTGTTAAGCCTGCATATGCTGGTTTCAATTCTAAGTATTTGTTAATGGCATTTTCATTAGAGAGCCATGATTCAGCCAGCTCTCTGGCACTCTTAGTATTGGCCCTGAATTTTACTTTTACAGTGTCCCAGTTAAACGTGTCCAGTGGAGCTTGTATGTCTGTAAATCAAAGAACATGGTTCTTCTGATGTCATTGTGATGTTCCTGTATACATGTTACGAGTCTTTTAGATGTTTGTCCCCTGAGCATGCACTGCATGGAATGTTGTAAACTATGTTTCTTATCTCTCTGTCAACTTTTTGCTTTTGGCATTGAAAAGGGCAGTCCGTAAAGGCTTTGCTGGTTTGTGCACAGTTTAAAGCATTCCATGCAGTGTGTGCCCAGCGGTATACGTGGGACAAATATCTAAAAGACTTCCACCATGAATACAGGAACATTGCAATAGCAAATCTTCTGTCAACCTTTCTCTTTCCATCTGAAAATCTTTGTTTGTTTAATTTAACCCTTTCAGAACAGTCTGCAGTGAAGAATAGGAAAGCATCTATTCATTGATAGTTGGTTAGAGAAGATGCATTTAGCCTATGCGCAGGTACACCTTTGGCCTTCATTACTGTCCTTTCTCAAAGCTTTTTTTTTTCTTCTTTTATTACACGTTTGATGGGATTTATGAGCTGCTGCATCTCACTTCTTAATCCACTCAGGCTCTTCTTTTGTTATTAGTTAGAATCTTGAACTGTACCAGACACGTTTGGCATTATGGGATGGTTGGTGGACAACACTGGACATAGGGTTGTTATTTTATGTATGTAAAATGAGCTTTCTGTGTCTCTCCTAAGATGCTGGGTATTTTTATAGTGATGCTCTGATCAATTGGCTGCTGATCTAAATCAACCGATTTTTACGCTAAATGACCTGATCATCAATAGGTAAATTAGCAAAAGCCAATCTGCTTTTCTAACCTTCACAATAAGAAAGTTGTAGTTATGTGAAGTTTTATGGTGCCTGAGGAAGTGCACATGTCATTTTGTTGCTGGAATGCTTCATGTAAAGAGAGCTGGAAGACTTTAGGAGAAACAGAGAGAGAGAGAGAGAAAAGACTGAAATATTGTTTTTTGCATTAAAGAAAGTGGAGTAATAAATTGGGAAAAGAAGGCTGAGGAGTCACTCTGTGAATGGAGGGTAATGGCAGATGTATTTGTTGTCCAGGTGAATGTTTAAGTGAGAGAAAAGAGGCTCCATCAGCATGTGTTTGGTAAAAATTAAAGGAGACGTTACTTTAAAGAGTTCAGACCTTTTCATTTTGACCTGTAGCCACTTATGCACAAGGTGCCCCGCAGTATTTCAAAGTTGTGTATGTTGCAATAAATGCACAATTCAATCAAAATCGATAATTTTATTTTTACATATACAGCTGGTGTATTCTTTCACATAAATCTTAAGTTTCCATGTTGGCTGCTGTCTTTCATTAGTAAAATATGTGATTTACCCACATATATGCTGAGGCAAGCAGCGTGTCACAGCTGAGTGAATCTGCTTTTACCAAGGATCCCACCTATGTCACACCATATACAGTGAAAGACTCATAAGGTTAAGGAACTCCTAGAGAAGATGCAAAATGCTACTGATAAGGAATTTGAAGACCTTGAGTCACAGTTTTCACTCTATTGATAACAACGCATTTGTTGAAGGACTCGATGCTATGCTTGATTTGTAAGTACTGCTTAGTATAAATCTGAAGCATTGCAGTATGCACTTTTACAGTTCAAGCATCATGGGTTTAATTACTATATCCAGACAATGTTTGCTGGATGTTCTCCTTATGTTAGTTTTCCAGTTCTTTGTGTACCTGCTCCTAGTTTCCTGTGAGAAGCACTTTTATAGAATGTCACTGGCCAGGTGAACTTTCGTGTGGGACCACACTTGCATCAAATGTATTTATATTCCACTGCAGTGCTGCTTGTAATGTTGCATGGGGACCTCTGTCTTGCCATCAATCAAATGTCACTGAATCACACACGCATGAACTTTCCCAGGGGATCGGCCTTTGATTAAATGAATTTGTATTGCAAAACACTACACTGCTCTTTGCAGCTTCATATGAGGTCCCCCTATCTCCCTTTCCCCCTAACTGAATGTAACTGAATTATGCCATACCATGCCGCTGCACACAGGTTTACGTGGGGAAGCCCTCTGACCCCATAATCGAATGTCACTGTATCTTGCCAATCAAATTTCTGTGTCACAAGCACAGAGGGGGAAAAAAAAAACAATTTCAGCTAGTGTCTTGTTCATAGTATAATTCTCCTCCACCAAAGGAATAGACTATGCAATGCAATATTTTTTTATCCCTTTTCTAGCCATGCTTGCTTCACACACTCCCCAACTACCCGAAAGGCAGAAACAAACATAACAAATAGGAAGTAAAGTTTAAGGTTTCTTTATTTAGTCATGTTTACACAAGAAAACATGAAATATGCCTTGCATCTAATAACAGACAGAATGAAATAAAACAGACAAATAGAAACAAGAAAGGTTAAGGTAATCTATATTACTAAATGAAGGTTGTATATATATATACGGATGCCAGAGGCCAGAAGCAAGCCGTGCACAATACAACCGCCGCCTGAACCCGAATGCGCACACCACCTGTTTCCTGAAGAGGCATTAGCTCTCTTGGAAATGTGTTCTTTTAAAATTGCGGCATATTAAGTAACTAAACAATATAGTAATATACCAGAAAAGGTGATATCCCACCCATCGTGATTACGCCGGTACAATAATCACATGGGAAAAAGCTTAAATTTACTGATGGTTAACGCGGTTACAGACGGGAGGCATATGGACAGACTTTATCCAGGTGGGAATCTGGA
>JANRMT010062821.1:3106879-3135596 GCA_026402145.1 Polypterus bichir lapradei | reverse complement strand
TATCTGAGCCTGTATTTGGACATGGACAACTTTATGTTGCCTTTCAAAAGTCTGGCGTTCGTGTGACGTTAAAGACATTTTGGACTTAAATGATATAACAATTAAATTTCAGTTTTAGTTTTAATAAATTGGTTAATTTTACTACAGATATATTTATTTAATTAAATAAAAACTTTCCCAGGATGCTCCCACCCTCCATGATTTTCCATCCCTACAAAGTTCGGAGGGAACAGAAAGTGATTGCCATTCTTGGATTTGCAATTTTTTACAGAATCGGGGGTTTACTGGTTCAGTTAGATAATACCTATTTACACCAAAAAAAAAAAGGTCACAGGATATATATCAAAACCTTAATCATTATCTCCGATATTTCTTATTGAAAGTTGTATGGCACTAGGAAGAAAGGAGTTTCTGGAGCGATTTGTGTGGGTTTTCAAAGCTACTAAACTTTCTGATTTACTGAAGTTTAGTTCTACATGGATGTCTGTCATCAGTTGCGATGATTTCCAGTTTCTTTAACATTGCCCTCTGACACACACTAGTCAAATCATCTACATCAGCCCCAATAACTTTAGTTGCATACTTCGTAATCTTCTGGAGCTTTTTTGAGTTTTGATTTGTCAGACTATTAAACCAGGCAATGAAACTGAAAGTGATCACAGACTGGATTGTACTGCGATAAAATGACACCATGAGGTCCTTGTCTACTTTAAATCGTTTGCGTTTATGGAGGAGAAATAAGCGCTGGTTGCATTTAGAGAATACTTTTTTTGTATTTGTATTCCAGTTAAGAAAAATCAAAGACCACCTTTATCTCATGCGCTAGTGACCCAGCGATGGCCACCTGTAACCCAAAATTGACTGATAAAACACTGGTTTAGGCATATATGTGTGTGTGTGAGAGAGAGAGAAAAGCAATTCCCACTGAAATAAAGCCTTGTGTGTTTGGTTTTTTTTTTTTTTCTAAAAATTAAAAAAACATAACTGCAGTACTTGTTTTGAGAAATTGTTGAGATGCATTTCCAAAAAAAGGGGATACCTTCTTCCAAACACTATAAATTTGCACTGGTATGGGATATGATGTCTACACTTGGTACAATGATTGCTGACAGATTAGGGAACAAAATAATGTTGATTCCAGGGTTGTGCATCATAAAATGTTTTGGTTATCTACTGTAAAATATAGTTTTTTTGGAGAAAAATCCCTAAAACACAAATATTTTTTGTGTTTTATTTAGTTGATATTGGTGTAAACAAAGGTTTTTAATCATATACTTTATTTTAAAAACTGGAGTGTTCATTTCACTACTCTTCAGCCATTTGCATCTCCTTTATTACATAAGCAGAATAATAGCTGTTTATTTTTAGGTATGTATTTTAGGCACTATAACTCCAAATACCCCTTAGTGCACAAGGGGTTCATTAAAATGGACACTCCTTTTCTGAGTGCAGTGAGCAAGCTACTGTTTGGTACTGCAGCTTACATTTATGAATAAGAAAAAGAACTGAAAAAGAAGAGTTTTCCCATCTGCACTTAGTAAATAAGCACATCCTACCATCTATGAAAATAAAGCTGTAATATTAGATGGTGCATGCTCAAAACTTATGGCCCAATGAGGCTGGATCTTGCCCTGGAAACATTTTGGACAATCTAAACGAGAAAGATGTTCTCGCTAAAAGATTTTAAGTTGAATAACTGTATGTTTTGCGCATATGGAGATGTGCATTGCTACCTTCCACTCCCTTTTCTGAATTGTTGAGTGTGAGATCCTTTTCCCACTGTACTCTGACATCTTTGAAAGGGAGGGACTTTAAAATGTTTTTATTTATTGCAGAAATGCTGTCTGATTCCTCAAGACTGATCAATATTTCTTCCGGAATAGAAGTAGGTGGGAGGTGAGGAAAATTGGGCAGATTTTGTTTAGCAAAGTTTCTAATTTTCCAAATGTTTGATTGGATTCAATTGAGGTGATTGACTGGGCCATTCTAACAATTTGATTTTCTTTCTTTGAAACCAATTGAGAGGTTCCTTTGCTATATATTTTGGGTCGTTTTCGTGCTGGAAGGTCCACCCACGTCTCATCATCATCACCCTAGTGGATGGCAGCAGATTCATTTCAAGAATCTCTCAGTACATGGCCCCATTCATCGTACCTTCAATTACATGAAGTACCATGAGATAAGAAACAGCCCCACACCATAATGCTTCCACCTCCAAACTTCACTATTGGTATAGTGCTTTGCCAATGTGCAGTGCCATTTTGTCCTCCTTAACATGTGTGTGTACTGTAGTATGTAGTATGATAGCCAAAAAGTTTAACTTTGGTCCAAATGTTGTGTAGCAATTTTTAAAAGAGCTTCAGCATGCCTTGTCTTCAGTAAAAGAGTCTTGTGGGATGAGTCAGCATAGAGACCATGCCAATGGAGTGCATTACCTTTTGTTTTTTTCTGTAACAATTGTACCTGCTGCCTCCAGGTCTTTCTGAAACTCTTTCCAAGTGGCCCTTGGCTCTTGGGCTACTCGTCTGATTATCCATCTGACTCCCTGTTCAGAAATCTTGTGAGGAGCACCTGTGCATGGCTGGTTGCTGGTGGTGTGATG
The DNA here is from genome assembly GCA_026402145.1 of Polypterus bichir lapradei. NCBI lineage: Eukaryota > Metazoa > Chordata > Cladistia > Polypteriformes > Polypteridae > Polypterus > Polypterus bichir. The sequence continues at coordinate 3,132,994 of JANRMT010062821.1, read as the reverse complement.
TTTCTTCCACTTGCAGAAAATGGCTCCAGTGATGCTTACTGGAAGATTCATACGTTTTGAAATACATTTGTAACTAGTTTTATTAGTATGGTTTGCAACAATCAGGTTGTGAAGGTCTTGTAGGACACCTTGGCAGCAAAACAACCTTTTAATCACCAATAAATATATACTAGCCCAGCTGATATCAATTTGCACAGATAGGAGGTGCAATTACTTTTTAACTACTTACAGATTTCACTTGTTCCTTGCCTTGGTGTACTTCTTTTCCTTACTGTGTTCAATGCTTTGTCCCTGTGTCATTCCACTTTATTACACATACCATTATTTATGGCCTTTAATGTTGTGTATTCTTTATATTTGTGGATTTCCCATGTTAATATCAATGTCTGGTGAGAATTTCATGTGAATAGCATCATTGGAAATATATTTACTGAAAAAAAAATGTTGACGAGTTCAATACTTATTTCCCCCAGTCTATGTACTGTATATATGTATGTATCTATCTATCTATCTAAATAAAGGCTTACAAGTGAAAATTGTTTGAAAAGTCAAAAACTCTGGTATGGTCTTAGAAATAAAATATTCACAACACATTCAAAAGGATAAACACATATATAAAACGCACATAAAACATTCACAAGGATAAATAGATATTTTTTTGAAAAAGTGTTATCTTAATTTTGCTGCATATGCTAAAATACATTATCAAAAATGCCCTCAAAGCATTATGCATAATTAGTTACAGAGGGGATAAATCAGGCCATCTTCACACCATAGCTGAGGAATTAATACTTCCCACTGCTGCAGACGTGGTTGATAGAATGGTTGGAGAAAAGCCATATTGAGTAATGTAGAAGATGCCATTGTCATGCATTACAGTCTTGTGTTACTGTGCGACCCCGTGCATTACTTGTTAAAGTGACGCTAAACTGAGCATTATCGCTTATATGAGTAAAAGTATGCCAGCATAAAAGGAGAGTGCTTACTGTTTTTGTGTTGAAGGCCTTGCTGTGGAAATGTGGGGCTGTCCCAGCACGTTCACACTACAAGAAGCGATGGGTCTGAGCACACATGGAGCCTGTATAATGGCCAGTACGTGCTCCCTGGCAGGTGTTCAGTTTCATTGCTAGTGTCCTCGCAGCCTGCCCGTTGTGGGCAGTTTGAGGTGTGGTGCGCCTGGAAAAATAATGCTGGTGTTTGCATTTGTAAGAAAGGATAAGTAAGAGAATCACGTATTTTAAGTAAATAAGGCTTACTTAACAAAGGGAAGTAAACCTGTGTGCTTGAACTCAGCATAGCCATTGGCGGGCTCTGTGAATCTTATGTGTGAGTGTGACCAGCAGGGGTTTAACTTTAAATAGAAAGTTGCCTGGTGTGTGGCATGAATGTGCCAGCGTCTACCCGGCTTTGTGCATAGAATAGCTGGGGCTAGCAGATTGGCTGGATAATCTTGCCAGTTATATTTAAGCAGTAGTCAGCGAACAGGGGTCGTCAGTGGACCTAAAGGTGAAGTTGGGTTAACACTGCTGAGCTATAGAGGGAGAATTGTTTTTTTTCTTGACAGCTTTGTAAATATTTTTTATACATACATATCTCAGAGTGATTGTTTTTTTGGACTATATATATATGTTTGGTTTTGGGATAGCTTTTTCTTTTGGAATTGGTGCAATTGTTTTTCTTTTTGTATATACACTCACTTGATTTTCCTTGTACTGTACATATTTTTTCTGTATGCTTTTCCTTTTGAGGAGCTTCCTGAGCAAGGAATAAAGACTGAATAGTGTTGTTAGATTTGTACTTTTTGTATAGAGAACTGTAGGAATGCACAGTACTTACTATAAATACACATTCTTCTGTTTTTTTTCTTTTTGTTTTTATTTGCTTTTTCATGGAGTGTCAGCACTAAAGGTCTGTGAAACTACCCACCTGAAACTGCTGTGTTTTGTACAACCCTCTTGTAAATAAAGTTGCACCTTTTACCCTTCAGTTTTGGTCTGTGTTTCTTCTCTCCTCTGCTACTTGTGAACTATCTGATATCCAAAGTGTAGGTTGAGACCTCTTTCCCACTCACAAATTTCACAATATTTAGAATGGCATTCTATTATAGTTAGTGCAATGTGTAAAGAACGGTCATTATTTTGCTTTACAACTGGATGAGTCTACTAACGTCTTGAACTTGGTCCATCTGCTAGTAGAAATCAGGCGCTGTTAGCTAGCCATGCTTGAACCAAAGGACAGGAGAACACATTTTGGATAAACTTGACACTTTTTTAAAGGGTGCATGAACTTACCTGCACCAAATGTGTTGGCATTTATAGTAAAGTTGCCAAATCAGTGTCTGGAAGTGACAATGGCATAGTGACCAACATTCAGGCAGTTGCTCCTGATGCAACTTGAACCCACTGTACAAAGGGGGGCTTGCGCTACAAACCGCATGCCAGCCAGTCTAAAAGAGGTGTTGGACAGGACTGTAATGATTGCTAACTTAATTAAAACTAGGACACTGAATTTAAGAATATTTTCAGTTTTGTGCAATGAAATGAGAACTGATTATGTATGAACTTGAAGTGTATTGGCTTTCACAAAGTAATTTTTTAAGCCATTTTTTTTAGTTAGGAGATGAGATTAAATTATTCCTTCATATATTCCTCGCTTCAGACAACTTGCCTGACGGACATTGTCTCTTGTTCTTAGGCTACCTTTTTGATATTTTGTATTGATTAAGTGACTAAAATATCAGCATTCAGGGTTTAACCACTAATGTCGTATTTAGTGTGCATGATAAAATGAAGGCAATGATTGAAAAGCTTGCATTTTTGTCTCAATGTCTAGAGGAAAGCAATATCTAAATTTTTGTTCTCAAAATGAATTTTTGTATGCAAAACCACTTGGCTTGGCAAACTGTGTCAAGCAAGACATCAATGAGCATCTCACGTGTCTGATTATGTAGTTACATATGTACTTTCAAGCGATTAACCGTGCAACATTTTCACAATCCTTTCAATTGTTGTGCCATATATAAGGAACCAGAATTGAACCTTGTGGCAAACCTTTTGTAATTTGCAGATTAATGTGGATTCAGCAAGATTAATTTTTCACCCCAATACACATCTTCTACCTAAAAATGAAAAGGAATACGGGACAATGTGGCAGAACATTAATGCTGCATAAACACACAGCAGTAAAGTCATGATGCTTCATTTCATTAGTGATAGTGTAGTTTTCATTATGTGAGAGGATTGATGTGGAAATGGATGGTGAAAATAGAGGAACGCAGAGATGAGAGAAAGTGTTACCGTGTTTAATATGTAAGAATTCAGAATATGATTACTTGTGAACTATTTGTTTTTGTAAATAAAAAAGATCACAATGAGTAGTAATTGTAGTTGAAGGTTTTCAAGGTGGAGTGTGTTTTAAGTGAAAAAGGAGAAACGGTAATTAGAAATGTCCAACTGTTAACTTTAAATACTTCTTGCAGATCTTAGTCAATAGCAAAGTGGAGGAGCATCAAATTGGCACAGGAAGTTACGTGTAAAAAAAAACTCACACACTGGCAGTGGCAGCCCTGTTGTCTGTTAAATTTATCTTTCTTAATTTTGTTTATTTTACCTGCACTATTTGTTTTGCCTGCCTAAAGTAAAGTTATCTCTGATGGAGAATTGTAGGAATCATCAGGTAGAGGGGTCTTGTCATCTGATTGGCAGGCCCAGCACTGACTGAATATGGGGAGGCAGCTTGATGGCCAAGGTCTCCAGGACTCTGAACAAATCCAAACTGTATTATGTGATATCATCTAGTATTAAATTCTGCTCTGTATGTGTAAGATTTCTATTGTACTTTTATATTGAATTGAGGATTACTTGTATTTTGTTCTGTGTATTGTACTGTATTTACCCCCTTTTTTTTTTTGACACCCACTGCACACCCAACTTACCTGGAAAAGGGACTCTCTTTGAACTGCCTTTCCCAAGGTTTCTTCCATTTTTTTTCCCCTAGAAGGGCTTTTTTGGTAGTTTTTCCTTGTCTTAGAGTGTCAAGGCTGTGGGGCTGTCAAAAGACGGGGAATGAATGTTAAAGACCCTTGTGGCACTTCTTGTGTGACTTTGGGCTATATAGAAATAAACTGTATTGTATCGTAGTGGCCAACACCTCATTAGAATTACTGTATGCCACTCCTTCAAAAGATTAACATATAGGATCTGAACCTTATGGTTCACTGGGCCCATTCATTATTCCACCACTTCAGCACCAAGCCATTTCGTCAGAAACGTATGCAGGGCAGTTGGGATGAAAACAAGAACCCTATCACCCTTTTTGAATTTTTAAACTCTGCTTTACTATTAGCGAACACAACTTGATAGTCGAGGCAAGACTAACAAAACTGCTCCACATCTCTGCCTAAGTTCATCCAATAAAACCATTTTGAATTGCGATCGCTCATCTTCCCCATGTTTATGACTGTTCGAGACCACAAACTGTTCAATCAGCGAGCCTGCAATGCAATCGGAAATCACCCGATACAAGAAACGGTTCTTAACTAAAAAGTGTAGAATTTTGAAACCACTCTTCATAGTATCATTCATCTGTGGCATGTGCATGTTTAAATGCAAAGTCTAAGCTGCTATCAGTTTTTTGTTAGCGTGCAAACTCCAGCTACGTGTCAGCCAATAGAACACAATGCTGCATCTGTTTCTGGGGCAGGATGTAGAAATAGTGACTGATATTAATACTTATCGTAGATAATAATCTTAATAGGAATATTAAAACAAAAACAAATACTCTACATGTCTTCTCTGTAAACTACATTTAAAGTAGACAAGGATGTTATGTTGTTCCTTGATTGCAGTGTGATCCATTCACTCATCACTTTCATCTTAATTGCCTGGATTGCCTGATGACTCAGAATTTTAAAAAAGCTCCATCACATTACCAGACATTAAGCAATAGGTATTGGGGCTGCCATAAGTGATTAGGTAAGTGTGTGTCAGATGGGGATGTTACACACAAAATTAGTAAAACGAGTAAATTAAGGAGGATAGTTGCTTTAAAATCCCATACAAATTGCTCAAAGAAATTCCTCTCTTCCTAGTGCTGTATGTTCTTTTAATACGATATATTGGAGATAATAAAAATGTCCAAAAGCGTAGATTTTTTCATATGTATCATGAAACTGTTAGAAATGGTTAGCAAAGAATTTGCTTCAAATGATGCAAATATTTTAGAATATCTGTGTGTTTTAACTTTTCTTTGTGTCTGTTCATTGGATGCAACTGAAAAGGCAAATTACAGGTATTCTTGTTTAAATATGACTAAATAAAAACCATGAACCTATTGAAATTTATTTTCTAATGCATGTAATAATAAAATTTAATGAATTCTATATTCCAACAAATGAAATGGCACAAATATTAGCACTACTGCTAAAAAACCTATAGCAAATGACTTGTAATTGTAGCAAAGAACAAACAGTAATTTAATAAAGGAAAAGTTAAATAGTAGAAAATCAAATATATTTGTATACTGTAAGTTGTTTTCTGTTCTCCTGGTAGTTACTGTGTTTGATGGTGTATCATATACATTAATGTATATGATACACCATCTACTGGAATTTATTTTGTAATGCAAATAATGATAAAATACATTGCACTTTTACCTTTATCTTATACATTGTTTAGTAATCAATATACTGTATGTGTGAAATTCAAATTTGTGAAATCTAAAGTGTCATCTGTCAACAGTACATAGATTAAAAGATAGAGTTGTTACCATAAGAGCCAAATTTTTCTATTTTATTTGTAAACTTTTTAAGCATTTTAATCTTGTACTTTCTGGATAATCTTCTTTAGAACATATTATATATTATTAAAATTCTTTTGTAATTGTGGTAAGCTTTTATAATTTATGGCAAATATATTAGAAGTAAACATCTTGTTTATATGTTTCATTGGTTAAAGGAAATTTATTTACTTTAGTATTTTTTTATGGTCACTCAACAATGAGCCTACAGAATTTCATTTAGTTAATTACAATAAACAGGTAACACCTGTTGGCTTCTTTGCATCTGGTTTGCAGGAGTTTTAATGTAAAATATTTTGAAAAAGACATGAAATTGGTGAGCAGTATCAGCACTAAAAAATAAAAACCTGATCAGAGTATCCTTTATTGATTTTCAATAAAGATTTGATAAAATAAGATATTAAAAATTGATATTGCTTTTTTGTTTATACGTGCCATTATAATATGGTCTGAGGATTACTAAGTTGTGAATATATTTGTTCAGTTGATTGCCACTAATTGTTATTCATTTTATATTGTATATAGCTTATCAGTCATATTTCCTAATATTCTTTTCTCATCCATAGAGTTCAGATGATGAAGAATGTTCTATAAAGTTACGGGGTCGTCATATTCTTGTAAACAAAACTGAATTTCCTGACTCTGCAGAAATGTTGGAGTGCTTCAGAATCGCCCGTGAGAGCTGGGAGCTACTACACACGCAGGATGCCTTAGAGAATGGTACATATTGACTAAAATGACTGTTGGTTTATTGTTGTTTTGCTTTGCAAGTAGTTACCAATAGTGTAATTTGCATGTTATTTTACATGTTGGTGCTCACTAACAGGTAATAATTGCAGATACAGCTTGAGTTAAAATAACACACAATCTCTATACTCCCAAGTGCCTGTTGTTAATCCAATGTTCAGTTCCTGTGCCTTCTCTTTGCAGTATGCTAGTCTTTTTGAAATGTTTATAGATCTCACTGTTCTCACAAAGGGCACTGGATGCTCACCCTCACTGTTGATTAGCTTTTAACACTAGAATCTCTGAAACCTACAAAAATATTGGTAATGCCAGGCCATCTTTTATTCCCTCGCACGTCCTCATTTTGCAAATGTGTCAATCAGCCCAAGCAGCCTGCCATCCCATCCCCCACCGAGGCAGCTGAAGTCAAGTGAGATGCAAAATTATCACACCTCAAGTCTCTTTCTCTGGGAGTTAGGTGTCTAGAATTGTATAGGATAAATAATATATTATTATTTGGAATACATACATTTCATGTGTGTTACATGTTTAAAACGATCTGTTTAAATGTAGGATGCAAAAATGTACACCGGGTGTTACAGACTCAAATCAAATGTATTTTTTTTATTATGTAATAGTAACAGTAATAGCAACCCACTACTCAAAATGGTAAATGAGGAGAGGACCTGGGATTGAACCTGCTCTGCACCAACCAAGGTGACTTATTTACTTTATGTTGATTGATATTTGGGCTTTGGTTTTTACACATTGACCGCAACATGAGAATTCAATAATTTCTTTTTCCTCAGTTATATTCTTAAGTAAAAGAGCACTTGTTGTGTTATACCTTTTCTGAAAGTAATTTGATATTTGGACTTCAGTCTTCACCCATTATACACTTCACGTCAGCATTTTAGCATCTATACTAATAAAAGGCAAAGCCCTCACTGACTGACTGACTGACTCATCACTAATTCTCCAACTTCCCGTGTAGGTAGAAGGCTGAAATTTGGCAGGTTCATTCCTTACAGCTTACTTACAAAAGTTAGGCAGATTTCATTTCGAAATTCTATGCGTAACGGTCATAACTGGAACCTACTTACGTACATATATACGGCCATAGCCTGCAGCACGGTCGCCGTGTGAGGCGGAGTTGCGTCCCTCATTGTCACGCCTCCCACGTAATTGAGTGTCAGCCCATATAAGGCTGTCCGTCAGCAGCAATCCAATAGACACGCTGCTGCTAAATATTCGCGGGTGAAAGACTGTGCTTATGCAAACGAAGATGAGATGGTCAGGAATAGACTAGTGTTTGGCACAAACTCAGCGAAAGTGCGAGAGAAACTTTTAAGTGCTGGGTCTTAGCTAACATTAAATAAAGCCGTGGACATCGCAAGATAGGACAAGCACAGCTGAGAACCTTCGATACATGTACTCTGAGCGGCTCACGTGAACGCAGTACGCAGAGAACAAGCAAGAGCTCCAAAGAGAGCTGAACAAAAAACGCATTACACAATTGAGAAGGCAGCAAAAGAGTATGAAGCGAGTGACGCATATAAGCATATTCATAAGTGCAGCTACTGCGGAAACAAAGCACGATGTAAACCTTAAGTTTAAATTAAGTTCATAGACACGCTGCCGCTGGCGTTTGTCATGCCTACGACGAATATGATATTTGCAAGATACATGTTTAATGAGAAGACGCAGGGTATAAACGAGACTTTTGATCACTTTGTAACGGAGTTAAAATTGCTGTAACGGAGTTAAAATTGCTGGTGAAGGACTGTGCTTATGCAAACGAATATGAGATGGTCAGGGATAGAATAGTGTTTAGCACAAACTCAGCAAAAGTGCGAGAGAAACTTTTTAAAGTGCTGGGTCTGAGCCAACATTAAATAAAGCCGTTGATATCGCACAAGATAGCACAAGCACAGCTGAGAACCTTCGATGCATGTACTCCGAGCGGCTCACGTGAACTGACTTTGCAGGACTGGGAAAGGTAAACCCGTGCTTGCAGTGTGATGTCTCAGATAAAGAGGAAGACAAGCTGCTTATTGATGCAGTAGGAAAGGAACTACCCTCTGACGCTGAACAAGCCTTTGTACACATATCAATAGGAAACCAAGGTGTACAGCTTAAGTTTAAATTACGTTCATAGACACGCTGCCGCTAAATTTTCGCAGGCAAATCCACAACTTAATACCAGGAATGCCTGTTAAACATCTTAGATTCACGAGTACCGATTTGGGTAGTGATCACTTCGAGGAATGAAACCTGTTATCTTTACAACGGTTGACAACGAAGATGAGATGGTCAGGGATAGACTAGACGAACACGGAATGTAACTTGAACACAACACATCCTCCAAATACGAACCTGATTGAAAGAAATAATGATAATCAAATTCTTGATGACAGAAACACTCATAACAGTCACAAAACAATTACATTGACAATCATGTTACATTATTTTTAAAATGTTTCCTTTTCTTTTTCATAACTTCTTTAACACACTACTTCTCCGCTGCGAAGCGCGGGTATTTTGCTAGTTATTACTATAACATGATAAAAGTTTCTGTTTTGGTTATGTGTTCATCATTTCTTGCCTTGCATTTCCTGTCATCCTACATTTACACAGATCATTGTAGACACGGAACACACATTAAATTTATGTTTATTATTTACCTTATACAATTCCAGAAACCTAACTCCCAGATAAAGAGTCTTTAGCTATGAGAATTTTGGTTTGACTTGACTTAAGCTGCCTCAGTGGGGGATGGGATAGCAGGCTGCTTGCTGATTGACGCGTTTGCAAAATAAAGATGCTGATGAGGAGGAGCAGCGAAGGAATTTAAGGTGGCTTGGCATTACAGATAAATTTTACAATAGAAAATTTTCCAAACTTAGCAGACAGATTTTTTGACAAACCACATTGTAAAAGTGTGTTGTTTCAAAAACAGCTTTAAAGAGCTTGTTGAAAATATCCTGAATTATCTTAAAATTAATTCATTCATCTGTAAAAAATACTGTATAATAATGTTTGAATTTTTATTTTTACTATTGATTTTAAGCAGATACTTTTATGGGCGAGAAAATGTAACAGAATAAATTTAGAATGTACACATGGTAAGATAAATCATGTAGTCCATGATGATAAAATTCTTTATAAACCCTATGCTGAAATTCCCCAAAGCTAATAACACCACCATTAATTGTTACACTGGGACAATTTCCATGTCTATCACTCATTAAAGTTCAAGACTTGCATTATAATTTGAAATTTTTGAATTCCAATGCTAGTTTACCTAAATGCAACCTGGGCAATTACTTGATTTATATACCATTATTTGAAATTTGCCGTGCTATAGATATCGAGTATTATAACATTTTGGTGTTATTAGTATTGAAAATACAAAATGTCTGACATTGTTACATCCCTAGTCTACAGTTAGAGATTGCTCATTTTCACCATAAATTTCCATTTATTTATGAATCTGCCCTGAACACATTTTCTAGTTTAGCCTATCTTTTGAAGTCAGTAATGAAATCAACCTGCCTTTGTCAGCCAAAATGACAAACTTAACACTTAGCAGCATATTTTAAAAATCTGTGCATTATGGCACAGGGAGGGATTCAAGCCTGAAAGACCTTCCACACTTATATATAAAGATTTAAGGGAAGAATTACAGCATAGTATCTATGAAATTAAATGTCCACAATACTCGGCAGTCCCAAGGTACTCATCTTGTTAGTAAGCAAGTACATTTTAAAAATGCCTTTTGTTATTAAAAATAGTTTTTCTTCATTGCTACATATTTTAAATGACACAGCATATCTTTGAAAGTGGTCTGCATGTCCAGCATGTAGGAAATAAAAATAATGAAAAATGAACCAACCTAAAATAGAATTAATTTGTGTATTTTTGTAAATTTGCTTTAAATGGTTGAATAGTCTTTTTAGAAAATGATTACTTCAGTATTTGATCAATAATGTATCTGTAAATCAACAATTTAGTCCGATAGTCAGGCTGATTATTGCTGTTTTTTGATGGCCATTAACAAGATGATTCTCTCTTATTAGTTTTATTTGTTCCTGGAATTTTAACAAAGCTGTGACTATTTTCAATGCAGTGTCTTGTCTGAAGAAAATTTTAAAATGATATCTAATACAGAAGTCTGAATAAATCCTTAAGAACTGGAGTTGTCGTTTTTAGCTCATGTTATGATCTTTGCAGAAGTACTGTTTTGAATTAGCTATACACTCATGTTTTGTACAACCTATCACTAAAGCATTACAGTAGTAATTTTTGCATATGTGATTACTAGGAAGTTATCTTCATATAAATTCATTTCATGTTGACATTTTTAAGATTAAGAAATCATATATTAGGTACTGTTTGAAAATGAAACTATGTGATTATGAAATGTTACACAAGTGTCAAAGATAATAGTTAAACCTCTGGGGGATTCTGTCAATCTAAAGTATAAACTGATTCACTTAAGAGTTGTCAGTAGCAGAATTTCCACTCATTTAAATAAAAAAAAGTTTTTTTATCTTACTTTTGACTCATTAGCATCTGCCTTGATTGTATTGTTTTAGAACGGACTGTGATAAGAGGTCTGTGGCGAAGTGTGGCTTGAAATAAATCCAGCAAACATGACTATAGCTGCAGGATTCTAAGCTTGCTCAGCAAGCCATAGGGTGAGCTGGGGAAACAGACAGAGAGAAAGTTGCGCTGGGCTTGGTCAAAGAATGGGGGGGGAGAACAAGGATCTGATGACTGTGTTGTTTTACTTTGGTTTTATCTTTGTATTTATTTGGTTTTCAACTCACTGATGGTTCACTGATTTTATTGTATTTTTGAAGGGGGTCATTTTTTGCATTGCACCGTTGGGCACTATTTGCATGTTATAATTTAATAAAAGCACTTGCCACTTTTGCCCCAACCCCTTGCTGACTATGTGTGTCGTCATTTACTCGGCTCATCTCGGTTTACGAATATGAAAGATTCTGGGTTCAAGAGGCTCCCAGAAGCAACCAGGGAGCTTGGAGCCGACCTAGACCACCACACAGACGCAGAGTGTATTGAATGTGAACAAGTAGTTTTGGAAGGAGAGTGAAAAAATCACTGAAAAGAAAGGTCTGGTGTGTAGAAAATCAGCATAAATAGTAGATATGGCAATATTAATTTTGAATTCAAAAGAAATTGTTAGTGTTAGACCCACAAGAGAATACTTCCTTATGCTTAGAGGAAACATGACAAGTAGAAGTATAAATACATGACTTGTTAATTCAGTGTGTATATGGCTGTATTTGTTACTTCAGTAAACATTTGATTATTTTTGTCCTTTTATTTATTTTTAGAGTTCAAGAGAATTTGTTTATCATGGAAAACAGACTCTTGGTTGTGGCTGAGGATATTCCTGACAGACATGATTATTTATCAGGTAATGGGCATTTAAAATGTTTTTGTTGTAGAACTTTTTTGTGTGTGTGCATGAGCAGAGAATCAAACAGACACACAAAAGTAACTACTGACATCACGAGTCGTTCTTTCTTTAAATGACCTGTAACATTTTACTGAAGGTAATAACTGAAAGGTACAGTTATCTGGATAATAGTAGTCTGTGCTTATTATAGAGGGGATGCGTTACATTTATTACTCATATTGGTAAAGAGCTAGATAATCACCTTCACTTTCTTTGTTTTGTTGGAAGTCGGCTGATTGCTAGAGCAAAAGGCTCTCAAAGTGTGGTTTGTGGATTACCTGTGGTCCACAAAGTGGCATTTATCATATCTAAGTGACATTTAAATCACTCAGATATATTAGTCTGTTATGTGCTTAAGTGATTTAAAAACTTGAACATGTCTACTACTTCATTCTTTCATCTCTTCTTTTATTCTAGTGTATGTATTGTGTTGTTAAAATCATGCAGATCCCCAATCTCTGACCTCCTATGAGAACTTCCTGAAAATGGAAGAATCCTTTTAAACAAAAGCATTGGATACTCCATCCATTTTATTTTATTTCATTTGTTTGTTAATACCAGAAAAATAAACTATTTCTTGTTGTAGTGTTATGGAAAATATTTTTCTTTTCTTACTGACTCTAAACCTTTGCTTTATGGTATCATATACTCCCAACTGTAGAGCATTTTTTCACCTGGCCAAAATTGTCAGTCATAGCGTGCCATTAAGGTACACTTAGCTGTAGACTTCATTTTGCATAGGTTATTTATTAAACCTGTGTGTTTGCATTTCTGCTTACCAGCCCTGTGAACTGTTAGTCACTGTATGTCCACAAGGCAGTTGGGGCTTCAGCCACTAAGGTACACCCTTACTCATATAGTGCTGTTTCTGTTTCTGTTACTGGCTATTTACTGAAGTTGTCCCTGTCTGTGACCTGGAATAAATAATAAGATCTTCATTTCCAGATGACGAGCCACAGGCAGAATAGCAGTGAAGGCAAGCTTTTCTACTTTTTTATATAATTTAACTATAATACCATTATCTAGATGTACTATATAACTTTCACAACCTTGGCCATTATAGCTGCAGCAGTTTTAAGATGAACTTTTTTCTCTGGCCAGATGGCATATTTCTTAGGTACAAAGCCTTTCCGGAGGAGTAATCACAGCAGCTTGTGTCATTCTCAGATGGGGAAAAAGACCCTCTCTCTATGTTATTGTGTGGATTATGTCTAAAATACCAATTGCTAAATATAAACCAATTTAAGTAAATCTGCTAATGTCAGATTTCAGTCTGTTGGTTCAGCATTTCAGTCTATATAACAGAGTCCATGTAATCCCACCTGTGGGTGTGCCTCCTTCATCAGAATGATACAGATGAAATGTAAATATAATTCTGTTCCAAATTCTAAAACTTTTGTGAGTTAGAAAGTTTTTATCCACATATTAATCACCCAACTCCTTGTCATCTCATTGTAGTCTGCTTGTCAATCCCTCTCTTTTAGCTCATTTTCTATTCCATAATGCAGTGAACAAAGTTAAAGCAACATTTGTTTTAATATTTGCTCACCAGGATTGTAAAGACAAAGGAAACCATAAATTGAGAGATTCCGTCACTCCCCATTAAACATCAAAATATAGCAATATTGCTGTGCTAATATATTTAAACAAGGTTGTTATCAGGATGGATAATGGAAAAGTGGCCTGTTGGGCTGAGCAGTTCAAAGAAAGAAGAGCAGATTTAGACTGATTTATTTTATATCTGGCAAGTTTAAATTTTTTCCTTATAGTACACATAATGGTTAGTGTTAGGGTTATATCTAAATAGTACATTCAGTTTTGTCATTATGATTAAAAAACATCAGAGGAAACAGTATGTGTTTCCAAAAACCTGGATAAACCCAAAGCATACAACACTTTGAAATACTGATATATAGCCCTTTCAGATTACACCAATGTGATTCAGTTCACTTATTGAAAACTGCCTTTTTTGAAATGTCTTTATTCTGTTCAAGACAGAATCAGTAAAATATCTGTTTATCAATTGACCTGGGTTCCTAAATATGTATTTGATGTAATTCTTGACTCTATTTTGTAACTTGGACTAGACAGACAGAGAGAGAGATTATTAATCCCCAAGGGGAAATTCACATACTCTAGCAGCAGCATACTGATAAAAACAATCAATGTTAATTAAAGAGTGATAAAAGTGCAGTGCAAGTTTAAAAAATGCAAGATGGAGAGAGCGAGGCAGGTATAACAGACAATAGCATTGTATAATGTTAACGTTTAACCACCCCCCCCCCCCACCCCCCCCCCCCCCCGGGTGGAATTGAAGAGTCGCATAGTGTGGGGGAGGAGCAATCTCCTCAGTCTGTCACTGAAGCTGCTTCTCTGTCTGGAGATGATACTGTTCAGTGGATGCAATGGATTCTCCATGATTGGCAGGAGCCTGCTCAGCACCCGTCGCTCTGCCACAGATGTCAAACTCTCCAGCTCCGTGCCCATAATAGAGCCTGCCTTCCTCACCAGTTTGTCCAGGCGTGAGGCATCCCTCTTCTTTATGCTGCCTCCCCAGCACACCACCGCATAGAAGAGGGCGCTCGCCACAACCGTCGGATAGAACATCCGTAGCATCTTATTGCAGATTTTGAAGACGCCAGCCTTCTAAGGAAGTATAGTCAGCTCTGTTCTCTCTTGCACAGAGCATCAGTATTGGCAGTCTAGTCCAAATTATCATCCATATGCACTCCCAGGTATTTATAGGTCTGCACTCTCTGCTCACAGTCACCTCTGATAATCCGGGCGTGGCCTGGGCCTCCTAAAATCCACCACCAGCTCTTTGGTTTTGCTGGTGTTCAGTTATAGTTGGTTTGAATCGCACCATTTAACAAATTTCTTGATTAGGTTTCTATACTCCTCCTCCTGCCCACTCCTGATGCAGCCCACGATAGCAGTGTCATCAGTGAACTTTTGCACGTGGCAGGACTTCGAGTTGTATTGGAAGTCCGATGTACAGTAATCCCTCCTTGATCACGGGGGTTGCGTTCCAGAACCCCCCGCGATAGATGAAATTCCGCCATAAGTAGAAACCATATGTTTGTATGGTTATTTTTATATATTTTAAGCCCTTATAAACTCTCCCACACTGTTAACATTATTAGAGCCCTCTAGACATGAAATAACACCCTTTAGTCAAAAGTTTAAACTGTGCTTCATGACAAGACAGAGATCTTCTTTCTTCTTTCTCACAATTAAAAGAATGCAAATATATCTTCTCTTCAAAGGAGTGCCCGCATCAGGAGCAGAGAATTTCAGAGTGAGAGAGAGAGAGAGAGAGAGAGAGCGCTGGCAAAGAAAAGCAAACAATCAAAAAATCAATACGTGTGCTTTTAAGTATTCCGAAGCACCGCAATAAAGCGGCATTTTTTAGAGGTGCTTTAGTATCTTCTAAGCAAACAGCCTCTGTGCAAACAGCCCCTCTGCTCACATCTCCTTCGTCAGGCGCAGAGAACGTCAGAGAGAGAGAGAGAGAGAGCGCGAGATTAAAGCAAACAATCAAAAAATCAATACGTGTGCTTTTGTGCTTTTAAATATGCCGAAGCACCGCGATAAAGCGGCATTTCTTAGAGGAGCGTCCGTATCCACTAGGCAAACAACCTCTGTGCAAACAGCCCCTCTGCTCACACCCCCTCCATCAGGCGCAGAGAATGTCAGAGAGGGTGAGATAGAGGCAGAGACAAGCAAACAATCAAGCACCGCGCGGGATGCATATCTTATATCATTGAGGAGTTTTAGTTAATATGTAATACATGCTCTGATTGGGTAGCTTCTAAGCCATCCGCCAATAGCGTCCCTTGTATGAAATCAACTGGGCAAACAAACTGAGGAAGCATGTAGCATAAATTAAAAGACCCATTGTCCACAGAAATCCGCGAACCAGCGAAAAATCCGTGATATATATTTAGATATGCTTACATTTAAAATCCGCGATAGAGTGAATCCGCGAAAGTCGAAGCGCAATATAGCGAGGGATTACTGTATATAGGCTGAACAGGACCAGAGAAGGGACAGTCCCCTGCGGCGCTCCTGTGCTCCTGACCACAATGTCAGACCTGCACTTCCCGAGACACACATACTGAGGTCTGCCTGTAAGATATTCCACGATCCATGCCACCAGGTATGAATCTACTCCCATCTCTGTCAGCTTGTCTGTAAGGAGCAGAGGTTGGATGATGTTGAAGGTGCTAGAGAAGTCCAGAAACATAATTCTAACTGCACTACTTCCTCTGTCCAAGTGGAAGAGGGATCAGTGTAGCATGTAGATTATGGCATCCTTCCCTCCCACCTTTTCCTGGTATGCAAACTGCGGAGGGTCAAGGGCGTGGTGGACCTGTGGCCTCAGGTGGTGAAGCAGCAGCCGCTCCATGGTCTTCATCACATGTGATGTCAGGGCTACAGGCCTGAAGTCATTCACCTCATCAGGACATGATACCTTTGGGACTGGGGTGATGCAAGATGTTTTCCAAACTCTTGGGACTCTCCCTGTTCCAGGCTCAGGTTGAAGATGCGCTGTAGAGGACTCCCCAACTCCAACGCACAGGCCTTCAACAGTTGAGGCGATACTCCATCTGGACCCACTGCTTTGCTGGCACGAAGTCTCCTCAGCTCTCTGCTTACCTGGGCTGCTGTAATTGTGGGTAGGGGGAAACTCTCTCCTATGCTGGTATCAACAGAAGGATGGGTGGAGGATGCAGTACTCTGAGGTGAGAGTGAGAGTGGGTTAGGGTGGTCAAACCTGCATTAAAAAAGTTGTTCTTCAGGTTTGCTTTCTTCCTGTCTCTCTCGATGGAGGCACCCTGCTTCGAGCTTCAGCCAGTGATGATCTTCATCCCATCCCACACTTCCTTCATGCTTCTATTCTGCAACTTTTGCTCCAGCTTTCTCCTGTACTACTCCTACGCCACCCTTCTGCACGCACTTGAGCTCATTCTGATCACCACCTTTAAAAGCCCTTTTCTTCTGGTTCAAAAGGCCCTTGATGTCACTTGTAATCCATGGCTTGTTGTTAGCATAGCATCGTACTGTTCTTACTGGAACTACAATGGCCATACAGAAGTTGATGTAGTTAGTAATGCAGTCAACAGCCTCCTCAATGTTTTCACTTTGTGGCCCCTGCAGGATATCCCAGTCCGTAGTTCCAAAGCAGTCTCTCAGAGCCTGCTCTGCCTCAGGGGACCACTTCCTGAATGAGCACGTGGTTGTAGGTAGCTCCCTCACTCTTGGTTTGTAGTCAGGCTGAAGCAGAACCAGGTTATGATCTGCTTTCCCAAGCGCAGGCACCGGGGTGGCGCTGTATGCGTCCTTAACATAGTCGGATATAGTCGGGCTCACCTCAGCGCACAGCTTGGACTCTGGAACCAATCTCCTTGAGAGGGGCTGGACTCTCTACCACTCTGGAGTTACCCCTGGAGAGAGGCGCAAAGCAAGTGTGGGCATACTTATTTACCAGTCGATCTATGTTCCTACCCTCACCTATGGTCATGAGCTATGGGTAGTGACCGAAAGAACGAGATCGTGAATACAAGTGGCTGAAATGAGTTTCCTCCGCAGGGTGTCTGGGCTTTCCCTTAAAGATAGGGTGAGAAGCTCAGTCATCCGGTAGGGGCTCAGAGTAGAGCCGCTGCTCCTCCGCATCAAGAGGAGTCAGATGAGGTGGCTCGGGCATCTAATCAGGATGCTTCCTGGACGCCTCCCTGGTGAGGTGTTCCGGGCACGTCTAACCGGAATGAGGCCCCGGGGAAGACCCAGGACACGCTGGAGAGACTATGTCTCCTGGCTGGCCTGGGTACGCCTCAGAATTCCCCCAGAAGGGCTAGAAGAAGTGTGGGCATCTCTGCTCAAGCTGCTGCCCCTGTAACCTGATCTCGGATAAGCAGAAGGGGATGGATGGATGTCCAGGGCTACACCACCTTGTGTTCACATAGAGAGCATTTCCTCCTCCTTTCCGTTTCCTGCAGGTATTTGCATCTTTGTCCGCTCTAACTGTGCTATACCCGGGTAGCTCCACATTAGCATCTGGGATGCTAGTTGTTAGCCACGTTTCACAAAAACACAACATACTGCATTCTCTGTAGATCCTCATATTTTTCACCAGCGCAGCCAGTTCGTCGATCTTATTTAGTAGTGAGTTCACATTTCCCAGGATCACAGAAGGCACCAAAGGCTTGTATCGCCACTGCCTCACTAGCCGCTTAGCCTTTAGCTTAGCGCCAGCTGTGCTGCCACGATACGGCCTTCTTACCTTGTCAAATAAATAGGGAACCACACCGACACGGGCCTTTGTTCTCAGCGCTAGAAGTTGACACCTGAACAGACGGCGTGTAAAAATCCATGTAGTAAAAAGTGTCCAGGAGATGAGTCCAAAAAAAGAAATTGGTAGGAGTAATCAGAGAGATAGAGAAAAAGATAGAAAGATAAAGTCGTACACGGAGCTGCTGGAAAGGCTGCCACTCACGGCGGCGCCTAACTACTACCAGACTAGTGTCTCATCTTTCTTAAATTAATGATTCGGTTTTTACTTGACATTGTTCTAGAGCAAGTTATCCAAGTGCTATTTAAACATTTCTTGTAGAGTGAAAAAGAATGTTATATATTAGATGTGTAAAGCGTTGACTCGTATTTTTAAAATTCACTGCATATTAACGAATTTTTTTTTTTTCCGCCTTATACAATTTCTCGTATTAGGAATTTGTTAGTTTTTGCATACCCCTTGGGGTCAGAGCGCAGGGTCAACCATTGTACAGCACCCCTGGAGCAATTGAAGGTTAAGGGCCTTGCTCAAGGGCCCAGCAGAGTATGATCTCTTTTGGCAGTGACGGGGATTCAAACCGGCAACCTTCGGGGTACCAGCGCAGATCCTTAGCCTCAGAGCCACCACTCTGCCCTATTACACAGATTTGAAGCTAACAGATGTCGTTCCATTCCACTGTATAAAAAATGTGATCGAGCTAATCCAGATAACCATATGCCAGTAGGCGTATCATGATTCATGGGTAAATTTATGGAAACAATTCTTAAGGAAAAACCCAAATACCACATGGCAAGGCCAGGTGTACTGGTGAACTGTCAGCATGTATTTTATACAAGGAAGGTTGTGTTTCCCTACATTTTGGAATTCTGCAAGAGAGCAACAAAATCATATAGTCAGAGAGATTCATGTGGTATTTTTACAGGTATCACACTTTTCAGAAATCTGTTAAGATATTACGTGATAGGCTTATAATCAAACTAAAAGAAGGTACAGTTTAAGGTACAGTGTGCAGATGGGTGCAAAACTGGCTTAAACACAGAAAGCAGAGAGTTATGTTGCAAGCAATTTTTCTTGAATTAGATGATGTTAAAAAATGTTGTGTCACTCAGAGATTAGTTCTGGGACTGCTTCTATTTTTAGTATATAAATAATATTGATAAAATTGTCAGTTACAAGGTGGTTCAGTTTGTAGATGATAGTAAACAAGATGGTATGGCATATAACCTAGAATCAGTATCTGTCCAAATTATAGCTGAATCATTACAGATCAACCAAGCAGATTTGTGCCAGATGAATTTAATCTAAATCTAATGTATTTCACATAGGAAATAAAAATATTAGACATCAATACAAATTAGGGAGTTTGAAACGTCAAAGTACACTTTATAGAGAAGACCTGGGAGTCGTGCTGAACTTCTCACTATCAACTTCTATGTTCTCTGTTGAAGAGATTAAGAAGACTAGTAGGATGTTAGGATGTAGAGACCAATATGTGGAGTACAAGTCACTGGAGATTATGTTTACGCTTATACAATATACTAATGAGGCCCTGTCTGGAATGCAATGTGTAGTTTTGGTCTCCATTTTACAAAAAATGTACAACGCTAGGATGATTGCCAGAGAAGAATGACTAGACTAATTTGGGAACTGTGAAAATGTGGTATAGCATTACATTACACTTGTTTCAAAAGGTATCACTAAGAAAGTTTTTTTTTTTTTTTTTTTTGCTAAATCTTTGAGATCTGTAGTCATTGTCATAATATGTACATGTTGGGAGAGTTATATCTAGCAGGAAGGGCATGCTTGTTTTGATTACAGTTCTTTTAAAGAAAGTTATTTGGTGTATTTAGTTAAAAATTAATGACATATTTTAATTTGCCACAAGGAATTGTGTTTGAAAATTAAGCTTGTTTTATAAATTAAAAAATAACTATCTTGTACCTGCATTTTTTTATGGAGCTAATGGGTACCAAGGTTTCAAGTTGTTAAAAGAAAAAAAAAAGGCTTTAAACTTTTTAAAATGTTAAAAAGGAGTTGGTCTCGTCCATTATGGGAGATGAATGTCTGAAGCGGAGCTCCGTTAGCAGTGGCTTTATTTTTTTCACTTTTTTCTTATTATTTTGAGGTTTCCTGTATTTACCCAACCCGAGGGGTTTCCACTACAATATATAAACATGAGTAACAAGAAAGGGGGTCAGAAAGAACTGGAAAAGAAAGTTAAAGCTACATCTAAGACTAGACAGACATCAAGCCCAAGTGCGAGGTATGGCCTTTCAGAGACTGACCTGGAACAGGCAGGCGAATGCACAGACTTCCCAGGACCCCGCTCCACTGCAAATTCTCCAGTCAAGAGCGAAAATGGGAGCGAAGGTGTAAGTGATGCAGGTCACGAGAGCTCGCTGATTCCAGTAGATCACATGAAGCCAGAAATGGCCTTGCCATCCGTGCTTTCATTCATTCCTCGCGAACCTGAAACATCAGCTATAACCGGGGTTGCCACTCCACCTGCGGAGCATGAAAGCTGAAACGATTTCTTCGAACTGAAGGAAATGATCACAACATCGGCCACGGCCATAAGTGAGCTTAAGAAAGACATTCAGAAAAATATGAAAGAAGATATTAAAGAACTGGAAATAAGTCTATACAACCGTTTTGACGCGACCTTTAAAGGTATACTTAGGAAAATTGAGGATCACATCCAAGAAAATACGTCTAAACTGAAGAAACTTGCTGATCAGTTGGATGACGTTAAGCAGTTCTTCACTGTGACCCGACATTTGCACGATAGACATATGAGCGCCGTCAAAATCACACTGACAAAATCGCACAGACAAAATCGTGCCGACAAAATCGCGAAAGTTTCATTAAATATGAATTACTAGTTTAAAGCATATATAATAATGTTTATTTTAGAAGTCAATATTATGAGACGCGGCATGCCATCAGCACGGCACGCAGATACTCCTTAAGATCACGCCCTGCATATGTAGGAAGAATTGCAGCAAGACGTCTTGATAGTTGAGTGTATTTAGACTTGCTGGCTGCCTGACTGCTGGTAATTCCGCTTTGTATACAACGCGTTATGCCAACCCTCGACTGAGTTATTTGTTCACAGCATGCCATCAGCAGTTATAACTGTTATAACCTAGCACATAATGTGTACATAATGCGCACGTACGCGTCCCACTCTCTTGGCCTCTCTCGCGATTTTGTTAAGGCGATTTTGTTGGTGCGCATTTGTTGAAAACCAGTTAGCGGGTTTGTCGGCACTCATTTGTTTGTCGCGGTTTTGTCGTGGCGCATATGTCTATCGCACTTTTGTCGGTGAACCGTCATTCACAGCCCGAATTGAAACAGCGGAACAACTGGCATCTAATGCCGATGGAAAAGCTGCAGCTGCGAATTCTGAATGCAAGAAACTCGGAAACAGACTTGCTGCTCTGGAAGATGGATGCAGAAGGAATAATATTAGAATTGAAGGTCTACCTGAGAATCGTGAAAGTCCAAACCCAGTGAAATTCACAGTTGATCTTTTCTCTAAAATAACTGGAGAAGAATTTAAATCAGACACCGATATAGCAGCAGCTTATCGCATACGTGGATCTAATACCTTTAGACCTAGGTCTTTTATTGTCCACTTCGAGAGATTATTATTTAAGCTAGATGCGATGGCAAGTCTCAGACACTAGCAAGAGATTATATTTGAAAATAAGCACATTCGTATTTTCCCGGATTTCTCTCCGGCAACAGCTACTAAATGTGCAGCCTTCTACAACATTAAACAGCGGTTACGTCAAGCCAATATCAAATACAGCCTCTTGTATCCTGCCAAACTGAAAGTGGAATTCCAAGCTCAATTCTACGTCTTCACCAGCAAGGAAGAAGCAGAAAAGGAGTTAAGGAAGGTGATCCCGACACTCATGGCATGGCAGGTACTGTAGATATCACCTGCTGTCTGATTCACTTGTAATGATACGGATATTATAATTATACATTCTTTTCATTACTCAGAAGCTTACTATTTATGTTTTACTTACAGTTATAGACATACCCTTGGTTTATTGTTACTGTTATTATTGCATTTGGATTTACTATGCTTATTCTAGACCATTTTTTAACACCATTCCCTGGGTTTTTATTATCTTAATACTTTAAGATTGCTGAAGATTATATTTTACAACAACAACAACATTTATTTATATAGCACATATTCATACAAACAGTAGCTCAAAGTGCTTTACATAATAAAGAATAGAAAAATAAACACAATATGAAAACAAAATAAATCAGCATTAACATCAAATAAGAGTAAGGTCCAATGGCCAGGGGGGACAGAAAAAACAAAATAAAAACTCCAGACGGCTGGAGAAAAAAAAATAAAATAAATTCTGTAGGGATTCCAGACCATGCGACCGCCCAGTCCCCACTGGGCATTCTACCTAACATAAATGAAACAGCCCTCTTTGGATTTAGAGTTTATATTTTATGCTTATAGTTTAACAATTATATTTAGGCACATAGTATTTAGACTATATTGGTAATAGATATCTCTACTTTTTAATCCTAAAACACCGCTGCGTGGGGGCTTGTTTTGCTTTGGACGTGCTCTGTCTCTAGGTATGTCAGAGGACCGGGACTCTGTGAAGTGGGGTCCAGCCTCACGTGGGGAGGCAAAATGGGGTTATGGGGGGATAAGGATAAGGAAGGAAGAGAAAGAGAGCAGGCTATATCTAATCTATCCTTTTAACCCTTATAATTACAACTATCAACGTAACAATAGGCTGCATGGCAATAGCTCGTGGGGAAAGTGGAAATTAAGGGTAAAGCTGTCTCACTTCCAGTTAAGACTATAAAATGACATCAAAAATTCAGAATCAATGTCTCCATAATGGGACAGTTAACTTTGTGAGGTGGAATGTTAAAGGCATGAATCACGAATTAAAGAGAAAGAAAGTATTCTCTCACCTAACAGGTTTAAAAGCTAAAATAGTATTTTTACAGGAGAACCACTTACTAAGCAAGGATCAGTTCCGGCTGCAAAAGGACTGGACTGGCGAAATGTTCCATTCTAGCTTTACAAAGAAAACTAGATTAGTGGGAATTTTCATACATAGAACAGTCTCATTTGTAGCATCAGATGTAGTATATGATCCTGAAGGGAGATATGTAATTGTCATGGGCAACTTATTTAATTGTAAAGTGATTTTGATAAATGTTTATGCACCTAATATCGATGATAAGGAATTCATGCAAAATGTATTTGCGTGCATTCCCAATGTGAACACTCATAAAATTATAATGGCTGGGGACTTTAATTGTGTTTTAAACCCACTTTTAGATAGGACTCCTGTCACAAGGGGGATGACATCTAACACAGCTAAGACAATTACACAGTTTGTAACTGACCACAACTTATCAGACCCCTGGAGGTTTCTAAACCCAAACTCAAGAACATATTCGTTCTACTCACCAGTACATCATTGCTACTCAAGAATTGATTATTTCTTTATAGATAATAATTTCTTGCCTACGATTAAATCTTGCAAGTACGACGCCATTGTTATCTCCGACCATGCACCTCTGATCTTGGAGCTAAAGTCATTATGCCCAAAACTCTCACCTCGCAGATGGTGTCTGAACCCGCTTCTATTAGCAGACGAGAACTGTACAGAATTCATATCCAAACAAATCAGTTTCTTTCTAGAGACAAATAGATACTCAGAGGTGTCTGCAGGAATACTCTGGGAAACTCTCAAGGCCTTCTTAAGAGGACAGATTATTTCATATCTTTCCCACAGGAATAAGTTAGAAACCAAGAAAGTATCAGAGCTAAGAGGTGAAATTACTAAAATAATTTATAAATCAAGACATCACTACTATGAACACGGAGAGAAAGCTAATAAGCTTTTAGCTCAACAAATCCATAAGCAAGAAGTTCGCAATGCAATCCCAGCTATCACCAACACGAACGGAGATGAAATCATTGACCATAAAAACATAATGTATACATTTAGAGGCTACTATAAATCCTTATATTCTACTGAGTTTAAAGAAGACAGCACACAATCTAATGCATTTTTGGATACATTACAGATACCAAAAATAGACACTTTTAGTGCGGAGGAACTCGATAAACCTTTGGCGCTATCAGAAATACTAGACGCTATAAAGTCACTTCAAGGCGGGAAAGCAGCAGGCCCTGATGGCTACCCTGTAGAATTTTATAAGAAATTCTCCACTCAGCTAGCTCCCATTTTATTAGCAACATTTACAGAAGCTAGAGACAATCAAATTTTACCTCAAACTTTTCGCCAAGCATTAATCACCATCTTTCCTAAATAAAGTAAGGACTTATTACAATTTGCATCATACAGACCAATTTCACTTTTGAATAATGATGTTAAAATACTCTCAAAAATCATAGCTAGAAGGATAGAGAAAGTGCTGCCTTTGATAATATCACAAGATCAAGCTGGATTTATCAAGGTTCAGCACTTATCTTGAAATCTTTGACGCCTATTTATTGTAATATACTCACCAGTAAAGTCAAACACCCCAGAAATAATATTATCATTGGATGCAGAAATAGCATTTGACATGATTGAATGGAAATACCTTTCACTACATTTGTGCATGGATCAAACTACTGTATACCAATCCAGAAGCTTCAGTCTGTATTAACAGCATTTGCTCAGACTACTTTAAACTAGAATGTGGTTACCAGACAAGGATGCCCCCTGTCACTGCTATTTGCAATCGACATTGAACCACTGTGGTGGTTCACTGTCAAAACGCTTATCAGATAAAGGGGATTATCAGAGATGGACTGGAACAGAAAATTTCTCTATATGCAAACGATATGGTACTGTATATATCAGACCCACAAAATTCTGTGCCTGCAGTCTTAATAGCACTCACAGAATTTCAAAAGATCTCTGGTCTCAGAATTAATTTGAATAAAAGTGTACTCTTTCCAGTGAATTCTCAAGCATATAATATTAGATTACACACCCTACCTTTTATCATTGCAGATCAGTTTAAATGCCTAGAGGTTAACATCACAAGTAAACACAAAGCTCTTTATCAACAAAATTTTGGCATCTGTATGGAAAAAATTAAGCAAGACTTGCATAGATGGTCAACCCTTCATCTCACTCTAGCTGGAAGAATTAACATTGTTAAGATGAGTATTCTTCCTATGCTTCTTTTTTTATTTCAAAACATTCCAGTGTACATTAATAAATCATTTTTTAAGCAATTAGATTCAATAATAACCTAATTTATTTGGAACTCAAAACATCCACGTATCCAAAGAGCAACCCTACAAAGACCTAAGGCAGAAGGTGGCATGGCTCTACCTAACTTTCAGTTTTATTACTGGGCAGCAAACATACAAGCTATAAAAACCTGGACACAAATAGATGAACATAACAGGCTTGGTCCGCAATAGAAGTAAAATCCTGCAGTACTTCTTTATATTCCCTGCTCTGTGTCCCAACAAATGTGAGTTATCACCATTTTACTAATAATCCATTAGTGCTTCACTCACTCAGAATATGGAACCAATGCAGAAAGCATTTTAGGATGGAGAATCTTTTATCTGTGGCACCTCTGCAAGAGAACCACCTCTTTCAACCCTCACAAACATATGCAGTTTTTAATATCTGGAAAAGATTTGGGATTAGATTGCTTAGAGATCTTTATATAGACAGCATCTTTGCATCCTATGAACAATTACAATCCAAACTTAACTTTCCAGCTACACATTTCTTTTACTAGATTCAAATTAGGAACTTTGTTAAACAGAACCAGC
>JANRMT010062821.1:3006874-3051879 GCA_026402145.1 Polypterus bichir lapradei | reverse complement strand
TTAAAAGTGACACTTCATCACAGCTTTCTCAGCTCACAACTTGCCTCAGTGAAATTAAAGTAAAATCAAAACCTGAACAGAGCAAAACTTTTTAAAATTAAATTGCAACAAAACAACTCCTGCAAAGTGGCACTAAAGTGCAACTTAAGAAAACAAGCTCCTCTTCAACAATTCTGGGCGATGATCTCATCAGACCTTCTTTTACTGTAAAGAATCTTGGTGTCACTTTGATTCCTCCTTTTCTTATTTCACCCATGTAAACAATATTAAGAAACTTTCTTACTTCCACCTGTGTCACATTTCGTATGTTTGCTCATTCTCCTTTTCTAATGCTGAGAAACTTGTCCCTGCTTTTATCATATTGCGCATTGATTATTGTAAGTCTCTACTGGCAGGTGCCCCTTCAGATCTTCTATCACAGCTCCAGCTGTTTCAAAACTCAACTGTAAGAGTCCTGACACAAACCAACAACAGCAGGCACATCACAGCCATCCTACTGCACCTTCATGGCTCCCTGTGTCTCACAGGATTGAATATCAAATTGTTATTAACCTGACCACTAAGGTCCTCTGATTCTATGCCCCCCACTCAACTGCACTCTGTGGGTGACAGCAGGGCCTTCAGCTGTATATAGCGCCCTGACTGTGGAATGACCTCCCGAAATTAATTAGATCAGATGACTCACTTCATTTGTTATAACTCATTTGTTTAGGAGGACATTAAAC
The DNA here is from genome assembly GCA_026402145.1 of Polypterus bichir lapradei. Taxonomy (NCBI): domain Eukaryota; kingdom Metazoa; phylum Chordata; class Cladistia; order Polypteriformes; family Polypteridae; genus Polypterus; species Polypterus bichir. The sequence continues at coordinate 3,051,154 of JANRMT010062821.1, read as the reverse complement.
AGACCTGGCATTTTGCCCCCTCTTTCAGATTACCCCCTCTATCTGTCCAGGTACTCAGGATTTGCATTTTTATCACAATTTATGCTATTTGTTCAAGATTTGTTTGTAGTATTATATGTTGTATTTTAGTCTGCATTATTGTCTTTTATTCTATTTGAATATTTTGTATATTCTGTATTTATCTTTATTTAGTGAAGATTTTATTATTTAATTCAGTGTAGAATATGTATTGCCGTTTTCTTCACATACATATTTAAAAATATTAGATTGGCCTAAATGTTTATTCTAAATTGGTTTAGAACAATATTGCACACATGCATAGTACATTTTAAAAAACATAATCACTTTTATTATTAACATTTTATTAAACTCTAACGTGGTGTAAACATTATAATTACATTGCATACTTCGTTTCATGAATGTAAACTATTTTCAATTAACACAGATCTTGATGATTTTAATTTTGTCGACATGTTAAATGGTTCCCACAGACCCGAACACAATGTAAATGTTAATGGTGTATTTCACAGAAACGATCCGTATTGTTTAGTTTGATATATGACACGACGTGATGGCAGAAACCCTCTGAACTTCACAATGATACATATTATTTGGTTTCTGAACAGGTCTTTGACCCGATGTTACTTTCTGGTCTTTGCTGAGACCTCTCAAACCTTCCAAAAGTAATTTTACGAAGTCGGTCCTGAAACGACAGAGATGTCACTTCTGGGTCTGTAACAGCGGGCCTACAACTGCGGGTCTAGAACTGCGGTGATGTATGGAGCTGTGGCTCTGCAGGTGAATAGTATTGCTCCTGTCAGCAAAACTAGAAAACCCTGTGGCATTTTTTTTTTTTTTGTGAGTACAAGGGGCTGTGCTTGCATGCATGTTTTTCTACAGCTTAATACCTTTCTCGTCGAACAATGAAAACAACATTTAATTATTTAGTGAATTGACAGCGTTGACAAGCCTGAATTACATTGGTTGGCTGTATTGGTTAAAATATACACATCTGACCGATTTTGATGTCGTCATTTTTTTATGAACATCGGCCGATAACAATACAGTTCCTGATATATTGTGCATCTCTACAACAATCATTTGATTTTCATGTTACTGTCACTGAGTTAAAAACCCAAGCTCAAATGTCAATTGATAGGAAGTTGATATGTATTCCTTAATGGTGTAGAGGAACTGTTATAAGGAACTGCTGCCTTATAACCCAAAAGTTCTGGGTTCAAGGCCGGGCACTCTGCTTTTTGAGTAAGTGAGCTGCTATTATTATTACTATAATTTAACAAAAAAAACATACATTTGTTTTGAGTTGTAACACCTGGTGTAATTTTTGGCTACTTGTAAAAGTTTGCGCATGTTTTTTTATTATTCAGTTTTATTCTGTCAGTGATATTCACATGGTACAACAAACTTGCCTCTCCCTCTCTGAGTTAAAGGCTTTTACCTCCATTTTTTTTACAAGAGCAGTGATGACTACAGTTGCTGCTGTGATTGATGCCTGCTCAGAACTATTTGTTGTACCGGCAATCAAAAATACAATGTCCCATGGCCGCTATCAGACCACCAGTCGGCATTTGCGCTTTGACAACAAAGACAAACTTGCTGCGATCTCGGACATCTGGCAACGTTTTGTTGAGAACTATGTTTTGAGTTACACTCAGGGCAAAGGCTTTCCGAGTCTGTGGTCATAAAGTTTATGGAGCCGTTTCTGGACAAAGGCAGAACCATAACAACAGACAGCTTCTTCACAGCGATTTCACTGGCTAATAGACTGCTGCACCACGACACAACTCTGCTTGGCACCATAAGTAAAATGGAAGTTTCACCTGCAGCTAAAGTCACTTCAGTATGCAAGCAATTCGCCCCAATAGTGTTTAGATCTGGCAGTGCCGTGCTGATGGTCAAAAAGAAGCCTTTGATTTCAGTCTGCAACAGCCAGTGTAAAGTTTTACTACCATTAAAAGATATTGCTGAAAGGATAGTTTTGTCACAAAATTAAATTTTTTAAAGTGTTGAATGCAAGGTGTGACAGGGTCTGCCAACTAGTATACGGTTTGCTCTGTGATGCTGAAATCTGGGATCTTATATGTTTTATTTTCTCATTAAAGAAGTTCATAAAGTGTGTACTACTAATGTCTGTTGGTGTTTTGCACTGTAGATCTGAATTCCCATTTGTTAAATTAGCCACTGTTGTAAATAGTACCTGAGGATTATTATTATTGTTATCTATTGTTTTAGAATAGTAGTCTGAGAAACCTTTAAAGAGAGCTTTTTTATATTTTTTAATACTCTCTGTCCATGCAATTTGAAAGACCTGCAGCTTTGTTTTTCTCCATCTGCGCTCTAGTATTCAACAATCTAATTTAAGAACTTGAGTGTTCTCATTAAACCAGGCTGAGTTTATATGTGCTTTGATCACTTTTGTTTTAAAAGGATCCACTGCGTCCAGAGCATCTCCCATATTATAATGTGATGTTAGCTGATCTAAATGGTTTTCCACAATTACACTTGAGTTACTTGAGTCTATAAATTTTGAAGCACAATTACAGACTAGATGTCTTTGTTTTAATCTGTGAGTGTATTGGTAAGGGCAGAACCAAATAAAACGTAATTAAGTAGTGATCGGAAATAACTTCATTTAATAGAGTAATGTTTAAATATTGAATTTTAACTTTGTAAGTTCTAATTAAATCTAATTTGTGGTTATGATTATGAGTTGGACCTTTGACAATCTGACAAAATCCTACTGAATTTAACAAATAAGTAAAACTTTTGCTAAAAGTGTCAGGTTCCACATCATTGTGTACATTAAAATCCCTCATCAACTCTACGTGATCATAATTTATAGCCAAATCGGATAAACAGTTGCCAGATCCAGTCATGAACAATGAGTATTACCCTGATGGTCTGTTTTAATATGTAAAATGAATGCCTCAAAGGACGTAAAGTCCACGTACATTTTTAGAAGTGATTTGCATTTTGCCACAATTTATTATTCCAACGTTGCCTCCTCGACCAGAATCTCTAGATTTATGATGGAACAAGTATCCATCTGCTGACACCTCAGCTAAGGAAACAGTGTTAGATTTACTAAGCCATGTTTCAGTGAGAAGACACAGATCAGATTTTGTACTTAATATCATTTACCAAAACAGCTTTACTTGCAAGAGAGCAAATGTTCAATAAGCAGCATCACGTTCACGCCCCCCCTTAATCTGACACTGTTAGTTTTCAAATAAAGATTTGTTATAATAGAGGTAAACTCAGATGAGGGTTCTACATTGGAGAAACAAGAGAGCAAATGTTCAATAAGCAGCATCACATTCACGCCCCCCCTAATCTGACACTGTTAGTTTTCAAATAAAGATGTGTTATAATAGAGGTAATCTCAGATGAGGGTTCTACATTGGAGAAAGAGAACAGAAGCCCTCCCTGCAAGAAACATCACTCACACAGAACAACACAGCTGCACCAGGTGTAAAGGCGAAAGATGGTGCAGTTTGGATGCAGCAAGAGGTTGGGCATCATCCTACCAGTAATTCTGCCACATACATGTCCTTCAATGAAACAACATGGCTTACAAGGTTTAGCTTGCCAGTGTTTCATGTTTATGTTTTGTGATGGTCTTCATATAAAAACATTTATATGTTACTTACTATAAAACCCAGATCGAATGTTGTTTACCCCTTTACCTTGATTTATTTACTTATCTTCCTACAGCGTAAAATCACAAGTAGACTGCAGAGCTTCCTGTGTTTGATCAACATGGCCATGCTGACAAAGTACATGTACAATGCCATTCCTTGCTCAGGAAACGATCCCAGTCGTCCCACGGGAGAAATACCTTCTGAGACTAAGGTCATAAAGCTTGTGGAGCCATTTCTGGACAAAGGCCGAACTGTAACAACAGTTGCGTAAAGTGCGACAGGAGCTTTAACCTACAGCTAAAGTCACTTCAGGGCAAGCAATTCACCCAAAATGAAAAAGTCTGTCTGCATTCTCAGTTCCATTGCTTTGCTCGTGTACTGAAGTGACTTTAGCCAGACATTTAGCCTACATTTACCCAGATTGTTGTAAACACAGAACACACATGAAATATATGTATTCCAAATAACAATATATTTTTTACCCTGTACCAGTGCATACTCCCCAACCTGACCTGATACAATTCCAGGTACCTCACACCCAGAAAAACAGACTTGAGCTGGGAGAACTTCAGCTGCCTCGGTGTAGGGGATGTGATAGCAGGCTGCTTGCTGCCTGTGCTGATTGACACATTTGCAAAACAAAGGCGCTCATGAGGAAGTGCGAAGGAATTTAAGGTGGCCTGGCATTACAACTTTTTTCATAGGCTCCAGGGAGTATAGCGTTACACAGCAGATTAAGGTGTGTGGTCAGCATTATGTCACAACTCATACAGTTCAAGTAGCTTTGTTTAGCCCGAATTTTCCGAGTTGTAATTCAGTGTTCATGTGAACACAGCATTAAGTACATACAGTCAAAGCCTTGGGTAGTGTAAGAAGGTTCCCCTCTGAGATATTTGAGATATTTGGCCTATAGTCCACCCAGCCCCCACTGGGGATTCTACCTAACCTAATTGTTCCTAAATCAAACCTCATCGTTTTCATGATTCATATGATGGGATTTGATGGAGTTGGTCTCATAGGCAGGAGATACACCCACCTTCATTCCATCATCTCAGAGGGCTGCATGGTGCCTAGATCAGGTGGTGGTGGCACAGATCGCCACCACAGAAGAACCGGAGAAAACAACAGAGAATAGTGAATGTTAGTTCAGATTGCAGAATCCTGAAGAATGTAATAATTCTATGCCCATATATTCTTTTTTCGCTTCCCGGGTCCTCCCTGCGTGGAGTTTGCATGTTCTCCCCGTGTCTGCGTGGGTTTCCTCCAGGTGCTCTGGTTTCCTCCCACAGTCCAAAGGCATGCAGGTTAGGTGCATTGGTGATCCTAAATTGTCCCTAGTGTGTGCTTGGGTGTGTGTGTGCTCTACGGTGGGGCTGGCGCCCTGCCCAGGGTTTGTTTTCTGCCTTGTGCCCTGTGTTGGTTGGGATTGGCTCCAGCAGACCCCCATGACCCTGTGTAAGGATTTATAGCGGGTTGGAAAATGGATGGATGGATGGAATACAACTAAAATATACCTATGAAAAAGCCATATTAAAATAATGACTTTTTAGCAATTTTTTAAAATGTTCGACAGAGTTAGCTTGTATTCCAGACTTTAGGTGCATTACAGCAAAAGGCTGGCTCACCACGTCTTTTAAGTTTGGTTCTAGGAATAATAAGCAGACTGCCATTTGAGGTTCTGAGTTTACGACCTGGAATATAGGGAGACACGCATTCCAAACTATAGGACAGAGCAAGATTATTTAAGGCTTTATAAACTATTAGTAGTATTTTAAAGTTAATTCTGAATGACACAAGCAACCAGTGTAATAACAGCAACAACAACATTTATTTATATAGCACATATTCATACAAACAGTAGCTCAAAGTGCTTTACATAATAAAGAATAGAAAAATAAAAAACACAATAAGAAAACAAAATAAATCAGCATTAATTAACATCGAATAAGAGTAAGGTCCAATGGCCAAGGGGGACAGAAAAAACAAAAAAAAACTCCAGACGGCTGGGGAAAAACAAATAATGATACTAAAACTGGTGAGATGTACTCAAATTTTCTTTTTCTAGTTAAGACTCTTGGTGCTGCATTCTGCACTAATTGCAATCGATTAATGTCTTTCTTAGTTTATCCTGTTAGAAGAGCGTTACAATAATCTAGTCGACTAAAAACAAAAGATTTAACAAATTTTTCAGTGTTTTATACAGTTATTAGAGGTCTAACTTTTGCTATGCTCCCTAAGTGAAAGAAAGCAGTCCTAGTAATCTGGTTAATGTATGATTTAAAGTTTATGTCACTGTCGATGATTACCCTTAAATTCTTTACTTCCAACTTAAGTTTTAAACCTAAGGAATCAAGTTTATTTCCAATATCCTTGCTATATACATGTTTGTTGATCACTATGATTTCTGGTTTATCCTTATTTAGATTAAGAAAGTTACTTCTCATCCAAACAGAAATACAGCGAATACATTGGATCAGAGAGCCAAGAGCATCAGTGTCATCAGACGCTAGCAATAAATAAATAAAGCTGTGTGTTGTCTGTATAGCTCTGGTAGCTCACCTTGTGCTTTGCGATGACCCGACCTAATGGAAGCATATAGACAGAAAAAAACAGTGGACCCAGTATAGATCCATGTGTTACATCATATACAATATAGCAGAATACCCGCGCTTCGCAGCGGAGAAGTAGTGTGTTAAAGAAGTTATGAAAAAGAAAAGGAAATATTTTAAAAATAACGTAACATGATTGTTAATGTAATTGTTTTGTCATTGATATTAGTGTTGTCATATACAGTGGTGTGAAAAACTATTTGCCCCCTTCCTGATTTCTTATTCTTTTGCATGTTTGTCACACAAAATGTTTCTGATCATCAAACACATGGAACCATTAGTCAAATATAACACAAGTAAACACAAAATACAGTTTTTAAATGATGGTTTTTATTATTTAGGGAGAAAAAAAAATCCAAACCTACATGGCCCTGTGTGAAAAAGTAATTGCCCCCTGAACCTAATAACTGGTTGGGCCACCCTTAGCAGCAATAACTGCAATCAAGCGTTTGCGATAACTTGCAATGAGTCTTTTACAGCGCTCTGGAGGAATTTTGGCCCACTCATCTTTGCAGAATTGTTGTAATTCAGCTTTATTTGAGGGTTTTCTAGCATGAACCGCCTTTTTAAGGTCATGCCATAGCTCAATTGGATTCAGGTCAGGACTTTGACCTAGGCCACTCCAAAGTCTTCATTTTGTTTTTCTTCAGCCATTCAGAGGTGGATTTGCTGGTGTGTTTTGGGTCATTGTCCTGTTGCAGCACCCAAGATCGCTTCAGCTTGAGTTGACGAACAGATGGCCGGACATTCTCCTTCAGGATTTTTTGGTAGACAGTAGAATTCATGGTTCCATCTATCACAGCAAGCCTTCCAGGTCCTGAAGCAGCAAAACAACCCCAGACCATCACACTACCACCACCATATTTTACTGTTGGTATGATGTTCTTTTTCTGAAATGCTGTGTTCCTTTTACGCCAGATGTAACAGGACATTTGCCTTCCAAAAAGTTCAACTTTTGTCTCATCAGTCCACAAGGTATTTTCCCAAAAGTCTTGGCAATCACTGAGATGTTTCTTAGCAAAATTGAGACGAGCCCTAATGTTCTTTTTGCTTAACAGTGGTTTGCGTCTTGGAAATCTGCCATGCAGGCCGTTTTTGCCCAGTCTCTTTCTTATGGTGGAGTCGTGAACACTGACCTTAATTGAGGCAAGTGAGGCCTGCAGTTCTTTAGACGTTGTCCTGGGGTCTTTTGTGACCTCTCGGATGAGTCGTCTCTGCACTCTTGGGGTAATTTTGGTCGGCCGGCCACTCCTGGGAAGGTTCACCACTGTTCCATGTTTTTGCCATTTGTGGATAATGGCTCTCACTGTGGTTCGCTGGAGTCCCAAAGCTTTAGAAATGGCTTTATAACCTTTACCAGACTGATAGATCTCAATTACTTCTGTTCTCATTTGTTCCTGAATTTCTTTGGATCTTGGCATGATGTCTAGCTTTTGAGGTGCTTTTGGTCTACTTCTCTGTGTCAGGCAGCTCCTATTTAAGTGATTTCTTGATTGAAACAGGTGTGGCAGTAATCAGGCCTGGGGGTGGCTACGGAAATTGAACTCAGGTGTGATACACCACAGTTAGGTTATTTTTTAACAAGGGGGCAATTACTTTTTCACACAGGGGTTTGGATTTTTTTTCTCCCTAAATAATAAAAACCATCATTTAATAACTGCATTTTGTGTTTACTTGTGTTATATTTGACTAATGGTTCCATGTGTTTGATGATCAGAAACATTTTGTGTGACAAACATGCAAAAGAATAAGAAATCAGGAAGGGGGCAAATAGTTTTTCACACCACTGTATATATCCCTATGAACTTGTGGATGTGCTTGCGAGTATTTAGCGACAGCGTCCCTATGAACTTGTGGATGTGCTTGAGAGTATTTAGTGACAGCGTCACTATGAACTTGTGGATGTGCTTGCGAGTATTTAGCGACAGCGTCCCTATGAACTTGTGGATGTGCTTGCGAGTATTTAGCGACAGCGTCACTATGAACTTGTGGATGTGCTTGCTAGTATTTAGCGACAGCGTCCCTATGAATTTGTGGATTTTTCTGAGAGTATTTGGCAGCAGCTGCACGAAGTTGATTCCGTCTAGCTGTATGAGAAAATCTACCACGACGTCTGATACGCCTCCTTTTTACTGTGTTCTCATAGCTTGGATTGCCGGTGTAATAATCAGCTGGATTTGTGTTGAAGTGACATTCAGCATGTGTCAATCGATGTAAGCACACAACCGGCTTCATCAATAACTTCGCATCCAGCTTTTGAGAGTTGAAATATTCATAAACATCAAAGTGTCCACTACTCAAATTGTCACCTGTGAATCTAAGATGTTTAAGAGGCATTGACGGTTCTCCAAAGGTGTAAAATATTTGCCTATTTCGGAAGACTTGAAAGCGACAACCAAACAATTCAGTGGCAGCCATCAACTCACATGCAGAACCATAGGTGAAGGGCTTAAGCATTTCAGTCTTATAGTGCTCCTGTGTACTATAATTATCTCTTGTACCATCATCAGTCCATACTTTGAACCTCTCCCAGTCATTTAATACATAAGACACAATGTCCTTGTGGATATCAAAAGTGAGCCTGATATGTCCGTGCAATATGTAACACAGAGAATGGAAAAGGCAGGCACCATCTCCGGGCATGGACACCACTCGGTAAGTGATAGTTCTTTGATTGATGGTGATGACGTCGATAGACATTTTAATAGGGGTACAGTTGGAAGAATAAAGGGAATGGGTACTTGATCAGTAAACAAAGTATAAAATATCTACACAATAACTATAACAATCATAACAAATGAACAATAAAACAGCACAGAACCCGTGGATTAAATAATAAGGTTGCCTCGTTGGCGAAGCAAAGAAAAGGGACTTTCTTATATGTCGTTCGTTTATAAAACAGTGCAGGAGCTGTGAGAAAGCTGCTTCACAAAAAAACTGCGGAGCGCCTAATATGGGCAGGCAGTCAGGCAAAGAAAGTGAATGAAATAAGTATAATTGTAATAAACGAACAAAACAACAGCAGAAAAGCCGCGGATTAAATAAAGGAAATGGGTACTTGAACAGTAAACTAAGTGTACAATACATACACAATAACTATAACAATCGTAAGAAATGAACAATAAAACAGCGCAGAACCCGTGGATTAAATAAAAAGGTTGCCTCGTTGGCGAAGCAAGGAAAAAGGACTTTCGTATATGTCGTTCGTTTATAAAACAGCGCAGAAGCTGTGAGAAAGCTGCTTCCTTGTTGAAGCAAGGAAACGAATAAAGACACCGCAGCGAAGAATGGCCTTATATGGGCAGGCAGTCAATTACATGGGAGGCGTGCTGAGTTGCGCAGCAGCCTTACATATGAATATGCTAAGTGTTGACTAAATAGAAGTTGAAAAGATATATTTTTTCAAATGTGATCACGCAATTCAGATCGAGTTGACTCGCACTACAGTACATCGAGCCCGCGTGCTATTGTGGTTTTGCCTGCGTGCCTCAATAAGTTACCCTCCCCTCGCTCTTACTTTTTTACAGTTCATCTAATGAATACACTGAGTATGGATTTACCAAAATAATCATTGATCGCGAATAAAGTATCCATTATTCATAAAGCTTCAATTGGAGATCTGTCTTTCTGCGTTAACCGCATATTTTTTTATACGTCTCAAACCAAGGGGATGCGAGGCTAAAATGAATCGGGAAGCACACGTACATACTCAGTGCATCCCCTCTCGGGAATCGAACTTCGGACGCCGGTGCTAGAGGCGAAGCCTCTACTATTGCGCCATGGCGTGTGGTTTGTCTAATTGAGCGTAGCAGTGTAATTCGGTTTTTGTTCAGCACTCTTTGGAACTGTTGCTTTTTGTCTGCGCACTGCGTCAGTTCACGTGAGCCGCTGAATATGGTTTTATATGTCACTCGCTCGCTTCTAATTGTTTCGCTGCCTTCTTAATTATATAATGTATGTTTCCTTCAGCGGTTTTTGGAGCTCTTCCTGGTTTTCTGCATACTGCGTGATTACGTGGGAGGCGTGATGATGTCACATGAAACTCCGCCCCTCCACGGCTTTCGAGCTCAACTCCATTACAGTATATGCAGAAAAATAGCTTCCAGTTATGACCATTACACGTAGAATTTCGAAATGAAACCTGCCCAACTTTTGTAAGGAAGCTGTAAGGAATGAGCCTCCTAAATTTCAGCCTTCTACCAATACAGGAAGTTGGAGAATTAGTGATGAGTCAGTGAGTGAGTGAGTCAGTCAGTCAGTGAGGGCTTTGCCTTTTATTAGTATAGATCATGTATCTCCGAAGTATAATCACCAAAACTAACGACTTTTGGTTCTGAGGCTAGAGATCTGCACTGGCAATCTGGAAGGTTACTGGTTCGAATCCTGTAAATACCAATAGGGACTCTGCTCTGTTGAGCCCTTGAGCAAGGCCCTTAACCTCCAATTGCTGAGCACTTTGAGTAGCGAGGAAAGCGCTATATAAATGCAAAGAATCTATATATATATATAATTCACTAAGGCAAGACACCCATGGAAAGCATGCTGGAAGGGGCGTGTATTCACTAAGCCACCGACAAGTAAGACACCTATGGTGCAAGCAGGAAGGAGCCACGCCCACCAACTCCAAGACCGTTGGATACGACGACAACTCGTAGAGCAACACCCACTAACTCGGACGCGACTACACAGAAAAAACGGCGTCATTTATATTCGTCTGTCGTAGAGGCCACATGCACCTCCAAGCCACGTTGACTGTTCATAGAGGCATGTTTCTCGCGGAGGTGAATCGCCATATGCAGCGTGTAAAACGATTTGCGAGGGGTATCCCATGGGATCCTTAAAACAATCCTTTACAACTGAGGTTAAAACACAATGAAGTGAGCAGTCTTTAAAAACCGAGTTTTCGGACACCCCCCTCCCACCTCGCTACTACCGTGGTCGGTGTCTTGGTGGATTATATATAGAAAGGCAGCCAACACTGCACAGAGCAATGGAAAGTCTACGTGAGTCACAGGTGCATCTGGACTGTGCAATGACGACAACGACTCAAGTGACGAGTTGGAGGTGGGCACATGAGCAGGCAGTGCATACAGAACGACACAGTCAGGTGCCACACGTCGAGCCGCACCACCAGCTGTTCCCACTGGTGGAATAAGAGGGACACCTTGCAGGGTCCCCCGTGGGAACAGCAGTCTCGGTCCACGTAGAGGACCAGAGGCGGGGACACACTGGCATCACGGTATCGCCGCATCAGCCCGGTGGCCATGGTGCGCAGGCCAGCGCCATCGGCTACAGTGAGGACGCTGATCAGGACTTGGCCGTGCTCGTTCCCCACGTTGGTCACCCAGGCTGCCGTTCCTGCCGCGTCACCGGCGAGTTTCTTGGTCACCTGAATGATGAAAGGAAGAGTGACAGTAAGCTGGAAGGAAAGAAGGAAGGAGAGAGGGAGAGAAGGAGGGGATGGCGATATCGCTCACCTTCTTGGTTGAGTCCATCTTCAGGATTGAGCCAAAGATGGAGGTGATCCGGGCCTTGGTCTCTTCTATCCTCGAAGCCACCTCCCTGGCATAGATGGACAGCAACCACTTTGTACTGGGCACCGGGGTCATCCGCGGTAGTAGAGGCGAAGTTGCAGGTGGCTCGGTACCCGGTGTGATGAACTTGGTGACCGCGTACATGAACTTTTTGGACCGCTTCAGCCAGGCCTTGGTGTGCTGCTCGAGCAGATATCTGCGCAGCCGGGTGGCCCCGTTGCCCAGCGTGCGCTCATGCATCTGCCCGATGAGCTTTGTGTCGCAGGATAACCTGTGTTAAACAGAACAGAGACGTTAGGACTGCCCGTGTACCTGTGGAGAGCTGACCCAGCCATCGGAGACTCCTTGTCTGACCTGTAAGTCAGGATAGCTGGAAAGTCATCCCGGTGCGTATGGTGCAGCTGATCCAGGATATCCTGCGACCAGCCCGCCACCTTCTTCTTGCAGTGCCGGCACTCTTGGTACTCCGTGGCCATAAAGTACCATCCGTCTGTGTCCAGGACCCTCCGGACAGTCCTGTAGAGTCCGGCTCCCGTCAACCTGTGGCTGCACGCCGTGCAGGACAGCTTGTAGCCCCACATGCGGTACGGCATCCACAGGAAGAACGGGCGCTGAAAAAAGGTGTCGGGTGATGTCGGGGGCTGGAGGTGCACGTTGCGGGGGCCGGGAGGATGCCACCAAAGGCGAAGGTTGGAGGTCAGCACAGGCTTCCCGTCCTTGCCCCTGGTGAAAAGGGCCCGGCTTACCCACACGTGCTGTTCCTTGGGTAGTGAAGTCCTCCAGCCCTCGGGCAAAAGTAGCTGTGTGTGTGAGAGAGAGAGAGACACACAAACAGAGAGCATGAGCAACAGAAAAACAAACAAAAAGAATCAGACAGGGCCTGTTCCTTTCCCGGCAATGCAATTCAAAGAAACACATCCTTTTAACTCACCTCTCTCCTGGCTATGGATAGCGTTTGCAAAGGCTGCTTTCCTGGATCAGCCGTCGGTTGGGAGCGCTGGGATGGCACTGGCCCTCTACTCGTTGCAGACTGGGAGGTAGATGCTGGGGAAGGTTGTTTACAAATTCAAACAAATAACAGGTTAAACAGAAAAAGTGAAGGAGCCACCACCAGTTCCATGGGTGGTTGTCACTTACCAGCCTCCAGCTCCATGCTGGCCGACAGCAGCACGTCATCCGGAATCTCGACGACAGAGGCTGCTGAAGAGAGAGGGGCGCTGGGGGCAACGGTGGTGGTTTTGGGAAGGGAGGAGGTTGCTGCTGCCTTCGCCTTGTCTCTCCGACACACATACAGCTGGAGTGCATGCATCTTGGTCCCGACTTTGGTGGTCTGGCGCTGGAGCCATTTGATGTAACTGCATTGGGGTACAACAGCGGAAACCGTAACAGGTGAATAAATGGAAGCAGGGTCCAACTACCTTGCTGGGCCCTTCCCCTCAGACCATCGGGAAAGAGCCAGACGTAGGACTCCAGGGCGTTCTTATCGCTCACTAGCGGGCTATCCGACACCTGGCCATCTTCACGCTCCCTCTGGTGGGTTGCCAACACCATGACGGCATAGCCGAGGTCATGAGTCAGCAACCATTTAAAGGTCTGGCCCCGGTACTGTCCAAACTGGAGCTCGCTGGCGCAGCGCACCAGCTTGGAGTCCCCGGGGTCACCACCTGCGGCCCGCACGCGTCTCCTGGCCTGCTCCCTGACCGTCTTGGCCGACTTCACCTTGAACGGCACAGAGCCGCTCAGGCGGTTTGCCTTGGCGACCTGCACCGCCTCGGTGGAGGCCTTCAGGGTCAGTTTGCCGGAGGTCTCGCGGCGGAACTGCGGCACAGGGTTCAAGCTGGAAAAATCAGATAAACCAAGAGAAAGTTACAGTTACACTCCAAAGTTTTACAACACCCGTTTTTCTTCAAATTTCACCAGCTGGAATGCAACGAGCGACCTGAAACGGATCCGCAGTAAACTGGCAGACATTTGACATTTAAAGTTTAGGTTACCAAAAACTGAAATTAAAAGAAATTTCAGAATATTACAAATTGGCCTTCAGGGAACAACTAATAGGTTAAAACCTCCATTTAGTCTACACCAAGTGACGCTGCCTCCAACAGAGACAAAATAAAGAGTAACTGAGCATGCAAAAAATGAACAAGGGAACAACAGGATGATAAACCGCCACCTTTGAACAAATTCTATAGGCACCAAGCCCAATATCCCAAAAACTTTTTTTTTTTTTTTCGAATTAACCTTTGTCTTATTTAACCTATGAATACTTACATGTCAACACCGCAGGTGATGTTGGGTCTATTAAAACAACGCAATCAACCAGTACGTCAGTTAAAGAAAGAAACCTTTGCTTTGAGAGGAACATTGCTACTACAAACAAAGACTCACGTAGGAACACTAGTGGCAGCCATGGTAAGAGATACCAAAAAGAGTTAATTCTCAATTCTGAAAGAGTAAAAGGGACACACAAAAAATTAAATATAATGGTTAGTAATACTAATACACACTTTTTTTAAGGCCTTTAATAATATTACAACTACCTTGGTTACACTGCATTTTCCTATTGTTAGCATTATTATTATTATTTATTATTAACAAACATCATTATAACGCAATTCTGTCCAGACTATTTACAGATATTTATATTACTGAAACCAGTTTACTAAAATGCAAAAAAAAAAAAATACTTTTATTAATATGTACAAAACAAATACATTCTCATTACATTCAATTAAATCTGTTTCATTTCACTTCACTAAAATCCTTGTGCACTAAGAGTAACATCAATAGCACCGTTTTAATAGTATCAGCGGGCCCCACTTTAAGATGAGACTTGAAACATGACATCGCCGCTTTTACACGGGGAGGCGGGTCTTTCCCAACAAAACTCGGAATCTTCTCTCCCTCAGCCAATAAAAGTTTACAAAATACTCGGCACAAGAGCGCCTCGACCAATCACTGCACGCTGTTGCACGCTGCTGCTTGTCAATCATCCCACAACTCGGCACAAACTCGGCACAGAGTATCCGAGAAGATCGGAATTCTTTAGGCGCAAGGCAATTTATAAGAATGTTGTGGTCTACCGTGTCAAATTTTACACTCAAGTCTACAGACTTGAACAGATATGGTATCAGTACACATTAATTTGCAAATCATTTACTACTTTAACTAGGGCATTTTCTGTACTATGATTTGTTCTAAAACCTGAGTGAAACTTCTTAAGAAGAGAATGTTTATTCATTGAGCTGATTAATAACTGCCTTTTCTAGAATTTTACTTAAAAAAGGCAGGTTTGAAATTGGTCTGAAGTTGTCAAAGAAAGATGAGTTTGGATTATTTTTCTTGAGTAGGGTTAACAGCTGCAGTCTTTAGACGTCAGGTTAGGGAAGATCCTCATATCTAATGATAAGTTCACTATTTCAAGTATATTATCAATTAGTAAATCGGAGACTTCTTTAAAAGGAGTTCTAGATCAAGGACGCAGGTGGAGGGTTTCAACTGAGAAATTTTTTTACGTAGTTCAAGTAGATTTATTCCGTTAAAAGAATTTAACTCACAATAAAAGGTATGCTGGGATTCATTTAGATTAAACTTTTCGGGGTTGTACTATGTTATTTCTAATTAATTAAATAATTCAATTACCGTACTTTGTGTTTAAAAAAATAATTAAAAAGTTTCACTAGCAGTTTTAAGGAGGCATTCCATAGGGTGAGCTGGGTCTAAAAGATGATCAATAGTTGAAAATAAAACTATTGGGTTATTAGCATTATCGTTTATAATTTTGGAGAAATAGTATTCCCTCTCAAGGTGGACTCCATTGTCTATGTTGTTATATTCAATTATTTTTACATTCAATATTTCATAGTGGACTAGCAGTTTAGCTTTCCTCCATTTATGCTCAGCCTTCTGGCATTAGGGCTGGCCGATATGGCTCAAAATTCAAATTGCGATATTTTTGGACCAAAAATCTATATACGATATGCAACAATATTTTTTTCATATCTATTATTACTTAAAAAAGAAGCCACACATTTATATTGCTCTTTAGTTATTTACATGTAATTGCAAACTTACAACTTTACATCATAGGCACAAACCAAAATATACTCATTAATGCAAGAAACACATCTAAACATTTACGCAAGAAAGCCAGTTGTCTGAATATTAGGTGACGTAGCAGTAGATGCTTTATCTACTTTACTAGGTTTGCCTAAAAAAAAACCATAAAATAATAATGTTTCAATATGCTCTTTTTAAACTATGTTTTGTAAACAAATAAAGCATGGCAAGAACATGCATTCAGGTAACACAATTTCACAAATTTTGTGCAAGAAAGACAAGTCTGTCAACTGCCTCTGGCTTTAAAGATGCCGTGTGGCAGTTCACTATGTTGCCACCTGTGCTAAATGCCCTTTCTGAGGGTGAACTAGTGGCCTGTATGCAGAGATATTTTTTTGCAAGGCGACTGAGAGTTGGAAAGATTGGTTCATGCTCTTTCCACCATGCAAGTGGCTTTGTCTCAGTGTCAATTTCAGCTGCTTGTAGGTAGGTTGAAAGTTCAGCTTCAATTTTATCTCTGTCAAACAATGTCGATAAAGATGTTGGCCTCTTAAAGAAACTACTAAGGCTTTGCTCCTCCTTTTTGGCTGGTGGTGGTGATGCTTCAGCTGCTTCTGAAAGTTCCCCAGCTAAGTCAGGCTGGGCACTGGTCTCATCATGTTGAAGGGTCTCCACTTCAGACACAACTCTGTGTTTGACCTCTTCATACTTTTTCTCAATAATGTATGATCTTTTGAAACGTGGATCCAAAAAAGAAGCAATGTCTAGTAGTTGCTGGGTGGCAGGGTCATCAAATTTCTCTCTCAGATAATCAAGAATTTTGGTCTTAATTAACATAGTGAGCTCTGTGTCTTCTGGCTGGTGAGCCAAGATGCTGGTTTGAAAAAGGTGTAGCACTCGCTTAACATAGGAGACTGTAACATAGGAGTGAGCTGAGAGTGCATCTGTAAATTCCAGGAGGGGTCGAATAGCTTTATCAGTTGACTCTAGTACATCTATGTCCTGCCATGTAAGTGCCAGATGTCTGGTTTTCTTGTCAGATGAGAGAACTTGGGGGATGGCCCTCTCTTGTTCCAACACTGTCTGTATCATTGCTGCCCTTGACCCCCATCTTGTAGGGGAATTTGTTATGAGCTGATGGGAAGGCAGATTGAGTTCTTTCTGTGTTGCGGTCAAATCCCTTCTTTTTTTCCAGCTGAAGGAAAAACATGCAATAATTCTTTTGAATACACCAATTACCCGTTCAATGCGGGGATCTCTCATGCTTCTTTCTAAAACCAAACACAAATTACAGTCTTATTAATTATTTACGTTATTATTAATTAATAATATTTCTCATACACACTATTATTTACGTTTATTTACTATTTCTTAGCATATTTATTATTTAATTTAACATATTTCTCATATGTGCACACACACGCTTTACATTTATTATTACAAATTTCTTATATTTATTACGTCTTATTATTTATTTTCAAACATTTCTCATACACGCACGCACTAGTGATAGGCATTTCAGCTGTTTTTAGTGAGCCGGATTATTTTGCCCAGCTCACTAAGAATCAGCTGTTTCGGCTCCCAAACGCCTCTTCATTTTCCTACTCCAGCCTTTTATAATTCAGCCAAATTTAGCAGTGTTCTGACCCATGATTAGATGTTTGCACTTAGTGTTTCGCTACAAACACTACACAGACATCGGTTCCAAAAAACGGGAATCAGCTCCCACCATTCACTAAAAAGAGCCGGCTCAAGGAACCGTTTCGTTCGTGATCGACACATTACTAACACGCACACACATGCCATACCAATCGCCAGATTCAGCCGGTGACCAACGCACTGCAGTCTCTTCCATTTGTTTAGATCAACGGCTTTAATCACATTTGCAGCGTTATTCGTGGTAATGCACACTTGTCGCGCGTCGTCTATTTTCCACAATTTAAGCGCATCATTGAGCCCCAGCGCAATCGTTTCTCCGGTATGTTCATCTGCTGCAGTCCTGTCTGAAGACAAACGCTTCTTATCTCCCAGTTTTCAATAAAACAAACCTTTAGGCTCATGTATGGTTGCATGGTACAATTAGTCCACAGATCTGATGTGGTGGAGAAGTGGCGAACGTTCTGAAGCTGATTCAGAATTTTCTCCTTTACCTCGTTGTAAAATTTGGGCAGCGCTTCTTCGGCAAAGTATTTCCGACTGGGAATGACATATTTGGGATCAATTGTTCTCAGTAGTTTCTGAAATCTGTGTTTTTCGACAGTGGCAACAGGGACCATATCTTTTGCAATGTGGTATGTTACTGCAGCTTTTATTTCCTTCCATTTGGGGCTTGTTTTTTCATACGGTATGCAACGAAAGAACATGCCGCCAGCGTGATTTGTTTTGCGGCAGGGATGTGTTTCGTTGCGTTTTGAGCAGAGTTCTCGCGAAGTTTGAAACATTCTTCATACTTCTTAACGTGTTTTGTTTTCAAATGATTGAAGAGGTTCGAGGTGTTGCCGCTCTTCGTTCCTACTTCTCTCTTACAAAGTTTACATATAACAGTGTTTTGTTCTGTATTATTTTATCTAAAGCCAAACCATTTCCAAACAACGGAGGTCACATTTGTACCTTTTTTTGGCACTAAATCATCGCTGATAGCCGTACTTGTTTCTGCCTCCGTCTCAGGCATTGTTGTTACTGTTTAAGATAAGCAGGAGGTGGGGTTTAATCGCAATGACTGCATTTAGGATGTGCTCCAATTAGCAGAAATAATGCACTACACACTTGCAGTGTTTAATAAAACATATTACATAATATATCGTGATAGGTTTGTTTTCAAACGATGCAATATTGTTCATATCGTGCCACTCGATATATTCCACAGGCCTATCTGGCATGTTCTCTTTAAATCAGACCCTCTTTGAGTATTCCATGGTATAATAAGAGTATTTTGTAACTATCATTTCAGGTGCCACTATGTCAGCTGCAGCTCTTACCTTAGCTTTCAAATTTTCCACTTTATTATTCACATTATTAGCACTATTGAAGTAAGCATTACAACCAGATTGATTGTGTAGAATATTAGTAAATGTTGAAGCAGCAGATGTTGTAGTTAGCAGTATTTCTAAATTCAATAATATGCAGAAATGGTCTGAAATGCCAACATCCATGACCTGCCTCACGTCAACTTTCAGTCCTTTTGAAATCACTGAATCCAACATGTGACATCCCTTAGGTGAGGGCTGATTGACATGCTGAATCAGATCAAAAGATTGCAGTAAATTCAGGAATTCTCTTGCTTTTGGGTCACAATGGTTATCAACATAAAAATTAAAATCGCCTACAATCAGATACGTATCACAGCTCATTGTTATTATGGATACTAAGTCTGAAAATTCCTAAATAAGATGCACATCATATTTTGGAGGTCTATAAACAGATAATATGAAAGACTGGGAGATTCCTTTAATAACAACTGCTATATACTCGAAAGATGTGAAGTTACCAAAGCTGGCATTTTTACTGTTCAATCGGCTTGATTAAATATTCACTAAGCTGCCTTCTTTTTCTACTTGGCAAATTGAATGAGCTAGGCTGTAAATTCGGGGGTGCTGCTTCAATTAATACTGCAGCACCATTTGAATGAAGTCATATTTCACTTAGTGAGAAAAAAAATCTATATTTCTATCAACGATCAGATCATTAATGTTAAAGGTTTTGCTGGTTAATGCTGTAATATTTAGCAGAGCCATATTTAAGGACTTGGAAGAGTTGAACCGAGTGTTGCAGCAGCTTGAAACAGTCATAAGGTCTATAATAATCAATAATGTGTTGTTACAGTTCTAATATGGTGCACATCCATAGATGCACTGTTAATCAAATTATTCACATTTATTCCGCTTTGTCCGGGTTTTTTAGTTAAACTGTGGTTAGTTATTTTAATGTTAATATAATGTACATCTGAAGGTGAATTCACAACAGAATTATCACATGCCAGCAAGGCATTATGGAAGTCATTAGAACTAAAATTACATAGTCAGGGGGACAGATTATCTCTGAGGTGTTTTCATAGAGGACCTGGACACCAAATCTTTTAGGATGCAGCCCATCTCATCTGCAGAAACACGGTCTCTCCCAGAAGTTGTCCGCAAACCCAATATTTTGTCTTTTGCAGAAGCCTCTCGGCCTGTTGTTCAAGGAGAATAGTCGACTGTAGGCTTCATTCGACCTTCTAACTAATGGCAGAGGACCTCAAATAATGATTCTAGCAGCCAGGGTCCTATCTTTCTTAGTCTGGGTTAGTGCTGCGAAATCTGCTTTTAGAACCACCAGCTGTCAAAACGAATGTCGTTTACGCTAACATGGAAAACGACGGTTCTAAAAGTCCTATCCTGGTGCTTCTGAAAGACTGTCAGCACTCTTCTTATAATGTCTTGAACTCATGCACCAGGAAAACAACAAAACAAAAGATTTCTGTATAGGGTGTGAAATACAAAGGTTCTGCACAACTAAATCCCAGATAAAAACTACATCAACAAGATCTGCCGGTACTGCTGGGGAGCAAAGAGGGTCGAAGAGATTGTGAATTTCAGTGCTTGAGCCCCCACCTGCAATGTTGAAACAGCCAGGTGCCATTGTCCTCATCTTGTCGAGTAGGTGTGGGGGTAAAGGTCATTTGGTCTCGTGAGCATGCAGAATAGTGCAGGGTTGAAGTTGCCGTGAGGAGACAAGTTGAGTCCGTCTCGGCTGCAGATGATGTCTCTTTTCACAGGGATCTTTCAGATCTCTAAGGTGTATCTGTTTTTCAAACTCAAATTTGGCACTTGGTGCCACGGCCCACCTGCCAAGTTGTTTGCCTGCCTAAGGTAAAGTCATCCCTGATGAAGGATCGCAGGAATCGTGGGAATGAGGGGTCCTTTCATCAGATTGGCTGGCCCAGCACTGTTTCAGCCATGGAATGTCCAAATGGGGGAGGCAGCTTGATGGATGAGGTCTCCAGGACTCTAAACAAATCCAAATCATATTATGTGATATCATCTACTGTTAAATTCGTTCTTCTAAAATTTTTATTTGTATACTGTATTGAGGATTTGTTCTGTTCTATGTATTGTATTGTATTGTATTGACCCCCTTCTTTTTGACACGCACGGCACGCCCAGCCTACCTGGAAAGGGGTCTCTCTTTGAACTGCCTTTCCCAAGGTTTCTTCCATTTTTTTCTTACAAGGGTTTTTTTGGGAGTTTTTCCTTGTCTTCTTAGAGAGTCAAGGCTGGGGGGGCTGTCAAGAGGCAGGGCCTGTTAAAGCCCATTGTGGCACTCCTTGTGTGATTTTGGGCTATACAAAAATAAATTGTATTGTATTGTATTTCAAAAAGCTGCTGAATCTAAGTCTCAAGGGCCTGTAGTTCTTTGTCAACACATTGCAGTTCGTGGTCAGCCATCTTCTACTTCCGCTTCAGTCCTAGGAGAGGGTGAGAGAGAGAGCGAGCTAAGGTTAGTGTCTAAACAAACAAACAGACAGGCTATCACAGTAGTTACTTTGTGCATCATGTGCGATTGCTTCTAAAAAAAGGAGCTAAACAAATTAAATCAGCATAAATTTTTCAAAAAAAGTACTAAGTCTTGAATAATGTGCATGTCTGGAGATCTATGAGTGTACCTTTTTCAAAATTCTTAAACATAAAAAAATATATGCAGGGGTATATACCAGCATTTTTTCTGATGCTTTAATGTAATGCAATGTTAAAGTTTTGTTGTTTGTTTTTTTTTTTTAACAGGTAGAGACCTCAAGCTCCTTTGTTGTTCAAGTAAAGCTGTTATGCCTTATTGTCTGCAAATGATGCTGGCTTGTTTTAAAGTAAGTTGTATTTGTTTTTAATTACAAGAAATTAACTCACACTCATTATTTACCCCTCTGCACAAAATTATTAATTTGCCTATTAAATAATGATATTTTTTATTAAAAGAAATAAATTCAGCTGTGTTGCTGGTATTAAGTGACATCAATATATTCGATTAGATGCTCTGTAGGTGAGTGGCAACACAAAAAGCTACAGTACACTAATCAGGCCTTCCTGTCCCCAGTAACAGTCTCCTGCTTTTCCTGGATATTTCCTGGGCAGCACATGTGCAATGGCTGTTTTCAGTTAGGAGAAACAGTCATTTGTTAAAAAGTTACTTATCAAGTAACCTAATTTCGAACACCTGTGTTTGTAGTCCCTTTATTCCTTATTTTAACCAGAGTTAAAATAAGTTTAACCAGAGTTACTGACCTCAGCTTCATCTGTGGAGTTAGCCTCGTGATGTATCACCACAGGGTATCACCACAACTGCATTAAATCATCAGATAATGTCTTGCTCAGTTTTGTTTTTAAAACCCTGAACTATTGATATTCTATCCCCCTTGCAATCTGCAAGGCATTCTTTTCCAAGAAAGGATTTTGAGCTCTGATTTGGAAGTGCTTATAATTCTTATTAAAACCCCATTACATTCAGCTTCAAACACATCACTAATGAGGTCAAGAGGACAACACATCCATTAGCACAAAGAAGCAAATGCAGCCTTTTTTACACGGTATCCAAAATGGATACTCACCTAGCCTTGGCCTGCACTTTGAAAATCACATACAGAAGAAGAGACAAGACACAACATTGCTGGAGTCTTTCACCCACTTTAAACAGATTTGTTGTAACAACGATAATGCAGGTACAGTTTTCATTGAGATGTATCCCCAAATCCCTTCACTTTTGCATCACCTTCCCTGATGGAGGAATTCATACAATTCATGGTGTACAAAGACAAGCATTTTTCTAATCCTCAAAGTAAATGTAGAGAGGATTGTCAGACTCTCATGACACCCCCAAATATCCATGCAAAACGCATGAAGTACAATAATCTACAGCCAAAAGACACTCTTCCTGGATCTGCACTACGGCTATAGGAGGATGTGTGCAGTTTTCCAGTAACTGAAGCCTGTCCCATTGCCAACCTTTCAAAACTTATATACCTAAACCAGCCTACCTGACATGAAAAAATGTCTCTACCTTCACTACTGAATACTAATCTCAACCAGGATATCACCACTAATCAGTAATAAATGGTGTCCGCCTTCATTTCTGAAGGGTGCCACCAAGGCTGACAATTGTCAATTAGTCTCAGGTTTCATCTGCATATGTAAACTTTTTCATTTAAAGAAACTAATATAACTTACTGCATACATTGGTGGAAACTGCTTATATATAGCTTATTTATACACTTTAAATAAAAATGGGTTTTATTATGGCAGTATGTTGTATTAATTATGTGGTGTAACAAAGTATCATTTTTTTTCTGCTTTCTTTATAGTTGCGAGCATTTACAGATAATAGAGATGACTTGGCATTAGGTCATGTAATTGTTCTGCTACAACTTGAATGGCCACGGGGTGAAAATCTCTTCCTTAAAGCAGTTGAAAAAATCTGTCAACAAGGAAACTTTCAGTATGAGAATTTTTTTAATTATGTTACCAGTATCCTTTCCAAAAATGTATCATTTACTAAATTATCATAAGTGCAAGTGATTTATTTTTTTCTCACCTGCATACTGTAATTTTACAAATACACTTTGGACCATTTTTGTCTCAAATGTTGATTTGTTAAAATTGGAACTTGAACCTTTGTATAGTATGTGTCATTTATTTTCATTAGCAGATGAAATCTATGATTTATATGAAAATGCCTAAACAAAATTATGCAGTTTCAGGAAGAGCATACTTGTTGATGTTCAAGGTATGCCTTACATGGAGCTGAAAATGGTACAACATAATCATACTACTACTTTAAAATGAGGAAAGAGACTTCTTCAGAGTCATGCAGAAAACATTAGAAATGTTAATAATATTAAATGGCATGTTTGGCTTAACAAGACATGGAAGAGTCATTTTAAAAGAACACATTATAACAATTTTTATGAGAACAAGACCTTTAACCCAAGAAACTCCCCAATCCTGTTCACCTGGATTCTCCAAAATAACATCAAGTTAAGATTTAAAAGTCTCTAAAGTCCTACTCCCATACTAGGTGGTAATTTATTCCATATGTCTGTGTTTCTTTGTATGAAGGAAAACTTTCTAATATTTGTGGGAAATCTACCCTTAACACGTTTCCAAATGTGTCCCCATGTTCTTGCGGAAGTATCTATTGTACAGTAACAAGAGGGATCCACAGTACTAATTGCCTTCATAATTTTAAACACTTTAGTAATGTCTCTTTGCCTAAACTGAAAAAGTTCAGCTCCTTCAATCTTTCCTTAAAGTTCGTACATTTCAGTACTGAAATTAACCTTGTTCTTCTCCCATGGGCTTTATTGAGTGTTTCTCTGAGTTTTTTGTAATATGGAAACCAAAATTACATAGCACTTCAGATTACGTCACACTAAAAATTGTATTTCCTACTTATACTTTCAAAAAAAAAAATTCACTTCAGTAACTAGTGATCACACCATTTATTTATTACTTTATTTACTTTAAATGCATGTACACTGGTAAACTATGTAATTTATAGGGTTATTATTTTATCACAACTACAGAGAAATTCTTTCTTAAAGGTATATCAGGTACCCCTGCCCTTTCCATATTTTAATGAAATCAGTGCTGTTCAAAACAAATTTACAAATACCAGGGAAGTGAATATGTGCATTTCATAAAGGCAGTGAGTAAAGATAAAAATGTAAAAGCCTTTGAACAAGACTTGTGGTTTTAGTTCATCACTATATCATAGGTATAGATCAGTGCCAAAAAAATACATAAGTAGCAGTATTGGGTATTTCCTTTGAGGAAAGGAGTTGGCAGACTCAGCACTTGGTCAAGTAATGGAAGGATGTAACTATAGTGATGGAAAGGTGTAGCAATACAAATAATTGATTATAGCTTTTCATCAGTGGAGGCATATTTGTTTTCTGCCTTCGTCAGTTACTCCAGGACACTGAACTGAATTAAAAGGGTTCAGAAAATGAATGAATAAATTTTAATTATTATTTCATTTCAGTACAACTATGGTAAAATGTAGAGCAGGTGTCCCCAACCTTTTTTCCCCTGAGAGCTACTTTTACAAAATGAAAATGGGCGAGAGCTACTCATGTTTTCTAACATTTATTCTCATAGCTTATTTCAACCCAAACAAACTGAATAAGCTTGTTTTGCCTGAACATTTACAAAATGTTGGTGTCCACATCTCATATTTTGCATTTAAACATCACAAAAATTATTTACTTCACCTCCAAGTGCATTTTGTATGTCTGTTTACATTTTCTCGTGTATCTCACACTATTGATTTAAAACGTGAATGCTGTCAAAAGAAACTAATGCAATTACAAATACACAAATATTACTTATTCATTTGTCTTTTTGTTACATGTCACTGTTTCACTTCACAAGAGTATTCACATGTCCCGTTGCATGTGTGATGTGTTTTTTAGCTAAAGAGATGACTGGCGCTGCATGGAGTCAACAAGAGAGGTATATGGTGGAGTGTAGCCACTTAGGTTCACTCTTATGGAGTCATTTAAATGTTCATCTGTCAGCCTTGTTCTGAACTTTGATTTCATGACATTCATGTCAGAAAAGGCAGACTCACAGAGGTATGCAGGCCCAGACAAAGTAGACATTTTCAGAGCTGTTTGGTGAAGATTTTTATAGTTATCTGGCTCTGCTAAGCTCCAGAAATGCTGAGAATGCTGTTTGGACTTTAACTGCACATTATTTTGAAGGTTTACTAATATATAATATATAAAATCCAATGTCTGTCTGTTTTGTATGTCTGTCCGTTTTTCACGAGAGAACTACTTAACGAATTTAGATCGGGTTTTTTTCTATAATTTGTGTGGATATTCTGGTTGATTTTGCGCCTTCTCTTATTTCGCTATGTATCATAGTTCACTTGCGGTACCGATTTATTTGCACGAATCCAAGAAACACACAGCAGGCCGAGGGGAGGGACCTTCCTCACTCACTTGCCAGCTTTGAGGTGTGTTCCTTAACTCTACTTAGTTGGCGAACAAGAGAACAATTGAATTCAACTTTGTTTGATATTCAAAATAAAGTGTTACTTAGGTCTTGATGAGTTTGAATCCGGATATTCTCTTAAGTGTACGCCACATTGAAAAGATAGATTACAATTCAGATTGAGGATCATGATTTTGTGTTAAAAGGATCGTGATATGATTTTTTGGAGAGATCGCCCACGACTAATTTGACTAATCAAGTTTTCAAATTTATGTAGGACTAGCAAAATACCCACGCTTCGCAGCGGAGAAGTAGTGTGTTAAAGAAGTTATGAAAAAGAAAAGGAAACATTTTAAAAATAACGTAACATGATTGTCAATGTAATTGTTTTGTGACTGTTATGAGTGTTACTGTCATCAAGAATTTGATTATCATTATTTCTTTCAATCAGGTTCGTATTTGGAGAATGTGTTGTGTTCAAGTTACAGTCTGTGTTTGTCTAGTCTATCCCTGACCATCTCATCTTCGTTTTCAACCGTTGTAAAGATAACAGGTTTCATTCATCGAAGTGATCACTACCCAAATCGGTACTCGTGAATCTAAGATGTTTAACAGGCATTCCCGGTATTAAGTTGTGGATTTGCCTGCGAATATTTAGCGGCAGTGTGTCTATGAACGTAATTTAAACTTAAGCTTTACACCGTGCTTTCCTATTGATATGTCTTCAAAGGCTTGTTCAGCTTCAGAGGGTTGTTCCTCTCTTACTGCATCAATAAACAGCTCGTCTTCCTCTTTATCTGAGACATCACACACTGCATGCACGGGTTTACCTTTCCCGGTCCTGCAAACTATAGCGGTGGTTCAATTTACCACATTTTTTACACTGTCTTCCTTTAGCTGGACATTGACGTTTTCCACCGTGTGCTTTGTTTCCGCAGTAGCTGCACTTATGAATATGCTTGTATGCGTCACTTGCTTCATATTCTTTTGCTGCCGTCTCAATTGTGTAATGCGTTTTTTGTTCAGCTTCACTTTTGCTGAGTTTGTGCCAAATACTATTCTATCCCTGACCATCTCATCTTCGTTTACATAAGCACAGTCCTTCACCAGCAACCGCTTGGAGTACATGCATCGAAGGTTCTCAGCTGTGCTTGTGCTATCTTGTGCGATCTTGCGATGTCCACGGCTCTATTTAATGTTAGCTCAGACCCGGCACTTAAAAGTTTCTCTTGCACTTTTGCTGAGTTTGTGCCAAACACTATTCTATCCCTGACCATCTCATCTTCGTTTACATAAGCACAGTCCTTCACCAGCAATTTTAACTCCATTACAAAGTGATCAAAAGTCTCGTTTATACCCTGCGTCCTCTCATTAAAATTGTATCTCGCGAATATCTTATTCGTCTTAGGCATCACAAACGCCTGCGGCAGAGTGTCTATGAATTTAATTTAAACTTAAGCTTTACACCGTGCTTTCCAATTGATATGTCCTCAAAGGCTTTTTCACCTTCAGAGGGTTGTTCCTCTCTTACTGCATCAATAAACAGTTTGTCTTCCTGTTTATCTGAGACATCACACACTGCATGCACAGGTTTACCTTTCCCAGTCCTGCAAACTATAGCGAAGTGGTTCAATTTACCACATTTTTTACACTGTCTTCCTTTAGCTGGACATTGACTTTTTCCACTGTGTGCTTTGTTTCTGCAGTAGCTGCACTTATGAATATACTTGTATGTATCACTCGCTTCATATTCTTTTGCTGCCTTCTCAATTGTGTAATGCGTTTTTTGTTCAGCGCTCTTTGGAGGTCTTGCTTGTTGTCTGCTTACTGCGTTCACAGTCAGTTCACATGAGCCGCTCGGAGTACATGCATCGAAGGTTCTCAGCTGTGCTTGTGCTATCTCGTGCGATCTTGCGATGTCCACGGCTTTATTTAATGTTAGCTAAGACCCGGCACTTAAAAGTTTCTCTCACACTTTCGCTGAGTTTGTGCCAAACACTAGTCTATCCCTGACCATCTCATCTTCGTTTGCATAAGCACAGTCCTTCACCCACGAATATTTAGCGGCAGCATGTCTATTGGATTGCTACTGACGGACGGCCTTATATGGGCAGGCACTCAATTACGTGGGAGGCATGGTGATGGGGTACGCAACTCCGCCTCACACAGCAACCGAGCTGCAGGCTATGGCCGTATATATGTACATAAGTAGGATTCAGTTATGACCGTTATGCGTAGAATTTCGAAATGAAACCTGCTTAACTTTTGTAAGTAAGCTGTAAGGAATGAGCCTGCCAAATTTCAGCCTTCTGCGTACACGGGAAGTTGGAGAATTAGTGATGAGTCAGTCAGTCAGTGAAGGCATTGCCTTTTATTAGTATAGATTCATTAACCCTTTGGCGAGCTACCGGTAGTTCGTGAGCGACGTGTTGGAGACCCCTGATGTAGAGGAATATAATTGGATTTAATGAACAACATATATTCTCTGGTCACTGGTTTAATATGTATTTTGAAGCCACTGTTCAGTTTCAAGAAATTAACTGGATACTTTGATAAAGAGCAGAGTTTGAGTTCCATCCATCCATTTTCCAACCCGCTGAATCCAAACACAGGGTCACGGGGGTCTGCTGGAGCCAATCCCAGCCAACACAGGGCACAAGGCAGGAACCAATCCTGGGCAGGGTGCCAACCCACCGCAGGACACACACAAACACATCCACACACCAAGCACACACTAGGGCCAATTTAGAATCGCCAATCCACCTAACCTGCATGTCTTTGGACTGTGGGAGGAAACCGGAGTGCCCGGAGGAAACCCACGCAGACACGGGGAGAACATGCAAACTCCACGCAGGGAGGACCCGGGAAGCGAACCCGGGTCTCCTAACTGCGAGGCAGCAGCGCTACCACTGCGCCACCGTGCCGCCCCGAGTTTGAGTTTCACACCTTAATTGTCAAGTTTAAAGTCTAGTAGTCTACCGTAAATTCTGTGTGTGCAAGAATAAGTTATTTGATTCTGTCTAAAAGAACAAAGATGAGTAAATGTAATGGGCTAGAATTCAGTATTCTAAAGAAAATTACATTTCTGTGTGTTGCTTAGTGTAATGGGCTATAAAACAGTGTTTTAAAGAAAAGGCAGAATTTCTGGAAAATTCTGCTGCAGGTCATTGTTGATGGCTATCTAAAGGACATAAATATTTACCTGTCTTGCTAAAGAGTCACCTGCTTTGAATAGTCAGACTGCTTTGATTTAGTATCTCATCTACACACAATGTGGAGATACAGAACTGTCTGCTTCCTTTGAAAATTAATGAGTTCTGGGGACATTGGTTTCTAATCAAGTACTCACAGTAAATGTGTTTACACTATTTGTTATGCAGACGATATTGGCTTGCACCATTGTTTCACTGATTGCCATGTTAATCTATGCGGAAATTGAAGCATTTATATATTTCTGAGTAAAGGAGAATAAAAACAGAACAGAGAAGTATGGTCTGCGACTTGTGACTGCTACCTGCTTCTTTTATGCTCTTTCACCATATCGCTGTGGCTGCACCCTGTATCAAAAGTGGCTAGTACCTGGCTCAGGTTCCCCTTGGCTTGAGGCCGGTAACATAGACCTTTTATAATCCAACTATGATTAAATCATGCAATTTCCCATGTACATCTAGCTGTTGAGTTGCATTGAATTTAAATTGAATCCAAGTGGACTTAGGTAGGTTTATTTTTAAATCTTAATTAAATAGCTATTTTCTGTCATTTATTAATACTAGAATTACCAGAGCCCACGAGAAAACTTGTAAATCCGGCCCACCTTAAATCCATTCGCACCTCTCCGTCAGCATCTTTTGTCCTATAAATGTGCCAATTAAGACAAGCTGCAAGCAGCTTGCTATTCCACCCCCCTTTCCGTTGCAGAACGTTAACAAAGTTCTCCCATCTCATGCCTTGTTTGATTATCTGGGAGTGAAGTGCTGGAGTTTAAGTGTAGAAATAATAGATCATTATTTGGAACACATGCATTTCATGTGTGTTCCGTTTCTACAGTAATCTTTGTAAACACATTGTTAAAACAGAAACTTTTTCATATTTTAGTAATAAATGTTACAAAATATAGGCGTTAACTATAGAAGGTGTGAAGCCTGAGGTCCAAAGATCAAATAAACACTTTCACAAAAGGTTCAAGGACGATACAACAGCTTCTGTGGCGTAGCGGCAAGATTTGCTGACTTATAATCAAGAGTCCCTGGTTCGATCCTGACTGTCTCCTATATTTACTGTTTTCAGTAGTGAGCTGCTCTTATTGTTAATGTTATACAGTACACACATACATTTGGTTTGCGTCTGTAACAGACCATTTGCGTTTATAGTACTGTACTTATAAAAGTCACCTTTTTTTTTTTTTCCCACTTTTATTCTCTCAGTCACGATCACAATACATACTACTGCCCTAGGGATCTGACACTATTAGTTTTTATTTGAAACTGGGAATAACTGTAGATGTGAGATGTGATATTACTATAATATGAAAAAGTTTCTGTTTTAACAATGTGTTTATACAGATTACTGTAGAAACGAAACACACATAAAATGCATGTATTCCAAATAATGATCTGTTATTTCCACTCTAAAACTCCAGCACTCCACTCCCAGATAATCAAACAAGGCATGAGCTGGGAGAACTTCGTGAACGTTCTGCGACAGTGGGGGGGATAGAATAGCAGGCTACTTGCTGCTTGCCTTAATCGGCACGTTTACAGGACAAAAGACGCTGACAGAGAGGTGCGAATTGATTTAAGGTGGGCCGGATTTACGAGTTTTCTTGTAGGCTCTGGTAATTCTAGTGTTAAGGTTTCATATGCAAGGGAAAGCTATGTTGTGATTAGTGTGGGTTGTATGACAAAAATTTATATCACAATATACTTAAAAAGTATCATGGTTATTATATATATCACAGTATAATCTAAATGAGAATACTTTTAAGATTGAATCCAGTTGAGATGTTTTTGATGACCCAATTTCATAGGTTAACAGTAGGCAGTTCTACTAAGATGTTTCTTTTGATAAGGAGCATTTTAATCAAGTGAAGTAATTCCAAAATTGTCCTGTGCAAAATAATAAAGTAAGAACTGAACGAGAAATGCATAAATCTAAATTACACATGCATTTTAAGACACAGAATTTTATAATATATGTGTACTCTAATATAAGACTATAAAGTAAACAATTCACTAAGATTGAGAATAAACATAAGAATTCAAGGAGTTCTTCTTCCCAATTCTTATTATTTCACATTGAACAAAAACAGTCAAGCCTAACTAAACTTTTAATATTGCCTTTAAAAACATCATTGTGAAAATGAAGAAGATTTATATAATATATAAAGAAAAAACTGAGAAAATGTACATCTTCATTGACTGAATACTGCCTCAGCAAAGGCTATAAAGAAGAAACTGTACAATACAGGCTACTAAAGACAGCTTTCAAACTTGTCACAATACTGAATTTTAGTTTAGTCTTGAGAGCATACTTTTCAAATTTTAAAATCATCTTTCTGTAGAAATCGATGTTGGTGGACAATTTTTTCAAAAATATTTTCCTTATTTCCTATTGCTTTCTGACCTTGAAGTTATGTAGCATTTCAACATTAATGGATAAATGTTTTAAAGTAATACTTATTGTTGTCTTATTGTAGCTTTAATTATACTTAAAAGTTTTCTTCTGCTTTTGTTTTGTTTTCTTTGATGCTATAAACATGTGCTTATTTTCCTTAATGGTTAAGGCAGGGCTACATTATTATTATTATTATCATCATCATCATAGGCTATAGAAAGTGTCTCCGCACAAATAATAAATCACATCATTATTTTTCACTGCTCATTCTTTTACCATTTTTAAAACATATATGTGAGCATTCCGCAGAAGGGGCATTGATAATGCAATAACCACACAAGTTTGAACTCACCTCTTTGAAATTCGATAGTTTTAAGTGTTGACAAGGAAAAAATGCGCAATATTGTTTCATCACGTCATACAGCATACAAAACATAATGTAACAACCCGAGCTACAGCAGAGTAATGACTGACAAACAAATCAGCTGTTATATAGTCCTAGAAAGGGCCGTTTATTGTCACTTTAACACTAGACTCCCTAAAACCTATGAAAATATTTGTAATGCTGGGCCACCTTAAATTCTCTCGCACCTTCTTATCAGTGTCTTGGTTTTGCAAATGTGTCAGTCAGTACTGGCAGCAGGCAGCTTGCTCACTTATCCCCCACTGACGCAGCTAAGTCAAATCAGACACAAAATTCGCAGGGCTGAAGTCTCTTTATTTTTGAGTTAGGTGTCTGGAATTGTATAGGGTAAATAATATATCGTTATTTGAATTACATATATTTCATGTGTGTACCATGTCTACAACAATTTGGGTAAATGTAGGATGACAGGAAATGAGAGGCAAGAAATGTTGAACACATAACTAAAACAGAAACTTTTTTCATGTTATAGCAATAATTGGCAAAATTTTGATGTGAAATGTATAATGTGTGAAGACTGAAATCCATATATCAAAAAAACACTTCACAAAAGGTATAACAAAACAAGTGCACTTTTGTTCAAGAATATAACCAAAGAAAAAGAAAATTTTCAATTTACATGTTGCGGGCAATGTTTAAAAACTGAATCCAACTATCAGTTGATACGCAATAAACATCTCTGCTTGACTGGTGCAGAGATAAAGACTGCTGTTTCAAACAAAGAGGTTGCCGGTTCAATCCCAGGTCGTCCTCATATTTTCCATTTTGAGTAGTGACCTGCTATTATTGTTATTATTATATAATAAAGACACATTAGATTTGAGTTTGTAACAGCCAATGTGAATTTATGGTACTTGTAATAGTTACCACTGAATGGAGAAAAGCAGACACACAAATGCAGCTCAATCATTTCTTCTTGGTGGCTTGTTGAGCAGACACTGCAGTGTCTGTGGTGAAAGTTAGTTTTTATTGCACATGGACATTTACATTAATATGTCATTTGAACGATTATTTTTATTCACGATCTAAGAATAACATTGAATAAAAAATCATTCAGATTCACTTTTATTCAAGAATATAACTGAATAAAAAATGTTCAAATGACATGTTGATATGAATATGCATGTGCGGGGAAAAATAACATCTTTTACAAGTACCATAAATTTTTACAGGATGTTATAGACTCACATCAAATGTATATTTTTATTATATGATAATAATAGCAGCTTACTACTCAAAGTGCTAAAAGCAGAGAAGACGCGGGATTCAAACTTATTACTTTGTAATTGCTAAATAGTAGCTTATCCATCTGCACAAATCTGTGACGGAGCAGCTTTACCTCTGTGACAACTGGTTGAAAATGAAACACGCATAAAACACGTATGCGAACATCTTTTACTTTGTACCGACTGATAGTTGGGCTTCAGCAACATGTCAGTTGAGCAGTTTCTTTTTCTTCAGTTTTATTCTTGAATACAATCATACTTGTTTTATTACACCTTTTGTGAAAATGTTTCTTGAATATTTAGGCTTCACACATCCTACATTTCATGTCAAAATGATGTCGTTATTACTATAGCATATGAAAACATTTTCTTTTTTAGCCATGTGTTTAGCATTTCTTGCCTCACATTTTCTCTGTCATTCTATATTCACACAGATTATTGTAAACAAGAAACACAAATGAAAAGTATGTACTTCAAAGCATCATATTTCATTTACTATATAATTCCTTACAAATGCATCTCCAGGTAATCACTTCAACACAGACTTGTACTATGAGGATTGCAGCTGGGTGATGCCTTCATCTAACTGAATGGGGGCTGGGGTGGTGTAGCAGGCTGCGTTCTGCTAAATCACATATTTGCAAAATAAAAGCAGGCTATTAACGCAGTGATATGGAGGTACAAGTTTCTTGGTAGATGTCAGGAAAATCTAAGAAGGTCAGGGACAACGAAAAAAATCGTAAGGTTTAGGGATGCTCTTCCTCTTCAAGGGAGATTGCTGTCCTCACAATACCTTCTTAACTTTGATAAGAAAGAGTCGAAATGTCCAACCTAACATGCTGTTTAGTGCACCGCCTTTTAAGCTCCTTCAGTGTGTACAGCTTTTCCTTAACCCCTGCAGAGACTCACCTGACCCTTCTCTTCCAGGATGAGTCACTACAATTACAATGCAAACTACGAATTTTAACAAGTAGCTGGAGCTCTACTGCTATTTGATCACACTGTTCACAATTATTATTATAGCATGCATTTTCTGCAATACACACTGTCATAATAAAGCAACACAGACTTCATAAAGATTTGGGGCAGCCACCCAGCTGCAAAAGTTGAGTTTTTGAAGCACGAGGTGCATAGAACAGAGTCCAAATCAGAAGTGATAATTACAGACAAAGATGGAGGCTTTAAAGGCCCGTAACGGAAGTGACGTCATCAAAAGGGCCAGAATCGGAAGTAATGTCTTTTGGACTGGATGTGACGTCAGCAAAGGCCACAGCACCAGAAGTGATGTCTTCTGGTCTGGAAGTGATGTCAGCAAAGGGGTCAGCACCGGAAGTGATGTCTTCTGAGGTGCTGGAACCTTGCAGGATTTCCCGGGAAAGGTCTGTAGGGAACTGAGAAAGACAGTCAGCGCACTTCGCCACCCCCTGGTCGGATGTTTTATTACAATTACTCAGGCCCTTTAGCTGCCTCCTACTCACATGTGTGTGACAAAATGTGTTTATGTAATTTAAATTGTGAAATAGTTTTTGGACATTTAGGTTATACAGTACTTAATTGAATGCGAAAGTTTAAATTAAGCTATAACAAGTTGAAGCCTGTGTGAACTTTCTTTTCAATGGGTGTCAGAAGGACACTGGGAGACAAATTACTACCGCTGATTAACCTAAAATGGAATATGGGAGGAAAATCCACCCAGACACAGGCAGAATGTACAGATTCAGAAAATTATTAACCCTCACCAAGCCCACCCCACCATAACTGCTTCCTATTATGCAGCAGTTACTATTACAGACTAACCTGTTGTCTGGAATTCCAGAAGCAATGCATTGAGCATGTGAACAGCACCAACTTCATAAAATCCTGGATAGAGGACTGAAAAACTTTCCCTTATCAAAACCTAGATCTTTAGTAGAACGAGTCAGTTTTTACATAAGTGAGGCAGATTTACCACAGATCTGTGCAAGTATGGTTTTTCACTGTATGCTATGTATGTTCAAAATTAACTCATTTTTAACCAAGGGAAAGAAGGGCTGTCACTGATAATAGAGCCATGGAATGCTTAATACTATTTGGCATACCAAATATTCATAAAATAAAATAAATTATTTTTGTACATCAACTTGGAAGATAAATTGTCACTATCCTATCCTTTGAGGTTTATAAAGTTTGTTTATCTGTTATCTATTTTTATACGTAGTGTATATCAAAAAAAAATTCTTTGTTGTTCTTAAATAAGACAAAATCTGAAATCATCATAAACAAACACCCTTAATGAAGCTTTATAGATATTGATATGCTGGAAGAGTTTGCCTATCTCCGAACAGCTGAAGGTGGGAAGGTCCACTTAGAGCTACTGCCAAATCAAGGAATGCTGATCAAGTAAGTTATGAAACAAACTTGTTAATGATGGATATTTACTACTATGAATTGAATGTATAGGATTGCATATTCTGTATAAGTAGTACAGTCTTTACAAAAAAAAACTTTCCATGCAAAACTGGTTCATTTACAGTTAAGATTTCAATACTTTTAGCAGTAAAAACTGAAGAAAAATGATTAAGCTTTTCTCTTTCTAATGTAATGTTTTGCATTTTTACAAGGGGTGATCAAAAAGCTTTGAGTCTGCTTATTAAAAGAAACACCAGTAAAAATGAGCTTGGTTTATAAATTCTAATACAATTGTTACAACATTCATAAAGCTTTTCAGTGTTACTCAAGTAAACATTTTTTTGCTTTCCTTGTCCAACCAGTAATCTATACCTGACTTGAAGTCATCATCATTGGCACAGTGTATCCCCATGAAGCTAGCCTTTCGCATTGAGCAGTATGTGGTTGTCCAGGTGTGAAAAATAAATTGGTTATGGCATCAGTAAAAATCCACAGTTTTTCTAATCTACCTTTGCAAGTCAATTTGTGTGAGTGCGGTAGATCATTGTCATGAAGCAAAAGGAATTGTCAACAGTTTTCATTTGATACTTTTCCTTGCTTGGCTGCCACAAATGGTAGTGGAAAATTGTATAACATTGACTGATAATTTAGGCATTTTGAGACCTGTTATTATTATGAACCACACCTTCAACAACATAAAAACTTGCTACCACTTCTTTGACTTTGTATTTTTTTATTGTTAGAGAATTGCAATGCTTATTTGTTTTGATTGTTGTTGGGACTCTTGGTCATACATTTCATTGCTGATTGTGAAATGCTTCTTAAATTTCCCTCAGTCTGAATTAATTAGTTTAAAATTTTACTTGGAACAATGGATGCAATGATGTTTTATTTCAAGAGTCATTTTTCTGGGTATCCAACATGCACAGACCTTGTGTATATTGTTCATGAGTATTGGATTCAACTGACCAACAGTTAATTTGCTCCATTGTAACATTTCCTAATGTAATTGATGTTAAAGTCTGTTTACTTAGGTCATTTTTGAGAACCTGCCATGATTTGATTTTGCAGATCATCTGTTATTTGTAGCATATAAAGAGAACTAATCCAGGTGCATGTTGACTGGACAGGAATGAATCTCTGAAGGCATATTTTTCCCTGACATTAGAAATTCAATAATGATATTATACTTGGTTTTGTGGTTATTGCCATTAATCTCGACTTGGGTCTGAAACAAAAAATACACACTTTAAACCACAAATTCTAATGTGTAATTTTGTACATAGCAACAAATCTTTTGCCATTTGACATTGTCAAATACCCCTTTCAGTTTCAGACTGAAAACCTTTTGATCACCGTTTGTAAGTAATTTATATATAATAATACAGATATATTTTATATGAAATAAACATATTTTAGAGCTTTTAAATATGTGCATAATATACAGCATTATTTTAAACAGACAAGATTTATTTTATTGTGTTGTAGAGTTAAACATACCATTGTGAGGTGTATTTTCAGTTTGTATAGATTTTACCACAAATGACTAAAAATGACTTCTTGAACTACCTGATTAATGAATTATACATAAAATGTGTAAAATACAATAATGTATACCCATGTCGTATGCAGGAAATTCTTTTCAATTTGCTATAGTTGCAATTAAATGTATTTTCTTTTTAATGTTGCAGCTGTGGTTTCATAACAATTTAAAG
Source organism: Polypterus bichir lapradei (assembly GCA_026402145.1). Lineage (NCBI taxonomy): Eukaryota > Metazoa > Chordata > Cladistia > Polypteriformes > Polypteridae > Polypterus > Polypterus bichir. The sequence goes on along the minus strand of JANRMT010062821.1, from coordinate 3,013,962 downwards.
TTCATATTCATATTCAGAACTGTGCTTGAGAAACAGCCGCTTATATAAATGTTTTTGTACATGTATGCATTTTTTTAATTTCCAGATTGAACAAAGAGATTTGTTCCTTATTGTTTTGGCACCATGTAAATGTTTGTGAAAAGATATTCCTCCTATTCAGTATTATTGCTAATTTTTTTTGTCCGTTTTCACAACTCCTATCCCTATGCAGAAGTTTTGTTGGTAAACATAGTTAAAGAATAGACAAGTTTCATAAAGGAGATATTTAATAAATATAGTTAAAAGAACCAAATTATTTCTCACACTTTCAGTATCTAACCTTAACACTAGGGTTAGCGATGGCAATATCTTTTTCTTGCAGTGAGCAAAACAGTGAAGTATAAATGTTTCTTTTTTTTTTTTTTTTTTTTTTACTATCAACAAAAGTAAGTGTACACCTGAATAAAGACAAAAAATTATCAGTGCCAGTTTACAGAGCAGGCCAAGTAACTGCATTCGCAAACACAAAATACCAAAAATAATTAAAAGGACCTGAAGCAAAAGTTTGGGCACCCGACCTGGTCAGTACTTAGTCACAAGTATCACAGCTGGTAAACAGTTTTTGTAGCCAGCTAAGAGTTTTAAAGTTCTTACTTTGGGGTGTTTTTGCCCATTTGTCCTTGCAAAAGGCTTCTAGTTCCGCAAGATTCTTGGGCTATCCTGCATGCATTTACTCTTTTGAGATCTATCCACAGATTTTCAATGATGTTTAGGTCAGGAGACTATGAGGGCCATGGCAAAACTGTCAGCTTGTGCCTCTTGAGGAACATTGTAGATTTTGAGATGAGTTTCGGATCATTATCTTGTTGTAAGCACCACCCTTTTTTACCTTAATGTTTTTTACAGATGGTGTACTGTTTGCTTCCAGAATTTGCTGGCATTTATTTAAATCCATTCTTCCCTCTACCAACATGTTCCCTTTGCCACTGGCTGCAACACAAGACCAAAGCATGATCGATCCACCCCTATGCTTAATAGTTGGAGAGTTGTTTTTTTCCTGGACAGCACCCTTTTTTCTCCAAATATACCTTTTCACATTGTGGCCAAAGCATCCTGTTTTGATTTCATCAGCCTACATGACATGTTTCCAAAATTCATCAGGCATGTTTAGATGTTTATTTGCAAACTTCAGGCACTGAATTTTATGGCTAGGGCACAGGAAAGGTTTTCTTCTGCTGACTGTACCATGAAGGTCACATTTGTTCAGGTGTCACTGCACAGTAGAGCAGTGCACCACTGCTCCTCTAATAATTCTTCCTGAAGGTCTTTGAAGGCATTGCACATGTACTTTGTCAGCATGCCCGTGTCAATCAAACACAGGAAGCTCTGCAGTCTACTTGTGACTTACGCTGTAGGAAGATAAGTAAATAAATATAGGTAAATAGCATTTGATATGTCTTTTATATAAGTACCATAAACATGTTTTTCATATAAAGACCAACACAAACAGAACTTTGCACGATACCTTAGCGAGCTCTGTAAGCCCTGCTGTTTTGTTGAAGGACACGTGTGGGGCAGACTGACTGGCAGGATTAGATGGTACCATCTTTCGTCTTTATGCCTGGTGTAGCTGTATTGTTCTTATGTGTGAGTAGACGTTTCTTGCGGGGAGGACATCTGTTCTCTTTCTCCTATGTAGAAGGACACAAGGACCCTCATACACATCTGAGTTCACCTCTGTTATAGCACGTCTTTATTTGAAAACAGCAGTGTCAGATTGAGGGGAGTGTGATCGTCTTTGAGATAATAAAATTGAATAAAAAAAAAAACACTAACCTTTACAAGTACCATACATTTACACTGGCTGTTACAGACTCAAATCAAATGTATGTTTTTATTGTATAATAGTAGCAATAAGAGCAGTTCACAACCAGGGCTGTGGAGTCGGTAGATAAATCCTTCTACTCTAACTCCTTAGTTTCTGGTACTTTTGACTCCAACTCTCCGGCTACTCTGTATTTAGTATGCTAATGTATTCTCCATGTTGATTAAAGGAAGGCAACATACATATTTAACCACAGAACTACTGGCTAGGAAGCTGACTCTCTACCATATTGGCCAGTTTAAACAAAAGACAAGAACCTTTGAACACACATTAGGCCATAGCACACACCTACACCTAGATCATTACACTTGTTTACACTCAAATGAACTTGTTAAACACATTAGAGTAGACCCCCAAAATTGCACGGCGGTTACGTTCATAGAGCACCCGTAATTTGTGAAAAACTGTGACTTTTGGATGCGGTTAAAAAATGCTTTCTAATGCCTATTTTTATAGTTGAAACCCTAAATACAGTATACCCCCAAATACATTAATATGTATTAATACATTAATACATTACCTAAAAAATTACCGTAATTACCTAAAAACAGAATGTAAAGGTAAACCCGTATACTGTACAGTACTGTACTGCTATATCTCCCACGGTGCTAGAATGTAAAATACCGATGTTACTGCTATACGTATTGTAATTCATGCGTTTCCTTTAGTATGCACTGTCGTTTTCTTTGTTATAAGTAGAGTAAATACATAATAATTTCATTTTATTAAAATACAGTAAAATGTATGGGTACTCACCAATGATGAATATATTGATGATGAAGTAGCTGTGCAGTACGATGCAGAGGATTTAAAACTCCTCGGGTGGCGCCTCTTCTTCAGGCGCTTCAGGAGGAGTCGAATCTTCGGATGGGTCTTCTTCTGGTGGGGTTTCATGCTGGCTGTTTCTTTGTTTCAGGAACATTGTGATGGGAAGTTGCTACATTGTCTCCTGTAGCAAACTGCTGATACAATTTCCGTGCTCTCTCACGGATGATGTTACCGCCCAAGGGGATGTTCTTCTTCCTGCAGTCGGTGATCCACAATGCCAAGGCAGATTCCATCCTGACGATATTTTTATTCCTTATGCAGCATATCTTTTTAGTTCCCGGAGCAAATCCAGTAGTTCAACCTTTTCCTGGAGTGTTTTAAGCTTATTGTGGCGCTTAGGCTCAGTGCCAGAAGCCTTAGAAGGTGCAGGGCGTTTCGGCGACATCTTGTGCGTTTAAGAATAACAAAATGAATACAATAACAAAATGGAAAAGACAAGGACACTCAGCTGGAGACGCGTCACAGGGCAGCAGTCAATCAGCAGCAAGGAGAAATGAATAACACTCTTGGATTGGCTACTTTCACCATCCCAAACCGCGTTTCCCTCAGCGGTTACTTCATGTTCTCTCTACAGCACAGTATTGCCACGAAAAAAAGCCATAAAAAATTGCAGAGGATATTTGCTCTTTCTGCTAACAATTAATAGTTAGGTTCTAAGGAAAATCCGCAAACCCTGAACCGCAACTTTGCGGGGGGTCTACTGTATATCTGAAATAAAATGAAAACACTTTTTGTAATGTATCATAATCCAGATTACAATATGTGAATGTCAGGTTGTATAATAGCTCAGCTGAACTTCACACTAGTAGTAACACAACTATGCACTGGGCTTTATTCTTACATCAGATAATTAATTATGACTATTGTTTGTGAAATGGAACATTTGAACTTGCCGTGTTTTTTTTCATTACAATTTAAATTTATTAGGAGTTCGGAGTCGATACATTTTTGCCGACTCCGACTCCAGGTACCCAAAATTGACTCTGACTCCACAGCCCTGCTCACAACTCAAAACGGTAATTCTGGGAAGCGCCCAGAATCGAACCCGGAACCTCTTGATTATGAGTCAGCAGTTCTTACCAATGCACCACCCAAGCAGTTGTGTCAGCGTCATACCCTAACCTGATTTCTTCAGTTATATTCTTGAATAGAAGCGCACTTGTTTTGTTATATTTTATACCTTTTGTGAAAGTGTTTATTTGATATTTGGACTTTGGTCTTCACACATTATACACTTAATGTCACAATTTTGTGGTCAGAAACATTTTTCATGTTATAGTACTATTTTAGGTATGTGTTCAACATTTCTTGCATTTCTCGCATTTCACAGAACACACATGAAATGCATGTATTCCTAATAACAATATATTATTTACCCTATACAAGTTCAGGCACCTCACACCCAGATAAACAATACTTGAGCTGGGAGAACTTTTTCCCTGAGTTGAGCTGTGGCGTTGTGGGGGATGGGAGTGCAGGCTGCTTGCACTGATTGACACATTTATAAAACAAAAGATGCTAATGGAGAAGTGCAAAGGAATGTAAGATGGCCTGGAATTACGAGTTTTTCGTAGACTTCAGGGATTCTACTGTTCAGCAAGGGTGCCCAAACTTTCGCATGCAGTTGACGCAGTCATTTGCATACCGTAGTACCCCACACTCTCTTTCGTTTCATGTCTTGTTCAGACCCTGGCCTGCCTTCCTCATTTCATTTCATTCTTGCACAAAATGTACTTGGTGGGCCCCAAATATAAGGTAACTTTAATCTTGTCTTTGGAGTTGTGTCTGGCCACGTTCCAGAATAACTTCCTTTATAAGTTGCAGCTTTACATTTACATCTAGGACATTAGGCTAAAACTCACTCTTGTGACAGGATGCCAAAGAAGCACCATATCTCAATTATAAGAGCCTGGTGCCCTGTAGCAGTCACAAGATTTTGTGACCTTTAATATTTCCTTATTTTTATAGCTTCACAGCCTCTTTTTAATGAGAAGGTTGGCTTCTAGTTAGTGCTGGGTTACATTCTTTCTAGCGTACTTTGGGGGTGTTACACACTCAGATTCCTGTTTCCAATGCTTGTATCTAATGCAGTCTTTTTAGAAACTATGTATTTAGTGTGTGATAATGTATATATAGTTCATTGGGAAAATGTCAAAGCTTATGTGAAAAACAACCTGGCGGGGTATGATTGGGAGGAATGGTTTGGCTGATCTGAATTAGAGTTGTGAATTGTTTTTAGATTTTTGCAACTCGTAAATTATATAGGTGCATCTCAATAAATTAGAATATCATTAAAAAGTTAATTTATTTCAGTAATTCAGTTTAAAAAGTGAAACTCATACATTATATATATATTCACTACACACAGATATATTTCAAGCGTTTATTTCTTTTCATTTTGCTGATTATGGCTTATAGCTAATGAAAACCCAAAATTCAATATCTCAGAAAATTAAGAATATTGTGAAAAAGTTCAATACTGTAGACTCATGGTGTCACACTCCACTCAGCTAATTAACCTAAAACACCTGCAAAGGTGTCCTGAGCCTTTAAATGGTCTCTCAGTCTGGTTCAGTAGGCCACACAATCATGGGGAAGACTGTTGACTTGACAGTTGTCCAGAAAACAGTCATTGACACCTTCCACAAGGAGGGTAAGCCACAAAAGGTCATTGCTAAAGAGGCTGGCTGTTCACAGAGTGCTGTATCCAAGCATATTAATAGAAAGCTGAGTGGAAGGAAAAAATCTGGGGGAGATTCACAAGGAGTGGATCGCGGCTGGAGTCCGTGCTTCAAGAGCCACCACACGTCAGAAGCACCTTTCCTAGCCTAAAGGAGAAAACGTACTGGGCTGTTGCTCAGTGGTCCAAAGTCCTCTTTTCAGATGAAAGTACATTTTGCATTTCATTTGGAAATCAAGGTCCCAGAGTCTGGAAGAAGAGTAGTGAGGCACAGAATCCAAGTTGCTTGAGGTCCTTTGTGACGTTTCCACAGTCAGTGATGATTTGGTGTTGGTCCAATGTGTTTTATCAAGTCCAAAGTCGGCGCAGCCATCTACCAGAAAATGTTAGAGCACTTCATGTTTCCCTCTGCTGATTTCATTTTCCAGCTGATCTTGGCACCTGCCCACACTGCCAAAAGTACCAATACCTGGTTTAATGACCATGGTATCACTGTGCTTGATTGGCCAGCAATATCGCCAGACCTTAAACCCAATAGAGATGCCAGACCCAACAATGCAAATGAGCTGAAGGCCACTATCAAAGCATCCTGGGCTTAAATAACACCTTGGTAGTGCCACAGGCTGATCATCTCCATGCCACGCCTCATCGATGCAGTAGTTCATGCAAAAGAAGCCCCGACCAAGTATTGAATGCGTAAATGGACATACTTTTCAGCAGGCCAACATTTCTGTATTAAAAATCTTTTTCTTTTTTTTTATTATTGCTGTTAAGAAATTCTAATTTTCTGACATACTGAATTTTGAGTTTTCATTACCTGTAAGCCATAATCAGCAAAAAGAAAAGAAATAAATGATTGAAATATATCACTCTGTGTGTAATGAATCTATATAATGTATGAGTTTTACATTTTGAAATGAATTACTGAAATAAATGAACTTTTCAATGATATTCTAATTTATTGAGATGCACCTGTATGTAACAAACACAATGTTACACATAAATGTATCTACTACCAGAGTATCTTTGGCCAAAGGTCAGTGATCAGCTTTTTGACCAGGCCAAGAGAAAGCGAACATTTGCTTGACAGATCTAGAAGACTTAATGATTAGCAAAGAAGTGTTAAGAATAGCTTGCCTTTTTGTAGGATTTCAACTCTCACCTCTGAAGGGATACTCATGCAAATCAGGAGATCTTGGATACAGTGAGTCCTCTGTAGTGGAAGTAGCTGCAAGGACCTATGGCTAAAAAGTGTTTGGTGTCTATCATGGTAGTAGCTCTAGGAATTGTTTGTGTATACCGGTGTTGAAGGAAGCTATCAAGACCAGTTTGAAGGAATTCTAGCAAGAAAGTCTTCAAAATTGATTTAGAGGTCCTGAGAAAACAATCATTTTTCAGATTGGGATTGTTTTAGATTAGTTTGTTTTAGTTCCTAATAATATTTGTTTTTAATTATATTTTTTTAAGTTATAGTTATAGGAACCTTTTTTTTTTAATTTAAAAGCCCATGCCAGAGAACTACAAGGAAGATATCCAATAGCTGAAATACAGATTCAGAGTAACAATGCAAAATTTCTTTACATATTAGATTTAATTAGATATTGTCACATACACTGCGAGAGCATAGTTAAATTATTGTACCACAATTATTAGAGATTGGGGGGAGGGAGCAGGAAAGTATATATATATATATATATATATATATATATATATAGT